>PYHX02000494.1:66242484-66273003 GCA_004302925.2 Cochliomyia hominivorax
AGACCAATTATAGGTCATGTTTATGACTGTTTTATATAATGAATTACCCAGTAATGCTGCGGAATAAGCATTAAATGGAAGGAACTTAAAGTAACGCTAGTTCTAGGAATGCTTACTTACCATTACAAATTATGGCAAAACGTTTTCCAATAAATCTGCAAAAAAGAAGGAAATATCAAATAGTTAATAATTCTTAAATTAATAACAAAATTTTATTAATAAATTGGAACTGGAACTGAACTAAAACTAAAATAGAACTGAACTAAATTAGAACTGAACTAAAACTGAAGTAGGACTAGAACTAAACTAGAAGTGGACAGGAACTGAAATAGAACTGGACTAGAACTGGACTGAAACTAAACTAGAACTGAACTAGAAGTGGACAGGAACTGAAATAGAACTGGACTAGAAGTGGACAGGAACTGAAATAGAACTGAACTACAACTGAATTAGAACAGAACTAGACTGAACTAAAACTGAACTAAAACCGAACTAAAACTGAACTAGAACTAAACTTAGAACTGAACTAGAACTAAACTAGAACTGAACTAGAAGTGAACTAAAACTGAACTAAAACTGAACTAAAACAGAGCTAAAACTGAACTAGAACTGAACTAAAACCGAACTAAAACTGAACTAAAACAGAGCTAAAACTGAACTAGAAGTGAACTAGAACTAAACTAGAACTAACTAGAACTAGAACTGAATTAGAACTGAACTAGAACTGAATTAGAACTGAACTAAAATTGATTTAAAACTGAACTAAAACTGAACTGAACTAAAACTGAACTAGAACCAAACTAGAACTGAACTAGAACTGAATTAGAACTGAACTAGAGCTGAACTAGAACTGAACTAAAACTGAACTGAACTAAAAACTGAACTGAACTAAAACTGAACTGAACTAAAACTGAACTAAAACTGAACTAAAACTGAACTAAAACAGAGCTAAAACTGAACTAGAACTGAACTAAAAACTGAACTAGAACTGAACTAGAACTAAACTAGAACTGAACTAGAAGTGAACTTGAACTGAACTAAAACTGAACTAAAACTGAACTAGAAATTAATTAGACTGAACTAAATTGATTTAAAACTGAACTAAATTAGAACTGAACTAGAAATGAACTAGAACTAAACTAGAACTGATCTAGAAGTGAACTTGAACCAAACTAGAACTGAACAAGAACTG
Organism: Cochliomyia hominivorax; assembly: GCA_004302925.2. Taxonomy (NCBI): domain Eukaryota; kingdom Metazoa; phylum Arthropoda; class Insecta; order Diptera; family Calliphoridae; genus Cochliomyia; species Cochliomyia hominivorax. Next base: position 66,243,677 of record PYHX02000494.1, read on the forward strand.
AATTAGAAACTGAACTAAACTATAATTGAGCTAGAACATAATGACAACATGAGCTTAAAATACAACATAAATTAAAATTTTGAACTAAATTCTGAACTTTAACTCGCATTAAGACTTTAACCTAAACAAGAACTCAATTTTTTTATACTGATATACTTCTTAAAGGAACGGATTATTAACCATCGTTTGACGAACATTTTCCAAAGTCCTTAATTTATTTCATTATATTCATCATTAACTAAGTAATTGCGATGACTGCAATAAGTAATATTTTGTTTGTTGTATATTTTCTGCAGTCAGTCAGTAATTTAAGACGATTCATACTGAAAATAGTTTTGTCAATTTTGAATATAAATTGCCCAGATATTTTTGGCTACAGAAATGCTACTGTAGTTACCACAATCAAAGCAAGTCACACTTGACAAATATTTTAAAAATGAATGAAAAGAAAAAGAAACATTTGTTTGTAAGTTTTGTCTGATTGTCATTTCTTCAATAGTTTTGAAATCATTTTTATATGATTAACAATTTCTTATTATCTCAAATATTTGTCTAGTGTGACATGAGGTAAAGTCACACTGGATAGATGGATGTGTTACTATTTATTTGCTTTGCTAATTATTAAACATTATATTTATACATTTGTTGTGTTGCAACTTATATACCAGTAATAATACCTGGATCAACTACATTAACAAACTAACGACAGCTCCACCAGTCAACCAATACAGTTGCAATTGAATGACTGCATTCATACTTATATGAGTGAAACTAAATGTAAAGAATATTCAACCAAGAAAAACCAACGACTGTCATGATATTTGTGGTCGATACGACACGAAGTGTTGGACAATAACTTACAGCACCAAACAAACATTCATCCATACATACATACGTACATACATATTCATATATTTGCAACTTGAATTATTGTTGTTTTACTGTTGGAGTTTTTATTGTTTTTTCAATTTTTATTTCATTTTTTTTTTGTACAATTTCAAGGACATCCGTTTCAAATGCGACGTCAACTGACGTTAAATGACAATCAACATGCGGTGTATGACCTTAAAGCACAATGTACAGCAACGTGAAGTCAGTTGTTTTGTTTTTCTCCCTTTTTTTTTTTGCTTTTAACGGACATTTAGTGATGAATGATTGAAACTGTTCTGAAGAGAAGAACATTTGTACAGGTTCGTACTAATTTTTATTCTGAATCTAGATTTTGTGCTTATAACTCTGGTAATAATGGCAGTTAAAGTTTAACATAAACATAAAAATCACCCTCCAAATTACAGTTAAAAATTAATCCAGAAAATCCCCAGATCGATTCCATCAAATCACATCGCCTTAAAGTACCATTTTGCATAATTTAGTACTTTTTGGAAAATGTTCCCATAATCATCCCCTTCATAAATATAGAAAAGTCTGAAAGCAGTGATAATATTTCTTTATGTCTAAAAAAATATATATAAAACGATAACTAAAAACTGGCCACAAGGAGTGTTCTTTTTTGTTTTTGTAAATTGTTGTAATAATGTTGTTGGTTTTTTATTGAAAAAAGAAACAACAACAATAAAAAAGTATTAAGATATAAAATAACTGCTAAAGGAAAGCGAAACTGAACATGGATTTCAACAATAAACTGAGTGACTGACTACTAGTGCTGCTTACTCGTGACTAAATTTTTTTTCTATTTTTTGCCATTTTACGTCCAAAGGTTTTTTAAAACGTTAAAGTTGATTTTAGTTTTCTGTATTTTATTTTGAACAGTTGTTGTTTGTGGAGGCAAAAGAATGGGGAAAAAATTAAAGTAAAATTTATGATAAATTCACTTCTATTTTATGCGGATTTTTTGTTTTTATAGTTTTTGTCGAGAGTTTATTTGTTTGAACACAAGTGTATTTTAGAAAATAAAATTCTTAAGTCACGATTTCACTTAATGCAGAACTGGAAAGGTATTAAATCATTTCTTTCCGGGTCCTACTTCATTTTTAATTTAGATTCTAGTACAGGATCTAGCCAAGGCTCTCAGTTCAGTTCTAATTCAGTTCTAGTTCACTTCTAATTCAATTCTACTTTAGTTTTAGTTCAGTTCTAATTCAGTTCTAGTTCAGTTCTAATTCAGTTCCAGTTCAGTTCTAATTCAGTTCCAGTTCAGTTCTAATTCAGTTCCAGTTCAGTTCTAGTTCAGTTCAAAATCAGTTCTACTTTAGTTTTAGTTCAGTTCTAATTCAGTTCTAATTCAGTTCCACTTTAGTTTTAGTTCAGTTTCTAATTCAGTTCTAATTCAGTTCTAATTCAGTTCTAGTTCAGTTCTCGTTCAGTTCTAGTTAAGTTCTAGTTCAGTTCTAATTCAGTTCCAGTTCAGTTCTAATTCAGTTCCAGTTCAGTTCTAATTCAGTTCCAGTTCAGTTCTAGTTCAGTTCTAATTCAATTCTACTTTAGTTTTAGTTCAGTTCTAATTCAGTTCTAATTCAGTTCCAGTTCAGTTCTAGTTCAGTTCAAAATCAGTTCTACTTTAGTTTTAGTTCAGTTCTAATTCAGTTCTAGTTCAGTTGTAATTCAGTTCTAATTCAGTTCCAGTTCAGTTCTAATTCAGTTCTAATTCAGTTCCACTTTAGTTTTAGTTCAGTTCTAATTCAGTTCTAGTTCAGTTCTAATTCAGTTCCAGTTCAGTTCTAGTTCAGTTCTAATTCAGTTCTAGTTCAGTTTTAGTTCAGTTCTAATTCAGTTCTAATTCAGTTCTAGTTCAGTTCTAATTCAGTTCTAATTCAGTTCCAGTTCAGTTCTAGTTCAGTTCTAATTCAGTTCTACTTTAGTTTTAGTTCAGTTCTAATTCAGTTCTAATTCAGTTCTAATTCAGTTCTACTTTAGTTCTACTTTAGTTCTACTTTAGTTTTAGTTCAGTTCTAGTTCATTTCTAGTTCACTTCTAATTCAGTTTTACTTTAGTTCTACTTTAGTTTTAGTTCAGTTCTAATTCAGTTCTAGTTCACTTCTAGTTCAGTTCTCATTCAGTTCTACTTGAGTTCTAGTTCAGTTCTAATTCAGTTCCAGTTCAGTTCTAATTCAGTTCTAATTCAGTTCTAATTCAGTTCTAATTCAGTTCTAATTCAGTTCTAGTTCAATTTTAGTTCTGAAATAAAACTGATCGGAAAATTATCGAAAAATTCTTAAATTATAGATTTTTTTTACTTTAAACTTATTTTTCTCTTTTCTCTGATTTTTTCCCTTAAACTTAAAACGTTGCCAACTTAAACGTCAACTAAAAAGAAAACGTGACGTTTTTTTGTTTTCTCATTAAAATTCTCGCGTACCAGTGAAATAGAGAGTAATGGCATTTTAACAGCTAAATCGCAAACAAAAAACTTTATTTCTAAATAAACAAATACATTTTTACATTTTACTTATACATATGAAGGAATTTACATAGCACACACATTTACATAGACACACACACACACTGATATATGTGCATTTATTATTAATGTATTTTACAAGGGCAAAGGTTTTTCTTGTTAAATATTGAAAAAAAAAAAAAAAAGAGTTACGAGAGTTCTATTCATGATTCTATTATTGTGGTAGTTTTTGTTGTTGTTGTTATTGCTGGATTTTGAAAAGCGGAAATGCCCATGTTTTTCTACCAAGAACATTTATTGAATTTATAATGCAGAAGAGTGTAAATTTCTACATTTTCTACTTTTATATTCAGTTTTAAACGAGTTAAACTATAAAAAAATTCAAAAACAAAAAATATAAAAATGAAAAATGAAAAATAATTTTGTCAGGTTTTTCTAGTTAAAGGAATTTAAGTTGGAGGGGAGGGAGGTGAAAAAACGTTAAGAAAATATTGGACTTTGTATTGTACAACTAAATGGAAGAAAAAGTCATGGTGAGTCAAGGTTTGTAGGAAGGTGAAGTCAAGGTGGATATGACAAATAATAAAAATATAGATTCCTTCAAGAATATTTCGGCATTTAGATTTTTTTAAATAAATTTTTTAATATAAAAATTTTATTGAAAAAAAATATTGAAATTTTATTGATCCAGTTTTGTATCAAAATTTTTCGAATAATTCTGAACCGTTAGAGATATTTTAATGAAATTTCGCATGATTAAAGTTTAGATGTTTTTGAATTGTTTTGGAAGAGTTATATCCATATCTGATCAGGTAACTCTTCAAATTAGGTCACCTCGAGTATGTCGATTTTTTTAAAGATTCATCAAAAATCATTTACGAATTAAAACAAAAGTAATCTTATACAGATTGTCCTTCTTTGATGATTGAATTTTAGTTAGATTTTTGAGTTATAACAATTTTTTTCTTACAGGGTCATATATGTGTGCTATGGAGTAGTATGATCCGATATTTCTTAAATTTAGAACAGCACAGATTTTTCTACGAAACTAAATGTTTCAAAATTTATTTACTTCAAAATAATTTTAGAAAGCTTATTTTATATGGGAGCTATGGACGATTCTGAACCGATCTCATTTGAATATTAATGCAGTTCTTTTAAATTTTGTTAAAATATTTTTATATTAGAAATTTTATAAGTTTAAAACTCTATATTTTTAAGGGGGCTGGGTAAAAAAATGGACCATTCATTACTAGTTTAAATAGGCGACGTCATTCGGCTAAAATTATTTATCAAACTTCATTATTTTATCTCTTAAATTGCGATCTAAATTTAAATTACAAAAATTGTATGTTTGATTACCCATCCAGACGGAGGGACGGACATCATAAAATTTCCATCGTTAGAGAACCTATATTGATTGTTGCGTTTTATGGTCATGATAAGACTTTACTTTCTAGGAATTATACGCATCACCAAAAACTATAGTTCAGGAGGATAATAAAATCAAAGTTTTATTCTATTTTTTAATGTTACCTCTCAGATAAGGTAATCAACTTCCAATTTAGACGAAAGGATGAATTTTGTAGGTTCTTAAGTCAATTGCTATATTTTAAGATCGTCCTAGATCCATTCATTCTAGACATTACAAACTTCACTAAAAATATGGTGTTTTATGGTAAAAAATAGATTAATTTTAGTTCCATTTCTAAATTTAATGATGAAATCGTATTAGTAAATATTTTATGGGTTCACTGCTTTACTGTGAAAATTGCGGAACGTCTCCTCTTTCTAGGTGTTACAAAAACATGAACAAACGTAATACATATAGCATTGTAGGGTACTAAAACATAAGTTCTTTTAATTATGTTTTGAGTATAATGAGAGTTAAATGATCATATACGCAACCAGACGGAAGGACAGACATCATTAACTTATTGTGGTTAGTGAACTTGGGACAATTGCTATATTTTCTGGATGTGATAGGACTATTCTTACTTGACATTATAACTACCAGCACAAAATATGTTGTTGTAGAGTAATAAATATAAAAATTTTCAATTCTATTTTTATACCCTCCAAGACAAGTGGTGAAGAGGGTATATTTGTCATTCCTTGTATAACGCTAAGAAGAAATCATCTCAGACCTTATAAAGTATATATATTCTTGCATTAAATCAAAATCTTAGTCGATTTAGCTATGTCCTTTTGTCTGTCCATGAGTTTGTGACAGAATGATCATTTCTGTGAAAAAAGTCATATTTTAAAACACGATTTATTGGAATGGGAATTTTGGGTATTTTCGCTTAGAAAAGTGGGAATCTTTTTAATTTCTGATTCATGAATAAATTTATATGAGTTATGACTAAATTTCAAATAAATATATTTATCCGTTTGAATTTTATTAGAATTTAAATATCAAGTATATTATTTTCGGAATAACAGCGAAAATATAAAATTTTAAGTTCTTCACATATTTTTGACATTAAATGACATTTTGCTTATTTTTGCTTTTAAAACTATGAATCTCTATGTTCTAAGATTTTCATGGATACCAAATACTTGTATAAGAATATTATATCTTGACTCAAAATCCCACCTCAACTAAGTTTCCTCTAGTGAAATTTTGTTATTTTTGATACATTTCTCCCAGAAGTAGTCAACTTTGGAGTACCATTGCCTACGTTATTGACAAGATAGCGCCTAATACATCTCTAAATCAATTCAAAAATACAATATCTCTAACCTTATGAAAATCCATTATGATTTTCTTAACTGTTTCAGATTTCCAGAATTATTTCCCATTAAAGTCGATTTGAACACACTGTGCTGTGTTAGTTTCCCAGCATTTATTCCTGATAATGAAAATAATCTAATAACCATTAATTAGCAAATGGACATTAATAGAGTAGTGATTGGAAACACCCACATTTCTAGACATTTAAGTGCAGCAATGTTTTTCCAAAAAAAAAAAAAAAAAAAAAAAAAAAAAACTCCAACAAACAAATATGACAAATTAATGTCATTTTCAATATGAGAGATTAATTAAAAGTTCTATATGTCATGAATGTGTACATAAATGACATTTGCAAAGTTTTACTTGGGAGATAAAAATAAAAAAATATTTATAGCACAATTCATTTATTGTAGATGTATTTTGACGATAATTTGGGAAAGTATTCCAATTTATCGCAAACATTATTTGCCAAAAAATGTCATTAATTCTTTAAGAATTTTGCTTTGACAGAAAAGTATATTATCATTTTATGTCCTACACCAACGTAGGTGGTTGGGGTATTATGGGAGTGTGCACCCACCTTTAAGTATACCGATTGACTCAGAATCACTTTCTGAGTCAATGTATCGATGTCCGGCTGGCTAATCCATGTAAATGTTGTGAACGCTCTAAAGGTCGCAATTTTTGAAATATCACCATGAAACATATTGTTATTTTGGCCTTAAAGCGATGCCTATTGAAATTGGCCTCATTCAGCACAATATTTCGGGTATCTCCCATACAAATATACTCCGGGAATGAGATTTTAAGCTCTAAAAAGTCTTAAATATAAAGCTTAAAATCGCATTGACATAAATAAGTCTTATGATATTCTAAAACGATCTGCCAAATCAGTCATTACTTCACATAGGTCCCATACCAGCCCCCTTCCAAATATCACTTTGAAGGGCATAAATCTCACCAATACATCGGTATTATAATAATAACTGGTCAAATTAAGATAAATATAAGCAAAAAATCGATGAGCCAAATTGTATGTGGGTCGGTCCATAATTTCTACAGGGTCCCATATAACCCCCCAGAAAAAATCATTTTTAAACGCATAAATTTCACATAAATCTTAGTATCACCAAAATGTACAGAAGACTTGGAAAAAAAATTAAATTATACGAGAGTCGTTATTTTTCACAATTTTCAAATTAAAAAAATTTCAAATTATTTTTCCGAGGGTGTGGACGGCGTTCGTGATTCGAAAAATATTAGGCAAACGTCAACAAAGAAACGTTACCCAACTTCCTGCGAGGCAATTAGAGGGAATGAGAAATTAGCATAATTTCCCATCACTACATTACACATAGAGGGCGTTGTTCTTGGATTTTGATTTCTGAATTAAAGCGAATATTTTAATTTCAACAAAACAAACAACATATTTCTTCAACAATTATTGCTTTATCTTCCCTCCTAAAAACTAAAAATATCGAAAAGGTTCCCAGACCCAGATGAATTTCTCAAAAGAGTTACCTACATACAGTCCCCAACTTTAAAAGCCACTTCGATCGACTTCAAGATTTCTCAGGAATACGAGCATCCTGAAAATATCTTTAATAAGTAAGTTTTATACAAGCTAAATTCTACGAAGGTCGTTCAGTTCTTTATTCCTTTCGCTAGCTGTCCTTCTTAACCATTATTTACACTCTTTTTTTTAAACTAAAATTTTCTCATTTATTTTCATAACGAAAAAGTTATTTTTATTCTCACGTTCGTCGATTTATTTCCTTTAAACACATACACATGCACACGCACACAGACACACACTCAATAACTAACGACAGGATATTTTTAAATTTATATATTTTTATTTTATTTATGGCACTAATACTAACACACATATACATTATTTTTGAAATGGTTAAAAGATCTGTAAAAGTATAAAATTATTAAAAAATATATTTTTTAAAAATTAAAAATTTATTAAAAATTTAATTTAAAAAAAAAGAAAAAATATATTTTTATCGATTTTTTGAAAAAGAATTAATTCTTTTAAATAAACTTAATTTTATATTTAAATTACTATTTTTGGTTTCACATTTTTATGATATTTAAATAAAAATTGTATTCGTAAGCATATGTGTGTATGTGTTAACGCATGTGTAAGTGTATATGTGAAAAGGTCATATTTTTAAACAAAAAAAGAGCTTCCGCTTTTAAAGTTTTCTTTGAATTTAAAATTGTGGTTTTGTAATCTTTAATAAAGAGTTAACAACAACAACAATAAAGAGAGCAATAAACGGTAAGTAACGACTACAAGATACCCTAAATCTATATTAGAATTTATATGACGAAGCTACCAGATATCACGGATTTAGTTTCTTACATTTGAATTCTGGATTTCAAATATAAGAAAATTTTTGAAAACATTGAGTTTTAAAAGGGATATTTTAAAGTGGATCTTATGTAAAAATTTTCGTATATTATGGATCCAGTGTCGTAAAACTTAGATCAAAATTTTTTGGTTAAAAAAAATATTTTTTGGATCAAGTGATTCGATATTATTCTCATTTTATTTTAATATTTAAAAATTTATTGACGTTTAAAGGATTTTTTAACGGAGGACCCTATACGGAAGCTACGGGTTCTAATGGTGCCCATATCGTAAAACTTGGAACGGAAATTTTTGACTTTTAAGGGACTAAATTGAATCCAATATTATAAAGACTTCATTTTTTGACTTGAAATTTATTAATTTTTAAACTGATTTTTGACAGTGAACCGTATATGGAAGCTAAAGGTTATTATGGACCCGATATCGTAACATTAGAAAAAGTATTTTCTGCTTATAAAAATCCTATGTGAAACAAAAATTTAAATAATTTTATTATTTTTTTTATATTTAAAATCTTAATCTTAATTGATTAAAGGATTCTTTCGCAGAGGGCCCAACATAAGAGCTGTATTACTATTGGTCCATTCTCGCAAAACTTGGAACTGATATTTTTTCTGTATAAAAATCTCTATTTAATCAAGTGATTTAATTTGATTTTCACTTTATTTTTATATTTACGATTTATTGATTTTGAAAGGTATTTTTTGAGAGAACTCTGAAATGGTAGCTAAGGATTGTTATGGACCAGATCTCGTAAAATTTAAACTGGCGTTTTCTGCCCATAAAAATCTTGAATGAATGAAATATTAGCACGATTTTATTAAATTCATTTTTTGTATTTAAACTGTATCAACTGGAATTTCGCAGGGGCCTTATACGGGAGCTTTGGGTTATTATGAGCCCGATAAAATCGGGAAAGTTACTTAAAGCTATTAAAGATCTAAGATTACTTAAATGCTAACATTATATTGAAATTTCAATATAAATATGTACTTCTAAACGATTTTCTGAATTCGTTCTTGTGAGAAACTAAAGGAAATTGTGGACCGGGAAATTTAAAAATATCAGAAAAAATTTTAATTTAAAACGAACTTTAAAATTTTGAAAGCTAAACATTGTATGTTTATTACATTTATGTATTTTTTTATGAAATTGGTCCTATATGAGGACTGCAGGACCGATCCTTATACAATTTAGGAAAAAATTTATTGTTGTTGAATTTGCTTACTTCTACAGAAAAACATTATGATGAATAAATTTTAATGATATTTTTGAATTATAAAAATTTTTTCTTACAAGGTCATATATGGGTGCCATGGAGTAGTATGATCCGATATTTCTTAAATTTAGAATATATTGTATATAGGAAATTATGCACCGAATTTTCTACGATATTAAATGTTTTTTAAAATATTTAAATATTAAAAAGTTTAGCTTGTAACTCTATTCCGTGGAATATTTGTATGGGGGCTGAGAAAATAATGGACCACTCATAACGCATTTAAATAGGAGACGTCATTCGACTAAAATTATTTATCAAATTTCATTATTTTATCTTTTAAATTGCGATCTAAATTTAAATCCCAAAAATTTTATGTTTGATTACCCATCCAGACGGAGGGACGGACATCGTAAAATGACCATCGTAAGAGAACTTAGATTGATTGTTGCAATTTATGTTCATGATAAGACTTTACTTTCTAGGAATTATACGCATCACCAAAAACTATAGTTGTGGAGGATAATAAAATTAAAGTTTTTATTCCATTTTTTTAATGTTACCTCTCAGATAAGGTAATCAACTTCCAATTTAGACGGAAAGATGAATTTTGTGGGTTTTTAAGTCAATTGCTATATTTTAAGTTCGTCATATATTTTAAGTTCGTCTAGACATTACAAACTTCACTAATAATATGGTGTTTTAGGGTAATAAATAGATTAATTTTTAGTTCCATTTCTAAATTTAATTTCAAATACATCCAGACGGGAGGACAGACTTTATGAAATCATATTAGTAAATAGTTTTGGATTCCCTGCTTTACTGTGAAGATTGTGCAGTGTCTCCTCTTTCTAGGTGTTACAAAAAATTTAAGAAACATAGTACATATCATTGTAGGGTACTAAAACATAAGTTCTTTTAATTATGCTTTGAGTATAATGAGAGTTAAATGATCATATACGCAACCAGACGGAAGGACAGACATCATTAACTTATTGTGGTTAGTGAACTTGGGACAATTGCTATATTTTCTGGATGTGATAGGACTATACTTACTTGACATTATAATTATCACCACAAAATATGTTGTTGTAGGGTGATAAATATAAAAATTGTCAATTCTATTTTTATACCCTCCACCACCACAAGTGATGAAGAAGGTATATTAACTTTGTCATTCTGTGTGTAACCCTAAGAAGGAATCATCTTAGACCTCATAATGTATATATATTCTTGCAGTAAATCAAAATCTGAGTCGATTTAGCTATGTCCGTTTGTCCGTCTGTCCGTATGTTGTTGACAAGCTCACATCCACAATAGTTGACAGTTCTCAATGAAATTTGGCCTGAGTAATTGCTATGGTCCTCAGTAGTTTGCTATTTAAAATCAGCAAAATCGATTTAGTATATCAAAATATATAGACCGATATCTAAGACAACCTTTTAGTTACAGCGAAGAATTTTCGTAAAACTGGCAATTAGAAATCGACAAATTATAATACGATTCTGTCATAATATAAAGTTATATGTACTTCATTAACATTCCAAAAACGCATTTACTTCAAACGCATTTGTGGTGAAGGGTATTGAAGATTCGGCATAGCCAAATAAAGCATTTTACATGTTTATTTTAATTTCATGTATTTTATGACAAACTTCTCATCCAGACGAAAGGACAGAATTTATTATATAGCATCAGTAAATGATTTCGAGTTTATTGTTTTACTATAAGATGACGAAAGAACTGCTCTTTGTAGATATTACAATCACTAGCACAAATCCCCTAATACCTATTGTTTTTAGGGTCACAAAGAAGTAGGAAGGACATATCGTTAGTGTACCGCCGTATGGTAATCTATATTGATTATTATATTTCACAATCGTGAAAAGACTGCGCTATTCTATATTCAAAGCATTAGAAAAAAAATAAAGCGCCGAAGGATAATAAGGAAGACGATTTCAATTCAATTTTTGTAATTTAATTGCAAGGATTGTATCATCCAGACGGATGGACGGACATCATATAAGCAAAATAATTATTAATTCTGGGTCCATTATTACAGTTTAATTTGAGTAAAAGGCTTTTCCTACTAGTTGCCCCATTTTAACAAATCCACAATGCCAATATAGGTATTGTAGAGTTAAATGTGGAAAGGACACAACTTTAATTCTAATCTTAAATTATTTTACAATAATTCAACTAATTAAATACTGCACGAAATTTCGATTGCATGCAATGGTACGTATAAGTAATATTAATTATTATTCCCCCTCATTTATTTAAGATACAGCACGTATACTTAATATTTTTGTTACTATTAAAATTACATATAACTCATACGTAATCAAATCATGAAAATGAATTTATATTTATAAATAAATGTGTTTGTGTGTGTGTGAGTGAAAAGTGTATTATTATTAACTAGATTAAAGATTTATAAATGCATTAAATTTAAAACATGCCATAAATTCTAATTATAATTCACACACACTAAAATCCATAATAAGTAATTTGCAATAAAATGCACTAAATAATGGATTTTGATTAGGAAATGCATAAAATTTATTAATGCAATTAATCATATGAAAAGAGTTAAGAAAATCATTAAATCAAGATATTTTTTAGGAAAAATTTATAAATTTTAATTTATATTCAGGATGAAACAAACTTGTTCTTCTTAAAAAAATTTAACAAATTTTTAACATCATAAATATTTATCTTTTATTAATTTTCCTAAATTTTATTCATATTTTTTTATATACAAATAATAATCTAGTTACCACGTGACTGATGTTTTTTTATTATTTTAACGCTGACACGCCGGCTTGACGAGTAATTAAATGTTTATGAGGCAAAAAATTAAAAAAAAAATGTAGAATTGACTGAAATCAACAAAACTAAATAAACAAAAAATAATAATAAATTATAAAAACAATAATTGTATCTACTTGCACACATACACACAATACAATAAAAATAAACAAAATATGAAAAAACAACAACAACAACTAAAGAACCCAATATGTATCACGTGTAGAAAAAATATGTTTTTTTCTTGTATTTGTATTGAGAATGGAAAAATTTAAATGTTTGTCACTAAATAGAGTTAACTTTATTTATAAAAGCAATAATAATAAAAATAACCAACATTTGTGATGAACCAGAAAAATTAAGGCATGAAGAAAGTATTGTTAGATTAACATTTTTAATTTTTATGTGAAATATTGAATTTTGAGTGAAAATTTAAATTTTTAAAAATTTAATTTTTAGTGAAAAAAGTTTAATTTTTTGGTGAAAAATTCAATTTTTAGTGAAAAATGCAATTTTCAGTGGAAATTTTAATTTTTAGTGAAAAATGCAATTTTCAGTGAAAATTTTAATTTTTTGTTGAAAAATTTAATTTTTAGTGAAAAATTAAATTTTTAGTGAAAAATTAAATTTTTAGTGAAAAATTAAATTTTTAGTGAAAAATTCAATTTTTAGTGAAAAATTAAATTTTTAGTGAAAAATTCAATTTTTAGTGAAAAATTAAATTTTTAGTGAAAAATTCAATTTTTAGTGAAAAATTAAATTTTTAGTGAAAAATTCAATTTTTAGTGAAAAATTAAATTTTTAGTGAAAAATTCAATTTTTAGTGAAAATTCAATTTTTAGTGAAAAATTCAATTTTTAATGAAAAATTCAATTTTTAATGAAAAATTCAATTTTTAGTGAAAAATTCAATTTTTAGTGAAAAATTCAATTTTTAGTGAAAAATTCAATTTTTAGTGAAAAATTCAATTTTTAGTGAAAAATTCAATTTTTAGTGAAAATTTTAATTTTTAGTGAAAAATGCAATTTTCAGTGAAAATTTTAATTTTTAGTGAAAAATGCAATTTTCAGTGAAAATTTTAATTTTTAGTGAAAAATGCAATTTTCAGTGAAAATTTTAATTTTTAGTGAAAAATTCAATTTTTAGTGAAAAATTCAAATTTTAGTGAAAAATTCAAATTTTAGTGAAAAATTCAAATTTTAGTGAAAAATTCAATTTTTAGTGAAAAATTCAATTTTTAGTGAAAAAAATCAATTTTTAGTGAAAATTTGAATTTTAAGTGAAAAATTCAATTTTCAGTGAAAATTTGAATTTTTAGTGAAAAATTCAATTTTCAGTGAAAATTTGAATTTTTAGTGAAAAATTCAATTTTCAGTGAAAATTTGAATTTTTAGTGAAAAATTCAATTTTCAGTGAAAATTTGAATTTTTAGTGAAAAATTCAATTTTCAGTGAAAATTTGAATTTTTAGTGAAAAATTCAATTTTCAGTGAAAATTTGAATTTTTAGTGAAAAATTCAATTTTCAGTGAAAATTTGAATTTTCAGTGAAAAATTCAATTTTCAGTGAAAATTTGAATTTTCAGTGAAAAATTCAATTTTCAGTGAAAATTTGAATTTTCAGTGAAAAATTCAATTTTCAGTGAAAATTTGAATTTTCAGTGAAAAATTCAATTTTCAGTGAAAATTTGAATTTTCAGTGAAAAATTCAATTTTCAGTGAAAATTTGAATTTTCAGTGAAAAATTCAATTTTCAGTGAAAATTTGAATTTTCAGTGAAAAATTCAATTTTCAGTGAAAATTTGAATTTTCAGTGAAAATTTGAATTTTTAGTGAAAAATTCAATTTTCAGTGAAAATTTGAATTTTTAGTGAAAAATTCAATTTTCAGTGAAAATTTGAATTTTTAGTGAAAAATTCAATTTTCAGTGAAAATTTGAATTTTTAGTGAAAAATTCAATTTTCAGTGAAAATTTGAATTTTTAGTGAAAAATTCAATTTTCAGTGAAAATTTGAATTTTTAGTGAAAAATTCAATTTTCAGTGAAAATTTGAATTTTTAGTGAAAAATTCAATTTTCAGTGAAAATTTGAATTTTTCACTAAAAATTCAAATTTTCACTGAAAATTGAATTTTTCACTAAAAATTCAAATTTTCACTGAAAATTGAATTTTTCACTAAAAATTCAAATTTTCACTGAAAATTGAATTTTTCACTAAAAATTCAAATTTTCACTGAAAATTGAATTTTTCACTAAAAATTCAAATTTTCACTGAAAATTGAATTTTTCACTAAAAATTCAAATTTTCACTGAAAATTCAAATTTTCACTGAAAATTGAATTTTTCACTGAAAATTCAAATTTTCACTGAAAATTGAATTTTTCACTGAAAATTCAAATTTTCACTGAAAATTGAATTTTTCACTGAAAATTCAAATTTTCACTGAAAATTGAATTTTTCACTGAAAATTCAAATTTTCACTGAAAATTGAATTTTTCACTGAAAATTCAAATTTTCACTGAAAATTGAATTTTTCACTGAAAATTCAAATTTTCACTGAAAATTGAATTTTTCACTAAAAATTCAAATTTTCACTGAAAATTGAATTTTTCACTAAAAATTCAAATTTTCACTGAAAATTGAATTTTTCACTAAAAATTCAAATTTTCACTGAAAATTGAATTTTTCACTAAAAATTCAAATTTTCACTGAAAATTGAATTTTTCACTAAAAATTCAAATTTTCACTGAAAATTGAATTTTTCACTAAAAATTCAAATTTTCACTGAAAATTGAATTTTTCACTAAAAATTCAAATTTTCACTGAAAATTGAATTTTTCACTTAAAATTCAAATTTTCACTAAAAATTGATTTTTTTCACTAAAAATTGAATTTTTCACTAAAAATTGAATTTTTCACTAAAATTTGAATTTTTCACTAAAATTTGAATTTTTCACTAAAATTTGAATTTTTCACTAAAAATTGAATTTTTCACTAAAAATTAAAATTTTCACTGAAAATTGCATTTTTCACTAAAAATTAAAATTTTCACTGAAAATTGCATTTTTCACTAAAAATTAAAATTTTCACTGAAAATTGCATTTTTCACTTAAAATTAAAATTTTCACTAAAAATTGAATTTTTCACTAAAAATTGAATTTTTCACTAAAAATTGAATTTTTCACTAAAAATTGAATTTTTCACTAAAAATTGAATTTTTCACTAAAAATTGAATTTTTCATTAAAAATTGAATTTTTCATTAAAAATTGAATTTTTCACTAAAAATTTAATTTTTCACTAAAAATTGAATTTTTCACTAAAAATTTAATTTTTCACTAAAAATTGAATTTTTCACTAAAAATTTAATTTTTCACTAAAAATTGAATTTTTCACTAAAAATTTAATTTTTCACTAAAAATTGAATTTTTCACTAAAAATTTAATTTTTCACTAAAAATTGAATTTTTCACTAAAAATTTAATTTTTCACTAAAAATTTAATTTTTCACTAAAAATTGAATTTTTCACTAAAAATTTAATTTTTCACTAAAAATTGAATTTTTCACTAAAAATTTAATTTTTCACTAAAAATTTAATTTTTCACTAAAAATTAAATTTTTCAACAAAAAATTAAAATTTTCACTGAAAATTGCATTTTTCACTAAAAATTAAAATTTCCACTGAAAATTGCATTTTTCACTAAAAATTGAATTTTTCACCAAAAAATTAAACTTTTTTCACTAAAAATTAAATTTTTAAAAATTTAAATTTTCACTCAAAATTCAATATTTCACATAAAAATTAAAAATGTTAATCTAACAATACTTTCTTCATGCCTTAATTTTTCTGGTTCATCACAAATGTTGGTTATTTTTATTATTATTGCTTTTATAAATAAAGTTAACTCTATTTAGTGAGTGAGTGATTTTCAGTGAAAATTTGAATTTTTAGTGAAAAATTCAATTTTCAGTGAAAATTTGAATTTTTAGTGAAAAATTCAATTTTCAGTGAAAATTTGAATTTTTAGTGAAAAATTCAATTTTCAGTGAAAATTTGAATTTTTAGTGAAAAATTCAATTTTCAGTGAAAATTTGAATTTTTAGTGAAAAATTCAATTTTCAGTGAAAATTTGAATTTTTAGTGAAAAATTCAATTTTCAGTGAAAATTTGAATTTTTAGTGAAAAATTCAATTTTCAGTGAAAATTTGAATTTTTAGTGAAAAATTCAATTTTCAGTGAAAATTTGAATTTTTAGTGAAAAATTCAATTTTCAGTGAAAATTTGAATTTTTAGTGAAAAATTCAATTTTCAGTGAAAATTTGAATTTTTAGTGAAAAATGCAATTTTCAGTGAAAATTTGAATTTTTAGTGAAAAATGCAATTTTCAGTGAAAATTTGAATTTTTAGTGAAAAATGCAATTTTCAGTGAAAATTTGAATTTTTAGTGAAAATTTGAATTTTTAGTGAAAAATTCAATTTTCAGTGAAAAATTCAATTTTCAGTGAAAATTTTAATTTTTAGTGAAACTTTATTAAAAAACTAAATAAATATTTCAAATCTGTTGGGTATTTGTTGTTGCTTACAAAATGTTCCGTTATTTATTTATTTTATAGACAGATTAATACGTCATCATTATATTTATTTCAAAAACTCATGTACTCTCTCCCTCTCTCTCTCTCTTACGCTCTTTCATTCTCTCTCTTTCTCTGTAAGAATTTTATAATTTAATTGATTTCCACAATCATTATTGATCAATGATCGTGTAAAAATTGTTTCTCAAAATTTAAATAAAAAATTTGTGTGTGTGTGTGTGTTTTTTTTTTATTTATTTTTATTCAAAATAACACTAACAACAAACAAACAAATAAAATTAATAAATATTTATAAAATTTTTGATTTGTTATTGTTATTTTTGTTTTTTATAAAAAAAATATTTAACATTCAAATAGAAAAATAACAACTTTAATAAATGACGAGTTTGTATTGATTTCCATAACGTATTTGTATTGGAAATTACTATCATGTTATTGTTTTTGTTGTTGCTATTTCTGGTGACATTCAAAAATAACCCAATAAACATTTGAAATCAAAATTTTTCCAAGCCCAAATAAGAATGTTATATTCGTCATAGACGAATCTTCAATACCCTCCATCACAGATTAGTGTGAAGTAAATACGTTATGTTTCGTATATACACACCCGCACATATACTCACAAATGTTGAAGTTTTTTTTTTTAATATAAAACGGAATACTTAGTGAGTCATAAAATAAGTTATAGTTTTGACTATAACTTTTTTCTACTGAACCGATTTTGATAATTCTTTGAATAATAATGAAGTTCATATAGCTTTATATTACGGTAGAATATCATTGTTATTTGTTAATTAAGAATTGACACTTTTACGAAAGTTATTTGCTTGAACTAAGAAGTGGCCTCAGTTATCCGTATATATCTTTAAATGTATACTTGACAGATTCTCCTGGTTTTAAATAGGAAACTTCTCAAGACTCAGGCTAGATTTCATTAAGATCTCTCATTTAATGTGAATGGGAGCGTGTCAATAATAGAGGGACAGAAAGGCGGTCATAGCTAAATCGACTCAGATTTTGATTTGATATAAGAATATATAATTGCTTCTTAGCGTTACACACAGAATGACAAAGTTCATATACCCTCTTCACCACTTGTATTGGTGGAGGGTATACAAACTTAAAATTTCAAAATTATTTTTCCCCAGCCCATAGTGCAATAATTAAATTTATTTTTGTTTCCTACAGTCTCCACATTCTTGTCAGCAAAATTTATCAAAATCCCTTTACAACAAAATAATTCATATGCTTAAATCCATTTTTCTAAATGCTCGCTGGGTTATTTATTAAAATTATCTTTGATTTGTATGTGTATGTTTGTATATTTATATTCTCATAAATTTGTTTTTTTTTTTTTGTATTTTTTTTATTGTTGTTATTTTTTCATATCGATTTGTTTGTGTGATCAATGTTTGAATGACATCATCATCGTCATGATTGTCGTTACTCGCCACCACCACTGATTGTCATAATTATCATTTTATTTACCATTTTTTATACGTTTGATTGGCTGGAAGAGATTATAATTTGTATTTTTTTTTCTGCTGCTGCCTGCAATAAAACACTAAAACTCATTTAATTATTTGCACTTTCAAACAAAAAAATGTATCTCAACGATAATTCTAATGACGCTGAGTCCAATGGTGGAATGCACACTTTATCAGCGGAAATAACTGTTTGATTAAAAATATTGTTAATGAGAGAATTTAATAGCAAATAAATGAAAGTGAAACGCTTCTTTAAATCACAATTTCATGAACTTTGAAACGCAATTGAAAGTAAAAAATATTAAAGAAAATTTATTAAAATTTTCTCTTAAAAGAAAGTTTTAAATAACATTTCTCTTCAAAAGAACTTTTTCACAATTTTTTCATAAAAATTTAATTAAAAGTGTTCTCTTCACAGCAAAATAATTTCTCTTCAATGAAGTTTTTAATCAAAATGTTCTATTAAGGGAAAATTAAATTCACTATTTGAAAGTTTCTCTCAAATTAGTCAAAATATTTCCTTTTAGAGAAAAATCTAAGAGGAAATGTTTTTGAATTTTCTAAAATCTGAAATTTTAGAAAAATCAAGAGAAAATTTTTCCTTAATAAAATGCATACATAAATTTCTCTTGATAAAATATAACACAAAAAATCTCTTAGTAATATTAGAAAAATTTCTCTTTATAGAAAAATATCATAGAAAAATTGTCTTAAATGTTCATAGGAAGATTTCTCTTACCAGAAAATGTTCATGGTAACATTTCTCTTAAGAGAAAATGTTCATGGTCGCATTTCTCTTAATAGAAAATGCGCATAGAAGCATTTCTCTTAATCTTATCTTAATCTCTTTAAAGAAAATTTGTATAGAAGCATTTCTCTTAGGAGAAAATGTTCATGGTCGCATTTCTCTTAAGAGAAAATATCCATTGAAGCATTTCTCTGAAGAGAAAATTTTCATGGAAGCATTTCTCTGAAGAGAAAATTTTCATGGAAGCATTCCCCTAAGATAAAATGTTCATAAAAAATGTACTCTTAAGATAATATGTTCACTGCAAATTTTCTCTTAACAAAAAAGGTTCTTAATAAAGTTTCTCTTAAGAGAAAATGTTTGCTCTTAAACTAAAATGAGCAAAGATTTCTTCTTTTACAACATTCTATCGTAAATTTTCTTCATAACAAAAATTAAGATTAAATTTTCTTTCAAGCGAAAATTAGCGTACATATAAAACAAAATTTCTCTTAAACGAAAATTAGCATAATTTTTCTCCTAAACAAAAATTTACTATAAATTTTCTCTTTAACAAAACTTCCATAAAAATTTTCTATTAAAAAAATTTTAAAATTTCTATAAAACAAAAATCTATCATAACTTTTCTTTTCTTTAAAAAAAATTTTATCGTAAATTTATCGTAAATTTTTTCAGCAAAAATTTAGATTCCTTTTTTGAAAGGCGAAAAATTATTAATTTTTCTCTTAAACAGAAATATACCGTAAGTTCTCTCTTAAACCAAAATTAGCATAAATATTCTCTTAAACAAAAGTTTAGCGTAAACTGTTCTCTTAAATCAGAATGTACCGAATGAATTTTCAAAACGGGAAGATCATGTACGTGTTAAAACAGTAAAGAGTACAGACGCATACATGTTTCTCTTTTTTCTTAAATAGAATTTTATCTTAAATTTTCTCTTAAACCAAAATTATCATAATAACTCTTTTGTGTAAAATTTTTTCTCTTAATAAAATGTACCGTAAATTTTTTCTTAACCAAAAAATTTATTACGTTTTTTCCACTTAAACAAAACTTTATAATAAATTTTCTCATAAATTTTTGTATAAATTTTCAATGAATCCGTTTTGAAAATTACAGTTATTTTATGAAAATCCTTAAATTACTACAAATCGCCTTTTTGGTATGATTAATCCTCCCAAGAAACATATAATTTATTCCGAAAACACCTTAATTGTTTATGGTCAAATTATAATAATGTTATTTATAAAAAGAGTTTCACCTTTTTTATTTCGAAAGACCAATGACTTTTCGATTAAAGTCACTGTTTAATGTCATTTATTGAAATCAAATTGTGCATTTGGCTTTTTATACCCTTCACCACCATAGAGTGTTTATTAACTTTGTCATTCCATTTGTAACGTTAAGAAGAAATCATCTCAGATTCCATAATGTATAGATATATCCTTGCATCAAATCAAAATCTGAGTCGATTTAGCTATGTCCGTCTGTCAGTCTGTTGTTGGCACGATAACTTCCACATTAATTCACAGAGCTTATCGAAATTTAGCCCGACACACGCATTTATGGCTGGAACGAATAAGTACATTTATAAATTTTGGTTCATGTTATTGTTCAACTCCAGGCCAAAGTATCTGGCAACCTCGATCGGTTGGGTCCATAGATCTTCAAGACCGAATGAAGTTAGATTGGACTGGCAGTTGAATAGATGTCGTATATGTTGTATCGTGTGCTTGACCACATGCAGAACATAAATTAGGGACGGCACAGTCAATACGTGACTAAAAGACATTGAGCCTGTTGCTCCATAACGATGGCAATTGTGCCAGAACTACTCTTGTTGACTGCGGCAAAATTTGTTCATTGTGCAGCCTCCAAGCACGATGTTCATACGGTAACTTGAAACCATGGAATTTGAGGCGTCTCTGTAAATGTCGTTCAAAGCTACCACATACGAATTATGATCCTAAGGATCTTGTACTTATCTATGTATGCTTTGTTCATATATACGAATATCCTTGCTTACATGTCTCGACGGTAACTCCAATTGTGTAATATTGAAGTAAGGATGTTTTCTCCGATGACATCCTAGAAGGAACTGCTTACTTAGCATTTAATTATGTTGCTTTATTGGAAGGATCTTTGTTTCCTCCTGAAGATGGTGAATTGAGGACCGTTATGGTTTTTAAGGCTGCATTTTGACAGCTTTGGAAATTTTTCCACTGCGTATCATTTAGCGTTGGTGTCCACACTGGAGCAGCATAATTCGCCACTGGCCGGCTAATCGTTTTATATGTAGCCAATTAGGTGTCTTTATCTATACCCCAAGTACTGGCGGCTAATGCTTTGAGGACCTTATTTCAACTTTGCGTCTTATGCGTGATTGTAGTAGCTTGTGCTGAAGAAGTGAAGAGGCTATCAAATGTAACTTCAAAAATCGTTGGGTGATTAATTTGCACTCCATCGACCGTGATGCCTTTGTCCAGGTGGTCAAGGGTGTTGCTGTTGATTTCGCTAGTGAATTTTCATTGGCCCGTAGACGTTATCGTACAGTCATCCGCATATATTATCACGTCTACTCCAGGTGGAGGTGTTGGGAATTTCAAGAGGTAGAAATTAAACAAAAGTGGTGATAGGACACCATCCTGTGGAGCTCCTTGCTTAACTCTACGGAAATGCGACTTTTTTTCTCGAAATTCAAAATTTATTCAACGCATTCATAGAAGTGGGTATTGAAGATTCGTCATAGTCGAACACTAGTTCTCACTAATTTTCCTCCTTTAACCAATTAATAACTTAGAATAATTTTTCTATTTTTTTTTCTATTTTTTTCCATTTTTCAAAAATAGAAAAATCGTTATTATTTTTAGAATTCACTTGCGAAGGAAGAAAAAACTTATGAGTTTGTGATTAAATTAAATATGAACCTGAATTCAAATAAAGTGTATTTATAAGTTACACATTTTAACATTTTCATCCTTTTAAGTCGATTGAATGTAAAAAACGAGGGGTGGTGGGGGTGGTATTGAATAAAACGAATGAAACAAAATATCCTTACAACAGTTCAAGGATTTTCCTTCTTTGTTTTTGTATTAAAGATAATGAAATAATCAATAAACAACAAAAAAATGACATAAAAAGTTTATGGAACAGAAAAAAATTAATATTTTAATAAAAAATTTACTCGAAATAGAAAACTTGGAATTGAAATGTGATTTAATGCAAATTTAGTTTTCATTTTCTAATAAATTTAGAGATCTTGAGCATCATCATGATGATTAGTTTTCATTATTATTATTATTATTATTATTATTATTATTATTATTATTATTATTATTATTATTATTATTATTGAAAATCATTTAAGATTTCATTTATTTAAATTTAATACCCTACATTAAATTAATAAGTCAATATTGAATAGTTAACTCATATGTAACTCAACAACAAGTTAACCACCACAAATTATCAAAGTGAACAAAAGTCTGAACTGAAATCGGAAATAAAATCTAAACAAGAATTTGAAACAGAATCTGAACCAGAACTAAATCTAAGAATCTGGACAAGAATCTTCAATAGAACAGAATTAGAATCAAATTAGAATTGGACCAGAAACTGAACTAGAATCTGAAATGGAACCTGGACCAGAATTTTCACTAGAGCATATTAAAATCTGAATTAGAATCTGAACTAAAACTACCGAACCGAACTAGAACTTTTTTTAATATCTGAACAACAAATCAAATGGAATCTGATCTCGAATCTGCACTAGATTCCGAACAAAAATTTGAACCAGAAGTGACATGAAACTGAACTAAAATTTTAACTAGAATCTGAACAAAAATCTAAATAAAACTAAAGAATTAAATCGGAATCTGAGCTGGAATCTAAAATGGAACTTCGACTAGAATCTTTACTTAATTCTGAATTAGTATCTTAACTAAAACTTAACTAGAACCAAACCAGAGTCTTATTTGAATCAGGCCAAGAACAAAACCAGGAATCTAAAATAGTATCTGATCTTGAATCTGGTCTAAAGTCTGATCTATAATCTGAATAAAAAATTTAACTAGAACTTTATAAGAATCTGAACAAGAACTAAACTCAAATCTACTTTAGAATTTGAACTTGAATTTGAACTGAAATATAACTGAACAAGAACTAAACTAGAACTGAACTAAAACTAAACCAGAACTGAACAAGAACTGGGCTAGAACCGGTCTAGAATCGAACTACAACTTAACTAAAACTAAACTTCTAAGTTTCAAGGGCTGTGCCTTGCAAACATCTCAGGGGGGTTCATATGCATCTGATACCATTGTGTTATCATAAAAACGATCTGCATTGTGACTTTTCCAAACCATCCACTACCTGCAAGGAAATAAATTAACAATACAAAGTTTATATTGCCCAAATAGTAAAGTTCCAATCAGGGTATTCTTAAGCTCTCTTAGTGCACAGTATGTGAAAAACTGTCTCTTTCTGAAGTTCCTCATACAAGAGAAACCATTATGTTCTGGACCCAACCTCCACGCATGGCCTCCACAATGTCCAGTTATACTTGGACGCCAGAAGTCAAAACTCCTTTTTATTGAAATCAAATAGCTGCCTGATCTTCCTAGGCCACATAACCTGAGAAATTCGATAGGTTAACTCAGTTAATCATTTTGCGTGCACTATACCAATAAGCTTATCCTCAAAAGCACCTCCTGTACTATACCCAGGAAGTCCAACCGATCGATCCATCTTCAATGTCTTTTCCGAAACAATTACTGTGTCCAGGAATCCAACAAATTTTGTCTTGATATCTTGTTCAAAGACTCAGAGCCGTTAATATCGACGCATATAAACATTTGCTATATATCTGATGACCTATTTGTCAGAAAAGATTCTGAGCCAGTTAAAGCCTTAAAGATACTTTAAAATCGAAGACCTCAATGAAGTACCCACCATCTCCTGCTCTTCTCGACCGCTTGAAATTATTGATATTCACTCTATAGGTCCTGGCGATGGAGTTCAGTTCCGGATTTGTTTCCCAACATCAGGAATGATCACCGAAAATCTCATTTCGAAACATGATTCCGAGATATCATAGTCCCAACTCAAATGCGGAGTGATAAATAGAACTGAACTTTAACTTAATTGAAATAGAAGTGAACTAATACTGAGTTAGAATTATATGTAGACTTTGTTTAGGAAGTAGGGTATTTAAGATTCGTTGTGAATCTATAAAAACAAATAAAAATATTTTATCTTTTTTAAATCATCTGATTGTTTTTGGCGTTTTTTACAAATTTTTCGGTTAAGTTCGACTATGTAATACCCTACACCATATTGTTGGTTGTAAATGACAGCTACAAACAAATTATGAATGACCCTCGTATAATTTTCATTTATGATTTTTAATTAGTTGTAAATTACATAATTACGATACTAATATTTATGTAATAATTTATGCATTTAAAAAGGCATTTTTCTGAACGACCCTCGTATAATTTTTATTTCTGATTTTTGATTAATTGTAAATTACATTATTAAGTTACTAATATTTTTGCACTTAAAAGGGCATTTTCTGAGGAATTATATTGGATTTGGAAAAAATGATGGACCGACCCTCATAAAATTTCGCACAGCAATTTTAGATTACATTTATCTTAATTTTGATTAATTGTTCTTACAATATTAACGTTTATGTGAGATTTATGCCCTTCAAAGTTACATTCGAAAGGGGGCTTGTATGAAAAGTAATAGGCTGACCCTCGAAAAATTTGGCACATCGATTGAGAATACTATAAGACCTAGTTTTGTTGAATTTAGTTGAAATAGCTTTATTTTAAGAACTTTTATAAGCTTAAAACTCTATTCCGGGAGTACATTTGTATGGGAGGTATCTGAAATACTGGACCGAATATAATCAATTGCAATAGGCTTCGTCCTTGATCCAACAAGGTAATATGTATCAAATTTCATTAAAATATCTCAAAAATTGCGGGATTTTCATGGTCAGCCAGCAGGACAGACAGACGGACGGACATCATAAATTAGACTCAGAAGGTGATTTTGAGTCAAACGGAATACTTAAAAGTATACATAATACTCCAATCACCTATGGTGGTGTAGGGTATAACAACTAACAATTTATCTGCATATTTATGTCTTCATTTAAAAAAAGCTTCATTTAAGTGATACAACTTTTGTTAAAGTTGGTCTGTATTATCAGCAAAATGTCAATACAACGATTAAAAAAAACTGCGAAGATTTTTTTCAGATTCCAAAATGTTTCCACTTCTTTAACTTGAAACTCCTTTTGCTTTTTTTGGTAGGGAAACATTTAATTACAATTATATTCTTTTTTTCTGAAGGGGCACGTGTGTCCCTAATTACTGTCAGGTGCAATTTTCTATTCAATGATTTTATAATTCGAATATCATTGTCATGATAATTTCTTGTGGTTTCTTTGAACATTAATTAAATTTATTATTGAACTCAACTTATTTGTTTTTTTTTTCTTAAAAACCATTAAGAATTCAACATTAATTATTCACTGTTTTTTATTGTGATTAAATGTTTATTTGTACCTTTAATGACGTACAACTAAAATATGATTAACATAAATGACTTAGGAAATTATTGGATATGAAAATCGATTTCGAAATCTTTAACCTTAAAATATTTTCAATAACTAAGTTCAAGGTCACGAATTTTCTAAATGAAATTTCTTTAAGAAAAATCTTTTTTTTTTAATGTCAAAAACATTTTTTCACCTAGAAAAAAGTAGAAATCAACTATTTCTTTTATACTTGATGGGTTGGTTTTGGTGATGATGATGATGATGATGATGACCATCACTTAGACGTACAGTTTTCCGTCTTAAACTTGTTATGCGAAAACTGAAGAACGAAATCGATCATTTACATTCGTCCATTATCTTTTGACATATTTTTTTTTCGAGTGTGTGTGTGTGTACTGAGTTAATATTCTTCTTTGTTTTTACACCCCAGGGAGATGGAAGATGCCAATATAAATCCCGTTTAATGTAAAACAAAAAAAAATCTAAAGCCACAACAACAACAAAACATTTTTCAAGTATAATTTGACATGACAAGAAACTTTAAAAACAAAAAGCAAAAACTAAACTAAAACAAAAAACTAAACTTAAAAGTGATGAGGCACCATGGGGCCAAATGTCTCAAAAACAATTAGCTAAACTCTTGTTAAGAAATATACAATTCAGAGTTAAGACTACACAACAGTTCGGACTTTAAAGTTAGCAACTGTCGAATCTAAAACTAATTGCAGACTGAACTAGAACTAGAACTAGAATTGAACTAGAACTGAACTAAAACTGAACTAGAACTGAACTAGAACTGAACTAGAACTGAATTAGAATTGAAATAAAACTGAACTGAACTAAAGCTGAATTAGAACTGAACTAGAACTGAACTAAAACTGAACTAGAACTGAACTAGAACTGAAAACTAGAACTGAACTAAAACTGAACTAAAACTGAACTAGAACTGAACTAGAACTAAACTAAAACTGAACTAAAACTGAACTAAAACTGAACACTAGAATTGAACTAAACTGAACTAGAATTGAACTAAAACTGAACTAGAATTGAACTAAAACTGAACTAGAACTGAACTAGAACTGAACTAGAACTGAACTAGAATTGAACTAAAACTGAACAAGAACTGAACTAAAACTAAACAAGAACTGAATTAGAATTGAACTAGAACTGAACTGAACTAAAGCTGAATTAGAACTGAACTAGAACTGAACTAGAATTGAACTAGAACTGAACTAGAACTGAACTAAAACTAAACTAAAACTAAACTAAAACTGAACTAAAACTGAACTAAAACTGAACAATTGGACTAGAACTGAAGTAGAACTGAACTAAAACTGAACAAGAATTGAACTAAAGCTGAATAAGAACTGAACTAAAACTGAACTAGAATTGAACTAAAACTGAACTAGAACTGAACTAAACTGAACTAAACTGAACTAGAACTGAACTAAAACTCAACTAAAACTGAACTAAAACTGAACAATTGAACTAGAACTGAACTAGAACTGAACTAGAACTGAACTAAAACTGAACAAGAATTGAACTAAAGCTGAACAAGAACTGAACTAAAACTGAACAAGAACTGAACTGAACTAAAGATGAACAAAAGCTGAACTAGAACTGAACTAGAATCTGAACTGGAACATGATTTAAAATTTGAACTAGAAATTTATTAGAATCTAATCAAAAACTAAACTAGAATCTGTCTTAGAAACTGATCTCAGATCTGAAATCTGCATTAGAATCTGAAATTAAATTGAACTTGCAAAAATTAGAACTGAACTGGAGCTAAAGTAGAACTGAACTTAAATCTGAGCTAAAACATAATCTAGTAATTTGGCTTGAACCAGAAATAGAACCTAAATTTGAATCGAAATCTAATCGATCTAGAATCGGTCTACAATACAACTAATAGAGGCCTAGAATCGAACTGAAATATAATTGAGCCAGAAATGAACCAGATCTGAACTATATTCTGAACTAAATTTTCACTGGAATCTTAACTAAAATCTGAACAAGAACAAATTAAAAATCGAATTAAACTGTACCAGAATCTGAGTTAAAACTAAATTAGAACCGAATCAGATATTATTACAATCTGAACAGGAACCTAACTAGACTCAAAATCTGATCCCGAATCTACACTAGAATCTGAACTAGAATGGTCTAGAATCTAAACTGAAATCTGAACAAGAATCTAAACTAAAAGTTGAACTACAATCTTGACATAACATGAACTAGACTCTAATCCAGAATCTGAGATAAACCCTGTACTAAAATCTGGATTAGAACCAGAATTAAAATGTGAACTAAACCCAAAATTGAATTATACTGAACAAGAACCAAAATCAAATCTGAATTAGTATCTGATCTCGTATCTGGAATCTGAACTGAACTTTAATCTCAGCTACAAACCTAAAAAATGAACTAGAACCGGATGTAGAATCTAAATTAAAATAGAAAACAAAATCTAATCGAATTAGAATCGATCTATAATCCTGTTTATTAGATTGAAGATCGATTAGAATCGTACAAAAACTAAATTGAATCAAATCTGAATCAATTTTCAATATTTTTTTCACTGTTCCACTGTGCAATTCTGGTGACGATTATTGATGTTTAACTAAATCAAAAGACTAAAATAAAGAACGTTAAAATTAAAAGTTGCCACAACTAAAATAACCGAAGGCAACGAACATCAGTAAAAGAATAACAAGAACTTCTTTTAGTCTTTTACTATTATTTTTTATGTTTCGAAAACTACACGAGTACTTGACATGAATTTTTAAAGAAAGAGGCAACATTGACCATAAAACTTAGCAATAACAACAAACCACTGCTGCCCACATACAACTGAAACCAAGAGAAATATATCATTGCTTGGTTAACAAGGAAGGCCTAACCCACCCCAATTGGAACTTACCTCGTATATTATTGAAGACGTTTTTGTAAAGCACTAAAAGAAAACGAAACTTAAATTAATTATAAATAAAAGAGATTTAAATATTAATTTCGAAATATATTTAGAGCTTAAGAGATACTTCCCATCCCATATTTGTCATACTATAGACACTCGTATAAAGTAGACAAATAGTATGACCAAAGATGAAACAAAAAACCTTTAGATATTTTACTATTAAAATATACAACTCCATAACTTACACTTATAAAAAAATCAATTTAAAAACAAAAACAACAACAAAAGGAATTTAAGTGTGAAGTAACCCAACAAACATTGAGATGAAAAAAAAGGAAGACACTATATAGAACTGAATCGGAATGAACAGCAATTAAGATAGAAACTGACTAAAATCTAACCAGAACAGAATTTTAAAATAACTGAACGAACATGAATGATAACTGAACTTTAAACTGAACTTAAAACGATTAAAAATGAAGTAAACTGAACTAAAGAGAATTATGGA
>PYHX02000494.1:66273103-66330505 GCA_004302925.2 Cochliomyia hominivorax
TAGCTAAACTCTTGTTAAGAAATACCAATTCAGAGTTAAGACTACACAACAGTTCGGACTTTAAAGTTAGCAACTGTCGAATCTAAAACTAATTGCAGACTGAACTAGAACTAGAACTAGAATTGAACTAGAACTGAACTAAAACTGAACTAGAACTGAACTAGAACTGAACTAGAACTGAATTAGAATTGAAAAAAACTGAACTGAACTAAAGCTGAATTAGAACTGAACTAGAACTGAACTAAAACTGAACTAGAACTGAACTAGAACTGAACTAGAACTGAACTAAAACTGAACTAAAACTGAACTAGAACTGAACTAGAACTTAAACTAAAACTGAACTAAAACTGAACTAAAACTGAACACTAGAATTGAACTAAAACTGAACTAGAATTGAACTAAACTGAACTAGAATTGAACTAAAACTGAACTAGAACTGAACTAGACTGAACTAGAACTGAACTAGAATTGAACTAAAACTGAACAAGAACTGAACTAAAACTAAACAAGAACTGAATTAGAATTGAACTAGAACTGAACTGAACTAAAGCTGAATTAGAACTGAACTAGAACTGAACTAGAATTGAACTAGAACTGAACTAGAACTGAACTAAAACTAAACTAAAACTAAACTAAAACTGAACTAAAACTGAACTAAAACTGAACAATTGGACTAGAACTGAAGTAGAACTGAACTAAAACTGAACAAGAATTGAACTAAAGCTGAATAAGAACTGAACTAAAACTGAACTAGAATTGAACTAAAACTGAACTAGAACTGAACTAAAACTGAACTAAAACTGAACTAGAACTGAACTAAAACTCAACTAAAACTGAACTAAAACTGAACAATTGAACTAGAACTGAACTAGAACTGAACTAGAACTGAACTAAAACTGAACAAGAATTGAACTAAAGCTGAACAAGAACTGAACTAAAACTGAACAAGAACTGAACTGAACTAAAGATGAACAAAAGCTGAACTAGAACTGAACTAGAATCTGAACTGGAACATGATTTAAAATTTGAACTAGAAATTTATTAGAATCTAATCAAAAACTAAACTAGAATCTGTCTTAGAAACTGATCTCAGATCTGAAATCTGCATTAGAATCTGAAATTAAATTGAACTTGCAAAAATTAGAACTGAACTGGAGCTAAAGTAGAACTGAACTTAAATCTGAGCTAAAACATAATCTAGTAATTTGGCTTGAACCAGAAATAGAACCTAAATTTGAATCGAAATCTAATCGATCTAGATCGGTCTACAATACAACTAATAGAGGCCTAGAATCGAACTGAAATATAATTGAGCCAGAAATGAACCAGATCTGAACTATATTCTGAACTAAAATTTCACTGGAATCTTAACTAAAATCTGAACAAGAACAAATTAAAAATCGAATTAAACTGTACCAGAATCTGAGTTAAAACTAAATTAGAACCGAATCAGATATTATTACAATCTGAACAGGAACCTAACTAGACTCAAAATCTGATCCCGAATCTACACTAGAATCTGAACTAGAATGGTCTAGAATCTAAACTGAAATCTGAACAAGAATCTAAACTAAAAGTTGAACTACAATCTTGACATAACATGAACTAGACTCTAATCCAGAATCTGAGATAACCCTGTACTAAAATCTGGATTAGAACCAGAATTAAAATGTGAACTAAACCCAAAATTGAATTATACTGAACAAGAACCAAAATCAAATCTGAATTAGTATCTGATCTCGTATCTGGAATCTGAACTGAACTTTAATCTCAGCTACAAACCTAAAAAATGAACTAGAACCGGATGTAGAATCTAAAATTAAAATAGAAACAAAATCTAATCGAATTAGAATCGATCTATAATCCTGTTTATTAGATTGAAGATCGATTAGAATCGTACAAAAACTAAATTGAATCAAATCTGAATCAATTTCAATATTTTTTCACTGTTCCACTGTGCAATTCTGGTGACGATTATTGATGTTTAACTAATCAAAAGACTAAAATAAAGAACGTTAAAATTAAAAGTTGCCACAACTAAATAACCGAAGCAACGAACATCAGTAAAAGAATAACAAGAACTTCTTTTAGTCTTTTACTATTATTTTTTTATGTTTCGAAAACTACACGAGTACTTGACATGAATTTTTAAAGAAAGAGGCAACATTGACCATAAAAACTTAGCAATAACAACAAACAACTGCTGCCACATCACAACTGAAACCAGAGAACATATATCATCTTGGTTAAAAGGGAAGGTAACCCACAATTGGAACTTACCTCGTATATTATTGAAGACGTTTTTGTAAAGCAGCTAAAAAGAAAACGAAACTTAAATTAATTATAAATAAAAGAGATTTAAATATTAATTTGCGAAATATATTTAGAGCTTAAGAGATACTTCCCATCCCATATCTTTGTCATACTATATTGACACTCGTATAAAGTAGACAAATAGTATGACCAAAGATGAAACAAAAAACCTTTAGATATTTTACTATTAAAATATTTACTAACTTCCAGTAACTATTACACTTATAAAAAATCATAAAAACAAAAACAACAACAAAAGGAATTTAATGTGAAGTAACCCAACAAACATTGAGATGAAAAGAAAAGGAAGACACTATATAGAACTGAATCGGAATGAACAGCAATTAAGATAGAACTGACTAGAAATCTAACCAGAACAGAATTTTAAAATAACTGAACGAGACATGAATGATAACTGAACTTAAACTGAACTAGAAACGAATTAAAAATGAAGTAGAACTGAACTAGAAGAGAATTATGGAACTAAAACTAAAATAGGACTGAACTAGAAACTGAACTAAAAACTTAACTAGAATCTGAACTAAAATCCGAATTAGAATCTGAACTAAAATCCGAACTAGAATCTGAATTAGAATTTGAACTAGAATCACAAGTAGGAATTGAACTAGAATCTGAACTAAAATCCGAACTAGAATCTGAATTAGAATCTGAATTAGAATCTGAATTAGAATCTGAACTCGAATCACAAGTAAGAATTGAACTGAATCTGAACTAAAATCTAAACTAAAATCCGAACTAGAATCTGAACTCGAATCTCAAGTAGGAATTGAACTAGAATCTGAACTAGAATCTGAACTAAAATCCGAACTAGAATCTGAACTCGAATCTCAAGTAGGAATTGAACTAGAAACTGAACTAAAATCTGAACTAAAATCTGAATTAGAATCTGAATTAGAATCTGAACTCGAATCACAAGTAAGAATTGAACTGAATCTGAACTAAAATCTGAACTAAAATCCGAACTAGAATCTGAACTCGAATCTCAAGTAGGAATTGAACTAGAATCTGAACTAAAATCTGAACAAGAATCTGAATTAGAATCTGAACTAGAATCTCAAGTAGGAATTGAACTAGAAACTGAACTAAAATCTGAACAAGAATCTGAATTAGAATCTGAACTAGAATCTCAAGTAGGAATTGAACTAGAATCTGAACTAAAATCCGAACTAAAATCCGAACTAGAATCTGAACTCGAACCTCAAGTAGGAATTGAATTAGAATCTGAACTAAAATCTGAACTAAAATCCGAACTAGAATCTGAACTCGAATCTCAAGTAGGAATTGAACTAGAATCTGAACTAAAATCTGAACTAAAATCCGAACTAGAATCTGAACTTGAATCTCAAGTAGGAATTGAACTAGAATCTGAACTAAAATCTGAACAAGAATCTGAATTAGAATCTGAACTAGAATCTCAAGTAGGAATCTGAACTAAAATCTGAACAAGAATCTGAATTAGAATCTGAACTAGAATCTCAAGTAGGAATTGAACTAGAATCTGAACTAAAATCTGAACTAAAATCTGAACTAAAATCTGAACTAAAATCTGAACTAGAATTTGAACTAAAATCTGAACTAGAATTTGAAAGAGTTTTTAAACTAGAAATGAACTTCTACTAAGCTACAACTTAACTAGAATCTGAATCTGAACTGAAATCTGAATCTGATCGACAATCTAAACTAGAATCTGAAGGAGAATCTTAACTAGAAAATGAACTTAAATTGGAACTAGAATCTGAACTACTTCCAAACTATAACTTAACTAGAATTGAGGTAAAATCTGAAATGGAACCTGAACTAGAATCTGAACTACAACTGATCTAGAATAAAACTGAAATTCTTTTAGAATCTCATCAGAATTGTTATCTGGGTTATTGATATTAAATATTCTAGCAAACGACTGGAGCGAGTTTAAAATTAAAATGTGTGTTTATTCCTCTTGTTCTTGTATCCGTAGCTAAAGTAACAAAACAAAACAAAAAACAAAACAGCAATAGTAGCAAAACAGCAACAACAACAACAACATCAATAGCTTTAAGTTCAGTGTACTCAATTTACTCTCATCTCCTCCTCCTACTTAAGATGTTGTACGACATTGATGATGATTGTTGTTGCTGTGCGTTTGTTGGCTGCCTAAAGAAAAATATAATGTTGCTGTTACTGCTGCTGTTGCTGTTATTGTTGTTTGTATTATAATGTTGCTGTTGTTGTGTTTTTTTTTATTTTTTGTATCGCTGAATTTGCTCTTCATTAAGTTTGCGAATGTGCAGTAACTACAAAAATGCAAACGCCTTTTTAAACGCAAACTGAACGGAAAAAATACTTCTTGAAGAATACGAGTGAATTTTATGTTTTTCGTTTTTTATTATTCCATTTTTACGTCTTTTTTTATATCTTTTGTTGGTCTCCATGGAGTGTTTAAAAATAACTACTTGCATTTGGCTAAAATCTATTTTTAGATTTTACATTCGTTTTATTCGTTGTCTTCTTTCATTTTTTTCTAATAATCGGTTACTATTTTTAGGTTTTATGAACTTCTAAAAATTACCGGCTTTTTTACAGCGAGTCAAGTGTTTGTTGTTTGTAAATGATTGGCAGAACAATAAAATGCGAGAGAACATAAAAACATTTAATACAACCAACTTTTTGTGATTCTTCTAAAAATAAAGAAATTTAACGAAATTTTTTTATGAATCGAAAAATAAGCGAACTTTTTCCAAATTGAAAATTTCTCCAAATTCATGATTTATCGAAATTTACAATAAATTTTCTCTTAATGAAAAATTTACAATAAAATTTTCTCTTAATGAAAAATTTACAATAAAAATTTCTCTTAATGAAAAATTTACAATAAAATTTTCTCTTAATGAAAAATTTACAATAAAATTTTCTCATAATGAAAAATTTACTATAAATTTTCTCTTAATGAAAAATTAACAATAAAATTTCTCTTAATGAAAAATTTACAATAAAATTTCCTCTTAATGAAAAATTTACAATAAAATTTTCTCTTAATGAAAAATTTACAATAAAATTTTCTCTTAATGAAAAATTTACAATAAAATTTTCTCTTAATGAAAACTTTACAATAAAATTTTCTCTTAATGAAAAATTTACTATAAATTTTCTCTTAATGAAAAATTAACAATAAAATTTTCTCTTAATGAAAAATTTACAATAAAATTTTCTCTAAATGAAAAATTTACAATAAAATTTTCTCCTAATGCAAAATTTACAATAAAATTTTCTCTTAATGAAAAATTTACAATAAAATTTTCTCTTAATGAAAAATTTACAATAAAATTTCCTCTTAAAGAAAAATTTACAATAAAATTTCCTCTTAAAGAAAAATTTACAATAAAATTTCCTCTTAAAGAAAAATTTACAATAAAATTTTCTCTTAATGAAAAATTTACAATAAAAATTTCTCTTAATGAAAAATTTACAATAAAATTTTCTCTTAATGAAAAATTTACAATAAAATTTTCTCATAATGAAAAATTTACTATAAATTTTCTCTTAATGAAAAATTAACAATAAAATTTTCTCTTAATGAAAAATTTACAATAAAATTTTCTCTTAATGAAAAATTTACCATAAATTTTCTCTTAATGAAAAATTTACTATAAATTTTCTCTTAATGAAAAATTTACTATAAATTTTCTCTTAATGAAAAATTTACTATAAATTTTCTCTTAATGAAAAATTTACTATAAATTTTCTCTTAATGAAAAATTTACTATAAATTTTCTCTTAATGAAAAATTTACAATATAATTTTCTCTTAATGAAAAATTTACTATAAATTTTCTCTTAATGAAAAATTTACAACATAATTTTCTCTTAATGAAAAATTTTCAACATAATTTTCTCTTAATGAAAAATTTTCAACATAATTTTCTCTTAATGAAAAATTTACTATAAATTTTCTCTTAATGAAAAATTTACTATAAATTTTCTCTTAATGAAAAATTTACTATAAATTTTCTCTTAATGGAAAATTTACTATAAATTTTCTCTTAATGAAAAATTTACTATAAATTTTCTCTTAATGAAAAATTTACTATAAATTTTCTCTTAATGAAAATTTACTATAAATTTTCTCTTAATGAAAAATTTACTATAAATTTTCTCTTAATGGAAAATTTACTATAAATTTTCTCTTAATGGAAAATTTACTATAAATTTTCTCTTAATGAAAAATTTACTATAAATTTTCTCTTAATGGAAAATTTACTATAAATTTTCTCTTAATGGAAAATTTACTATAAATTTTCTCTTAATGAAAAATTTACTATAAATTTTCTCTTAATGAAAAATTTACTATAAATTTTCTCTTAATGAAAATTTACTATAAATTTTCTCTTAATGAAAAATTTACTATAAATTTTCTCTTAATGAAAAATTTACTATAAATTTTCTCTTAATGAAAAATTTACTATAAATTTTCTCTTAATGAAAATTTACTATAAATTTTCTCTTAATGAAAAATTTACTATAAATTTTCTCTTAATGAAAAATTTACTATAAATTTTCTCTTAATGAAAAATTTACTATAAATTTTCTCTTAATGAAAATTTACTATAAATTTTCTCTTAATGAAAAATTTACTATAAATTTTCTCTTAATGAAAAATTTACTATAAATTTTCTCTTAATGAAAAATTTACTATAAATTTTCTCTTAATGAAAAATTTACTATAAATTTTCTCTTAATGAAAAATTTACTATAAATTTTCTCTTAATGAAAAATTTACTATAAATTTTCTCTTAATGAAAAATTTACTATAAATTTTCTCTTAATGAAAAATTTACTATAGATTTTCTCTTAATGAAAAATTTACTATAAATTTTCTCTTAATGAAAAATTTACTATAAATTTTCTCTTAATGAAAAATTTACTATAAATTTTCTCTTAATGAAAAATTTACTATAGATTTTCTCTTAATGAAAAATTTACTATAGATTTTCTCTTAATGAAAAATTTACTATAGATTTTCTCTTAATGAAAAATTTACTATAAATTTTCTCTTAATGAAAAATTTACTATAAATTTTCTCTTAATGAAAAATTTACTATAAATTTTCTCTTAATAAAAATTTACTATAAAATTTCTCTTAATCAAACATTTAGTTTACATTTTTGCTAATCACAAGTTTTCTCTTAAAAAAAATCCTCCTAAATCTTCTCTTAAACAAAAATTGAACTGAAGAAAATGATAACAAATAGTTGGTGCCTTTAACCTCTAAAACATACTTGAATATGTGATCACTTACTGTGTTATTGATGATCTTGTCTTTGTAGAAATACAGATCATTTGTGTTATTTTCTTTGGATCTTTAACAATTTTTATTGTTGTTTAACGACTTTGAGAAGTAAATACGACCCAACGGAAAACGATCTACTTTAATCGTGTGTAATTTTATACATTTTTGACTTTTGGTTTATTTTTTCTAGTTCTGTTAGTTTTTTTGTATATTTTTCTTTGGGTTTTGTGTTTCTTTTTAAAGGTATAATTATTATTATTTTTTATTATTTACTTGGATTCTTCTTTAATAGTTTTTTCTTTTTTCTTTTAAAATTTTTGCATTCTTTTTGTTGTTTTGTCTGTGTTGCAATTATTGTTGCTGTGACGTCAAAACCTTGAACTTGTTCGATATATGCAAAGTGAAAGCTCTTTTTTTTTTTTGTTATTGTTATTGTTATTTTTGTTGCTGTAAATGTAGTAGAACATAAAAAAGTATCTACAATATGGATTACAATATAATTCATAGATACATTTGCATATTTGTTAAAACAGAGGTAGAAAAAATAATGATTGTAGGAAGGAATTTTAGGTCTTAAGACCGAAAACAACTTTTGCAATAAGAAAATTTACAAAAAAGAATGCAATAATTATTGTTATTTTGCAAAACAGGAAAAAGAGGTTTTTGCAAAATTATAAAATTTTCCTAAAATTGTGCTTTTTCACAAAAATTCTAATTAAATAAAAGTTAATGACT
Organism: Cochliomyia hominivorax; assembly: GCA_004302925.2. NCBI lineage: Eukaryota > Metazoa > Arthropoda > Insecta > Diptera > Calliphoridae > Cochliomyia > Cochliomyia hominivorax. The sequence continues at coordinate 66,281,438 of PYHX02000494.1, forward strand.
TAAATTCCAGACAAATATAAAAAATTTCGCTTTATTAAATTTTAAATCTCTTTTAAAAAAAAAAGAATAAAAATTAAAGTATAAAAGTTTTCTTTTTCACTTCATGTCAATTACAGAATTTTAAACAATAAAAATTTATCTCTTAAATTCTTTTCTCAACTCTTTTTTTATTTCTTTTGATTTATGTTTTAAACACATAATTACTTAATTAAAACCCCTTAACTATTAACAAGTGCGTCTTAAGCAGAATATTATTTTTACTGGAAATTCCTTTGAACTTGTTAAATTGAAAATAATAAAAAATGGGGAAAAGAGGAGGGAGAAAAACTATTATCTTAACTATGGCAACCTTAACAGGAGAATTAAATCCAAACATGGATTTTATGTGAGGAAAATTAGAAAAATGAGCTAAAACCAATTGAGTCAAGTTAATTAAAAGCATTTTTGAAATATTTACGATTTTTTTTTGTTTAAGAGAAAATTTGCAGTAAATTGTTAATTAAAAGAAAATTTAGAATAAATTTTGATTAAGAAGAAATTTTAACTAGATATTTAAGTAAGAGAAAATTTTGTAGTAAATTTTTAATTAAGAGAAAATTTTGTAGTAAATTTTTCATGAAGAGAAAATTTTATGGTAAATTTTTCATTAATAGAAAATTTTATAGTAAATTTTTCATGAAGAGAAAATTTTATAGTAAATTTTTCATCAAGAGAAAATTTTATAGTAAATTTTTCATGAAGAGAAAATTTTATAGTAAATTTTTCATGAAGAGAAAATTTTATAGTAAATTTTTCATGAAGAGAAAATTTTATAGTAAATTTTTCATGAAGAGAAAATTTTATAGTAAATTTTTCATGAAGAGAAAATTTTATAGTAAATTTTTCATGAAGAGAAAATTTTATAGTAAATTTTTCATTAAGAGAAAATTTATAGTAAATTTTTCATTAAGAGAAAATTTACAGTAAATTTTTCATTAAGAGAAAATTTATAGTAAATTTTTCATTAAGAGAAATTTATAGTAAATTTTTCATTAAGAGAAATTTTATGGTACATTTTTCATTAAGAGAAATTTTATAGTAAATTTTCGTTAAGAGAAAATTTATAGTAAATTTTTCGTTAAGAGAAAATTTTATAGTAAATTTTTCGTTAAGAGAAAATTTTATAGTAAATTTTTCGTTAAGAGAAAATTTTATAGTAAATTTTTCGTTAAGAGAAAATTTTATAGTAAATTTTTCGTTAAGAGAAAATTTTATAGTAAATTTTTCGTTAAGAGAAAATTTTATAGTAAATTTTTCGTTAAGAGAAAATTTTATAGTAAATTTTTCGTTAAGAGAAAATTTTATAGTAAATTTTTCATTAAGAGAAAATTTTATAGTAAATTTTTCATTAAGAGAAAATTTTATAGTGAATTTTCAATTAAGAGAAAATTAATAATAAGTTTTCGATGAAGAAAAAATTTACAAAAAAATTTAATTAATAGAAAAAATTTTTTTTGTTTACATGTTTTCCTTTAATAGATAATTTTGATAAAATTATACTTTAAGAGAAATTTATTATAAAATCCTACTTTAAGAGAAAGTTGTCATAAAAAGTAAAAAAAATTATAAAATCTTCGTTTAAGGCAAAATTTTCACTAAAATTTTCATTACTTTTATAGAAAATTTTATTTTAATCGCATACAATCACACAATCGTATGGTAACAGTGTTTGTATGGACATGAGAGTGTGTCACGCACATACACACACACACCCTTTAACACAACAAAAAAGTGAAACTTAAGAACTCCTTTTTTTTCGTAATTTTTAAAATGTTCCATTTTATCTTTGATGAACAAAGAAAATGAAACTTTTTCTTTAAACGTGTGGAAGGTGAAATACAGCAACAACAACAACAAAAATAAACCAGAAAGCCAACTAAAGTAGAAGGGAAAATTAATAACAAGAGAATATTAACAAGAAAAACTAAAACTAAAGAACAAAACATATTTTAGAATTTTTGTACAAATTACAACAAAACCTCATCATCATCATCATCATCACCAACAACAACGACGACGCCATCAACCAACAAAACGACCTTGATAAAGAACCCAACACACTATTCAAACCAAAAATAACAAAAAAGAAGCTCAACCGCAATAATAAAAACAAAAACAAAAACAACAACAATAATAATAATAACAACAACAATAAAGAGCATTAAACATAATCAGGGACAAAGTAAAAAAGAAAAAATCAAAGAGGAAGAATGAACTTAAACTAGAATATTTTTGTTATTTCGTTCGTTTTTCTTTTTTTGCCTTTGGTCTCCCTCTCTCTAGGAATAGAAAAATAGAAAAAAGAAACAGTTTAACAAAATTAGGGTTGGGCTAGACCTCAAAACAAACCCAAACCCAAACTTAGGGTGGTAAGTTTTTAAGGGGTTGCTAAACTTATGAAATAAAGTACATTTTGAATATCCTTACAAGACAATCAAACAATAACAACATCCACAATATTGTTGTTGCACGCAACAATTCCCAGTCGCACAGTGGTCCCAACTTTGAAACTATTGAATATTTTTAACATACTTGAGGTTTTTTCGAATTGATTTAAAAAAGGACATGTTTCTTATGGGTTAGAAATTCTTTCAGAATGAGGAAAAAATTGTATTGTCCAGATTTTTAAGTGAAAAAATTTTACCAACTTTTTGAAAAAATCAGAAAAAAATCACATTTTTTCTAAATTTCTATTTAAAAATATTATTTATATTGAATCCAAATAGGTATTTGATTCTTGCATAAAAATGTTGTTCAGAATTCAGATAATATTTAAGATGTTTTTTACTGGAATCGAACACTCTAAGTAGAGAATTATAAGGTTACGATATTTTTCGATCAAATCAAAAATAAACTTTTTAGCGATTTTTTTCATAACCGTCATAACCGAGATTACGATCCTATTACCCCCTAGAAACATGTGAAAAACACTTCATGAAAGGTCACAAAAAATTTTGCTTAAAAAATATTCAATAGTTTGAGTGACAGAATTAATTAAACAAAAAGCATTTGGGATCACATTGCATTTTGGAGATTTTTCTCAAATCTCCATGTCCAGGTGACCAGAAGCATGCTTTTCTCCAAATCAGTTGGAAAAAAAACTCAATAATGTCCATGTGAAATTTCGTTATAAATATTCAATTGTTCTTCAGTTGCCGAATTATTTCCAAAAAAGTCGAACTGGACACACTGTGGAGTCGTTTTCTTTTTTATAAGATTTTGCTGTCCACCATAAAATCGATTGTTACGAATACAATTACAAAAACAATCATAATTATTAAATTCTCTCTGTCAAAAGCTTTTGCTCTTTGTAAAATAAATTTACTTAAATAATTCTCTCCCCTAAAATGTAATAAAAAACTAACTCATACTCTCTCTTTCTCTCTCCCCACTTGGTCAGTGGTGAATTTTCATAGTCATATGTTTTTTTGTTATTTTTCCTTAATATTTTTGTTTTCATTTAATTTATTTATTTATTCTTGTTTTATTTTTGTTAACCAAATCAACAAGTGTTTTATTTGCTCTCTCACTCTCTCTCTCTTTCTCTTTTCTTCTTTCCCGGTTTTTCTTGATACAAAGATGTTTCTATCTTAGAGATACTTTTTTTATTTAATACTTTTTTTCTTGTTGTTTTTCTTTTTTTTAATTTTTTGTTGTTTTTTTTTTTATTCAGGAATTTGTGTCTGTGTGTCAACTGAAATTTATATTCGTTAGTTTCCTTTAATTTTTTACATCGTGTTTTTTTCTTCTTCTTTATTTTTATTATTTTTTTTATTTAATCAAGTGGTGAATTTTGCCTTTTAAATGTTTAAACATTTAATATATTTTATTTATTTATTTATTATTTTTAATATAAACATTAGTTTGTTGTTGTTAAGTTTAGCTAATTGAAATTTAGTGCTAAAATATGTAAATTATTGATAAATTGATGTAGAACATTTGAATTTTTTATTAGAGACAAAAAACAAAAAATATAAAATCAAAAGTAACGAAACGAAAAGAAATGGTGTAATCGAGAACAGTCTTTAATTCAAAATATAAGTTCAAGTATATCCTAACCCCTGATGTTAGCCCGGCGAAAGTCAAGGTTTGTGTTCAAAGTATATTTTTTGTGAAAATTATAAATTTTTTCCAATCAATTTATACTTCTGTCAATAATTCATAAAATCTAGTTTACAGCTCACTTAACACACCCAGTCAATAATCCACAATGAATTGTAGTTCAACATGCAGTATTTCATAGTACTTTCTTTAACTGAGACCCAAGTTCGGTTCCAAATTCTATTTCAAATGTTAGTTCAAGTTCTCTTAAATACTAATTCAGATTTAAGTTCAGATCGAAGTTTAAATTCTAGTTCAGTTTCTTATCAAATTCATATTCAAGTTTGTAGTTCATGTTCTAGTTCATACACTACTTAAGATTCAGATGTCAGCTCAGCTTCTAATACAGATTTAAGTTTACATTCGAGATAAGATTTAACTTCAGATTTCAATTTTGATTTTACTTCAGATCATGTTTAGAATTGCAGTAAGATTGGATTCAGAATCTAGTTAGAATTATAGTCAATTATGTGTTTCATATTATTCGGTTTTAGTTCAGTTCTAGTTCAGTTCTATTTCAGTTATAGTTCAGTTCTAGTTCAATTCTAATTCAGTTCTAGATCAGTTCTAGTTTAGTTCTAGTTCAGTTTTAGTTCAGTTCTAGTTTAGTTCTAGTTCAGTTTTAGTTCAGTTCTATCTCAGTTCTAGTTCAGTTCCATTTCAGTTCTAGTTCAGTTCTAGCTCAATTCTAGTTCAATTCTAATTCAGTTCTAGTTGAGTTCTAGTTTAGTTCCAGTTCAGTTCTAGTTCAGTTCTAGTTGAGTTCTAGTTTAGTTCCAGTTCAGTTCTAGCTCAGTTCTAGTTCAGTTCTATCTCAGTTAAAGTTCAGTTCTAGTTCAATTCTGGTTCAATTCTAGTTCAATTCTAATCCAGTTCTAGTTGAGTTCTAGTTCAGTTGTAGTTCAGTTCTAGTTCAGTTCTATCTCAGTTAAAGTTCAGTTCTAGTTCAATTCTAGTTCAATTCTAATTCAGTTCTAGTTCAGTTCTAGTTCAGTTCTAGTTCAGTTCTATCTCAGTTAAAGTTCAGTTCTAGTTCAATTCTGGTTCAATTCTAATCCAGTTCTAGTTGAGTTCTAGTTCAGATCCAGTTCAGTTCTAGTTCAGTTCTAGTTCAGTTCTATCTCAGTTAAAGTTCAGTTCTAGTTCAGTTCTAGTTCAATTCTGGTTCAATTCTAATCCAGTTCTAGTTGAGTTCTAGTTCAGTCCCAGTTCAGTTGTAGTTCAGTTCTAGTTCAGTTCTATCTCAGTTAAAGTTCAGTTCTAGTTCAATTCTAATTCAGTTCTAGTTAAGTTCTAGTTTAGTTCCAGTTCAGTTCTAGTTCAGTTCTATTTCGGTTTAAGTTCAGGTCTAAATCAATTCTGTTTACTTATTCTTGTATTTTCTTTTTAATATTAAAAAATCACACAAAAAAAAACACAAACAATAATTGTGACTCAATAGATGATTAGGAAATCGAGTAACAAATGAGACTAAAATTATCGCACAAAGATACAAATCAACTATATTATAGGTTCCATTAAGTCTGTTTAAAAAATGAAAAAGTTTAATATTTTTTTTATTAAATAAATAAAACAAAATTAAAAGAAAAATTTAATTAATTGTTTTCAACAAAATTCCAATTTCTTTAGAATTAAATTCATAATTTTTTTGAAATTCTTAGTATTTTGATTTTAATTTTTTTTATTTTGTATTTAATTTTTAGAATTGTTATTAAGTGTGTGTGTGTGTCTGTATGTGTAAGTATTTTACAGTGTTAATTTATCAATTGTTGATTTATATGTAATTAAATTTATGAGAAACGATTTTTATTACAAAAATAGAGAAAAATAAATATAAAAATAAGAATCATATTGACTGATTTGTCTTATTACATGTTTTATCTGTCTGTCTGTCTGTCTGTCTGTTTGTCTGTCTGTTGTCTATTTAGTATTCTAAAATACATACAACTATCATCTCATGGATGCATAATAAGATCTTTTTTTGGTTGGACGATTGATCGTATGGATGAATGTAGAATGATACTTATGATGCATGTTCTTTTTTGTGTTTTTATCTTGTTTTCTTTTCACTTTTTGTTTTAGCTTCTGAATTTTTCATTTTGTTGTTTATTTATATTTTATTTTTTACTCTTTGTTTATTTCATTTTGTATTCTTTTCCTATCCTTCTGTCAAAATGTCATTCTGTTGTTGCATAAATTACAATTCAAAAATAAATTGTGAAGAAAAACAAAATAAAATTTACATTTTTTACAAACGAATCAAAATTATTTCAAATAAACTTCAATTCATCATTTAAATGAATGTGATGAAATAAAGGAATGGTGATCAAGAATATTAGATACCCTATTTTATCATGTTTAGTTCAGGTCTCATTATTATACTTTTATACCCTCCACCATCACAAATGGTAACGAGGGTGTTTCGCGTGTAACGTCAAGAAGAAATCATCTAAAATCTCATAATGTCGGTTCAGTAGAGGGCTCCTTTTCTTAAACAAATTGTGACTTTTATACCGTTAAAATTGGAAAATATTCGTCTGGGTGAAGTCTGATTTAACTGGATTTCAGAAAAATTTAACTGGATTTCAGAAAATGTAATCCATCATAAACATTTCTTTGGAAAATTATAAAGAACTTGAACTGAACTAGAACTGAATTAGAACTGAATTAGAACTGAACTAAATTAGAACTCAACTAAAACTAAACTAGAACTGAACTAGAAATGAACTAGAACTGAAATAGAATTGAACTAGAATTGAACTAGAACTGAAATAGACCTCAACTAAAACTAAACTAGAACTCTACTGAATTAGAACTCAACTAGAACTGAACTAAAACTGAACTAGAACTGAATTAGAACTGAACTTGAATTGAACTAGAACTGAATTAGAACTGAACTAAATTAGAACTCAACTAGAACTAGAAATGAACTAGAGCTGAACTAGAATTGAACTAGAGTTGAACTAGAACTGAACTAGAAATGAACTAGAACTGAACTAAAACTGAACCAGAACGGAAATAGAACTGAATTAGAACTAAACTAGAATTAAAAAATGTTACTTAATATTCGGCTGATACGAAATCAATTTCTAGAAATTCCTATGAGTTTTTCGTAAACTATAATCGCCTGGAATTTTAAATCGAGGTCATTATCTAAAGTAATTAATACATTTTCTTATAATTATAATTTTAATGTCGCCTTTTTTATTTTTTTGCTGAAAATTAATTTCAATAGATTTTGTTTTTCTTTTTCTTTTTTTCATAAATTATATAATTCTCATTTTGTTTGCTTTAAATGCCGACCCTCGTCTAATCAGTTTTACAAATAAGTTCAATAGCAAATCAACACGTTTTAAATTGACATGAAAAACTAAATTTTTTAAATCAACAAAAAGTTCTTAAACAAATTAAGTTTAAATTTGTTAATAAGTTCAATCAACAAAATTCATTCAAGTAAATAAATAAATAAAATAAAAATTTATTACAAAATACACTAGAGCCCTGACTTGCATCGTTAAGAAGGAACGGGGAAAATTTTGTATTTTTGATTTGAAAGTACAAGTTAATCCAATCGTTGCTGTCCACCCTTTGAAAGAGGGGATTTATTCCTAACTGATAAGGGATTTCTTGCGATAGCATCTATAAGGGTTGGAATCATTTTTGACAACCTCAATGTACTTTGGCGAACTTAGCAGTACTTATATAACAAAGAAAAGAATCTGAAAACTTAAAGTACAGATATCGATAAGTCTAAGCAAATAAAGTGTTATAGCAAATTGAAATCAAAACGATGCAAATCGGGATCAAAATGACTTAAATCGAAGAACTGCAACTGGATATTACAACGACGCATATCGATTTTTTTCGGTACTTAAAAAGCGTCACAAATCGAAACAACGCAAATCGAGGCTCTAGTGTAAACGTATTTTATTTTAACAGATTTTTTTTTATAAAAATAAAAAATCAATTTTAAAAATTAATTTACAAAAATTTATTTTTTTTTTCTTTAAAAAAACTGTTAAACAATTTGAAATTAATAAAAAAAATTAATTCATAAATTTTTTTAAAAGAAAATTTTCTCTAACAAATATTAAAAACGTGGGTGGTTTGAGAAGAATTAAAAAAACAATTTTATTTATAAAAAATAATTTTCGTTATAAAACTAAATTAAAGTTTATAAACAAAATTTCATAATTTTTATTAAATTTATATATTTTTTTTTAATTTCTCTAATTAAAAAACATGATTTGTTTTTTTTATTATGAAAATAACCTGTTTAAGTGAATGCAGTTACAAAAAATAAAAACTGTGAAATTTGAATAAATAAAAAAACATGAAATTAACAATAAAATTTTATTAAATTACTTAACGTTTAGAATATTAATTGTCATTATAATTAAATTTAGCCAGAACATTAAGGAAAAAGATACTGTCAACATTTCAAACCTTGTTCTAAAGCAAACTTTGAACAGGGTGACACAAAAGTGGGTCATAAACATAAACGTAGACACGATATTAATTTTATTGTATTTAATTTTTTTTTAACAAGATCTTTTCAAATGAATCAGCGTTATAGTAAAATTTAATTGAAAATGATTTAAAATTTTAAATAGAAATAATCCTGAATTGAACAAGAATTAAACAAGAATGTGAAATAAAGTCTAAACTGGATTCTCAACCGGAATCTGAAATATTAACTGAACTAGATGTGAACTAGAAACTGAATTTGATCAAAATTATGTCAAGAATCTCGAACTAAAACTGAATTTAAACAGAATTAAAACAGATCTAGAATCTGAATTAGAACTGAACTAGAATCTGAACTATAATGAGAAACTGAAATCTAAACCACAATCTGAACTAGAGTCTGAACTAGAATCTTCACTTGAAGCTTAATTCAAATCTTAACTGGAATCTGTACTGGAATCTGAACTAGAATCTGAACTAGAATCGTAACTTGAATCTTAATTTGAATCTTAACTAAAATCTGCACTTGAATTCAAACTAAAATTAGAACTAGGACCTGAATTAGAACTGAAACAAAACTGAAGTAGAACAAAACTAGAAGTCGATTAGAGCAAAAACTGGAATCTTAACTACATTATGATCAAGTTAAAGTAGAGCCTGATATAAACCTGAACTAGAACTTTAATAAAAAACAAGAACCAGAACCTGAACTAGAACTGAAATAGAACAAGACAGAAACAGAACTTAGTTAAGGAGTGAGATCGATAAAATTTCAAAAAAAATTCTGAGAATTTCTGATTGAAATGAAAAAGTTATAGTTGTAATTTTGAACCGTTTACGAAAATTCTCTCATTAATATTTTTACAGTACTTTTAGTCACTTTGCTCGAAGTGGTCGTCCATCTCCGTTTACCTCAACTTTGGACACTTTTTTATACTCTTCAATTCTCCTTCTATGGGCAGTTTTGAGGATTTAACTCTCTTGGTACAATACCACATTATTGTTCTTGTACCACTCAAGCGTTTGTTTGCCATAGTGATAGGAATTTATAGAGCCCGTTTTGCGCAACTGGAACCATTGTTTGTCTTACCAATAACTTTTTAAGATATTTCAACTGTCCGAAAATACTGGGAAGTTGAAAAAAATCTGCCAGAAAATACGTTTCATCATCCATTATGCAGCAAGAAAATTGTTTTTAGAAAACTTGACTTCAACTTTCGTGCTCTGTTTTTAGTCTCTTAATTTTTAGCAGCCTTCCTGCCAGGAACCTTTTGAACTTTATATACTATTGGAGCAGCATTAGTTTTAATTTTTCGCAGCACTCTGCTTAACGGGCTTCATTTCGTACCGGAAGTGTTGGAAGTTGTTTTGAACATGCTTTCTATTTTTATAGGTTTTAAAACATTATATGGTCCGGACCATTCCTTCTACCTAAACTAGATCTGAACCAGAACCAGAACCTAAACTAGAACTAAAATAGAACAAGACAGAAAAAGAACCAAAACTAAAATTAAGACTGATCTATAAATGAATTGGAAATCTTCTGGAACTGAAATTCTATTCAATTCAAGTAGTTTTTTTTCTTCGAGAATTCCATAAATATTATCTCACAATTCGATAAGATATTGCAAATTTAAATACGATAAGATAAAAGTTTATATTGTTAAGCCTCTTATTTCCAATTAGATATCTAACAAAACAAAAAAATCCAAAACAAATTCTTTGAAATCCTTTTAGAATAAACCTGTTCGCCTTTAAACAAATCAAAACTAGACAATAAATACAACTCTGCAGCTGGTTATTCCAGTGTGGTTGGTTTTCCCTTTGGCGTGGTAAAAAATCATATATAATAACAAAAAAACAACAACAACAAACAAAAAAGCTAAAGGAATTTTCTCGATTTTCAAGGTCGTTTATGGCAAAAAAACCAAACGCACACACACACACACACCTAGAGGATGTGGTAAGAAAAGACAAGGACAATAACTACGTCAAAGAACCTTCTTCTATGATGTATAATATTAAGTGAAAATTTTATTCAAAAAGAACTTACCTTTTTAGGAATTTTTTGAAATGGATTTTTGCAATTTAAAAGAAAATTCGTTGTTTTTGTTTGAGATTAAATAATAATATTTTGTTTTTAATTTATTTAAACACGAGGAATTTTTATTTTATTTTAAGTAAAAAATTTAAGCAAAGAAAAAACTTGTTTTTTGAAGAATTTTTTTTTATTTATTTCTTATTTTCAATATTCTTTTGTTATTCTTTTTTATTATTTATTTATTTTTTATTAATTCTTTTTTTTTAATACTCAATTTGATACCAATTAAAACACGACCATACACACACACAATTTTATTAAGTGTAAACAAAATGAATGATAAGAGAATAAAACATTTTTTTCTTCGTTTAAAAGGGGGAGAAAGAAGGTGTTTTTTTGTTTGCTTTTTATTGTAGAATAAAAAGAGCGGGAGGTTTTTTTCACTTTCTTGGTTAAAATTTTATTATTTAATTGATAATTTTTTAATGAGGAGTTTTTTTTTATATATTTTAACTCTTTTTTTAATTTTATTACAATTTTTTTATTTCATTTATTAATTTTTTTAGGATTTTTTATTAAATAAACGCGGAGCGAGCAAGTGCTCATGTAAAAAGAGATTTTCACCTCATTACTCAGAGAGGTGTATAAAATAACCGTTTGTTTTTTTGCTTTTCCCCAAAAACAAAAGTGGGCAACGTAAGCGCACGTTGTTTTTTTTTTTTTTTCTATGATAAATTTATTTATTTATTTTTTCTTGTTGTTGTTATTTACACTCATTCTCATTTTACATTGTTTGGAGTGTGGTGAATTTTATATATTATGCTTTAATTTAATTCACCAAACCCAGAATAAAAGAAAAAACTTTTTAATCAATGACTTTTTTGTTGTTGTTGTTTTTTTCACGCAAAAACCAATTATTCACCAATTTCCGCAAACAATATTATATAGTGTAAACACTTTTATTTATTTTCTGGACAAATTTTCTTTCTTCATTTTAAGCTTTTTAGCTTAATTTCAACACTTTAAATCTTAATTCTGGCGACGTCATTTAATGTTTACCCACGATTTTTACTAAGTGTTTTAGATGATACACTCAAAAAAAAAAACATCCTAACCCCGCTTTTTTACGCGAAACGTAATCAACCACACACGTTTTAGAGAAGAAATGGCAACAATCGTAATGAATTAAAATAACAAAAACAATTTTTATTAGTGTTGGAGCAGCTTTTAGAAAGAAAACGTAAAAAAAACTATAACAAAAATCTATTAATCGAATGCAGAATTATCGTTGTTTTTTTCTGTTTTTCTTTCTATTTAGGAAATTATTATTTTTTGTACACACACCACTTGTCTTTTGCAAAGTTTGACAAACGACTAGTTTAAAAATATTTTCTTAATTTACGCTACAGCAAAATAAATTGTATTATTTCATATTAAAGCCCAGAGTGTGTCAGTATGTGTTTATTATGTACAAAAAAAATCAACAAGCAACAACAACAATGTCTAGTTAAACGAGGAGTCAACAATCAACCTCAAACGACGACTACAACCACAATTCAAGTTTTTCTGTTGTTTTTTATACCCTACACTACCGGTCGGCAGTTTGGGTAGTATAACTTTATGCTGATGTTTGTAACATACGGAAAAAATAGTGTTTCACACACATATAAGTATATTATTGAACTCAGAATCACTTTCTCAGTCGATTAAACGAAGTCCGTCCGTAGTCTTTCCGCCTGGCTGTACATGTAAACGTTGTGAACATTCTAAGATTCGCAATTTTTTAGATATCCAGATGAAACTTGTCACGTTTTTTATTTTATTATTATTTTTTTGACACAGAACGATACCTGTTGAAATTGACCAAGTTCGGTCCATTAATTCATATGGTACCTCCTATACAAATGTCCTCCCGGAATGGATTTTAAGGTCATAAAATTCCTAAATACAAAGCTATTTTAACGAAATTTGGCAGAAATAAATATTATGGTATTCTAAAAGTATGTGCCAAATTAAGCGAGGTTCGGTCAATTGCTCCCCACAGCTACCATACGAGAACCCTTCCAAATATCAGTTTAAAAGGAAGTAAATCTCACACATACGTTGATAATGTAACTGACTAAATTAAGAAAAATATAAGCAAAAATCGATATGCATAATTTTGCGAGTGTCGGTGCAAAATTTCTTCTAGCTCCCATACAACCCACCAGCAAATTTTCTCTTTAAAACGCATAAAATTTGACCTAAATATTAATGTGCTGCTCACTTAAGAATGAAACAGACAACTTTTACGAGGGTCGTTCGTTCACCCAATTTTCTTTACTTCCACTTATAATCAACATTGTAGTGTAGGGTATTCGATATTCAGACTTGACAGCTACAACATTCTTACTTGTTTTATTTCAACTTATATTGTCATTGTTGTTGCCATTCATTCTTCTCCAATTGTTTTCTTATTTTATTTCCATTATTTTCTTTCCTCTTCGTTGTCCTCTATATCTCCTTTTATTCTATTGTTCTTTTTATTATAAAAAATAATTTAAATAAAATTATTATTTATAAAATTAAAATTAAAAAAAGTAAAATAACAAACATGTGAACTAAGCTCACTTTTCAAATTTTAAGACAAGAGAGATTGAAACATAGAGAGAGAGACAAAAAGAGATTGTTTTTGTTTTTTTTTTTTTCTTACTAAGTGTTGGAATTTGTTATTATTGAAGTGGTGGGGGGAAATTAATATTTAGTGTGGGGTTGCCTTCATAACTAGTTGTCAGAAGCAACACAACAGGAAAACAGCTAATTTGTTGTTTGTGTATTTGTTTTCTTTTTTCTTGTTTATTTAAGGTGAATTTCTTTACAGATGTTTTGTGGTGATTTTCTATTTATTATTTTAAAATGGTGAAAAAGTTAACAAAATGCCTTTTTTTGCACAGTCAGGGCCAGAAGAATAAGAGCAATTTTGAAATAGAATGTAAACTTTTAAAGTATTGCAAAAAAAAAAACTACAGAAAAAAAAACAAAATAAGCAACAAATTTAGATCCATACATTATTGAGTTTTTGATTTTTCTTTTAAACACAAGTTCTATATATATATATATCTTATATATCGAAAATAAGATCCCAAAATTTCGACTTGCAGATCCATTTTTCTCGTTTCTTAGGTTATATATATTTACAATATGGATATCAATGGAAAGGTTTTTTCAATGATATATAAAAAGCGTAATATTATCAACACGTGCGTATACAATATCAATTTTTAAAATTTTTACCATTATTTATATTACAAACGTACCGATATTTTAAAAACACATCGTTATAACGGTATTCTCATTCATAATGAAATTTCAATACCAAACTTTAAGCTTTCATTTGATATACATTTTTTACCCTTAACCCATTAAATACCATAGATATGAGACTCAAAAAATGAATAACTTAAAAAATTTATATATTTTTTCTAACTTATAATTGTAAAATTTTAAATTGATACTTTTTTATTCTTTATATCATACTTTTTCAGACTTAATTACTTTATCAAAAATTATTTTAATTTTTTATCCTGAAAACACGTTTGTATCGAGTTAAATTTTAAATTTATCAATCATTTGTAGTTTTTGTAGTGTAATTCAAATTACAAAATGGGTTATGAGTGTGTTATGGGTACTAAATGAAAGCTTAAAGTGTTTCGTAAACGTTATAATATGTATGAAAATAGCCTTGTAACGATGTATTTTTGAGATATTGGTACTTTTTTAAAAAAAGTCATGGTAAAATATTATATAATTTGTTTTTTCTCCATATGGATTAAAAATGTGATAACTTTTATATATCCGGTCTCTTGAAGACCTTTCACATATCCGTATTGTTCATATGTAATAACTTTCAATCGAGATAAATCGATCTATATACCAAACTTTACCACACTATATCTTAAAAACTATTTGAAGTTGGTTAAAGTTCTTGTGCAAAGGGCTTTCACATTAAATTGACTTGTGTAGTCTTAACGCTCAACCCATTTTATCATTATGAGGACATTAAGCTACCGATAAGATTCTTCTACGGGAGGGTTAGGATTCGTATCTTGGATAGATCCCAGCACAAATAGAGTAAAAGAAAAGATTTTACTGCGGCAAAGACTACTATCTCGGAGACCATATTGGTCTCCGAGTTATATGGTTTATTTTCCTTCCATGGGTACATACCTACACCTATCAGTCTTCTTGGCATGAATGTATCAACTTACTTCGCCATTTTTTTTTCAATCTTCTAGAAATGCTACTTTCAAATCACTTCTGCTTGTTTCTTACCACTAGTTATAGATAGGACTTTTACTTTTCCGCTTCCCTTGTTAGATTTTTTTCATTGATTTTATTAAAATTTATCTTAAAAATATTATTTTTTACAGAATATCTTTTTATAAAAAGTTAGAATAATATAATTTCTTTACAGCATGGGTAAATTGGCTTTTAAAGCATTAAATTCTTTACGATCTAGAGGTTTTATATGAGTGCCAGAATATGGTGAGAAATGCTCTAAATCACGATGTTTATTTACCAAAACCTTTTGATCTGATTGTAGAATTTTTATTTCCCTTTCAATTTGGGTTTGATCTAAAGAATTAAAAAAAAACTATAAAATTTTACGACTTTAAAAAAAGAGAAATGCATTTTTACCTTTTTTTAATAAATCTAAAGCCTTTTGTCGTTCCAATTTCACTAACATGCTGCCAATGGTGGTCCATACCTTTTTATCTTGGGTATTTTTCTCTAACTCTCTAATGGCTTCACGGTTCTGTTGACGTCTGCGATCAAGATTAACTAATTCTTGTTTATTACTAAAACTTTATCAGCAACTTCTTCGGTGGATTTTAAAATTTCTAGACATTTCTGTTCATTCGTTTTAGCCATATTTTATGCTATTGATTATGGAGGAGAAGAAATAAGTTAAATATAATTGTATATTGTTTTTTTATGTAGAGGTTCGCAAAAGCATCCCTTTTGAGGTCATATTTTTTTAATTTAGTTCATTTCTTAAACGTCTATCACGTTTCCACTCTATTACTTTTTCTCTTTTAATATCATTACGATTTCTAGGTTTCTTCTTATAGTAATCTGAATTATGTCTTTGTATTGCTCTACGATCGTAAGCTTCAAAATGTGTAACTCGTGCTGCTTCCTGTTCTATACCCAAACCTGTACGTTGTTTCCTTATAACTGTTTTTACAGGATATAAACGTCCTGTTTGTGAAGGACCTAAACCACTTTCTTTATCCCATCCTTGTTTAACCATTAACTGTAGTCCTTTATTGCGCGGGGGTATATTAAATTTTTGTACTTTATTTGCTGGTAAAGAGGATCTCATATTGAATTGATGAATTGTAGAGGTTTGATGGTGATTTAGAGAGGTTTGTGTAAATTCTTGTTGACAAATTTCACAATAAAATGGTTCAATAATATTAATTTTCTTTCCATACGATTCTTCTTGTATTGTGTCATTACTTAAATCTTTTTGTAGTAATTCCACAACTTTGAAGTAACCTTTTTTCTCAGCTATATCCTTCGCCGTCTTGCCAGTCTTATCCTTTACCTGCTTGTCCACTCCTAACGCTAGTAAATATTCCACTGCTTCATAAGCTCCCTCACAGCTGGCCATCATTAGGGCTGTCCATCCATAACTATCACAAATATTCATATTTTCTCTAATGACATCCATATTTTTTAAATCTTCCACTTTGTTCTCCATTGCAAAACGAAAATAATTTTTAACCTCAAATTTGTTTTTGCTTTTAAACGTTGGTTGTTTATTTGCGGTTTCCTTCATTAACATATTTTTTCTTTCTTTTACTTTATAACGGCTACATTGTGGTTGTTCCTTAGTAACCAACTCTGTGTAAAAATCTTTAATTTCCTCGCCATTTACTCCCGAAATTTTATATTTTTCATTTGTTCCCTGTTCCTCCTCACGAGCACCTTCTTTGACAAAACGTTTAATAGGTATATGTACTGTGGCCAAGGACCGCCAATTGGGATGCAATTGCTGGCCCTCAAGGTCCATTATTTAATAAAATTTTAATAAATTTCTTACAATTTCTAAGGAATAGTAGAATATGATTGTACTTTTGTTGTTATTTAGAGAAAGCTGTCTGTTGTTTACATTCAGCGGTTGTTTTTGTTTGCAGCGGCTGATATGTTGCTATTAATACCACATATGATTTTTTTAGTATTAAAACGCTATTTAATGGAATAAATAGGTTATTTGTATAATATTTAAGGGGTCTCCTTAAGGCGATTCATATTTCGATACCATAGACCAAATTCAGGTCCCTATATCTCGAAAACTATCGTAAAGGGTACGAAAATTTCAACTTTGTTTTATTTTTTATATGAAGGGTTTATATAATACTTAACAATGAATACAAATATTATTTTAAACATTAAAACTTTTTCTGTTCTTTGATTTTTTCCGAGATACGACCCTAATGTTATGATATCAGGAATAATAAAGTGTCAATTTCAATATTTCCAAGTTAAAAAGTTATAAAGTATGTAAATTTTTAAAATTTTTATTTAAACTTTGTTCACAGCTGTAAAGTAATTTAATAAATTTTCAAAAATACTACTCTTTATTACAACTATGTTAAGTAAAACTTTACTTTTTCCAAAAAGTTGACAAATTCAACATAACCTTGCATTTTCTAATAAAATCAAAACATCGCCGGAAAAGTAGGTGCTCACCATTTGTGTACTGTAAAAATGGATGGTATTAATCTTTTTAATCAATTTGTTGCCTTACATAAACCCCAACTTCTCGCCTCTGGTGTGCCGCAACATTTTTGGTCAGCACTTTACCATAAAATCACCACGGAGACATTCGATGCTGGTGAAGCTTTGCAGTTAATGTTAATTGAATATGACGAGGAAGACAATGATGGTGTCAGTGAAGGAGAACAAGAAACTCGTCCAGTTTTCGCCTTATCTGTGGCACGTGAGGATGGTCTGCGAGCTAATGATCCTAATAATATATTTTTAGTTGATCACTGTTGGACATTTCGTTTGAATATGGCACGACAACAATTGGAGGAATATGATCATTTGTGTAATCGTTTGTGTTCTATAACTGGAGTAGATTTGGAGGATAATGATCGTGTTGACAAGGTAATGAAGAAAATGTGGAAATATTGCCAGGCTTATACGTTAGCTAGTGAACAATTATCTGATGAGGATAGACAGCCCATATGGTATATAATGGATGAAGTGGGTTCTGCAGTGGGACACTCAGATGAGCCTAATTTTAGATTAGTACCGTTTTTGCATTTAAATAGTCAGACGACGTATAGTCTTTTATTTCCTATTAAAGATTCCGAATGTGGTGATCAGGTATGTCGTGATTATGTGGAATATGTGAGCAAAGACGCAGAAGAAAGAAAAGCTTTGTTATTGCCTTGGTCTCATGTGGATCTTACCAGAGAAAGTTTTCTGCAATATGAACCTTCAGCGGAATATTTTAGTGCTGGTCATATACCAGAAACTTTTCCCTCGGATGATGATCTTCGAGAGCCACAGTTTGATCATAACGAACCTTTAAAAGTATATGCCGAATATGATATGGTGCAACAGCATTTAACTTCACCCTGTTTTACTTTAGTGGATAATCCTGAATCAGCAGATATACTTTGGCTGACAACACACTATAAGAATTTTGCGGAACTTTCCCAGGAATCACCTAATAAATTTATTAATCAATTTCCTTTGGAATATATTATAACCATTAAAGATTTATTAGGCATAACATGTCGAAAAGCAGCCGTGGAGCATCATAATAAAGACACCTTGGATACTTATCCCCTCTGGCTGCCTACAACTTACAATTTAAAAACTGAACTTTTACAATTTGCTTCCTATTATCAAAATCGGGCTAACAAAGGTTTAGATAACCATTGGATTATTAAGCCCTGGAATTTGGCCCGGGGATTGGATACTCATATTACCAATAGTTTAACGCAAATTGTTCGTTTACCTGCTACGGGACCTAAAATTGCCCAAAAATATATTGAAAATCCTGTACTCTTCTATCGTGTTTCATTGGATGCCCAAGTCAAATTCGATATTCGTTATGTAGTCTTATTGAAAAGTGTAAAACCCTTGGAAGCTTATATACACCGTAAATTCTATTTACGCTTTTCCAATAAGCCCTTTTCTCTTGATCATTTTGATGATTATGAAAAACATTTCACTGTTATGAACTACCAGGATAATGCTGAGTTACATCATGTTAAATGTGAGGATTTCTTGGAATTATGGCAAGAACAATATCCTCAAAATTCTTGGTCGGATATAGAAGATCAAATCTGCACTATGTTATATGAAATGTTAGAATGTGCTACTAAAGGTTCTGCACCCAGTGCTATACAACATTGTCCTCAATCAAGAGCTTTATATGCTGCCGATATAATGTTAGCTTGGGAACACAATAGGGACGGTTCCAAAGATGCTGTTAGAATACAACCAAAATTATTAGAAGTCAATTGGACACCTGATTGTAAGAGGGCTTGTGATTATTATCCTGATTTTTATAATGATATTTTTAAATTGTTATTCTTAAGCGAAACCAACGATGAAGTTTTTCGTTTATTAAAATTAAACAATTAAAATTGTTATTTTAAGTATTGTTATGAATTTATGTTTAATATGTATTTTATGTTTTTGATTAATTTTATTAATTATACACTTAATAGAGTGTATAACGCTTTATTAAGTAAAAAAGAATAAAAAATTTTGTACACAATGAAATAGTTTTCATTTAAACTTTTAACCCAAGTATTATTTGGATTTTTTTTGAACAAGATACCTTTGTAAAACATATAAACCCAACTCGGTCCTACAAAAAGTTGGCCAAGTTCTGCCGTCAAATTTTTCCAATGTTATTAAGAAGTACCGGGAGAACTGGTTCGTTAATAGAAAACCTGATAAAGCTAGAAAGAATAGTCCACGTGATGTTTCTAAAGCCAAAAAATTTGAAAGCATTTTCAAAAGAGGTCCCAACACAATTGGTAGGAATGCAGCTCGGTTAGCTCAGCACACAGACTATTTGGTACAAAAAATCAAAGCTAAATCCTGACTGGAACGCAGAGGCCAAAAACAGAACACGGAAATGGAAGTTAAGTTTTTTAAGAAATATTTTTGCCACTGGATTTTTCGCAACTTCCTGGTGAAAATATTATGTTTCTTGTTAAAAGAGAAAAATTTAGGACCCAAAAGTAGCAAAAATTTCCCAAAAAGTTCTTGGTATGGCAAGGAATATGCTATTGCGGCAAAAGAACAACAGGCTCTATAAATACGGAAATTTACATCAAAATAAACAAGCTTTTGAGTCCTGTCAAGCTAGCAAATCCTCCAAACTGCCCAGAGCTCAAGCCAGTGAAAAGATATTGGGTTCTTGTTAAAAGAGAATTAAAGAACACAAAAATGTGATCAAAAGTGTATGAAAAATATATATGAAATGAAAGCTTGGAGTGTTGTCTACAAGTGTCATTGTGAATAAAAATATCGTTATATCGATGCATTTTTGACTTTTGTAAAAAAACAGTAAAAAATTATAAAAATTAATTATGCTTTTTCTACGCATTGGAAAGGTATCCCCAAAACCTTTTAATGATACCCCTATTGTTAATATATAAAAATTATCGAACGAGAAAAATGGAATCCTTCATTTAAAAAATTATAAGAGCAAAATAAAATTATATTTGACTCATTTTTGTACCCCAAACAGTACATATGTTTAAAAAATCAAAACCCATTAGCGTATGGATCTTAATTTGTTCCAAAAGTTTTATACATACATTTCTTATGATGATCTCTAAACCCTCCTTAATATACTGCATATTATGCACATGTGCCCACCCACACTACTATACATTTGCCTATGTGTGAACGAAGCTGAGAAAAAATAACAGTGATTAATAAGAGAGCAATAGTAATTTATAGTCAACTGTGAGTTGGCAGAATTATAGATTAACTTCAAAAGAAATCTATATTTTGGGCACCTCTGTTATAATCTCTATATTTCGAAAACTAATTTGATCTGAACTTTTGTTTACTTATTTTTATACCATCCTCTACTTCTGTGTGTAACTTTCAGACCCTATAGCATAAAATTTTTTCATGAAATCATAATCTGAGTCGATTTAGCAATGGACTGAGAAGTTAACCATTTTTTTTGTACCCTCCACCAACACAAGTGGTGAAAAAACAATATGACTTTCGAATTCCGTGTGTAACGCTAGAAGGAATCAACTCAAACCCCCATTTAGTTATGCCGTTTGTCTCTATGTCTGTTGTTGACTGACAATTTTCATATTTAGAACCAGCAAAATCGGTTCAGTATAAAAGTGAAAATTTTTGAGACAACCTCTAAGTTCAGCCTTAAAAATTTGTCGTAAAATTTTCAATTGTAAATCGACAAATTAGAATGAACTTTTGCCATAATATTAAGCTAAAATTGCTTTATTGCAAATCTAAAAACTATCAATATCCGTTCAGAAGAAAAAAGTTATAGTCAAAAATATAATTAATTTTATGACTCATAAAAAAAGTGTTCCTGTGTTGTATTTAAGAAAAACTTTTAATTATTGCATACGTTTGTAAGGGTATTTTTGAGTGTGTATGTACGAAACATAATGTATTTACTTCACATGCATTTGTGGTGGAGATATTGAAGATTTGGCATAGCCAAACATAGCGCATTTCCTTATTTTCTTTTTTTATTTTATTAAAACTACTGAACAAACATTTAAATGATACAAAAATCGTTTTTAAAATTTTCTGAAACATCTGGCAGCATTAAACACATGCAATCAATGACTATTTCATAACACTTTACAACACTAAACTGTCTCGAGTCAAGCAAAAGGAAAAATCACAATTAAGAAAAGTTGTCTTGAAAATTAATTAATTTTTAAATAAAATTTCTGCATAAAAATCAATAAAACTGTAATAATATTATAATAAACTTTATAAATTATAAATAATTTAAAGAATTATGTGAAATTTGGAAGTTTTTTAAGAAAAAAACCAAAATGAAAAATGTGCTTTTTTAATAATCAAGACAAAAGCCAAAAAAGATACTTTTTTCTTTACCAACATGAATGAGCTTGTTCGGAGATTGAGTAATTTTTGTTTTGTTGTTGTGTTTGAAAAATGAATGGCATTTTATACGTGTGTAGAAGTGTGAGTGAGTGATTTTGAAAAAATCATATGGTAGAAATAAAAGACAAAAACAAAAATGAATAAAAGGAACGATATAAAAACAGACAAATAATGCAAATTATGGAATAAAGAAGGGAATGAAAGAAAAATGTCAAAATTAAACCGAATGAAAGAAACGTTTGCTGTGTGTTGTTTATCGTACACAACAACAGTTTTTTTGTGAAATTGTATAAAAGAATAAGGGGATAAAAATAATAGTGAAATATGAACAGAAAGAGTGTAAAGAAATAAAAAGATTAAAAGGGTCTGATTTTGAAACAAAAAGGGAAAAGAAATATATAGACATTTTTTCTTTTTATTTTTTGGTTTTCATATCAAGTTTTAAATTATAAATAAATTTATTAAAAGAAAAATATTGAAATAAAAAGAACGAAGGAAAGAAAGAAATTACGGTTAAACAATTTTATTTGTTGCACATCTATGGATATTTTGGATACTGTAATGGAGTTATTAAACAGTACACCCTCGCCACCGATTAATGTCTTGCCAGGAAGCGCAGCTGCTGAAATGGAACCAAATAATTTAAGCCAATCAGCTGCTCGTGTAGTGGCCAATAATCAGGCTAATATAGCAGCTGAATCCGCACCTGCTGCCACTACTCAAGCACTTGTCGAACGTAATTTGGATTTGAAATTACCGATATTATCGTCCAGTAGTAGTGATAGTGAAATTGAAGAACCTGCAAATTCTTTAGCCGGTACCTCGGCAAAACAGGAAGGCGAGAGAGCCGCTTCCCCACCACCCAATTGTGCCATTTGTTTGGGTCGTTGCAAAAATAAATGTTTCACCGATTCGTGCAAACATCAGTTCTGCTTTAAATGTTTATGCGAATGGAGTAAAGTTAAACCAGAGTGTCCTTTATGTAAACAAACCTTTAAATCGATTATACACAATGTTAAATCCAAAGATCAATTTGAAGAGTATCATGTCCAGCCACCCACAGTACAGATAGCACATCCACCATTTGAAATGGATTTCCAGGAAATGCGTATATTTGGTGTAGTACATCCAGGGTAAGTAAAAATGAAAAAAATGCTTTATTTTATAAAATCGTTATAATATTTCTATCGTTTTACTTTTTTAGACATAATCGCCAGCATGGTTGGAGTGAATCGGGTCATCGTCCCCTTTTCGATTTTGATTTTTCCTCAAATTCACCTTATTCGTCTGCATCTACTGGTGGTTCTCTCTCCACTGCCAGTGGTAGCAGTAGAAATCGTTCAATTGCTTTAGCCACTAATGGTAGTGGTTTACACAATCAATATATTTATCGTGGTGAACTATTGGATTTATATCGTCAAGAATATCCCGGAGCTATTGCTAATAGTGGTACATTGAGCCAATTGTGGCGGCGTTATGTTTATGATCGTAAATTATATGCCATGCCGGTGGCTGATATTACGGGACGTTTTCGTGAGAGTAGCGCTCGTTTTTATAGGTAAGTTATTAGAGAATAATCAAAATTTTGCATAAATTAAAAGACTGATTGTAACATTTGTTGAAATATATTATCAAGATAGAATTAGCCATGTGTGTCGGACAGATGACTTCTTAAATATAAAATTTTGCACCAACAATTGTTTCATAAAATTAAATAACGTTTATTTAAATTTTTTTTATATTTTCTTCTTTTAGAGATAATCCCTCACAAATTCATCGTCTAATGCCCTGGATAAATCGTGATATTGTGTGTTTATTACGTCAGACTCAACATGATGTAACCACTGTTTTGGAATCCATAAATTCAGCTCTAACTTTAATGAATATTTTATCACCAGCATTTCGACGTCGTCTACAACCTTATTTGGGTACAAAAACAGCTCATTTTATACATGAATTAAATAATTTTGCACGATCACCTTACGATATGATTGGTTACGATCGTGCTGTACAATATTCACTACAATCGAATGAGGAAGAGATTGTTATAGAATTTACATCGTCCGATGATTCCAGTGATAATGAACAAATCGATGTAGCCGGTGATGGTAATGGAGCAAATGGTATTTCACATACAATATCAGCATCGACATCATCTTCACGTTCTGCACGTGCTGCCAATAATGCAGCTGCAACAAATGGTGGGACATTTGTTTATGATTTTAATGGAAGAGAACGAAGACATTTTAATACATATTTCAACCCTTTTACAGCTATTAATTTAACCATTCACAATCGTTTGACTTCAGCAGCGGGTAATTCGAGTGGCAGTCGTTTGGGGGCAGGTATTAACGGCGGCAGTGTTGCTTTAGGTGATCTACAAGATGATGTTAGTTTGGTTATTGATTTAATAGGTGAATCTGATAATAATGAAACGACCTCTACCGCCCAGGCAACCACAAATTCTTCTACTTATCAAAGTGGACAAAATGCAGCAAACAGTGAAAGTGATTTAATAATGACGAGTAGCGTTCAACAGCCTTTAGTAGCGGAAAATATTGAATTGACTTCGGGTAGCAGTGATGAGTGTGAATTTGTTTTGGAAAGGAAACCACCACATTTACGTACACCAGAAATGGTTAGCTTGGACTCAGCCTCTGATTCGGATGTTGTTTTTGTTGAGGAATCTAAACCCTTGAATAAAACCTCCTTTAGCTCAAGTGAAGGCGAACAAAATGATGACACAAATGAACATAAACACTCTTCTAACCGTCATCATCATAATAAAATTGCTGCTTTGGTGGAATCTAAGAAACGAAATCAGGCAGCAAATTTAGTAAAGAGTGAACAGAACGAAACACATACAGAGGTATATAATTTAGGTGCAAGTACATCGGCAGCTTTACGCTTATCTTTACAAAGGCGAGGAGATAAATCAAGACGCACCGAAACAGGCAGTTCACGACTTAGGCGTGATAAATACGCATTGCGTAATAATGATAAACAATCTCGAACCGAAAGACAAGTTTCTCGTAGACGAGGCAAACGTCTCGATAGTGAAAGTAGTTATTCTAGTACCTCTTCGTCCACCACTGTCACGTCCAGTTCTTCTAGCACAACTTCTTCAACTAATACAACAACAGCCTCAAGCAGCAGTAGCAGTGATGAAGATTATGTGGCCACTACAACTCAAAGAAGAAATAGAAATGAAGCAGCCAACACACGACGCAGACGTAAAACAAGAAAAACCAAAAAACGTAAAAATAGTAATAGTGCAAACGGCCGAAAACGTGATAACAAAAAACGTAAGAAAAACAACAACGACTTAAGCAGTGAGGAAGACGATGATGAAGATGATAATGGTCATATGGGAAAAAATTTCGCTTTGGTCATGGCCATAAATGAACGTAAAAGAAGGCAAAATGTTAAGCAAAACACTAAAACCGGGCAACAGCACCATGAAGAAGATGAAGATGGGGAAGAGCATAGTGATGGAGAAAATTCATGGCGTTTAAAAGCTGTCAATGAACCTTTAAGGAAACAACAACAGCTAAGAGCTAAAAGTTGTCACAAAAGTAACGAACGTAAAAGACGCCGTAAAACTCAAAGTCAAACACAACTCAACGAAGAGGATCATAAAGAGAAACGCCGTAATGAACGAAAAAGACAAAAACGTGAAAATGAAATGGAAACACAACAAAAACCAACACGCGTTTATGACACAGATGACACATCCAGCGATGAAAGTGATAATATAAATCTGATACAATTAAAAACTAAATTGATTGGACAAGATTCTCAACATAAAGAAGTTAATTCAGAGGAAATAACACAAACCCCCGAAACTAATACAGAGACTAGATTAATAAATACAAATTTTAACCCAGAATTATTAAGTAACAATGAAAATGAAACAGCTAATACACAAGCGGACATAACAGCAACTTTACCTACAACAAGTTCAGAATATCCAAACATTCCTACGGAAACAGAAACTCAAACTTTAAATCATTCTCCCATAACTACTCTTGTCATAGTGAGAGAAATGGCTGCAAATAATATGGATGCTTCCTCCTGGACATTGTCACAAAATGATTTACTAAATTTCACTGATGATTCAAATGACAACGATCAAAATACCAATTCAAATCATAATCAGATAGATAATAACGATACCACAACTTATCACAATGATTCACAACAACACCAACAATCATTGCAACAAGAACCTTCATGTATAATAGTTAAATATAATGATGACAACAATGATAATACAAATCATAATGATCATGATGATAACGGTGATAATGCTGATCATGAAGATGATAATGCTCCTAATAATTTATGTGACAATGATGAAACTCTAAGTAACATCCCAACAAATCTTCATCATAATCATGAACATAATTTAAATGAATCAAATGTTTTTGCCGATGCTACAAGTATGAGTACAACAACAACTGATACGATATTAAATGAAGCTGCCGAACAAATATCATCAGCTGCCGTTAATTTTTATAATCCCCAACAAACTTTCAATACTGCCGATTTTGCTGATGAAAATTCAACAAACAGTAGCAGCAGTTCAGATAGTTCAATGTCATCAACTACTACCAGCCTATCGAGTAGTAGTAATAGCGATAGCAGCAATACAAATAGTTATTCCAATTACGAGCATTCATAAATCTGAAGTGAGTTACAAAATTTTTAATCGTAAAATCTTTATAATTTAGTAAACTTAAACGAAAATTTATCATAAATTTTCTCTTGAACGAATATTTTTCGTAAATAAAAAAAAAAATAGTGTAAATTTTCTATTAAAAGAAATTTTATCTCAAATTTTGTCATAAACTAGAATTTGTTGTAAATTTTCTGTTAATGGAAAACATTTCTAAACGAAAATTGATCGTAAATTTTCTCTACAACGAAAATTTATCGTAAATTTTCGCTACAACGAAAAATTTATCTTAATTTTCCTCTTAAACGAACATGTATCGTAATTTTTCTCTTGAAGGAAAAATTCTCTTAAGTCAAATTTCTCTTAAGTGAAAAATTTTCGAATAATTTTCATAAATGAAAATTTATCGCAAATTTTTTCTCAAATAAAAATTTATTGTAAATTTTTTCAAATAAAAATTTATTGTAAGTTTTCTAATAAACGAAAATTTATTGTAAATTTTCTAATAAACGAAAATTTATTGTAAATTTTCTCTACAATGAAAATTAATCGTAATTTTTTCTACAACGAAATATTTATTTTAATTCCTCTCTTAGACGAAAATTTATCGTAAATTTTCTTTTAAACGAAAATTTATCATAAATTTTCTCTTAAACGTAAATTTAGTGTAAATTTTTTCTTAAACGAAAACTTATTGTAAATTTTTTCTTAAACGAAAATTTATTGTAAATTTTCTCTTAAACGAAAATTTATCGTAAATTTTCTCTTAAACGAAAATTTATCGTAAATTTTCTCTTAAACGAAAATTTATCGTAAATTTTCTCTTAAACGAAAATTTATCGTAAATTTTCTCTTAAACGAAAATTTATCGTAAATTTTCTCTTAAACGAAAATTTATCGTAAATTTTCTCTTAAATGAAAATTTATCGTAAATTTTCTCTTAAATGAAAATTTATCGTAAATTTTCTCTTAAATGAAAATTTATCGTAAATTTTGTCTTAAACGAATATAATTGTAAATTTTCTCTTAAACGAAATTTTATCGTAAATTTTCTTTTAAACGAAAATTTATCCTAATTTTTTTTTTAAATGAAGATTTATCGTAAATTTTCTTTTAAATGAAAATTTATCATAAATTTTCTTTTAAACGAAAATTTATCATAAATTTTCTTTTAAACGAAAATTTATCGTAAATTTTCTTTTAAACGTAAATTTATCGTAAATTTTCTTTTAAACGTAAATTTATCGTAAATTTTCTCTTAAACAAAAATTTATCGTACATTTTCCTTAAACAAAAATTTATCGTAAATTTTCTCTTAAACGAATATTTATCGTACATTTTCTCTTAAAGGAAGATTTATTGTAAATTTTCTCTTAAACAGAAATTTATCGTAAATTTTCTCTTAAATGAAAAATTGTTTTCAATGGTCTCATAAACTTAACTTTATACTGAAATATTTTTTTATTTATCGTAACTTTTCTGCTTAACTAAAATTTATGGTTAATATTCCAAAATTAAAATAAATTTATTTAAACAAAAATTTGTTATAAATTTCTCTAAAATGATTTTTTTTTGTAAAATTTCCTTAAATAGAAAATTATCGTAAATTTTCTGTTGATCAAAATGTTTAAGTAAATTTTCTCTTAAATGAAAATTAGATTTTAATGGTCTCTTAAACTGAAAATTGTACTGAAATATGTTTTAATTATCGTAAATTTTCTTTTAAACCAAAATTTATATTATTCGAAAATTTATTATAAATTTTCCTTAAACAAATATTTGTGGTAAATGTTCACCTAATAAAAATTATTTTATAATTTTTTTTTTTTTTAATGAAAAATGTTTTTTAAATGAAATTTGTTAATAAATTTTATCTTAAATGAGAATTTATCACCAATTTCCTCATAAACGAAATTTTTCTCTTAATTTTTTAATGAAAATTATAATTTATTCTAGTTCAGTTTTAAAATTAATTTTAAGAGAAAATTTAAAAAAAAATATATATAAAATTTCTCTATTTCTTCTTCTTTCAGATGTTATTTCCTTTGCAAGTACATACATAATGAAATGAAAAATTATTAAGTTTTTTTTTGCTGTAAAACACATTAAACCCATACAAAATTTTAAAATAAATAGCATGGAATCCATAAAATTATATTTTTTAAATTATACTTTATTTTATAGTTTCATTTTTTAAAATATTATTAATTAAATTTAGCAATAAATCATATGCATAATTAAACTTATTAATTATAATACAAAAATAATAAAATAAAATTTAAATTTAAAAAATAGTTCATAGAAATAAACAATTTCAAAATTTTCTACTATTCTCCTATTACAACAACAACAAGAAAAAAAATACAAAATTACTTAATTTTTAATCTTCAATAGTTCTAATTATAAAAAAATACAAAACAACACAAATTATTAGTTTATTTTTAAGATTTAATATTTAGTTACTAATTAACATTTAATTTTATCTTAAAAAAACAAGCAAACAAATTAAAACTAAAGTACATAATTACATAATTAAGTTTATAAATTAAATTATAATTAATTAACATTTATTATTAATGAAATTAAAAAAAAACATATTTTTTGTACTTTAATTTTGAAACTTCAATTAAAACAAAAAATATAAAATAAAAAACCTAAAATAAAATCCCAGTTAAATTCCAACAATTTAACAAAAAATAAAAAAATCCTTAAAACAAAAAAATAATTGTTAAACTCATTTCACCAGAAATTCCATTCACACAGCAACAAAATTGAAAATGCAAAAGATTTTTTTCCAATTGAAAAAAAATCGAAAATTTTGTCATGTAAATAATTTAAAAATATTAAAAAAAATCCCCTTAAACTCTTTTTTCTTTTATGGTAATAAGTTCAATACTAACACTGGAAACATATTTCCTCGTTTGGGTTTCCTAAAAAAAAATCATATTTATTAAAATAAAATTTATTGTTTGACTTCTATTTTCTTTCCAGGAGCTTTTACTCTTCTTTTAATTTAGAACAGAAAAAAATCTAAATTTTATAAGCGATATTTTACAAAAAACAAAAGTATATAAAAAATTTAAATTATAGCAACTTACACGTAATTCAAACATAAAATGAAACTGAAAAAATACATAAATAAATGTATTCAAATTATATTAAAAAAAATATTGTTTTATTTCAGAACAAAAATGGCTCCAATTAGAGAATTTGTCGAAAATTCTTTATAAATAAACAATTTATTGAAAATTTTCTACTTTTTTTAACGTGGATTTTATTTATGTGAATTTGCCTCTCTTTTGAGGCCTCACAAGAAGTATTGAAATCTTACAAACTAAATTTAAATTTTACCAACTATGAACCTCTCATCTCCCTTTTTCTATCGCCCGTGTCACTTATATTAGCATGGCGGTAAATCGTTCCGGCAAAGTCATGAACTTGTTTCGATATCTGTAAGACGTCTGGCAAGCTGTTTAGCATGAGACTTTATCCTTTTTATATATCTTCCATATGCTCTTCCAAACTCTTCCTTTACTAATTGAATATCCAAGTCTCTATGAATGTTATAATTGGGGCACCAGTCATAATTTGAACAATTTTAGATTGTGCTCTCTATATAATATCAATATTCGTTTTACTGCCCGTTTCTCATAATCGAATACCAAATGTCCATATTGGTTTAAAACAGTTTTATACATAATGACTTTATTGTCAACGCTTAATTGGAACTGATGGTTGATTAACCAATGTAAGCTAGAGTCTTTTAACTTCAAATGAAGACTCTTGGTTTCTATATGGTGGCGCCAATATCACACTGACTGATGTAAATTCCATTAAGAGAAACCGGTGGACAGTTTCCTCTACCAAATGGAAGGTGACGTGTTTTGTTTACCTTTATTCTCCACTTCTACAAACATATTTCTAAACGTCTCAAATAAAAGTCTAGGGTATGAGAACACCAACCCCTATACAGAATTTCCCATTTATAAAGTCTTTAACTTTATGAAAAGCACAAAATACTTTTGATTCAAAATATTTTCTAGTCTCTCCAGTTAATTGGTTTACCTGTGCAACAGTTCCGTGCTTTTCCCGAAAACCAAAACATTTGAAAAGTAAGGCAGTAGAATAACAGGTCACTTGGATTATGAAATCATTAAATACTTTCCAGATTTCGGTATCACTATAATCTGCGATTTTTTTCCAAAATTCTTTTTAAATTTCTGTATAAGGAGTGAGATCGTAAAAGTCTTAATATGTATATATGTTAAAAAATGAAATCACTAAACTTACAGTTTTAAATATTTTTGTTTAATTGAAATTATTATAATTAAAAAAATGTTGTAGTTTAAATTACTGGTGATGAAATGTTGAACCTTTTTCGGAAACCCTTCCATTAATGATTTTAAAGTGCTTTTTGGTATAGAAAATTTTCGATAAATCCTCGAATTATAGAAATTTTCGATAAATTCACAATTTATCGATAAATTTCGATAAATACTCAATTTATCGAAAAAAATTCGATAAATTCTCAATTTATCGAAAAAATTTCGATAAATTCTTAAATTATTAAAAAATTTTGATAAATTCTCAATTTATCGAAAAATTTTGGATAAATTCTTAATTTATCGAACAAATTTGGATAAATTCTCAATTTATGGAAAATTTTAGATAAAATCTCAATTTATCGAAAATTTTCGATAAATTCTCAATTTATCAAAAAAAATTTCGATAAATTCTCAATTTATTGAAAAAATTTCGATAAACTCTCAATTTATCGAAAAAATTTCGATAAATTCTCAATTTATCGAAAAAATTTCGATAAACTCTCAATTTATCGGAAAAATTTCGATAAACTCTCAATTTATCGAAAAAATTTCGATAAATTCTCAATTTATCGAAAAAATTTCGATAAATTCTCAATTTATCGAAAAAAAATTTGATAAATTCTATATTTATCGAAAAAAATTCGATAAATTCTATATTTATCGAAAAAAAATCAATAAAATCTAAATTTATATAAAAAAAATTCTATAAATTCTAAAATTATCGAAAAAAAATCGATAAATAGAGAAAATTTTCTATGAATCGAGTACTTATCGAAAATTTTATATAAATCTAAAATTTTCTATAAATCGAGAATTTATTGAAAAATTTTCTATAAATCGAGATTTTATCGAAAATTTTCTATAAAGCGAGAATTTATCGAAATTTTTCTAGAAATCGAGAATTTATCGAAAATTTTCTATAAATCGAGAATTTATCGAAAATTTTCTATAAATCGAGAATTTATCGAAAATTTTCTATAAATCGAGAATTTATCGAAAATTTTCTATAAATCGAGAATTTATCGAAAATTTTCTATAAATCGAGAATTTATCGAAAATTTTCTATAAATCGAGAATTTATCGAAAATTTTCTATAAATCGAGAATTTATCGAAAATTTTCTATAAATCGAGAATTTATCGAAAATTTTCTATAAATCGAGAATTTATCGAAAATTTTCTATAAATCGAGAATTTATCGAAAATTTTCTATAAATCGAGAATTTATCGAAAATTTTCTATAAATCGAGAATTTATCGAAAATTTTCTATAAATCGAGAATTTATCGAAAATTTTCTATAAATCGAGAATTTATCGAAAATTTTCTGTAAATCGAGAATTTATCGAAAATTTTCTGTAAATCGAGAATTTATCGAAAATTTTCTGTAAATCGAGAATTTATCGAAAATTTTCCATAAATCGAGAATTTATCGAAAATTTTCTATAAATCGAGAATTTATCGCAAATTTTCTATAAATCGAGAATTTATCGAAATTGTTTATAAAACTGATCACCGATTAAAGTTATTTTGTGCAATTTCTTGTCTTAATATAAAGATAATGAGAATAATAAAAAATAAGAGTCTGTTTGTACATAAATGTAAGTATTAATTTAACTTAATTTCCTCTTTTCTAGATACTTAAACTTACTAAATAATATTTACTCACATATTCATATGTATGTGTAAAATGTGTGTTTATGTTATAACCATTGAAATCCGCTTTGTAAAATTTTCGTTTATGGTTTCTTCTTTTTATGTGTGTTTTGTAGCAAACTGTTTGTCTGTCTATTTATCTGTTTATTTATTTGTTTTTCTCACTATTTTCATGTTTTTTATTTTTGTTTGTTTGTTTGTTTGTATTCCAATCGATTCACTTTAAGTGTCTTAATACACAATTACAAACACTTACATACACTTATTTACAAATAAACATATTGTTTTAATTACCAATTAACTTTAATATTCATATACATGTACACACATACAAGTAAATACGTATATGTGTATATGTGTTAATATCAAAATACAAATACACAAAACTCTATTGGTTTCAGTTGTAATAATGGAGAACGAAAATCCTTTATATACCCTCCACCACCTCAAGTGCTGATGAGAGTGTATTAATTTGATCATTCCGTATGTAACGCTTTATTCATGCATCTAATCAAAATCTGAGTCGATTTAGGTATGTCCGTCTGTCTGACCACAATAATTGACGGAGCTTAATTAAATTTAGTATGAGTATTTGTTATTGTCCTGAGAAGTTTCCTATTTAAAACCAGCAAAATCGGTTGTGTTTTTTTAAGGAAAACTTTTATATATTGTGTACAGCTGTCAGTTGGTATGTACGACACATAACGTATTAACTTCACACACATTACTCTTGGAGGGTATTGAAGATTCGGCATAGCTGAATATAGAACTTTTATTTGTTTTGTGTGTATTTTTTTTGTTGGCAAAAATGTTGTTAAAAGAAATACAATCATTAGTTGATTATGAAAAACATAACAATTATATGGATACCCTATCCGGAAAAAGACCTTAATTACCAAAATACATGTAGGAAATTATAAAATTTATTTTGTGTCTTAATTACAGTCATTTTATAATTGTTACCTTTTTTGAAAATAAATGAAAAAAATATTTAATTAAATAACAAGTATACGCCCCCCTTTCAAAATAGCAAATATTTATTAGCATACTTTCAGGTGGAATGTTCAAATACAACACACGTATGATAAATAAGATAATAAATAAATAATAAATATTAAGTGTACGTCCCCCTTTTTAATGATAATTCAGTAAACTCAGGTTAAACCGTTCTTGATCAAAATTAAGTTAATCTGTGAAATTTAATGTAAATTCAAAATTAAAACCGTCTATAACTTTATTATTAATGCGTTTTTGGCCAAAAGAACCTTAATGTGTGATCACCTTTATAAAAATTAAACAATCCAAAAAGAAAAACTTCAGAGTTGGGAACATTTATAAAAACCTAAATAGTGAGTTTTGACCAAATTAACCATAATCTGTGATCACTTATATTGAATTCAAAAAATCAAAGAACAATTTAAATTGAAAATTACTAAAATTAAAAAGTCAAACAAAAAATTTGATTCTGATTTCAAAACCTTTAATAATTTGTAAATAAGGAGATTATAGCAAAAATAGCCTTAATCTGTGATCACCTTTATAAAATTCCAACAACAAAATAAAAATGATATTAAGAGTAAATTTAAAATATGATTTGGAAATCAATTTAAAATTGCAAAAGAATCTATATTTTTTTAAATAAAGCTTCTTTACCAAAATAACCTCGAGTCATTTCTAAAATATTCAAATTCTCAAAATTAAAAAAAAAAAATAATAATAAAGTAAAAAAAGTCTGAGGCTTAAAAAGCTGTTTTGACGAAAATAAGCTTAATTTGAGATCAATTTTATAAAAAAATTAAAATCGATATTAAAAACCCCCATTAAAAAATAAGCATCATGTGTGATAATGTTTGTGTTTATAAGAAATAAAAAATTTTAATAGAAATAAAGTTTAAAATTAAAAAAAGCTGTAATTTCGTAAAGAATAATTTCTTGCCAAATTAAGCCTAATTTGCGAAATTCAAAAATTGGTATTTCTAAAATGAAAATTAAATTTTAAATAAAAACGTTTATAACTTTGTTTAAAATTCAATTTACTAAATAAAGCGTTTTTAATCAAAATAAGTTTAATCTGTGATGAATTGTAATAATATTAATATAAATTAAAAAATCGATATATTCTATAAATTTTGGCGATGTACTAAATCTCACAAAAATTGAAAAAATCTATTTTTATATTTTAGACCAAAATAATATTAATTTGTGATCAAATTAAAAAACCGTTAAAATTTCGAAAATGACCCTTTTTAACTAATCGCTCTTAAATAAAATTCAAAATTCGTATAAAAACTAAAATTTAAAATTAGAAATGTCTTCAGCTGAGTAAACAATACGTTTTCGAACAAAATAAGCTTAATCTGTGATAAATTGTACAAAAAACTTAATTTGAGATAAATTTTAAAAAAATTTTGAATTGTGGACAATTTTCGTTAAAGGAAATTTTTCGTTAAATTGTAGAGAATTTTTGATAAATTATTGATTTATAAAAAAACATTAAATTGCGGATTTATTGAAAATTTTCTCCGAATTCTTGGTTTTTAGAAATTGTACGTTGTGATTTATTAATTTTTTATTTATATTGATTTATTGAATATTTTCGTTAAATTTTCGATGTATAGAAAAATTTCGTTTAATTTTCGATTTATAACAAATTTTCGTTCAATTTTCGATTTATAAAAAATTTTAGTTCAATTTTCGATTTATAAAAAATTTTTGTTCAATTTTAGACTTATAGAAAATTTTCGTTAAAATTTTCAAGTCTTCGTTAAATATTCGATTTATAGAAAATTTTCGTTAAGTATTCGATATATAAAAAATTTTCGTTAAATATTCGATTTATAGAAAATTTTCGTAAAATTTTCAATTTATATATATTTTTTTTTTAATTTGCGATTTATAGGAAGTTTTTGTTAAATATTCGATTTAAAAATATAATTTTTTAATTTTTGATTTATAGAACATTTTTATTAAATTTTCAATTTATAGAAGGTTTTCGTTAAATATTGGATTTATAGAAAATTTTCATTAAATTTTAGTTTTATAGAAAATTTTCTTTAAATTTTCAATTTATAGAAAGTTTTCGTTAAATTTTTGATTTATAGGAAGTCTTTGTTAAAAAATTGATTTATAGAAAATTTTCGCTAAATATTAGATTTATAGAAAATTTTCGTTAAATTTTCTATAAATCGAAAATTTTCGTTAAGTATTCGATATGTAAATAATTTTCGTTATTTATTCGATTTATAAAAAATTATCGTTAAATATTTCATTTATAAAAAAATTTTCGTTAAATGTTCGAATTATAGAAAATTTTCGTTAAATTTTCAATTTATAGGAAGTTTTCATTAAATATTCGATTTATAAATATAATTTTTTTAATTTTTGATTTGTAGAAAGTTTTCGTTAAATATTCAATTTATATAAATTTTTCGTTAAATATTCGATATATAGAAAATTTTCGTTAAATATTCGATTTATAGAAAATTTTCGTTAAATATTCGATTTATAGAAAATTTTCGTTAAATATTCGATTTATAGAAAATTTTTGTCAAATATTCGATAGAAAATTTTCTTTAAATTTTCAAATTATAAAATATTTTATTAAATGTTTATTAAATTTCCGGTAGAGTACTCATTAATTCGTTGTTTTCCTGAAAAAGAGTGATAAATACATTCCAAATTCTATTATTTGTTTCAAGTTTTTTTGTGTGAATCCCATATAAAAGTAATTAAAGTTAAGTTAAACAGATTCTAACAACATTTCCGAATACTCACTCACATTTACATACATACATATATGTTATTTAACAAACACACTTACCAACAAACAATAACAATACAAATTTATTATAACTATTCGCACTCTCACTCACTTTACTTTCTCTTTTTCTCTCACTCTCTTTCACACTCACAGTTAATTGGGCCTTTGGAAATAGTTCACAGTCATTATCAAGCTCAAGGACATTTCGTTAAACAGTTATAATTTGTAAACTATGCATGTGTGTATGTGTGTACATGTGTATCTTTATATTATTTTATTATAATCCAAAGAAGAGTTAAATAACGTAATTAACTGACAATAAATTCATCAATTAATAAATAGTTGTTTTATTTATGTAACAAATTAATTAATATTTCAACAAATACAACAACAACAAAAACTACAAATACAAATACAATTTATTTGTGTATAACAATTAATAAATACATATGAATGAATGAATGAATGAATGAATGAATGAATGAATGAATGAGTGAACAGACATCGTGGTTATTAATTCTCATGATAATGATTACATTAATAATGTCGTTGATAGTGGGCGTAATTAATGTATCTTAACTATTCAACTATGACTAATTGAGGGATCACGTTAAATTAATGGGAGAGTAAAATTTATATAGTCAAGGGGTCAGTTATAGATATTATAGGCGGATTAATTGGTGTTCAATTATAATGAAACTTCCAGAAGACCATAAAAGCAAAAGAAGAATAATTATCTTCCCCACTGACTTTTATATTGTTAATAATAAGTGTAGCATACTTTCAAGGTTAAATAAATTAAATAAAAAAATGAATTTATTAATAGAGCATAAAATAAGCATAATCTGTGATCACTGTAATGAAATAAAAAAGAGTAATTACTTAAACAAAAATCAATAATTTGTGATAAATTCTGAAATTTATAGAAAATTTTCGTTTAACTAACGATTTATGAAAAATATTGCGATAAACTCACGATTTATAGAACATTTTTAATAAAATTCGCAATTTATATAAAATTTTCGATAAAATTCTCAATTAACAGACATTTTTCGTTAAATTCTCAATTTATAGAAAATTCTCAATAAAATTCTCAATTACTAGACATTTTGCGATAAAATTCTTAATTTTCTTAATTTTCGTTAAATTCTCGATTTATAGAAAATTTGCGATAAATTCTCGATTTATAGAAAATTTTCGATAAATTCTCGATTTATAGAAAATTTTCGATAAATTCTCGATTTATAGAAAATTTTCGATAAATTCTCGATTTATAGAAAATTTTCGATAAATTCTCGATTTATAGAAAATTTTCGATAAATTCTCGATTTATAGAAAATTTTCGATAAATTCTCGATTTATAGAAAATTTTCGATAAATTCTCGATTTATAGAAAATTTTCGATAAATTCTCGATTTATAGAAAATTTTCGATAAATTCTCGATTTATAGAAAATTTTCGATAAATTCTCGATTTATAAAAAATTTTTGTTAAATTCTCTATTTATAGAAAATTTTCGTTAAATTCTCGATTTATAGAAAATTTTCGTTAAATTCTCGATTTATAGAAAATTTTCGTCAAATTCTCGATTTATAAATTTTCGTTAAATTCTCGATTTATAAATTTTCGTTAAATTCTCGATTTATAAATTTTCGTTATAAAATTTTCGATTTATAATAAATTTTCGTTAAGTTATCGATTTATAGAAAATTTTCATCGAATTCTTAATTTATAACAAATTTTCGTTAAATTCTCGATTTATAAAAAAAATTTCATTAAGTTCTCGATTTCAAGAAAATTTTCGTTATAAAATTTTCGATTTATAAAAAATTTTTGTTAAAATTATCGATTTATAGAAAATTTTCATCAAATTCTCGATTTATAACAAATTTTCGTTAAATTCTCGATTTATAAATTTTCGTCATAAAATTTTTGATTTATAATAAATTTTCGTTAAATTATCGATTTATAACAAATTTTTATCAAATTCTTGATTTGTAGAAAATTTTCATTAAATTCTCGATTTAGAGAAAATTTTCATCAAATTATCGATTTATAACAAATTTTCATTAAATTCTCAATTTATTAAGAAAAATTCGTTAAATTCTCAATTTAAAGAAAATTTTCTTATAAAATTTTCGATTTATAACAAATTTTCGTTAAGTTATCGATTTTTAGGAAATATCCGTTAAATTCTCGATTTATAGAAAACTGTCGTGAAATTTCGTTCAATTTTCTATGTACAGAATATTTCCGCAAAATTGTCTAATTATGAAAATTTTTATTGAATTTTCCATATTTGAAAATTTTTCGCAAAATGTTTAAAAAGTTTTCTCTCAATTTTTTATTTCTAAATAATTTTCTTTAATTTTTTTATAGAGAATTTTTGTTAAATTAAAATTGAAAAATTCTACAATAAATCACAAATTACATCGCTTTTTGATAAAATAACATTTTTGTAACTTTTGTAATAAAACTTTTTTTTATAATTTTACATCACATTTATTATTGTTATATAAGTGTGTGTTTATTATGATGTCAATGTATGTGTGTGAATATGAGTTAATTGTGTTTGAAGTGGAAGAAGAAAAAAGTATTTTATTGTAGGATTTACGATTAATAATAATAACAAAAATAAATATAAAAATTATATTGTAAAAAGTTATCACTCTTTGTATGATATTCAGAGTTTTTTCCATTATTATGTTGCACTCCTTTCTCAAAACACTTAAATACTTATACATACATACATACATGTGAGTTAATACTTAACATCCTTTTCCTGTCATTGTCTTGCATGTTCATATAGAAGATTAGCGTTGGGTTACGTTTGTTTATGTTTGTGCGTGTGAGAGTGAGTGTATGAGGGAGTGTTAGTATGAGTGTTAGGAATATATTTCATTTTTAACATTTTTCATTAACTCAGGTGTTTTAATACGTGCCGTTATGCTCTTACACTTTTTTTGGTTTGTTTTTTCTTTTTGTTTTTGCATTTTCTTCTTTTTCACTCTATTGCGTATTCGCTTGTTGTTCTACATTAGAAATGTTTATTACAAAAGATTTGATAAATGTTTGTAAATATTTCTTCTTGTTTCTTCTGTTGCTTCTACTGTTTTTTATTGTTTTAACGAAAAAAGGCGGGAGTGAGGAAGGGATGAGAGAGAGAGCGA
Organism: Cochliomyia hominivorax; assembly: GCA_004302925.2. Lineage (NCBI taxonomy): Eukaryota > Metazoa > Arthropoda > Insecta > Diptera > Calliphoridae > Cochliomyia > Cochliomyia hominivorax. The sequence goes on from PYHX02000494.1 coordinate 66,320,819, forward strand.
GAGTTATTTGCTTTTTATTTTGTTTTGAATTATCGCTAACAATATCTGTTTTTTTATGTGTGGGTAAGTGAGTGTTTTATATTCCTTTTGGATCATAACTAGAGGCATTTTTTTCTTTTCTGGTGGGGTAAAAGTTTTGTTAACAGTTAAAATTGTTATCATTATTTCCCCGTACGTGAGTAAATTGATAAAGAGGATATCAAGTGCTTCAATGTGCGTATGGGTGTGTATATGTGTAGGGAGAACAGGTAATAACAGGTGATTAAGGGAATTTCTTTAAATATCTTTAATATTTGAATTTATCAATGCAAAGAATTTTAATTAAGGTCTTTTAATATTAAAAACTTCAAATCACAAAATAACACCACTTTTACTGCAATTCCGAATTCCCCTTAAATTCTATAACAAATTCAACTTGTATGGTCTTCTAAAGATAATTTCTATGTCAGGGATTTTGTCTCAATATTTGTGACCAACAATTATGATTGATTTAAATGTTATGAATTTACAAAAAATAATCCTTTTTTCCCTTCCACCACTTGGTTCTACAAAAAAAGTTGCAAATGAACAGCATTGCAAACACTTTTTACTCAACTCAGTTGTCATATAATTTTTTTCTCATTTTCTTATCGATTATTTACTTGATTTTTATTTCACAACTGTGCCACCAGGTTAAAGTCCCTTTTTTGATTTATTGTGGCCATAATTTGAATAAAACGCAGGTGAACAATTGAAAAAAAGAAAAACGAAATCAAATTACTTAAGTTGTTGAACAGTATAATCCAAAAGTAAATGTACACTTAATAAATTAAAGAAATATTTTAAAATTTTTTCAGAAAAATTTAAACAAATTTCTTTCTACGGAAACTTTGTGTAAATTTACACAAAATGTGTTTTACACAAAATTTACACCAAACAAAGTAAGTTAATTTACTAAAAAATTTTTAGGAGAAATGAAGATATGAAAAATTTGTCACCAAATTTCCCTATAAGAAAATTTACAGGAAGAAATTGTCTCTAAACAAATTTCCATGAAAAAAATCTAGAAAAAATTTCACATAAAAATTTTTCTAAAAGGAATTTTCACACGAAATGTTTCCTTCAAGAAAATTGACACAAATTTTTCTTAAAAAGATTTATGCGAAAAATTTTTTACAAAAAGATTTTTGCGATAAATTTTATAAAATAAAATTTACACGAAAAAATGTCTAGAAGAAAATTTACACGAACGATTTTCTAGAAGAAAATTTTCTTTAAAAAACTTTACAAAAAAGAAAATTTTTTAATAAAACTTTTTTTCTAAAAGAAAATTTTTTCTATAGAAAAAAATTACTTGAACAATTTTCTAGAAAAAAACTTTTACACAAATATTTTTCTATAAGAAAATTTACACGAAAAGTCTTCTAAAATAAAATTTACACACATTTTTCTCCATCTGGGTCTCGCCAAAGTATTCGTGTTATGCTGGCGACTGTTCCGTTGTACCACACTGACTCGTGTTGTGAGCTCCTAACTCACAATAACTCCTTGGTTTCCATATTATGTGTACTTTACTAAATGTGGAGTATAAACTTTTCTTAAAAAAAATTACAAAAAAAAATTTACACAAAAAAATTTACACAAAAAAAATTTTACACAAAAAAATTTTACACAAAAAAATTTACACAAAAAAATTCTTTAAGAAAATTTACACAAAAAAAAGAAAAAAATACATTAAAAATTTTCTGGAAAAAAATGTTCTTTGTGAACATTTTACACAATATTTTTAATTTTACATAAACTTTATATAAAAATCTTCTTTAATAAATTTTACACAAAAATCTTTTTTCAAGAAGATTTACACGGAAAGTTTTCTCCAAAAAAATTATACATAAAATATCGTTTAAAAAAGTTTACACGAAAAAATTCTTTGGGAAAATTTACACAATTTTTTATGGTAAATTTATGTTTAAAATTTAGTGAGACAGGTATTTGCGTTTACACGTGTCGGGCCTTATTTTGATTTGAAGACTAGAATTTATATTTTCAATAAAAATTAATAACATTTTGATCAATTAAGTGTGTCACGTGCTTTATTTTTTATAAAAATATGTGTCACGTGATTCTAATTCATAAAAAAATGTAATGAATTTCAATTCTAGAAGCCACGTGATGAATTTCGTGTATAATATGGAAATTACGTTTGTGTCTTCTAAGTCACGTATTTAATTATTTCAAGAAAAGATCCGATATTTGTATTCCTAGAGAAAATGGACTTTAAAAAATGGACTTTTTAGAAAAAGATCTTTGAAAATTATTGTGTCGTATTTTAATAATTAATAAAATTATTTTTTTGGTCTTTATTTAATTTTATGATTCACTTTATTCAGTCACGTGATACAAAATATTTATTTTTATGAGTTATCAAAGAAATTATGTAATAGAAAGTTTTTATTTTTATTATTTTAAAATTTGTACTTTTAAAAGTTTAAATTTCTTTTGAAATCACTTACATGTATGAGTCACGTGTTTTAGTTGTTGTCAAAAATGCTTTATTTAGTGTTTTATTTTTTTAAAGAAATTTGTCTTTGTCTAAATATGAGAAGTCATTTTTATAAATTTGAGTTAAAACTTGAGTCACGTGTTTCAATTTCTAATGAAAATTGTGTCACTCTATTTTATTTTTATGAAAAATTAACTTAAAAGCTCGACTTTTGTTAAAAATCATTTTTGAAAGAGATGGATGATAGTTTTAAAGAAAAACGGTGATCGATGAGAACCACTAGTTTGAGGTGATTATAATTTCTTTAAAAATTTAAATCCCATTGTAAAATTTTTAAAAAAAGTTTAAAATTCTAAACGTTCATAGTTTCCAGCCTCCTGATACAAATTTAAAAATTTGTTATTTGTTCACGGGATTAAATTTTATTAAATCGAAACGCATAAAGTGTTTGAAAATGTATACTATATAATTCATATTCTTTTTAAGCTTCACGTGAATGAATCATACATTTTTAAGTCATTACATTTCTACATTCCTTTACATATATGAGTCACGTGCTGATAAAAAACGTCTCTCTTATGTTTAAATTTAAAAACAAAAAGTAATCACGTGTTGGTTTGTTATAATATGATAATATTTATAGATTAACTTGAGTCACGTGTTACATTTCCCAAAGAAAATAATGTCACGCAATTAAATTTCTTAGAAAAAATTATTTAAAATCTTAACTTTTAAAAATAATTAATTTTGAAAAAGATTTTTGATATTTTCCAAATAATAAACTTTTTGTGAGTCACTAAACTTTTGTGACCGACTGTTTTTGTGTTTTTTTTTTGTATACTGTATAAATATTTGTACGTGCATATAAAAATGCGTCTGAGTACACACTAAAGTGTTATTTTTTCCCCTGAGTAACCAGAACTTCAATACCATTTTCATGCGAAACGAGATGACGATGATTTTGTTATTGTTATTTTGGTTCTGGTCACAAGGCGCGTTTTTTTACTACATAGAAAGTGAGTTGTGATGAAAAGTGAAAGGAGGGGGGAATGGACTTATTTAAACGTATCAAGTTGAGTCGTTTAACCTTTTTTTGTTTGATGTTTAAATGGCGTTAATAAGAAAAAAACGTAGCATCTGTGGGGAATTTATTTGTATTGAACAGTGGTTCCAAATCGATGTTTTGGGAAAAAATTCTATAAATTTTGAAACATTTAAGGGAGTTAAATATGGTTATAGTTGAGATGTTTTTTAGAGTTAGTTTGGAAGACTATAAGCTACCAGTTGGTTAGGAGAGTTGTGGGTGGACTTTGTAGTTTGACCTTCTCGGATGTTTTGTATTTGCAGTGGTTCTAAAACTTTTTTTTGGAAATCGTTTTAATAATACAGTTATAGTTGAAGTAATGCTGAGTTGATTTGGTGAATTTAACGCCACCTGTTGGTTAGGGGGTAATGGGAGTCCCACCAAAGTATAGATAATGTTGGCTATGGAACCCCTAATTTAGGTTGTATTTCAAGCAGAGGTATTACACTTCTTTAACAAGTATTAGATGAAAACATTGTAACTTGAAGATTCATAATTTTTAAAGACAAAACTTTTGAAATGTTATTTGAGACTGAAAAATCATGAAGAAAAAAATATTTTATTAAAACGATCACCTTGTCGTTATAAAAGGCGCGTGGTAAAAAATACTTTTAAGGTGTTTATCTCACATATGAGGCTGTATTAAGGAAACAGTTTAAAGAGACTTCCGTTTGCAATTTTGAAAACTTAACAAAAAACTGTTGACACAATTTTGTAAAATAATTGTTTTTAACCAGAGATGGTAAAATTTGGTGGGCCACCCTCAACCCCAATGATCAACTAGTGCTTCATATTTCTCAAAATTAAATGAAAAATACCTCAACTATAATTGCATTTAGTTCTATTAAAATATCTTTGAAGGTTAAAAAATCAGACAATAATTTCCTGAAAAATTGTTTTGTGATCAATGCGTTGTCATAATGCCCGAGAAGTTAAAAATTTAAATACCACCCACTTGTCCCCTTAGCTGGTGATATGTAATCATCTAAATCAATTATCAAATATCTCAGCTATGACACTATTAAATTTTATAATGATATCTCGAACGATCTAAAAGTTACAGAATTATTCCAAAAAAAAAAATGTCTGCCATAATAACTAATATGGTCAAATTTAAACAGTTACTCACTACTTCCTTGATTAGCTAGTGGCATGAAATTCATCACATTGACTTGAGAACACTTCAGCTATAATTGTGTTCAATTTTGTTAAGATATCTTGAAAGCTTCAAAAGTTATATAATTATTTCCAAAAAATTTCTTTTTAAAATATAATGTCACCATAATACCCGAGATGGTCAAATTAAAAACCCTCCCACTACTCTTCTGATCAGCTAGAGACCTGCAGTCTTGCAAAATCAATTTAGAAATACCTCAGCTATTGCCATGTTAAACTTTATTAAGATATCATGAAAGGTTCAAATTTTACAGAATTATTTCCAACAAAATCGGTTTGGGACTATTGAGTGGTCACAATACTTGAGACGGTCAAATTTGAAAGGCTATTCACTACTCCCCTGGCTACCTGGTGCTATATAATTTTCTTAATCAACTAAAAATACCTCAATTATAATATTAATACATTTTTTGAAGTTATCTCCAACGGTTCATGAGTTACAGAATTATTGCCAGAAAATCTTTTTAAAACCATTTTTATTGGAGTAATGTATGCAAAAATGCACTTTACACATGTGTAATATTTACCAATACTAATGCATAATATTCTAAAGTATTTTTACACAGAATGTATGTAAAAATTAATAAAGTGGTTTTCGCAATTTTATCTCCTTTTTTGCATTTTTGGATTTTTCTTCCAATATCAATGACTTTGAAAGTATTTATTGATGTACTCACTTGCTAGAAGAGGGTAGTAACTCTTGGCATCAATATAAATGTCATGACATTTGTTTCTCCTCCTCATCGGGAGGAGAAAGGGGTTTAGTAAATGAAAAACGTTTTAGTGTACACTTTTGTGGTTCACGTATCAGGGGATGAGTTATGGATGTCAAAGGCAGCAGGCATCATTTTATGTCATTTTTACAACAAATCACAATAAACGCAAAAATATTTTGTGATGTCCTGTGGTTCGCATTGATTTCAGGGGAATTTTCTCTTTATGATAGTTTGTTTGTTTGTTTGTCAAATGATTACAGTTTTTATTTTCAAATTTTCACAACGGTGACTTTATTGCTAACAGACATTTATGGGGAGATATAAACAAGTTCTTTTTCTATGCAACTTGAACTTTAATAAAAATTTGCTGAATTTTTCCTCCAAATTGCCAAAAAAAAAAAATTGCATTATAATTATTCACTTAATTGCATTTGTGGTTTTCCCCCAAAAAAAATTGATTAACTCTTCCATAAAATATTAATATAATTTTATTGTTTTTGTAAAAAACACTATAAATTCCATTATTTATTGAAAATTTATGTGGTTTTTAAAATTTCCGCTTTTAATCTAGTTTTAATGGGTCAAAGTTGAAAAACAGCAATAATACAAAAAATAAAATAATTTAAATCTCTGTTTCCCATTGTTTTATGGTTTTTTCTTGTTGAAATATTGAAATTCATGTCATAAAATTATCAAGTATTTACATTTAAATCAACATGAATATTTTAAAAAGGGCTTATTATGTGATAAAAAAGGTTTTCGTTATTTCTCCTCTCTCTCAGTTTAATGTCAAATTGCTATCGACATCATCATCATCATAATCATTTTTTATGCGTAAATTTCCGTTTTAGGTTTAAATAAGTGTTATTTAAAAGTTTCCGTTTCCTGTTCATAAACATTGATTTGAATTTCTTTCGTAGATTTTTTAAAAAACAACAGGAATTTTAACACAAACAAACATGTGTTTTACATATACATTCTACATACGAGAGATGTTTGAAAAGTTAACAAAAAATTGTCTTCAAAAAAAATTTATCAAAATTTTTTTACTAAAAGAAAATTATTAAAAATTTTCTATTAAAATAAAATTTTCCAAAGAATATCGAAAATTTTCTCATAAAAAGGAATTTATCGAAATTTTTCTCTTAAAAGAGAATTTATCGAAATTTTTCTCTTAAAAGAGAATTTATCGAAAATTTCCTTTTAAAAGAGAATTTATTGAAAATTTTCTCATAAAAGGGAATTTATCGAAAATGTTCTCTTAAAAGAGAATTTATCGAAATTTTTTTCGTAAAAGAGAATTTATCGAAAATTTTCTTTTAAAAAAATTTGGATAATTTAAATTTTTTGTAAAAGAAAAGTGATCGAAATTATGAATATTTTCTCTTAAAAGAATATTTATAGAAAATTTTCTCTTAAAAGAATATTTATCGAAAATTTTTTCTTAAAAGATAATTTATCGAAATTTTTCTCGTAAAGTAGAATTTATTAAAAATTTTTTCTTAAAGGAAAATATATAAAAAATTTTTGTAAAAGAAATTTAATCGAAAATTACCTCTTAAAAGAAAATTTATCGAAAAAAGTTTATTGAAAATTTTTTTCTTTAATTTTTATCTTAAAGGAAAATTTGTTTAATTTTTTTTCTTAAAAATATTTTATTGAAAATTTTCTCCTTAAATAGAGTTTTAGAAAAAAATTAAAAGACAATTTATAGAAAATTTTCGAATATTTTCCCTTGAAAGAAATTTTTCAAATGCTTTTTAAAAGAAAGTTTATCGAAAATGTTCGCTTAAAAAAAAGTATCGAAAATTTTCTCTTAAAAGTGAATTTATCGAAATTTTTCTCGTAAAGGAGAATTTATTGAAAATTTTCTCTTAAAAGAAAATTTATCCAAATTTTTTGTAAAAGAAAAGTGATCGAAATGATGAAAATTTTCTCTTAAAAGAATATTTATCGAAAATGTTCACTTAAAAGAGAATTAATCGAAAATTTTCTATTGAAAAAGAATTTATCGAAAATTTTCTCTTAAAAGAAAATTTATCCAAAATTTTTGTAAAAGAAAATTGATCGAAAATGATCTTTTTAAAGAAAATTTATCGAAAAAAAATTTATATTAAAAGATAATTTGTTGAAATTTATAAAAATTCTTAAAAAAAGATTCTATTGAAAATTTTCTCCTTAAAGAGAATTTGTACAAAATTTTCTCTTAAAAATGAATTTATAAAAAAAAATTCTCTTAAAAGAAAATTTATCGAAAATTTTCTATTTAAATAGAATTTTATCAAAAATTTTGACTTTAAAGAGAATTTTATCACAAAAAAAGAAAATTTGCGACAAATTTTATTAAATTAATTAAATTAAAAGTTAATTAAAATTAAAATTAAAAAAAAATTAAAATTAAAAAAATTTAATCGCAAATTTTCTATTAAAAGAAAACTTATCAAAAATGTTCTTTAAATAAGTAATTAATCGCACTCTTTGGCTAAATTGAACACTTAACGTAAAATTTCCTCTTTTTATGCAAAAGGATGGCGTATGATTAATATTATTTAAAAATATCAAGTAGACGTTACGCTAACATGTTGATGTCCTTTGAGAAGGTCTTTTCGTTTATAATATTTTGAAATCCTTTAAATTTTACCCTCCTGGAATATAATTTTATTATTTATTACTCATTTGTGTATGAGTTGTTGCAAACAAAGGTGAACAAAACAAAATACTCTTGTGCCTCCATAAAAAGTTCCTTCATCATTTCTCATTATTCCTTTCATTTTTACAATAAAAACATTGAAATGCCATAAATGTGAGAACAGAAAATGTAACAAATAATAAAGAAAAAACTCCCAACATAAGTGAAAAGCCACAAATAAAAGGAAGAAGCCAAACGCCATAAAGAGTTCTCTTTTTCTTGCAAAGAAATGAAAAAAAGAAATAAAATTATTTCTACAAGCAGAAAGAACAAGAAAAACAAATGAAACCCTGTGGAAATTCTTTAACGGCTGACGACTGATGACATTAGCATTATTTGGCTTTATGAAAATGATCGCATTTGTCAAATCAAACAAAGAGGCACCATATTGCGTGCAATTTTAAAGCTTCTTTCGCTTTATTTTCAACATTTAAAATTGTTTCATATTTTTTGTTATTTTTTCTTTTTGGCATCATTGTTTTGGCCGCCACATGCATTGACATGTATTTGTGTTCTCTGCTTGAGTATGTATGTGTGTTCCATTATGTGTGTGTGTATTATTGTATATTTTTGTTTTTCTTGTAATCTGTCACTTAACTCCAGAAAAATAAGACAAACGTTCAATTTTACCAAGAAAAACAAACAAAAATACTGTAAAATTCTATAGAAAGAAGAAAGTACAGTGGGTGAAAAAAGTTAGAAATTTATAGAATATAAAAATATCAAAAAAGTTCACTTCAAATAAATTTCTTCTAAAATGATGAAATTCACTTTCTTTGAAATTTCGTATATGTATTTTTTTACGACCCACTGTAAATCATTTATTCATGTTAAGATACAAAATATATATTTTTCTTCCATTTATTTTATCTTCAAGAAGAGTTCTTTTTGCTATTTTACATGATTGTTGTTATTCTTGTTGTTTTTATAGTGAAACTAAATTATACCTTTTCTTCATTCATTCATTCGCATTTCTTGTATTTATGGTCTTTTCTTATATTCCTTCTTATGTTTGTGTCGTTATTGTTGTTTTTAAAAAGATATTTTTTGTGTTGTAATGGTTACTTGTTGTTGTAAATAATATCTTTTGGTTTTATACTTTTACACCACAAGCAGTTACAATAACAACTACAACAATCGTATAAATATGAGCATCAGCATCAAGAGCATGAGAATTGTCATTATAATCATCATAAGGAATAACGGAAAATAAGTGACTACTGTGCTCGAATACAAACACAAGAACAAATGGATTTTATAAATGTAGTGGTTGTTGCCAGTAAATAATACGAATACCATGAATCGAGGTTGTTTCGTCAACAACAAAAGTGTTAAAGAATTCTTGACGAACTACTTGCTTTTAAACAGGATTCCCAAGAAAAGGGTGTTATTTAATGTTATTTAGAGAAAATTTGCAATAAATTACATTCAAGAGTAAAATTGTCGATAAGATTTATTTAAGAGAAAAATTACGATAATTCAGTTTCTTTTAAATAAACATTTTTGATAAATAGAATTTCTCTTAAGAGAAAATTTTTGA
>PYHX02000494.1:66330605-66556378 GCA_004302925.2 Cochliomyia hominivorax
TTGAGTCGTTTAACCTTTTTTTGTTTGATGTTTAAATGGCGTTAATAAGAAAAAAACGTAGCATCTGTGGGGAATTTATTTGTATTGAACAGTGGTTCCAAATCGATGTTTGGGAAAAAAATTCTATAAATTTTGAAACATTTAAGGGAGTTAAATATGGTTATAGTTGAGATGTTTTTTAGAGTTAGTTTGGAAGACTATAAGCTACCAGTTGGTTAGGAGAGTTGTGGGTGGACTTTGTAGTTTGACCTTCTCGGATGTTTTGTATTTGCAGTGGTTCTAAAACTTTTTTTTGGAAATCGTTTTAATAATACAGTTATAGTTGAAGTAATGCTGAGTTGATTTGGTGAATTTAACGCCACCTGTTGGTTAGGGGGTAATGGGAGTCCCACCAAAGTATAGATATGTTTGGCTATTGAACCCCTAATTTAGGTTGTATTTCAAGCAGAGGTATTACACTTCTTTAACAAGTATTAGATGAAAACATTGTAACTTGAAGATTCATAATTTTTAAAGACAAAACTTTTGAAATGTTATTTGAGACTGAAAAATCATGAAGAAAAAAATATTTTATTAAAACGATCACCTTGTCGTTATAAAAGGCGCGTGGTAAAAAATACTTTTAAGGTGTTTATCTCACATATGAGGCTGTATTAAGGAAACAGTTTAAAGAGACTTCCGTTTGCAATTTTGAAAACTTAACAAAAAACTGTTGACACAATTTTGTAAAATAATTGTTTTTAACCAGAGATGGTAAAATTTGGTGGGCCACCCTCAACCCCAATGATCAACTAGTGCTTCATATTTCTCAAAATTAAATGAAAAATACCTCAACTATAATTGCATTTAGTTCTATTAAAATATCTTTGAAGGTTAAAAAATCAGACAATAATTTCCTGAAAAATTGTTTTGTGATCAATGCGTTGTCATAATGCCCGAGAAGTTAAAAATTTAAATACCACCCACTTGTCCCCTTAGCTGGTGATATGTAATCATCTAAATCAATTATCAAATATCTCAGCTATGACACTATTAAATTTTATAATGATATCTCGAACGATCTAAAAGTTACAGAATTATTCCAAAAAAAAAAAAATGTCTGCCATAATAACTAATATGGTCAAATTTAAACAGTTACTCACTACTTCCTTGATTAGCTAGTGGCATGAAATTCATCACATTGACTTGAGAACACTTCAGCTATAATTGTGTTCAATTTTGTTAAGATATCTTGAAAGCTTCAAAAGTTATATAATTATTTCCAAAAAATTTCTTTTTAAAATATAATGTCACCATAATACCCGAGATGGTCAAATTAAAAAACCCTCCCACTACTCTTCTGATCAGCTAGAGACCTGCAGTCTTGCAAAATCAATTTAGAAATACCTCAGCTATTGTCATGTTAAACTTTATTAAGATATCATGAAAGGTTCAAATTTTACAGAATTATTTCCAACAAAATCGGTTTGGGACTATTGAGTGGTCACAATACTTGAGACGGTCAAATTTGAAAGGCTATTCACTACTCCCCTGGCTACCTGGTGCTATATAATTTTCTTAGTCAACTAAAAAATACCTCAATTATAATATTAATACATTTTTTGAAGTTATCTCCAACGGTTCATGAGTTACAGAATTATTGCCAGAAAATCTTTTTAAAACCATTTTTTATTGGAGTAATGTATGCAAAAATGCACTTTACACATGTGTAATATTTACCAATACTAATGCATAATATTCTAAAGTATTTTTACACAGAATGTATGTAAAAATTAATAAAGTGGTTTTCGCAATTTTATCTCCTTTTTTGCATTTTTGGATTTTTCTTCCAATATCAATGACTTTGAAAGTATTTATTGATGTACTCACTTGCTAGAAGAGGGTAGTAACTCTTGGCATCAATATAAATGTCATGACATTTGTTTCTCCTCCTCATCGGGAGGAGAAAGGGGTTTAGTAAATGAAAAACGTTTTAGTGTACACTTTTGTGGTTCACGTATCAGGGGATGAGTATGTGGATGTCAAAGGCAGCAGGCATCATTTTATGTCATTTTTACAACAAATCACAATAAACGCAAAAATATTTTGTGATGTCCTGTGGTTCGCATTGATTTCAGGGGAATTTTCTCTTTATGATAGTTTGTTTGTTTGTTTGTCAAATGATTACAGTTTTTATTTTCAAATTTTCACAACGGTGACTTTATTGCTAACAGACATTTATGGGGAGATATAAACAAGTTCTTTTTCTATGCAACTTGAACTTTAATAAAAATTTGCTGAATTTTCCTCCAAATTGCCAAAAAAGTAAAATTGCATTATAATTATTCACTTAATTGCATTTGTGGTTTTCCCCCAAAAAAATTGATTAACTCTTCCATAAAATATTAATATAATTTTATTGTTTTTGTAAAAAACACTATAAATTCCATTATTTATTGAAAATTTATGTGGTTTTTAAAATTTCCGCTTTTAATCTAGTTTTAATGGGTCAAAGTTGAAAAACAGCAATAATACAAAAAATAAAATAATTTAAATCTCTGTTTCCCATTGTTTTATGGTTTTTTCTTGTTGAAATATTGAAATTCATGTCATAAAATTATCAAGTATTTACATTTAAATCAACATGAATATTTTAAAAAGGGCTTATTATGTGATAAAAAAGGTTTTCGTTATTTCTCCTCTCTCTCAGTTTAATGTCAAATTGCTATCGACATCATCATCATCATAATCATTTTTTATGCGTAAATTTCCGTTTTAGGTTTAAATAAGTGTTATTTAAAAGTTTCCGTTTCCTGTTCATAAACATTGATTTGAATTTCTTTCGTAGATTTTTTAAAAAACAACAGGAATTTTAACACAAACAAACATGTGTTTTACATATACATTCTACATACGAGAGATGTTTGAAAAGTTAACAAAAAATTGTCTTCAAAAAAAATTTATCAAAATTTTTTTACTAAAAGAAAATTATTAAAAATTTTCTATTAAAATAAAATTTTCCAAAGAATATCGAAAATTTTCTCATAAAAAGGAATTTATCGAAATTTTTCTCTTAAAAGAGAATTTATCGAAATTTTTCTCTTAAAAGAGAATTTATCGAAAATTTCCTTTTAAAAGAGAATTTATTGAAAATTTTCTCATAAAAGGGAATTTATCGAAAATGTTCTCTTAAAAGAGAATTTATCGAAATTTTTTTCGTAAAAGAGAATTTATCGAAAATTTTCTTTTAAAAAAATTTGGATAATTTAAATTTTTTGTAAAAGAAAAGTGATCGAAATTATGAATATTTTCTCTTAAAAGAATATTTATAGAAAATTTTCTCTTAAAAGAATATTTATCGAAAATTTTTTCTTAAAAGATAATTTATCGAAATTTTTCTCGTAAAGTAGAATTTATTAAAAATTTTTTCTTAAAGGAAAATATATAAAAAATTTTTGTAAAAGAAATTTAATCGAAAATTACCTCTTAAAAGAAAATTTATCGAAAAAAGTTTATTGAAAATTTTTTTCTTTAATTTTTATCTTAAAGGAAAATTTGTTTAATTTTTTTTCTTAAAAATATTTTATTGAAAATTTTCTCCTTAAATAGAGTTTTAGAAAAAAATTAAAAGACAATTTATAGAAAATTTTCGAATATTTTCCCTTGAAAGAAATTTTTCAAATGCTTTTTAAAAGAAAGTTTATCGAAAATGTTCGCTTAAAAAAAAGTATCGAAAATTTTCTCTTAAAAGTGAATTTATCGAAATTTTTCTCGTAAAGGAGAATTTATTGAAAATTTTCTCTTAAAAGAAAATTTATCCAAATTTTTTGTAAAAGAAAAGTGATCGAAATGATGAAAATTTTCTCTTAAAAGAATATTTATCGAAAATGTTCACTTAAAAGAGAATTAATCGAAAATTTTCTATTGAAAAAGAATTTATCGAAAATTTTCTCTTAAAAGAAAATTTATCCAAAATTTTTGTAAAAGAAAATTGATCGAAAATGATCTTTTTAAAGAAAATTTATCGAAAAAAAATTTATATTAAAAGATAATTTGTTGAAATTTATAAAAATTCTTAAAAAAAGATTCTATTGAAAATTTTCTCCTTAAAGAGAATTTGTACAAAATTTTCTCTTAAAAATGAATTTATAAAAAAAAATTCTCTTAAAAGAAAATTTATCGAAAATTTTCTATTTAAATAGAATTTTATCAAAAATTTTGACTTTAAAGAGAATTTTATCACAAAAAAAGAAAATTTGCGACAAATTTTATTAAATTAATTAAATTAAAAGTTAATTAAAATTAAAATTAAAAAAAAATTAAAATTAAAAAAATTTAATCGCAAATTTTCTATTAAAAGAAAACTTATCAAAAATGTTCTTTAAATAAGTAATTAATCGCACTCTTTGGCTAAATTGAACACTTAACGTAAAATTTCCTCTTTTTATGCAAAAGGATGGCGTATGATTAATATTATTTAAAAATATCAAGTAGACGTTACGCTAACATGTTGATGTCCTTTGAGAAGGTCTTTTCGTTTATAATATTTTGAAATCCTTTAAATTTTACCCTCCTGGAATATAATTTTATTATTTATTACTCATTTGTGTATGAGTTGTTGCAAACAAAGGTGAACAAAACAAAATACTCTTGTGCCTCCATAAAAACATCCTTCATCATTTCTCATTATCCCTTCATTTTTACAATAAAAACATTAAAATGCCATAAATGTGAGAACAGAAAATGTAACAAATAATAAAGAAAAAACTCCCAACATAAGTGAAAAGCCACAAATAAAAGGAAGAAGCCAAACGCCATAAAGAGTTCTCTTTTTCTTGCAAAGAAATGAAAAAAAGAAATAAAATTATTTCTACAAGCAGAAAGAACAAGAAAAACAAATGAAACCCTGTGAAATTCTTTAACGGCTGACGACTGATGACATTAGCATTATTTGGCTTTATGAAAATGATCGCATTTGTCAAATCAAACAAAGAGGCACCATATTGCGTGCAATTTTAAAGCTTCTTTCGCTTTATTTTCAACATTTAAAATTGTTTCATATTTTTTGTTATTTTTTCTTTTTGGCATCATTGTTTTGGCCGCCACATGCATTGACATGTATTTGTGTTCTCTGCTTGAGTATGTATGTGTGTTCCATTATGTGTGTGTGTATTATTGTATATTTTTGTTTTTCTTGTAATCTGTCACTTAACTCCAGAAAAATAAGACAAACGTTCAATTTTACCAAGAAAAACAAACAAAAATACTGTAAAATTCTATAGAAAGAAGAAAGTACAGTGGGTGAAAAAAGTTAGAAATTTATAGAATATAAAAATATCAAAAAAGTTCACTTCAAATAAATTTTTTCTAAAATGATGAAATTCACTTTCTTTGAAATTTCGTATATGTATTTTTTTACGACCCACTGTAAATCATTTATTCATGTTAAGATACAAAATATATATTTTTCTTCCATTTATTTTTATCTTCAAGAAGAGTTCTTTTTGCTATTTTACATGATTGTTGTTATTCTTGTTGTTTTTATAGTGAAACTAAATTATACCTTTTCTTCATTCATTCATTCGCATTTCTTGTATTTATGGTCTTTTCTTATATTCCTTCTTATGTTTGTGTCGTTATTGTTGTTTTTAAAAAGATATTTTTTGTGTTGTAATGGTTACTTGTTGTTGTAAATAATATCTTTTGGTTTTATACTTTTACACCACAAGCAGTTACAATAACAACTACAACAATCGTATAAATATGAGCATCAGCATCAAGAGCATGAGAATTGTCATTATAATCATCATAAGGAATAACGGAAAATAAGTGACTACTGTGCTCGAATACAAACACAAGAACAAATGGATTTTATAAATGTAGTGGTTGTTGCCAGTAAATAATACGAATACCATGAATCGAGGTTGTTTCGTCAACAACAAAAGTGTTAAAGAATTCTTGACGAACTACTTGCTTTTAAACAGGATTCCCAAGAAAAGGGTGTTATTTAATGTTATTTAGAGAAAATTTGCAATAAATTACATTCAAGAGTAAAATTGTCGATAAGATTTATTTAAGAGAAAAATTACGATAATTCAGTTTCTTTTAAATAAACATTTTTGATAAATAGAATTACTCTTAAGAGAAAATTTTTGATGAATTAATTTTCTTTTAAGAGAAAATTTTTGATGAAACAATTTCCTTTTAAGAGAAAATTTTTGATGATTTAATTTTTCTTTTAAGCGAAAATTTTTGATAATAAATTTTCTTTTAAGAGAAAATTACCACAATTAAATTTTCTTTTAAGAGAAAATTTTTGATAATTAAATTTTTTAAGAGAAAATTTTCGATAAATAAATTTTCTTTTAAGAGAAAATTTTAATGAATTAATTTTCTTTTTAGAGAAAATTTATGATGAATTAATTTTCTTTTAAGAGAAATTTTTTGATAAATATTTGTGATAAATAAATTTTCTTTTAAGAGAAAATTTTTGATAAATAAATTTTCTTTTAAGAGAACATTTTTGATAAATAAATTTTCTATTAAGAGAAAATTTTTGATAAATAAATTTTCTTTTAAGAGAAATTTTTTGATAAATACATTTTCTTTTAAGAGAAATTTTTTGATAAATAAATTTTCTTTTAAGAGAAAATTTTTGATAAATGAATTTTCTTTTAAGAAAAATTTTTTGATAAATAAATTTTCTTTTAAGAGAACATTTTTGATAAATAAATTTTCTTTTAAGGGAACATTTTTGATAAATAAACAATTTCCTTTTAAGAGAAAATATTTGATGAGTTAATTTTTCTTTTAAGCGAAAATTTTTTTATAAATAAATTTTCTTTTAAGAGAAAATTACAACAATTAAATTTTCTTTTAAGAGAAATTTTTTGATAATTAAATTTTTTAAGAGAAAATTTTCGATAAATAAATTTTCTTTTAAGAGAAAATTTTAATGAATTAATTTTCTTTCTAGAGAAAATTTGTGATAAATTAATTTTCTTTTAAGAGAAATTTTTTGATAAATAAATTTTTTTAAGAGAAAATTTTTGATAAATAAATTTTCTTTTAAGAGAAATTTTTTGATAAATAAATTTTCTTTTAAGAGAAATTTTTTGATAAATAAATTTTCTTTTAAGAGAACATTTTTGATAAATAAATTTTCTTTTAAGGGAACATTTTTGATAAATAAATTTTCTTTTAAGAGAACATTTTTGATAAATAAAAAGAGAAAATTTTTGATAAATAAATTTTCTTTAAGAGAAAATTTTTGATAAATATATTTTCTTTTAAGAGAAAAATTGTGATAAATATATTTTCTTTTAAGAGAAAATTTGTGATAAATATATTTTCTTTTAAGAGAAAATTTTTGATAAATAAATTTTCTTTAAGAGAAAATTTTTGATAAATTTTCTCTTTAGAGAAAAACTTTTGATCAATGTTTTCTTTAGAGAAAAATTTTTGATCAATTTTCTCTTTAGAGAAAAATGTTTCATAAATTTTCTCTTTAAAGAAAAATTTTTGATAAAATTTCTCTTTAGACAAAAATTTTAATAAATAAATTTTCTTTTAAGAGAAAATTTTTGATAAGTAATTTTTCTTTTAAGAAACATTTCTTTTGAAGTACCCTTTTTAGTAAATTTAATATCTGCATATATTTATGAGTGTGTGCGTGTGATGCTCACAAACACGTATAAATATTAAGGTGTTGTATTCTTATTAGTATTTCCAAGATGTTTTTGCCAATTTCTTGTTGTTTTATTTGCATAAATGTGTTGGTATGTGTGTGTGTGTGTATAACTGATGACAACATTTAAACAGCCGTCTGGTAATTTGTGTATTCAAGGTCAGGTGGCAATGAGCTCGTTATGAGAAACTATAACAAAAACAAGTGAGCAGAACAAAACTGGAAAGGATAATGTTTCATCATCATTATATTGTCACAAATGTAAAAAAGGACAAAAAAGCGTAAGGACATCAGAAAATGGATTTAATGCATTTTTTTTGTTATTTTACAAAATGGTTTCATATAGAAATTGTAACGGATGTTTTCAGATAAAAATGATCTAATATCTGGTATTATAACATTAAATGTGAAACATATTGCAAATAACACATTTATTTTTATCTATTTATAATGTAAATAATATTAATAGTGGACAGTGGGTAAAAATTATGGATTTAAAGATTTTTAGGGAAAAAGGATTCTTTTCTATTTCTCAAAAAATGATCTATTTATTTAGATTTATTCATCCTTTATTGTCATTATTTTTATGTTTCTATTCACAAATTTAAGTTATTTGTTGTTAAACACAAACTTTTAATGGAATAAAGAAAAGTGAAAAAAAAACTGTCACTTCACTTAAATTTCCTGTAAATTCAGTTACTAGATTTTTCTCGTCTATTTTATCCTTTTCTTGCAAATGTCATGAGTTAAATTTGAGATGAAAACTTAAACTTTGGATTTTTATTCCTTTTTCCCTTTAGTTGTGCAGTTTTTTCTACTTTTTTATTTCTGTTCTATTACGTTGTGGATAAATGATATTCAAGATAAAATTGAAAATTCTAAAACTTGAATAAAAGCAACTTGAATCCTTAAAAAGGAAACTATTTTCACAAACAAACAAACAAACAAATAATCTTTCAAATGTGACACGAAAATCTCAGATTTTGAAAAGATTTCAAACGATATTGATTTAGTTGCAATAATACTTGATTTAAGGAATGAAGAATTATGGAAAATGAATAAATTTTACGATAAATTTTATTTTAAGAGAAAATTAAAAAAAATTATTTAAGAGAGAATTTAAAAAAAAAATATATTTAAAGAGAAAAATTTCATATCTTTTTCAGAAAATTTCCACTTTATTAACAATTTCTTATAAGAAAAAATGCTAAAGACAATTTTTCTTTAGAAGTAAATTTTACTTTAAGAGAAAATTTTGCTTTAAGAGAAAATTTTATAAAAAATTTTGCTTTAAGAGTTTTTTTTAATTAAAAGAAGATTTTTGATAATTTTTTTTAAGGAAGTTAACGATAAATTTTGCTTTAAATGTATATTTTAAAAAATTTTGCCTAAAATAGAAGTTTTTAATAAATTATGCTTTTCGAAAAAAAATCAATTAAGAGAAAATTGTCAATAATTTTGATTTTAAGAGAAAAAATTCCATCTTTTTAAAAAATTTCCACTTTATTGACAATTTCTTGTAAGAGAAAATGTTATAGAAAATTTTTAAGAGTAAAAAATTTCTAAAAATTTTGCTTTTAGACAAAACTGTGCATTAAGTGAAAATTTTCGAAATATTTTTCTTTAAAAAAAAGTTTTTGATAAATTTTGATTTAAATGAAAATTTTAATAAAATTTTCCTAAAAAGAAATTTTCAATGAATGTTGCTTTTAAATAAATTTTCGATGAATTTTGCTTTAAGAGAAACATTAAATAAATTTTGCATTAAACGGAAATTTTCGAAAAATTTTCTTTTAAGAAAAAAATTCTACAAAAAATGAGAAGATTCTTCATAAATAAGAAAGAAAAATGGTTAATAATTTTGTTTGAGAGAACATTTTGGAAAATTATTGATATATTTTCTTATAATAGAAAAATATTTTCTTAGGAAGAAGTTTTCAACAATTCTATTAAAAGAGAGAAGTTTCTGATAAGTTTTCTGTTAAGAGAAAATTTTCGATAAATATTCTCTTTAACGAACATTTATCAAAATTCTAAGAAAAATTTACGAGAAATTTTCATTCTAAAAGCAAATTTAAAAGAAATTTTACGATAAATTTTTCTTGTGAGATAAAATTTTCCACACATTTCTTTTAAGAGAAAAGTTCGCATAAATTATCTTTAAAGAGAAAAATTTTGATAAATTTCATTTAAAAAGAAAATACATTTTATGTAAAGCGAAAATTTACGATAATTCTTTTAACAGAAAATTTACGATAATCTTTTTGTTAAGAAAAACTATTCGAATTATTTTATTTTAGAGAAAATATTCGATAAATTTTCTTTTAGGAGAAATTTTTGAAAAAAAATTTTTTTTTGGTAAATTTTTCTCTTAGAAAAATGTTTTGATGATTTTTCTCAAGAGAAAATTTTTGATAAATTGTCATTTTAGGTAAAATTTTCTTAATATTTTCAATTCAGAAATTTAGAAATTTTCAATTAATAAAAAATTTTCGAAAGACTTTTTCAACAACTTTTGTCCAAGAAAAATTGTCGATAACTTTTCTTTCAGTGTTTTGTTACTTTCAGATTTTGTTAATTTTTTATTTTTTTAATTTATATTTTTCAAAATGAAAATAAAATTTCTTTCTCTTTTATTTTTCATATCATAATATTTGATCTTTATGGTTTACAAGAATCCAAAAATAACATCATTTTACCTTGAATCCAAAGCTCTCAACTCAACATCAGTTAGTTTTCAATGTCTTTTTCCCATGACAAAATAATTTGCTTAAATTCAGAAGAAAAAAACTTTTATTTAACTTGATTTTCATTTCTTTTCTCATTCTTAACATTTTCGAAAAAGAGTCAAGTGGTTTGTGTGGGTGTACTTTTTGCATATCCGTGCTTTTGTGTCAATATCAATGACATTTTGCTTTTTTTTTTTACCGGTTTCCAGTCAACAGCAACAGTTCAAAAACTTTTTGCAGCGCAACGTTAAGAAACACGAGTGGTGGCATCGAACGAAGTAACTTTTTAGTTGTTGGACTTTTATTTTTCAAATATCGAGGGCATTTAAAATCCGTTAGAATGTATGGAATATGTTCACTTGTTTTCCCTTCGAAATATATTGATTCATTGAGTTGTGCTGAAACATAAACTTTCGCTTTTTAGCAGACATTTTTTATGTTCTTTAACGACCATCGAAAGGCTGAAGGCCAACATTTTCATAAAGAACATTTTGTTATTATTTTTTTATTTTGTTGCAAGAAGTTTAAAACATTTTTTTATTTTTGTCTTTACTCACTTACATTGATGGCCTTCGTTAGCTCCCTGAACTTTAAAATAAATTCTTTTAAGTGCAATTTACCTTTCAGATAAACGACTAAATAGTACTTGTGTACTACTTATTGTTACAAATATGCACAGTGGTACGAAAGTAACAACTATTGCTTAAAAAAGAAAATAGAAATTAATCACAATTGTTTGCAATATAAGTTCAAATTCAGTTTTAGTTCAGTTTTAGTTCAGTTTTAGTTCAGTTCTAGTTCAGTTTTAGTTCAGTTCTAGTTCAAGTTCAGTTTTAGTTCAGTTTTAGTTCAGTTCTAGTAAAGTTCTAGTTCAGTTTTAGTTCAGTTCTAGTTCAAGTTCAGTTTTAGTTCAGTTTTAGTTCAGTTTTAGTTCAGTTTTAGTTCAGTTCTAGTTCAGTTTTAGTTCAGTTCTAGTTCAAGTTCAGTTTTAGTTCAGTTCTAGTTCAGTTTTAGTTCAGTTTTAGTTCAGTTTTAGTTCAGTTTTAGTTCAGTTTTAGTTCAGTTCGAGTAAAGTTCTAGTTCAGTTTTAGTTCAGTTCTAGTTCAAGTTCAGTTTTAGTTCAGTTCTAGTTCAGTTTTAGTTCAGTTCTAGTTCAAGTTCAGTTTTAGTTCAGTTTTAGTTCGGTTCTAATTCAGTTCTTATTCAGTTTTAGTTCAGTTCAGTTCTAGTTCAGTTCTAATTCAGTTCTAATTCAGTTCTAATTCATTTTTAGTTCAGTTCAGTTCTAGTTTAGTTCTAATTCGGTTCTAATTCAGTTCTAATTCAGTTCTAATTCAGTTTTAGTTCAGTTCTAATTCTGTTCTAATTCAGTTTTAGTTCAGTTCTAGTTCAGTTCAAGTTCAGTTTTAATTCAATCCTAATTCAGTTCTAGTTCATTTCTAGTTCTAGTTCAGTTCTAGTTCATTTCTAATTCTAGTTCAGTTCTAGATCGGTTTAGTTCCAGTTCATTCATAGTTCAGTTCTAGTTAAGTTCTTATTCAGTCATTATTGAGTTCTCATTCACTTTTTATTGAGTTCTCATTGAGTTCTAATTCAGGTCAAAGGTAGTGTCTTTCACAAATTTCCTTTAAACTCCCACATTATAATTTTTTTCTAATATCGTCTTTGGCAACCACAGTACCGCCATGAAATACTGACGATATTGTTGTTGAGTAGACCAACCTGTTCTATATATTTTTTTCTTCTACTCCTCTAATGCATTTGTTTAAATAGTTTTTGTTGTTGTTTTTATTTTCTTTCTCTTCTCTTCTTTTTATATCAAAGTATGAGAGATTAAAGTGCCTTTAGGGCATCAGATGCTAAGAAAAGTAAATGCAGATTTTATTGATTCATTGTTTTCAACTTAATTCCGTTTTGCTCACAGTATAGACATTATTTTCCAGTTTAAATGGGATTAAGTGACACCAACTGGGGATTTCAACTTTTCATATTTAGTAATCGGATTTAAGTAAGAAAATTTGTTTAGGAATTTAAGGACTCAAATTGAAATAAACTCTCTGGCAACACTAATGCAAACTTTAACTCGGAGCCAAAAAAGAAAACAAAAAGTGATTTGTAATAAAAAGTATTTAGCAGGTCTTTCGGTTTAAAAAGGGGGGATGAGGGTGGAGAGGTAGGGCAGGTGTAACAAAACGTTGTGTAAAAACTTAAACAACAAATTATAAATTTGTATTAAATGATAAAATGTTAAAAAAAAGTTTTCTTTTTGTACAACTTAGTTGTTATTATTGTTGTTTTTTTGTTTTAATAGTTAAAAGCTTTTTGTAAAAATTCAAAGTTATGAAGCTGCTTCAATTAATTTATCAGAGTGATACAAATTTTGGAAAAGAGACAAAATGTGGAAATGGAACTAAACTAAAACTGGACTAGAACTGAACTAAAAAGGGACTAGAACTGGGCTAGAACTGGACTAGAACTGGACTAAAACTCAACTAGAACTGAAATAGAAATGGACCAGAACTGGAATAGAACTGAACAAGAAATGGACCATAACTGGGCTACAACTGGACTAGAACTGAAATAGAAATGGACCAAAACTGGACTAGAACTGAACTAGAAATGGACTAGAACTGGGCTAGAACTGGACTAGAACTCAACTAGAACTGAAATAGAAATGGACCAAAACTGGACTAGAACTGAACTAGAAATGGACCAGAACTGAGCTAGAACTGGACTAGAAGTGAACTAGAACTGAAGTAGAAATGAAATAGAAATGAACCAGAACTGGAATAGAACTGAACAAGAAATGGACCATAACTGGGCTACAACTGAACTAGAACTGAAATAGAAATGGACCAAAACTGGACTACAACTAAACTAGAAATGGACTAGAACTGGGCTAGAACTGGACTAGAACTGGACTAGAACTCAACTAGAACTGAAATAGAAATGGACCAGAACTGGAATAGAACTGAACAAGAAATGGACCATAACTGGGCTACAACTGAACTAGAACTGAAATAGAAATGGACCAAAACTGGACTACAACTAAACTAGAAATGGACTAGAACTGGGCTAGAACTGGACTAGAACTGGACTAGAACTCAACTAGAACTGAAATAGAAATGGACCAGAACTGGAATAGAACTGAACAAGAAATGGACCATAACTGGGCTACAACTGGACTAGAACTGAAATAGAAATGGACCAAAACTGGACTAGAACTGAACTAGAAATGGACCAGAACTGGGCTAGAACTGGACTAGAACTCAACTAGAACTGAAATAGAAATGGACCAAAACTGGACTAGAACTGAACTAGAAATGGACCAGAACTGAGCTAGAACTGGACTAGAAGTGAACTAGAACTGAAGTAGAAATGAAATAGAAATGAACCAGAACAGGACTAGAACTCAACTAGAAATGAACAAGAAATGGACCAGAACTGGGCTACAACTGGACTAGAACTCAACTAGAACTGAAATAGAAATGGACCAAAACTGGACTAGAACTGAACTAGAAATGGACCAGAACTGGGCTAGAACTGGACTAGAAGTGAACTAGAACTGAAGTAGAAATGAAATAGAAATGAACCAGAACAGGACTAGAACTCAACTAGAACTGAACAAGAAATGGACCAGAACTGGGCTACAACTGGACTAGAACTGAAATAGAAATGGACCAAAACTGGACTAGAACTGAACTAGAAATGGACAAGAACTGGGCTAGAACTGGACTAGAACTCAACTAGAACTGAAATAGAAATGGACCAAAACTGGACTAGAACTGAACTAGAAATGGACCAGAACTGAGCTAGAACTGGACTAGAAGTGAACTAGAACTGAAGTAGAAATGGACAAGAACTGGGCTAGAACTGGACTAGAAATGGACAAGAACTGGGCTAGAACTGGACTAGAACTCAACTAGAACTGAAATAGAAATGGACCAAAACTGGACTAGAACTGAACTAGAAATGGACCAGAACTGGGCTACAACTGGACTAGAACTCAACTAGAACTGAAATAGAAATGGACCAAAACTGGACTAGAACTGAACTAGAAATGGACCAGAACTGGGCTAGAACTGGACTAGAAGTGAACTAGAACTGAAGTAGAAATGAAATAGAAATGAACCAGAACAGGACTAGAACTCAACTAGAACTGAACAAGAAATGGACCAGAACTGGGCTACAACTGGACTAGAACTGAAATAGAAATGGACCAAAACTGGACTAGAACTGAACTAGAAATGGACAAGAACTGGACTAGAACTGAACTAGAACTGAAATAGAAATGGACTAAAACTGGACTAGAACTGGACCAAAACTGAACTAGAACTGAAATAGAAATGGACCAAAACTGGACTAGAACTGGACCAAAACTGGACTAGAACTGAACTAGAAATGGACCAGAACTGGGCTAGATCTGGACTAGAACTAAACCAGAACTGAAATAGAAATGAACCAGAACTGGACTAGAACTCAACTAGAATTGAACTAGAAATGGACCAGAACCAGGAGTGAACTAGAACTGAAGAAGAACTGAATTGAAATATATATTTTTATTGGTCCAGTTAATGACGTTTATGAATATTTTACGTAGCATTCAAGCACTTTAATATTATTTTGCTATAAAAATAAGTTTAAAAAAGCTTTAATTTTTTTAACTTCTGAGACATTCTGAAAGGAAGAATTCATCAGCTTTTTAGGACCATTTTTAAAACAGTTTTACTTACAAAGTAAACTTATTATAGGAACATCTTACAATTTTTTTTTCAACTGTGAATATTTTGGTCAAAAATTAAAAAACGACTTTAGTAGGTGATTATTTCTAACGTTGAAAAATTAACAATTAACGGTAAATAAACTTAATTTGTGTAAAAGTTTCGAAATTTTACTTTAATTATTGATATCTTGTCAAAATAACAAAATAACCATAATTTGTGATCATTTGAGAAAATTTTTCTCTTTTTCTTTAAAAATGTCAAATGTATCATTTATGTGAATTCATTCTTTTGATTAATTCCAATTTTTTATTCACATATTCCTAAATTATCGTTAAAAGCAAAAAATACAGTTCTTTTTTTTTCGTTTATTCTCTTCATTTCGCATTGTTGCCATATTTTTTTAACGTTAAGTGTATTTTTTCTTGTTTTTGTTGTTGGTGTTGTTTGTTTACATATTTTTTCCGTTTTTTGTTTTTGGTATATGTTGGCGTTATTCTAATGCTAATGTTGTTGACAGCTGACATTTTTTGTTGTTGTTATTATTGTTGTTATACCCTACACCACCGTAGGTGGTTGGAGTATTATGCGTTTATGCTGATGTTTGTAACATATAGAAAAAAGATTACTATACTCACCTTTAAGTTTACCGTTTGACATACTTTTTGAGTCGATTTGACGATGCTTGTCTGTACTTTTGTACGATTGTCTGTCTGTCTTGCTGTTTGTCCATTTAAACGTTGTGAACTGTATACAGGTCGCAGTTTTTTAGATATTACATGTCATTATTTTGGGCTGAGGAAGAAGTATTTCAGGTGGACCTATACAAATGTTTCTCCCGAAATGGGCCTTGAGATTATAACAGTTCTTAATATAAAGCGATTTAAACGAAATTTGGCAGACGTATAATATTCTAACTCAATGTACGAAAATATGCGAGGTTCGATCTATTATTTCTCATAGTTTCATTGAAACCTCTTTATAAAATTTAAAGGCATAAATCTCACTTATACGTTGGTATTCTAATAAAAAGTGATCAAATTAAGATAAATATAAGCAAAAATCTATGTGAAAAAATATACGAGGGTCAGTTCAAAATTTCCTATATGACCCCCAAAAAAATTCATTATAAAATTTCACATAAGCATTAGTGTCATATTATATAATTAAATTATGCGATGGTCGTTCATTAATTGTTTGTAACTAACTTTTTAACCAATAATGTGGTGTAGGGTATTGAATTGTCGGGTTTGACCGACTATACATTCTTATTTGTTTTTTATAATATTTTTGACCTCAAACAAAGTATGTTTGCATGTGTGTGTGTTTAAAATGCATAAATATTTTTCGAAGAAAAAAACCCCTTTAGGGATGATTTTTTGTTGGAACCAAAATATGGACCAAATTTCTAAATAAAAATTGTTTTATTTTTGAAATAGATAAAAGTTATATAATATGACATACAATAGGATTTTATGGGATTTTTTCTTGTAAAGGAGAATTAAGGATTCAAATTCAATTTTATTATCCTTTTTTCCAATTGGTAATTTTTGGTTAATTTTTGTTTTTTTTTTTTTTTTTTTGTTTTTTGTGGATTTTCAGTAGCTAAACGCATGTATTTTAATAAATGTCTTTTTTTGTGGAGAAAGAAATAAGAACAGAAATTCCTAATGGCTTGTAATGAAGATTTAAGACTTTATGGTAAATGAAGTATTGTTTTAATGTCTGGTTATAATAAAATACATTTAAATACGTTTGTCGAATGTTAAACAAAACATTAAAACATAAACACACATTCACATTAAATATATTTCTTGGAATTATATTTAACCAATAGACCTTAAAAATATGCAGAAGATTGTAAATGTGTATTAAGTCAAAAATTGTTAATTATGAAAATTTGGGAAACAAGTAAATAAATATAATAACAGGAACTAGATCTGAACTGGAATCTAAAATGAATGTCTGAACTAGAATATGAATCAGAGTCAGAACAAAAATATGAACTAAAATAAAAACTAGAATCTGAACAAGAATTTGAATCAGAATTTGTGGTAAAATCTGAAATTGAATCTAAAGAAGAATTCAAACTGGAATCTAAATTAGAGTCTTAATTTAAAAATGCACTGAAATTAAAATAAAAATCTGGATTAGAAAAGAAAGAATTTTGAAGAATAATCTGAAGTGGATTCTGAAGAAGAATCTGAAAGAGAATCTGAAAGAGAATCTGAACTAAACTATGAAATAGAATCTGACGTTAAATCCGAATTGGAATATAAACTAGAATTCGAACAAGAATTAAGATTGCAATCTGAGAAAGATTCTAACTAGAACTAAACTAGAACTGTTCTAGAAATGAACCAGAACTGAATTAGAAATGAACAAGAACTGAACTGGAAATTAAATAGAACTGAATTAGAACTGAACTATAACTGATCTAGAACTGAACTATGACTGAACTAAAACTGAACCTGAACTCAATTACAGCTGAACTAGAACTGAACCTGAACTGAATTAGAGCTGAACTACAACTGATCTAGAACTGAACTATAACTGAACTATAACTGAACTATAACTAAACTAGAGCTGAACTAAACATGAACTCGATCCGATATAGTACTGAACTTGAACTGAACTTGAACTGAACAAGAACTGAACTGAAACTCAATTAGAATAAACTAGAACTGAGCAAAAACTGAACTAGAAATGAATTCGAAACGAACTAGAACTGAACTAGAATTGAACTTAAACTGATCTAGAACTGAACTATAACTGAACAAGAACTGAACTGGAAATTGAATAGAAATGAACTAGAATTGAACTAAAACTTATCTAGAACTGAACTAGAACTGATCTAGAACTGAACTATGACTGAACTAGAATTGAACTAAAACTGAAATAGAACTAAACTATGACTGAACCCGAACTGAATTAAAGCTGAACTAGAACTAAACTAGAACTTAGTAGCAACCATTTTTTTCTTTTTTAGACTTATATCATTTTTATGTTTTTTGTTTATGGGAAAATTCTTGGGAATTTATATTTGGTTTTATTTCGTAAATGTTTATTTCATTATGATTTTTTTCTGTATGTGTGTGCGTGTGTGTATATGTTTGTGTTTTGTGTATGTGTGTGGTTTTTTTGTACAATTAAATAAACGTCTACATCACATGTTAACATTTAACCAAACAAACACAGAAAAAAAGCAAATTTACAAAACATAATTTATTGTCAGCCGTTGAAATCATAAAGTTTTTAATGTTTAATGTTTTCTTCATCTGTCCATTCCATGATTTTATGACTCTTTCATTCTCTAGAGAAGGTTTGAGGCAAAAAACAACATTATCGAACAAATTTTGTGGTTTTAATAAAAATTTCTAATTTGATTATCAATTGAAAATATAGACTCAAGATTGTTGTTGTTGTTGCTTTTGTCATAGAAACAGTTAAAGAAA
The DNA here is from genome assembly GCA_004302925.2 of Cochliomyia hominivorax. Classification (NCBI taxonomy): domain Eukaryota; kingdom Metazoa; phylum Arthropoda; class Insecta; order Diptera; family Calliphoridae; genus Cochliomyia; species Cochliomyia hominivorax. The sequence goes on from PYHX02000494.1 coordinate 66,349,177, forward strand.
TTGTTTAAATTAATATTTTGTTTACTGATGAAATTAATATTCAAAATAACAAATAAATTGTTTAATAATATTTGTGAATTTATTATTTATTGTCCATTTTATAATCTTATTAAAATAATGAGCAAATTTATTGAACACAATTTTACTAAAAACCTTCTTTTTTATGGTATTTACGTGTAAAGAGTCATAAATAAAATTATGCAGAAATAAATTTTAAAAGAAAAACGTGCGACTTTAAAATGTGAAATAAAAATTCACTTTTGTTTGGCAACAACAATGAATTTCCAATAAAAAAGTGCAGTTCAATGTTTTCTTTTTCAAAATCTATAGAAAATAGAAGGTTCACGAACAACTTTAGGGAAATATATAAGGAGTGAGAACGAAAAACTCTTAACTCACGGTTTTCATTAAAGGCCAAGTATTATTTGATATTTATATCCGCCACCACCACAAATGATGAAGGGGTTATATTCACTTTATCATTCAATGTGGAACGCTAAAAGGGAATCATCTCAGATCTGAAAATCTGAATCGTTTTAGCTAAATCCGCCTGTTAGTTAGTCTGTCTGTTGTTGACACGCTCATATCCATAACGATTGACAGGGCTGAATGAAATTATTAATGGATATTTGCTATAAATAAAAAAATTATCGAAGATTTTCTCTAAGTAGAAAATTTATCGAAAATTTTCTCTAAATAGAAAATTTATTGAAAATTTTCTCTAAATAGAAAATTTATTGAAAATTTTCTCTAAAAAGAAAATTTATCGAAAATTTTCTCTAAATAGAAAATTTATCGAAATTTTTCTCTAAATAGAAAATTTATCGAAAATTTTCTCTAAATAGAAAATTTATTGAAAATTTTCTCTAAATAGAAAATTTATTGAAAATTTTCTCTAAAAAGAAAATTTATTGAAAATTTTCTCTAAATAGAAAATTTATCGAAAATTTTCTCTATATAGAAAATTTATCAAAAATTTTCACTAAATAGAAAATTTATCGAAAATTTTCACTAAATAGAAAATTAATCGAAAATTTTCACTAAATAGAAAATTTATCGAAAATTTTCTCTAAATAGAAAATTTATAGATAATTTTCTCTACATTAAGAATTTATCGAAAATTTTCTCTAAATAGAAAATTTATCGAAAATTTTCTCTAAATAGAAAATTTATTAAATATTTTATCTAAATAGAAAATTTATCGAAAATTTTCTCTAAATAGAAAATTTATCGAAAATTTTCTCTAAATAGAAAATTTATCGAAAATTTTCTCTAAATAGAAAATTTATCGAAAATTTTCTCTAAATAGAAAATTTATCGAAAATTTTCTCTAAATAGAAAATTTATCGAAAATTTTCTCTAAATAGAAAATTTATCGAAAATTTTCTCTAAATAGAAAATTTATCGAAAATTTTCTCTAAATAGAAAATTTATCGAAAATTTTCTCTAAATAGAAAATTTATCGAAAATTTTCTCTAAATAGAAAATTTATCGAAAATTTTCTTTAAATAGAAAATTTATCGAAAATTTTCTCTAAATAGAAAATTTATCGAAAATTTCCTCTAAATAGAAAATTTATCGAAAGTTTTCTCTAAATAGAAAATTTATCGAAAATTTTCTCTAAATAGAAAATTTATCGAAAATTTTCTCTAAATAGAAAATTTATCGAAAATTTTCTCTAAATAGAAAATTTATCGAAAATTTTCTCTAAATAGAAAATTTATCGAAAATTTTCTCTAAATAGAAAATTTATCGAAAATTTTCTCTAAATAGAAAATTTATCGAAAATTTTCTCTAAATAGAAAATTTATCGAAAATTTTCTCTAAATAGAAAATTTATCGAAAATTTTCTCTAAATAGAAAATTTATCGAAAATTTTCTCTAAATAGAAAATTTATCGAAAATTTTCTCTAAATAGAAAATTTATCGAAAATTTTCTCTAAATAGAAAATTTATCGAAAATTTTCTCTAAATAGAAAATTTATCGAAAATTTTCTCTAAATAGAAAATTTATCGAAAATTTTCTCTAAATAGAAAATTTATCGAAAATTTTCTCTAAATAGAAAATTTATCGAAAATTTTCTCTAAATAGAAAATTTATCGAAAATTTTCTCTAAATAGAAAATTTATCGAAAATTTTCACTAAATTGAAAATTTATCGAAAATTTCTCTAAATACAAAATTTATCGAAAATTTTCTCTAAATAGAAAATTTATCGAAAATTTCCTCTAAATAGAAAATTTATCGAAAATTTCCTCTAAATAGAAAATTTATCGAAAATTTGCTCTAAATAGAAAATTTATCGAAAATTTTCTCTAAATAGAAAATTTATCGAAAATTTTCTCTAAATAGAAAATTTATCGAAAATTTTCTCTAAATAGAAAATTAATCGAAAATTTTCTCTAAATAGAAAATTAATCGAAAATTTTCTCTAAATAGAAAATTAATCGAAAATTTTCTCTAAATAGAAAATTTATCGAAAATTTTCTCTAAATAGAAAATTAATCGAAAATTTTCTCTAAATAGAAAATTTATCGAAAATTTTCTCTAAATAGAAAATTTATCGAAAATTTCCTCTAAATAGAAAATTTATCGAAAATTTTCTCTAAATAGAAAATTTATCGAAAATTTTCTCTAAATAGAAAATTTATCGAAAATTTCTCTAAATAGAAAATTTATCGAAAATTTTCTCTAAATAGAAAATTTATCGAAAATTTTCTCTAAATAGAAAATTTATCGAAAATTTTCTCTAAATAGAAAATTTATCGAAAATTTTCTCTAAATAGAAAATTTATCGAAAATTTTCTCTAAATAGAAAATTTATCGAAAATTTTCTCTAAATAGAAAATTTATTGAAAATTTTCTCTAAATAGAAAATTTATCGAAAATTTTCTCTAAATAGAAAATTTATCGAAAATTTTCACTAAATTGAAAATTTATCGAAAATTTCTCTAAATAGAAAATTTATCGAAAATTTCCTCTAAATAGAAAATATATCGAAAATTTCCTCTAAATAGAAAATTTATCGAAAATTTTCTCTAAATAGAAAATTTATCGAAAATTTCCTCTAAATAGAAAATTTATTGAAAATTTCCTCTAAATAGAAAATTTATCGAAAATTTCCTCTAAATAGAAAATTTATCGAAAATTTCCTCTTAATAGAAAATTTATCGAAATTTTCCTCTAAATAGAAAATTTATCGAAAATTTCCTCTAAATAGAAAATTTATCGAAAATTTCCTCTAAATAGAAAATTTATCGAAAATTTCCTCTAAATAGAAAATTTATCGAAAAATTTTCTCTAAATAGAAAATTTATCGAAAATTTCCTCTAAATAGAAAATTTATCGAAAATTTCCTCTAAATAGAAAATTTATAAATAACTATCGATAAATGTCTCAAATCTTTAACACAAGATATTTCTTATTATTTTACTCCTTTTTCTATTTTTCAAAATAAACTTAGGAAAAAAAAATATAAAATTTCTTTAAGTTGTTTTTGTTGTCTGTTTTGTAAACTTTTGGTTTTTAGTAAAAAAAAAGAAAACTTTTGAAACTAAATTCAATTAAACGGTAGAACGGGACAATATCAATATTAAACAATAAAAACAAACAAAAGCTTCAGAAAAACAACAACAACAACAAGTATAATAAAAACAAAAACTTTATTATTAACTATAAACATTTTTGTTGTTTTTATTGTATTTTTCCTACCAGAAGAATACAAAATTGTTTTAATAATGAAAATTCTTACAAAAGAAGTCCTTCATAAGAAAAAAAGCTTTAATAATGAAATCAGAGGAGGAGGAATGAAAAACAGGAAAAATTTAAACATTTTATAGGGTTGCAGTCATTCTAATAATAAAAACAATAACAATGGACAACTGTATTAAGAGAAATTACAGGGGGAGAGGTTAAGAGAGCAAAAAATAAAAAAAGAAATAAATTTCACACTTAAAAAAACCTTGAAGTGCAATCAAAGTCATGACATACGACCAAGAAAACAATAAATTTTTATTATCTCATGCACAAACCAATTGCAATACATACATATATTGGGTTAATACACACACATACTTTTAGACACGCACTTGTATATCCAACATATTTAATAAATTGTCCTGCAGTTTTCTTTAAAATATTAATTAATTACTCCCTGCAATATCAAGTTAAGATTGCTTAGCAAGCTTATATTCAATAGAATAAAAGCTTGCTTAGCAAGCTTATATTCAATAGAATAAAAGCTTGCTTAGCAAGCTTATATTCAATAGAATAAAAGCTTGCTTAGCAAGCTTATATTCAATAGAATAAAAGCTTGCTTAGCAAGCTTATATTCAATGGAATAAAAGCTTGCTTAACAAGCTTATGTTCAATAGAGTAAAAGCTCGTTTAGCAAGCTTATATTCAATATAATTAAAGCTCGCTTAGCAAGCTTATATCCAATAGAATAAAAGCTCGATTAGCAAGCTTATATTCAATAGAATATTAGCTCGCTTATCAAGCTTATATTCAATAGAATAAAAGCTTGCTTTTCGAGCTTTTTCAATAGAATAAAAGCTCGCTTTTCGAGCTGTTTCAATAGAAAAAAAGCTCGATTTTCGAGCTTTTCCAATAGAATAAAAGCTCGCTTTTCGAGCTTTTTCAATAATAAAAGCTTGCTTAGCAAGCTTATATTTAATAGAATAAAAGCTTTTATTCAATGGAATAAAAGCTTGTTTTCTAAGATTATTTTTTGGAAAAAATTCTTTACTTTAGGATATTTTTCCATCCCTGAATTTTTGTTTTGCACTTTTTCCAATTTTTGTCTAAATATTTCATTATTTAGGCCGAATATTAACAAATTTAAATATAAATAAATATTTTTTCTTTAAACTTATTTAACCAATTAATCTGAAATGGAACATCTGGTCTTCTGAATTTCTGATATTTTTTTTAGAGAAATAGAAAAATCTCAAAATTTTAAAATGTATCTTGAGTTTTATGTATGTTTATAGAGTGAGTTTATATATGTGTGTTTTAGCCTAGAGATGTATTGGTGATAAACTGTCCAAAAGACACTTTGTGTAGATGACAAAAATAACAAGAGATGTGTCACATTGAGACAAACTAAAACATACGTTTATTTCAAGTGTATTCAACTATACAATTAGACATAATAACACACATACATACATACATACATACATACATACATACATACATACATACATACATACATACATACATACATACACACATACGGATGTATAACGAATCTATGGAACATATTTATATATCAAGTGTGAAGTGTTGACAAAACTAAAGGAAAAGAGACTAAAAAAAAAACAAAGACAACAAGAAAAAAAGAAATATTTTGAAAAGAAAATTATAACTTGTCTCATAAATTGAGTGATTTCCTGTAGTAAATATTTATGTCTGCAATCAACTACAATAAAAATAGTGTCTAACAAAAGTTTGTTTAAACTTTTAAAAAATTCTGAAAAAAGTCTTAAGTTTTTGTATTAAAATCCAATAAATTATGTTTAAAGTAAATCACTTCAATTGCTTTTTATTGCGATATTTTCTATCAAAATGTATAACTTTTATTAACCACTGTATTATCTTAATTTTTTTTCTGTCATACTTGAAATTATTTTTTTCTTTATTGTTGTCAATGTTTCTATTATCTCATGGAACAATAAACTATTTTGCTTCATATACACATTTTTCTTTGGTATTTGTTGCTGTTGTTGTTATTGTTATTTTGTAAATATTTATCTTACATTTTAAGTCCTGTTTAGTGCTTAAGGAAAAAACTAATATCATTGCAAGAAGGGCACTAAAAAAGGGGGGGTTAATCGTAAAAAATTACCCAAATAAATTCAACCATCAATTCAAGATTAGTTTACAGATGTAAAGAGAAAACTATAAAAAAAGTGTTGGTGACACATAAAATAAAATGACAAAAATCTGTCATTTATTTGAGGGAAAACGAAATATTTTGTTGATGTCTTTTATAGACAAAAATGGAGGTACTAGAAGATTTTTCAAAACGTTAGGAATAAAAATATGTTTATCAAGCTTATTTACCAAGCTTATTTTCTATAGAACAGAAGCTTGTTTGTCAAGCTTGTTTATCAAGCTTTTCTCTATACAATAAAAGCTTGTATATTAAGCTTCTTTTCCATAGAATAGAAACTTGTTTCTCAAGCTTCTTTTCCATAGAATAGCAACTTGTTTATCAAGCTTCTTTTCCATAGAATATAAACTTGTTTCTCAAGCTTCTTTTCCATAAAATAGAAGATTGTTTCTCAAGCTTCTTTTCCATAAAATAGAAGCTTGTTTCTCAAGCTTCTTTTACATATAATAGAAACTTGTTTATCAAGCTTCTTTTCCATAGAGTAGAAACTTGTTTATCAAGCTTCTATTCCAAACAATAGAAGTTTTCTATCAAGCATCTTTTCTATAAAATAGAAGCTTGTTTAAAAGTTTGTTTATCTAGCTTATTTTTCAAGCTTCAAGCATTGTTTATCAAGCTTATAGAATTTGAGCTAGATAAACAAGCTAAAATTAAATGGATGCATGTTCTTAAGAGTTTCACAGTATTAGAAATTGTTGTTAGTTTAGGGTGTTTAAACTTCGTATTGTACTCCTGTTTTCTCATTTTATACTAAATTGTCTCTGGAGCTTTAATAAATAGATTGGTTAAGATTGGAATTTAGTTTTTATGGGTTTACAAAATGAAAAAAGTCGTATAAATTCCAACAAAGTATTAAGTGATGGTGAATGGTGATGGTAATTTATGTGTTTTGGAAATCCATCATTTTGCGTTTTAGAGTTTTTTTTTTTTGAAGATAAATAAATAAATTCATTTCAAGAACACATTTAATTTTTTTCTCCAAATTCCAATAAAATTAATTTTATTTAAAAAAATGCTTATTTTTCCGCTCTCACAATTATTTCCTCATTCATTGTTTTGTGCTTTTTTTGCAATTTTTACTTAAATAAACATTTTTGCATTTATTTTGAAATTATCAGCATAAAAATTATTTATTTATTTTGTAAAAAATTTATTGCGTCTTCCTTAAATTTTTATACCCTCCACCACCACAAGTGGTGAGGAGGGTATATAAACATTTTCATTCCGTGTGTCATCTGGGACCCTATAATGTGTATATATTCGTGCAGCATATCAAAATTTTAGTAGATTTGGCTGTTTGTTGTTGGCACCCTTAAAAATTAATATTATTAAAAATCTGAAAAATCGGTTCAGTACATTGAAAAATATAGACCGATATCTGAGTCAATCTCTAAATAAAAAGCAAAGAGCTTTCGTAAATCTGTCAATTAAAAGTCGGCAAAAATATCTTACAACTCATTAAGTGCTCCTTTGTTTATTTCAGACAATCTGTTATATTATGTGTTTGTACGTACAATGTGTATGTACGTAATATAATGCAATAATTTCACATGCATTTTTGTTGAAGGGTATTGAAAATTCGGCATAGCCGAATATAGTATTCTTTCTTACTTTCTTTGGTTTTGCCTTTAATGTCGGTTATTAGCATTTGTTGTGGGGTTTTTGGACTAACAAAAGAATTAAGAATAAAAAATTAAAAATTGGATTCAATTTTAATTAAAATTTTTCGTAATTTTTTCTAAAAATATTTCAATGAGAATTTGCTTATTTTAGTGTAAATTAATAAATTATTTGCTTGTAGAGAAGAGAAGCGATAAATCTGTATTGTAAACAATGAAAATGAGAAAAACTAAATAGATTTTTGAAAAAATGGCAAAAATTATAAATTTTATATTGTTTTATTAATTTTGATAAAATGAATTTATTTATTAAGAAGATTTTCAAGAATATTTTCTTAACCAGTCGAAATGTTCTTAACGCCTCCACGTTTTCTTGATTAGAAATTTCGATTGGATGATTGAACGAGTGATTTATTTTTAAACTTAATAATATGAAAGATGTTTTTTTATAAAATCTTTTATATTTTTAGAAGGACGTAAATTGCTATTTAAATTTCCCGTTTTGAAGAAAATTATTTGAGAAGTTGAAAATATTGTTTCAAATAAAAACAAATATCGAAAACTAATTATTTAACCACTTTTTTTAAATGTCTATTCTTATAATAAATTAAGAATTTTGTTATAACACTTACACTGTGCTACACAAAAGACCATAATTTAAATGTGCAAAAGCCAAATCTGATCATGTATCAAGATTTGTTTTTTTTAAGTTTATTATAACAGTTCAGATTTTGTTAAAAAATATATATTTTTATAGAACTATAAAATCCTTATTTAATGTTTATTTACACTTTTCTTTGTTGTCCTGTGTAATGTTATTTATTGTTCGAAAGTTAAACAAAGAAAATACCTGTGTGAATATATATGATTTTTAATTAATTTATTATTTAAAATATTCGCCGAAAGCGAACCTCATACACACTATTTATAGAAAATATTCTATACTGAACCAAATATCGTAGGTAATATTAACGAAAATTTGTCGTAGAAATTAACGAAAAAGAAGGTCTAATTAATAGATTTTTTTCTTCAAATTGAAGAAATTTCTTCAAATTGAAGAATTTTCTTCAAATTGAAGAAATTTTCTTCAAATTGAAGAATTTTCTTCAAATTGAAGAATTTTCTTCAAATTGAAGAATTTTCTTCAAATTGAAGAATTTTCTTCAAATTGAAGAATTTTCTTCAAATTGAAGAATTTTCTTCAAATTGAAGAAAATTCTTCAATTTGAAGAAAATTCAAAAAAGAAGGTCTAATTAATAGATTTTTTTCTTCAAATTGAAGAATTTTCTTCAAATTGAAGAATTTTCTTTAAATTGAAGAAATTTTCTTCAAATTGAAGAAATTTCTTCAAATTGAAGAAATTTTCTTCAAATTGAAGAAATTTCTTCAAATTGAAGAATTTTCTTCAAATTGAAGAAATTTCTTCAAATTGAAGAATTTTCTTCAAATATACACAAAATTCAATCAAAAATATGTTAAATTGATTGAGATTAAAGATAAATATATTATATAAACAAATATTTAGTAAAACCGCTAGAAAACGCATTGTAAGTAAAATGTATTAAATTCTACATACTAAAATGAAGTTAATTTCAATAAAATTTTTATTTATTTAACAATTTTTTTCGTCAAATAATTTTATATATTTTCTTTATCATATTTCATTTAATATGACCCGGTGTGCTTTGCTGCAGAAAAATTCTCGTCAGTCCTAGAAAAAGTAATTGGGACCATATTCTCGCTGTATTAGTTACTTTTATATTTACTAATCAATATTTGCTTAGTAGCGGAGCTACTTCTCCCCCTGATATTTGCTTAGAAGCGGGGCTACTTCTCCCCCTGATCCTATCCGTTCAACACTTTGTCAAGTAAAAAATTTTCTGTGACTTTGGATTTATTAAATATTTTTTAACGAAATTTTTTATGAACACTTTTGAGGTGTTTTTCAATTGATTTGGAGAAGGACATATTTTAAGTAGGGTTCTATGGTTGAGTAGTGGATTCCCAAAATTCGCTAAACTTTTATTTATGATCCGAATAAAAAAAAATATTTTACCTGCATATAGTCCTTATAATCTGAACAAAACATATATCTCTATTAGTTTAAAAGATATTTAGACCAAAAAAATTTGTTGAATCATTTTTGGACAGGATTTTTTTTTTGGTTTCTTAACTGGTGGGCTCTTTTTGGGTCTTCTGAAATAAATATTTCTCCATTCCAAATAAGTTAGAGGACATTAGGCTAAACAATTGCTTCATTAGCCCTTTCAAAATTTCGTTAATTTTCAAATATTTTCCTTAAGTCTTTTTGAGGTTGTAAAAAATTTTTCCCCGGATTTAAATTTTGGGTATTTTGGAATGAAAATATGGGAACATTTGTATAGTCCTACATTAAGAACAACTTTGTCCAAGTTAAATTCGAATTTTATAATACGGTCCTAATTTTCTCTAAATAAAACATGTATTTCAACATTTTTCTAAAGAAAAAAAATTATAGCAAATTCTTTTCTAAGGAGAAAATTTTCTTGAAAAAAAATTCTCTTAATTAAAAAATTAAAAAAAAATAATAATAAATAGAAAACTTATCATAAGTTTTGTTTAAATGGAAAATTTGTCGTTAATTTTTTTTTAATGGGAGATTTAACATAATTTTTCTATAATGGGAAAATTGTTCAAAAAATTTTCTATAAAGAAAAAAATTATTTTTGTTTTTCTCTAAAGGAAAAGTTGATGAGAAAAATTTCTGTCAAGAGAAAACTTATCAAAAATATCTAAATTGAGATTAAATCGTAAAATTGAAAATTTTTCATAAATTTTCTTTAAATAAAAAATTTAAATAGAAAATTTATTTAAAGAATTTTTTTATTAAATGAAATTTGTCAAAATTTTTATCTAAAAAGAAAATTTATCGATCAATATTCTCTCGATAAAAAAACTGATTGTGATATTTTTTCAATTAAAAAAAATATATATCGAAAATTTTATTCAATTTTCTCTTAAATATTTTTTTGTCTTAATCGATAACTTCTCGTAAGTTTTTTCTTAGACAAAAAGTTATCGAAAATAGTGAATCTGCAATTTTCGTATATTTTCTCTTAAAAAAGAATTTATCGTAAATTTACTCTTAATCAAATTTTTTAACGTAAATTCTTTCTTAAAATAAAATTTTTTGAAAATTTCTGTAATTGAAAATTGATCGTAATTTAATGGAACCAATATTGGATATAAATAATGAAGTTTCAGACATTTGTGACAAAACTTATGATGAACTAAAAACACCTATCGCTACTCAGGTGTATTTTTAATATATTTTTTTTATAATTTTTATGAATAAAATTTTTCTCAGTTTTGAAAAAAAATATATGTAAATTTTTTTATGAATTTCTTTCAGAGAAAGAAGACGATGAAGAAGCATAACAACAATAAAAAAATCATGTTAATAAATTTTAAAGATCACACAAATACCAACAGAAAAAAAAGAAAAGAAAAGAAAATAATTATAATAAAAGAAATAAATAGATTTTCACCTTTTGAAAAGAAAACTTTAGGAAAAATTCATTTTCAAACGAAAAACGCTCGTGAGTGGACGTCTGAGTAAAATAAATTAAATTGAAAATATAAAACAACAAAAACAAATAAATTTTAAGAAAAATAAATAAAAAGTAAAAAAATGTAAAATTCATTTACAAGAAAATTTACAATAAAATCAAATGTAAAAATACACAAAAGAGATGCCAGATTATTTGACAATTAAAATTGAGTTTTAAGAGAGAGAAAAAAAAAAACGCATAAAAAGAGAAAAGAGGAAAACGCATTTGAAAAAGAAATTGTTGAGATTTTTTTTAGTGTTTTTCCACCCCAACAAAGTGAAAATTTTTTAATTAATTTTTTTTTTGGGGTTTTGAAAAAATTTTAATGTAAAAAGATGTAAGAATGTTATAGTCGGTCAAGCCCGACTATCTAATACCCAACACCACAAAATTGCTTATAAATAATAGTAATGAAAAATTGAAGAACTACCCTCGTATAATTTGATTTATGGTTACGTGTGATCTATGCTTACGTGTGTCGTACACTATGCTGACACTTACATTTTTGTGAAATTAATACGTTTTTTATTAATTGATTTTTCTGGGGGAGGTTGTTTTAAATGGGAGCTAGAAGAAATTATACATCGACCCTCGCATAGTTTCATACATCGATTTTTACTTGTATTTTGAATATCATAAGACTTATTTCAGCAAAATTTCGCTTAAATTGTTTTTTATCTTGGACTTGTATGAGCTTTAATCCTCATTCCTGGAGGTTATTTGAAATATTGGAGTGAATATGGTCAATTGCAATGGGCTTCATCTTTGGGCCAAAATAATAAAAATGTAGCAAATTTCATCAAGATATCTCAAAAATTGCGACCTGTAAAGTGTTCACAACGTTTATATGGACAGCCGGACGGACAGACAGATGGTAGGACATTTTTAAAACGACTCAAAAAGTGATTCTAAGTTAAATGTTACATTCAAACCATCTTCGGTGGTGTAGGGTATAAAAATAGGAAAAAAAATATCGAAGAGAAGGAATCATAAAAAAAGAAAGCAAAAAAAAGTTACGTGACGTGTGTTATCACTGAATACAATTAGTTAGTTGATTGGTGTATGTGTAACGGAGACAAGGTGTTTTGAAAATTTGAAAATTTATTTTGAAAATTTATAATGAAAATTAATTTTTGTGTGGGATTTTAAAAGTGAAACAAAATTGAAAAAAAAAAAATATTGAGATAAAAAAATTTAAATTTTGAAAAAATTAAAAAAAAATTTTGTAAAAAATAAAGATTTTGAATTTAAAAAAAAAAAAAAAAAACAAAATACTGAATTTTAAAAACGAAATTAAAAAAATTAATTTTGAAAATTTTTGATTTTAAATAAAAAATTTTAATTTAAATCTTTTGCAATAATTTTTAATACATTTTTTTATTTTTTAGTTTTATACAGTTTTTTTTAGCTTTAAGTGTTTAAAAAAAATTCACCGATTTTTTTTCATAATTTTACACAAAAAATTCCATTTATTGGATTTTTGGTGTGAAAAGTGTTGACATTTTTATTCGCATAAAATATTGTGACGCATTTTCCAATGCGTTACAATTTTAATAAACAATTTAAATATAAATACAAGGATTTAAAGGATTTCAACCGCAAGTATCAATTAAAGTAAGTGATTTTTTTATTTTCACATATATTTTCTCTCTCATCGTGGTTTAAAAAAAAAACATGTGTTGAGTGTTTTAATGGTGTTTTAATATTAAAACTAAAAGTAATTTTTAGTTTGAAAATAAAAAAGTATTGAATTAAGTGATTATGTAAAGCATATTTTTTAAAATTAATCGTCTACTCATTCACACTCTGTCATCACACAATACAGACACACAAGCACCAAACACAAATACACATTATCGCAGCAGAGATGGAAAAATTAATACAAAACAATTTTTCCATGACATTTAAAAAAAATTTTTCTCTAAAAAGAAAATTTATCGAAAATTTTCGTTAAAAAGAAAATTTATTTAAAATTTTCCATAAAAAGAAAATTTTCCATATAAAGAAATTTTAACAAAATTTTTCCTTAAAAGAAAATTAAATGAAAATTGTCTCTAAAAAGATCATTTTTCGAAAATTTTCTCTAAAAAGAAAATTTTGCGGAAATTTTCTCTAAAAAGAAAATTTTGCGGAAATTTTCTCTAAAAAGAAAATTTTGCGGAAATTTTCTCTAAAAAGAAAATTTTGCGGAAATTTTCTCTAAAAAGAAAATTTTGCGGAAATTTTCTCTAAAAAGAAAATTTTACGGAAATTTTCTCTAAAAAGAAAATTTTACGGAAATTTTCTCCAAAAAGAAAATTTTGCGGAAATTTTCTCCAAAAAGAAAATTTTGCGAAAATTTTCTCTAAAAAGAAAATTTTGCGAAAATTTTCTCTAAAAAGAAAATTTTGCGAAAATTTTCTCTAAAAAGAAAATTTTGCGAAAATTTTCTCTAAAAAGAAAATTTTGCGAAAATTTTCTCTAAAAAGAAAATTTTGCGAAAATTTTCTCTAAAAAGAAAATTTTGCGAAAATTTTCTCTAAAAAGAAAATTTTGCGAAAATTTTCTCTAAAAAGAAAATTTTGCGAAAATTTTCTCTAAAAAGAAAATTTTGCGAAAATTTTCTCTAAAAAGAAAATTTTGCGGAAATTTTCTCTAAAAAGAAAATTTTGCGGAAATTTTCTCTAAAAAGAAAATTTTGCGGAAATTTTCTCTAAAAAGAAAATTTTGCGGAAATTTTCTCTAAAAAGAAAATTTTGCGGAAATTTTCTCTAAAAAGAAAATTTTGCGGAAATTTTCTCTAAAAAGAAAATTTTATGGAAATTTTCTCTAGAAAGAAAATTTTACGGAAATTTTCTCCAAAAAGAAAATTTTACGGAAATTTTCTTCAAAATGAAAATTTTACGGAAATTTTCTTCAAAAAGAAAATTTTACGTAAATTTTCTCCTAAAAGAAAATTTTACGGAAATTTTCTCCTAAAAGAAAATTTTACGGAAATTTTCTCCTAAAAGAAAATTTTACGGAAATTTTCTCCAAAAAGAAAATTTTACGGAAATTTTCTCTAAAAATAAAATTTTTTGAAAATTTTCTCTAAAAATAAAATTTTTCGAAAATTTTCTCTAAAAAGAAAATTTATCGAAAACTTTCTCTAAAATGAAAATTTATCGAAAATTTTCTCTAAAATGATAATTTTTCGAAAATTTTCTCTAAAATGAAAATTTATCGAAAATTTTCTCTAAAATGAAAATTTATCGAAAATTTTCTCTAAAATGAAAATTTATCGAAAATTTTCTCTAAAATGAAAATTTATCGAAAATTTTCTCTAAAATGAAAATTTATCGAAAATTTTCTCTAAAATGAAAATTTATCGAAAATTTTCTCTAAAATGAAAATTTATCGAAAATTTTCTCTAAAATGAAAATTTATCGAAAATTTTCTCTAAAATGAAAATTTATCGAAAATTTTCTCTAAAAAGAAAATTTATCGAAAATTTTCTCTAAAAAGAAAATTTATCGAAAGTTTTCTCTAAAAAGAAAATTTATCGAAAATTTTCTCTAAAAAGAAAATTTATCGAAAGTTTTCTCTAAAAAGAAAATTTATCGAAAATTTTCTCTAAAAAGAAAATTTATCGAAAATTTTCTCTAAAAAGAAAATTTATCGAAAATTTTCTCTAAAAAGAAAATTTATCGAAAATTTTCTCTAAAAAGAAAATTTATCGAAAATTTTCTCTAAAAAGAAAATTTATCGAAAATTTTCTCTAAAAAGAAAATTTATCGAAAATTTTCTCTAAAAAGAAAATTTATCGAAAATTTTCTCTAAAAAGAAAATTTATCGAAAATTTATTCTAAAAAGAAAATTTATCGAAAATTTATTCTAAAAAGAAAATTTGTCGAAAATGTACTCTAGAAAGAAAATTTATCGAAAATTTTCTCTAAAAGGAAAATTTATCGAAAATTTTCTCTAAAAGGAAAATTTATCGAAAATTTTCTCTAAAAGGAAAATTTATCGAAAATTTTCTCTAAAAGGAAAATTTATCGAAAATTTTCTCTAAAAGGAAAATTTATTAAATTTTTCACGTAAAAAATAAATAAAAAAATTATCTTGCTAAAGAAAAAATGGAAACAAAAATTGACCTTTAATAGAAATTTAACGAACTTTTTCTATAAATATATTACTTATCGAAAATTTTCTGTAAAAAAAATTCATCTAAATTTTTTTACAAAAAAAGTTTATCGAAAATTTTCTCTAAGAAGGAAATTCATCGTGAATTTTTCTCTAAATATAAAATTTGTTGTAAATTTTCTCTAAATAAAAAATGTATCGTAAATTTTCTTATATATATTTAAATAATTTTTATTTAAATATTTAAATAATTTGACTCGATTTCGAGAATTTGAAGACAAAGTTTTAAGTATTCTTTGTATAGAACACTTTTTTAAAACAAATTTCTAATATTTTTTTACTTCAACAGGGATTTTTAACCTTTGATTTGATTTCTCTTTATCTCTTTAATGTTTCATAACTCTCATCTTTAATTTCCCTTTAACTTGTTGAATTACAACTTTTTCCTTAAGAAATAAGTTTTAAATTCCTTCTCATTTTTCTTTTTTTATCAACTCAAACTTTCCATCTTTGGTTTATTTATGCTCATTACACTCCCACTTTTCCTCTATCTCTCCATCACTCTCCTACAAACGCACACCTCCTCTAATAATAACCATATTTTCTCATTATGAAAAAAATCCCTTTACATTTTCTCCTTGATCTCTTTCTCTTTGTTTTGCTCATTAAAATAATTTATTTATAATTAATTTTTGTTTTTGTTGTTATAATTAAGTATTTATAATCGTCTCAAATCATAGAAAACCATAACAATTTTACTTGCCGGGTATTACAGATGGTACAAAAAAAGAGAAAGAGAGTGAGAGAGAGAGAGAAAGATAAAGTTTTAAAATTTGAAAAATTTTCTTTTAGTTTTACAAATTTTGTTTCTAATAGAGGGAGGGGGGTGGTGTGTCATGTTTTTATAAATTTATTTATTTTTATAAATAAAAAAATATTTTTTAGATAATTTTTCACTGTATCTGACTGCACTCATTCATTTTTAAGTATAATCATCATCTTCAACATCATCCACATCATCATCATTATTAAGAACGATGAGAATGATAGTGATGGGAATTTTAGGGCAGGTGGGGAACAATTTATTAAAAATTGTTTTGTTGAAAAATATTTATTATTCCTTATATTGTTGTATCGACAATAGAAAATCTGGAAAATAGCATTTAAATCCAGCATACTGTGGTCTTAAAATGTATTTTTTGGAACTAATAAACAATCTAAAAGTGCTTTTTAATTGAATACTTTAATACTTTTTGGCTCTTCTGGACCATTCTTTCGACCTAAAACAGGTTTTCTATGAACGGACTTTTTTTAGCTTTTCGGTTAATTTATTTATTTTATTCGATTTTTTTCTTTTAAAGTTTTCATTTTCAAATTATTTCATTTCTTTTTGGTGATTTTTTTCTCACATTTGAAATAAATAAAAGTTTATTTTTAGTTTGTTTGTTGTTGTTTTTCCACTCCAAAATCAAAGCATTTGGGACTCAAGGAAAACCTATATTGAGTAAATTCCGAATCGATTTAGATGAATACGTCTGTACGTCTGCTTTATTGGAAATGAACGAATCTACTCAAAAATATGTCAGTTATAACTGTATTAAATTTTAATCCGATATCTTTTACAGTTCAAATATTACAGAAAAAAAAAATCGTAAGAACCACTCAGCTTGTACTGAAGAGATCAATAATGGAGGGTTTTCGTTTAATCCTCTGATTAGCTGGGAACTTAATATCATCGAATTTTGATTCAAAACTCATCAGCGATAACGTTTTAAACATTATCACTGTGTTTAATCACTGTGCTAAATAAGGATGGTCAAATGCTCATAGATACTTTCCAACCCTCTGACTAGTTGGAAAGCTGTAATCATCCAAATCAACTGAAGACCACCTTCGCTAAACATGTTTAACTATTACCTACACTACCACCAGGTGTTGGGGTTTTAATACGCTTGTGCAGATATTTGTAACGGCACAGAAAAAATAGTCCTACCACCACTTTTAAGTGTACCGATCGACTCAGAATCACTTCCTGAGTCGATTTAATCATATACGACCGTCTGTGCGTCCGTCCGCCTGTTTGTTTATGTAAAACTTCTTCTCAAAGTAAAGGTGTCTTAGTATCACTTTGGAACAAGGACGATACCTATTAAAATGAATGATTGGTCCGTTATAGGCACATGTCTCCCCGGCATTATATTTTCGACCCATAAATTTGGCAAATAAAAATCGTTTTTAACCAAATTTTACAATACTTAGTTTTACAATATTATAAAATGATGTGGCAAATAATACCGCGGGTCGGTCCATTATTTCTCTTAGGTCCCATGCAACCTCCCTTTCAAATATCACTGTAAAACGCATAAATCTCAAATAACGCAAATATTTTAATAATATTTGATCAAATTAAGATAAATACTAGTAAAAATCGGCGTGCGAAATTATACGAGGGTCGATCCAATGTTTTTTCTAATTCCCATATAATACTCCAGTATAAATAACAAAAGCAAATTATACATTTTTCCTAACAGTAATTTACAGGCAACAATGTAGTGTAGGGTATTGCATGGTCGAACTAGACTGACTATATAATTATTAATTGTTTGTGATAATTCGTTATGACATTTTAAATTAATTTTCTAATAGAAAAACTAAAATTTATATTGTTCCCACATTTCAACTCATTTTCCCCGCATCCGCTAATGAAGTGAAATACCTAAAATGAAAATTATACATCATTAGAAAAACTTAGCAAAAGTTTATTTTTAGTTAAAATTTATTTTCAGCTTCGACTTTTTTTCTCATTTCACTACAAATGCGACATTTTTCTTAATTATTTTTTTTTTCGATTTTTTTTTCTATTTTATTTTTGTTTTTTTCTATTGATGTTTCTAATGACTAAGAATTATTTAAAGCAAACAAAAATCATTAAGGTTTTTTTCTATTTATTTAGTTTTTTTTAATGATTTTTTACGCATTCAGTTTTTTTATTCTTTTAATTTGTTGT
Source organism: Cochliomyia hominivorax (assembly GCA_004302925.2). Classification (NCBI taxonomy): domain Eukaryota; kingdom Metazoa; phylum Arthropoda; class Insecta; order Diptera; family Calliphoridae; genus Cochliomyia; species Cochliomyia hominivorax. Next base: position 66,367,391 of record PYHX02000494.1, read on the forward strand.
TAATTATTGAAAATAATTTTTACTTTTAGTTTTATTTTAAAAACAATTTTCTTGTAGTTTTTTCTTTTTTTCGAATTTTCTTTTCGGTTAATTTATTTATTCTGTTCGATATTTTTCTTTTAAAGTTTTCCTTTTCAAATTATTTCATTTCTTTTTGGTGAATTTTTTCTCACATTTGAAATAAATAAAAGTTTATTTTTAGTTCGTTTGTTGTTGTTTTTTTCCACTCCAAAACCGCAAAAGAGTATATTAAATTTATCAAAGCATTTGGGACTCTAGTAAAACGTATAGTAAGTTTATTCCGAATCGATTTAGATGAATACGTCTGTACGTCTGCATTATTGGAAACATGTGTATGTACAGATTATAATACAGAATCCAGTGTTAATTATCCATATGATATCGAACTTCATTAAGCCCTACAATATTTAATATTGAGAAAATTGGTCTGGTAATTATCAAGTTGTAGATCAAAATCTACGATAACCTAAATCATATTTTAAATAAATTTTTTGAAAAGAAAATACTTAATTTCAAGGTACAGGTTTCGACTCTTTTTCGCTCTTCAAAAGATATGTTCCCTTAAAGAGTTAAGTTTTATGAAAAAGGAGTTTTAATTTTTATCGCTTTTTAAAAAGAGTTGAATTCTAAAAAGTTTTAAAAATCAAAAGAGATGTACATACATCATATAAGCACATTTTTATACTACAATCAAAAGTGGTGAAGAGAGTATATAAACTTTGCCATTCCGTGTGTAATGCTAAGAAGGAATAATCTCAGACCCCTGCATCAAATCAAAATCTGAGTCAATTTAGCTGTGCCCGTCTTTCTGTTGTAGGCACGCTCATATTTACAAAAATTGACAGAGTTCAATGAAATTTACTAAAAATCGTTATATATTGCATACGTTTGTGAGTGCATGTATGTGTTTATGTATATCTACGGAACCCAACGTATTAACTTTATTGTGGAGGGTTTTGGAGATTCGGCATAGCCGAAAATAGCATTCTAACTTGTTTATTTTATTTAATTTTTTTCAATACCCTACACGCTTTCTGCCAAGTAAAAAACATAGTTTTATTTTTTACTCTTCCTAAATGAAGATCATCCGAAAATAAAGATTTTGCTGCTCAATTTGTTCGGTTTAACATTCAAGTTTAAGACCATTATCTAAGATAATCATAAAAATAGAAAAGTATACAAATTAATCTTCTGAATATTTTTTAGAATTCCAATATTTGAAATCGGTTCAGTTACAGGAAATTATTTGAAATAACCTAAAAATTTAAACAAATAATTCTGCTGGGAATCTGTAATCCTTTAGACCGACTCAAAAGCACCTTAGCTATAATCATATAGAATTTTTTTACGGTGTCTCTAACAGTTCAAAATTTACGGAAATATTATTGGCGAATTAAAAAAAAATCAACCTGAGAGGGCCAAATTTGAAAGTATATTTACTACAACTTTTGGTTTGCTAGGGCCCTTTAATCATTTACAACAACTCATAAACACCTCAGGTATAATTGTAATAAATTTTATAAAAATATCTCCAATGGTTTAAAAGTTACAGAAATATATTCCAAAATCTCTTTGACACCACAGTGGGCCGTTAAAATATAGGTTATTGATAATGCAGTGTTACCCGTTTCTCACCAAATTTTTCTTAATTAAATCTGGTATAATTTTGTGAATTTCAATTTTCTTCTTTTTCTCTCTTTATTCACCTGCTGTTTGATAAAATACAGAATTTAATGCTTTTTTTCTTTATTTGTTTAATTTTTGTTTATTTTCTCTAAAAAAATTGGAAAAAAATTAAATTACGTTTATTTCTATTCATAGATGTGAGTTAATATTAAAATTTCAAAATTATGAAAAAAAAAATCATTAAAATTTATTTATAATTTTTGTCTAAATATTATTTAAACAAAAAATTGAACATGATTTACGTGGGTGGATAAAGATTTTTATTGTTTATATGATTTTAATCTAGAAAAAAAAGTAAGTATGTATAGTCAGTAAAACCCGACTATTTAATACCCTACACCACATTATTGATTAAAAATGGTAGTTATGAAAAAAGATGAACGACCCCTCGTATAATTTGATTTTATAATTTAATCTCATCAGTGTAGTACATTATAGTGACACTAATTTAATTTAATTTTTCTGGGGGGTTGTATGGGAGCTACAAGAAATTATGAACCGACCCTCGTGTAATTTTGTACATCGATTTTTACTTATATTTATCATAATTTGACCTGTTGTTATTACAATACAAAAGTGTAGTTGAGATTTTTCCCCTTTAAAAATGATATTTGGAAGGAGATTAGTATGCGACCTTTGAGAAATAATGGACCGACCCTCTCATATGTTGGCACATCGTTTTTAAGGCCAAAGTAATAAAATGTAGTAAATTTCATCGAGATATTTCAAAAATTGCGACCTGTAAACAGTTCACAAAGTTTACATGAACAGACAGCTGGGCAGACAGAAGGACGGACATCGTTAAAAGGACTCATATTCAGATTCTGAGTGAAACAATATACTTAAAGGCGGGTGTAGCACCATTATTTCTCCTTGTTACAAACATTAGCACATACGCATAATACCCCAACCACCTTCAGTGGTGTAGGGTATAAAAATACTTAAAACAATGAAATATTCATAATTCTATTCTGATTCCGATCTTAAAGAAATTTTTCCCCCAAAAATGGAATATATTTCGGTTGTAAAATTTTGAATTTTATTCTATTTGTCTTTCCAACTTTTTTCCATTCAAAAAAATTTATTTTGTTTTAATTCTGTTCTTTTCAGTTAAGAGATTTAAATTCTTTTAAGTATTTACATCTCTTTAGGCAATTGGGAGAGAATTAATCGTCTGATCCTTAATTTAAAACAATAAGTAAATTATCATTTTAAATTAATAATGACAAAATTAAAATTTTCCTTTGTTTGAAAATCTTTTTAAAGTTTTTCTTTTCAATTCTTTTTGCTGAGCCTAAAAGTATGTTATTAATAAGTTATATTTAGTAAAGAAAATTTCGATTTTTCCTTTGTTTTCAATGAAATACACGTGAGCCTCTTTAAACGCGGAAAAATTGTGCTACACCATTCGACTCAGAATAACTTTCTGTCAGTCCGGTTGGTTGTCCATGTAAACGTTGTGAAAACTTTACAGGTAGCAATTCTTGAGATATGTTGATGAAATTTGATACATATTATTATTTTGACCCAAGCATGAACCGTATTGTTCTGGTACATCTCACTAAAATGTCCTTTCGGAATGAGGTTTTAGGTTCATAAAGATCATAAATATAAAGCGATTTTAACAAAATTAAGTCTTGTGATATTCCTAAACGATGTGCCAACTTATTTGTGGGTCGGTCCATTGCATCCATAGGTCCTATACAAGCCCCCTATCAAATACGACTTTGATAGGTAAAAATCTTACATATACTTTGGTATTGTACTAATTATTCGTTTAATTAATATATAAGCAAACATCTATGTGCGAAATTATACGAGGATCGGTCCATAATTTCTTGTAGCTCCATCCATATAATCTCCCAGAAATACTCGTTTTAAAATACATAAATATCACATAAATGTTATTGCCACAATAATGTATTGCACACTTAAAGCAGAAAATCAAATTATACGAGGGTCGTTCTATTTCGTAACTATCATATATAACCAACATTGTGCAGTGGTGTAGGGTATTACATAGTTGTGCTTGATCGACTATAACATTCTTACTAGTTTTTATAAACATGATAGCAATTGTTTTATCCACTAGGCCGTTAAAAGTGTTATTACTGTCTATTTGGTATTTAAATACATTTTATTGTTTTAATTTTCAAGAAAACGTTTAAATACATATATTTTTAAAATAGACACAATTCGTAGATCTACAACTACCTAAAAATTTAAAAATATCTATATTGACACATACACTCGCACACAAACACCCAAACACACACACACACACACATATATATCAACAAAAGAAAACTAACTAAATTAAACAAAAGAAAAAAAATCCGAAAAAGTTTATAAACAAATACAAAATAATAAATAAATAAAGTGTATAGAGTATATAAATAAAGTGATAAAAGACAAAAGCAAAAGGAAACAAAAGAATATAAAAGAAAATTATGTTAAACAACAATTGTATTTGTCTGCCAGTGCGTGGGTCTTTTTCTACAAAAACAAAAACAAAAAAAAAAGAAAAAAAAAGATAAAAAATTCAAAACTTTTTGTCGCCTTAAAAATGGAAAAAAAATATTAAAGAAAATTTTGAGGAAAATTTTTTAATAATAAAATTTAATTAATATATTAATTAATGGATTTGAATAATTTTTTAAATTTGGAAAATTATTAAAATTTTCATGTACAAATAAAAATTAAATTAAGTTTTCAATAATTTTGATTATAATTTTTCAATTGAATAATGATGTGAACAAGGAGTGAGATCGAAAAAATTTTCATATATTATGAGTCGACAATTTGAAAATTCTTAATTTTAGAATATTTTGAATATTTGATTTAATTGACGATATATAACACAGATCAAGATATATAAGAGATTGAGGTGAACTATCAGAAAAATAGATATTGAAAGAATGAAAATAATTTTTTTTAATGAAGTTTTCAGTTTAAAATTGTTCATATGAATGATTATATTCTACAATACAATACAATATTGATCGACTCAGAATTATTTTCGGAATAGATTAAACGATGTCATTCTGTCTGTCCGTCTGTCTGTCTGTCCATGCAAACGTTGCACAGTATTTCATATTTGTAACGTCCGAACAGCTGATCCTACTTCAATGAAATTACATATAGTGATAAAAGGGGTCAAGTCGAGTTTAAGTTTTAGGCTTGGACTGTGTACATTCAACGAGAGTCGGTTCATAGGGTCTCAAATTTGTATATCTCGTGTCCAAAAAATTCCCTACATCTAAACTGATTTTAAAGATTTAGTTTAGATTTTGTCCGAAATTGGCGAAGCTTTAATGCTATAAAGGGTGTAAATTTTATCCGATTTTTCCAATATATTTTATTTTATTAAAAACTAATGACATAATTTTGTAAAGGAAAAAAATTAAAAATATCTTGATGGATTGGAAGTTATAAGTTTTAAAATTTGAGGAAAAATTTTATTATTATCAAAATTGTAATAAATTTTTGAAAAGTAGATATAATTTCCAACACACTGATATATAATATGATCATCTACACTTATGTACATATTCCAAAGAGTTAAGGGTTAAAACTTTACAATTCCTGGTTGACTTTATTAATCCAAAAATCGCTAAAACTGTAAAAGATGACTCAACCACATGACAATTTTTTTAGTTCTTAACACACATAAAAATCCTAAAAATCGGTTCAGAAATAAGGAATTTGGCTTCTTTTTCAAATATTTTTATGATCCGAGGTGTCCCAACCTGTGGCCCGATTCCCATTAGATAACACATCTACAATTCTGCTAATACTTTGTGAAATTTTATTCACTTATATAAAAATCTTTAAATAATGTCTCTTCACTGGTCTTAGTTCCGCGGATTTGCCTCTATTTGTACAAATACCACATTAATGTTGTAACATTAAAAAGATGCCAAAAATAGGTGGATACTTTACGAAGCAGCTTTCCATTCTTTTTTGCCGCAACTACAAATGCCTGCCATACCACGAACTTTGAGGAAATTTTGACAGCTTTTGGGATTTTTTTTCTTTTTCTTCGAGCATCAGCAACAAAAAGATTTTGAGCAGAAAGTTGCGAAAAATCTGTCAGAACATACGTTTTGTCATTCACTATGCAGCAAGAATATTTAATTTTAGAAAACTTGTCGATTACCATGATCCGTTTTTAGACTCTTAAAGTTTAAAACCATTCCAGTCTTGGAATGTTTGAGCCTTGTATGTTTTACAGCTTTTTGTAACTAATAGTCCAAGTGGTCTGCTTTCCTACTGGGTGTTTTGAGAGATCTTTTGAAAATGCTTTCTATTTTTTCATATTCTACGTGAATCTGGTTTTCTAGCAAAATACAAGTTGGAAACAGTTTGATGGAAGACCTTTGAATGTTTAGCCAACTTTTTGTAGGAACAGGATGGGTTTTGTTCAAAATATTTAATAATTTTAGTACGCACTTTTTCCGGTCCATTATTTTAATCTGATTAAAAAAGTTAATAAAGGACATGTTTTACATACATGTCTGTTAACTCCTTTATTTAATTTCCTTCATCACTCCAATTTTAATTTAATTAAAAATTTATTTGAAAAAAAACAACCGTTATTTATTTAAAAAAATACAATTGAAACTGTTAATTTTATTCCAACTAAAATACTGTTCCAATTATCCTTATTATTATTTTTTCCACAATTTATTTTCCATTTATAGCTATTTTGCTCCATTTTCCCTCAATACAAAAACTTTTTTTGTTAACACGAGAAAAAGAAACTTAAAAAAAAATACACCATTTAAATTTATTTAACAATTTAACAATTTAACTATTCTTTTGCTGTATTTTGGTCAGTACTTAATTGTTGTTATTATAATCAGAGTAGCAGTAGTAGCAGTAGTAGCAGTTGTACTGCTGCTACTCCTTGTAGTACAACTACTATAGCAGTAGCAGCATTTAAACTTTATTTATTGTTGAGTACTTTAGTCTAGATTCGTTGCAGTTGAAGGAACCTGTTAAATGGAATTATAAAGAAAGAAAAAATGAGAAAAAAGTTATATATTTTTTTATAAAAATAAGTAGAAAATATTGTAGTGTAAAAATATAATTTCGTTTTTGTTTTTTTTTTTTTATTTTCATAAAGTAATAAGAGTTTTTCTCACAATTAATTTGTGGCAATTAATGTTTTAAGAAAAGTTTATTATTTATTTTTAATTGAACAAAAAATGAAGTTAAAGTGTTTTTCATACCCTTCATTTAAATAGAAGGTAGTTTGAGTTTCTATAACCTCCATCACCACCTCACTTTTTGAGTCGATTTAACAATGTCCTTCCATCCGACTACAAGAAATACAGGTTTAAAAATATACAAGGTTAAAAAAGTTCCTGACAGAAACGCTCCACCTCCACAAGTGATAAGTAATTCCTTGTGTATTGCTAAGAAGACATCATCATCTTAGTCCCATAATGTATATATATCCTTGCATTAAATCAAAATCTGAGACGATTTAGTATGTCCGACTCTACCCGTCTGACAGTCTGTTGTTGACACGCTCACATGAATGAACATTATTTGCTATTGTCCTGAAAATTTTCCTGTTAAAAATCCGTAAAATCGATTCAGTATGTTAAAAGATATAGACCGATATCTGAGACAATTTTCATGCAAAACGCAAGAAATTAGAACAAAAAATTGACACAATATAAAGTGATATTTACCTCATTATCAAGTTATATCCAAAAATATAACTAATTTATAACTCGTTTAGTGTTGCTGTCTTATACTAAAGACAAACTGTCATATATATATTGTATACGTTTGTGAGTGTATGTGTAAGTGTGTATGTACGTACAATGTGTATGTACAAAATATAATCTATTTATATTACAAGCATTTGTGGTGAAGGGTATTGAAGATTCGGTATAACTGTTTTAATAATTTTATAATGATTTTTGCACTTTTTAATTTTAAGCGATTTGTGTTAATTTTAATGTCTTCTTTAGTTAATGATTATTCTTGTCTTAACATCTTAAATTCTGGTTATAAATTAAAAGTGTAAAACTGTTGCAAACCCTTCAATAAACCCATCATGCCCAACAGTTTACGAAAAAGTTGGCTATAAAACCGATTGTTTTCTTTTGTTTTTGTCCCAACTTTTTGTTTATAAAATAAATAAAATAATAAAAACAAAAATTAAATGAAAAATAATTAAATGGAAATTTCATTATGAATTGTTGTTGTTTTCATTTGTTAAAAAAAAAAAAGATAAAATGTGAAACACTTTAAATGAGAAAATTCATATGATATTTTTTCAATGGCCTATTTTTCTCTGTACTTATTTTTTTTTAAGAACTTATAAAAATCTTTTCAAGAATTATTATTAAATATAAAAATTATGAATAAAAATGTAAAAAAATATAAATAATTTTAATTAAAAGATTTTTAAATAAAAACGACACAAATGAATTTCATATAAAATTTATCAAAAGAAATAAACTTGAAAAGGGGAAAAAAAATTAATAAAAATCAAGTAAGAATGCTAAAATCGGCTATGCCGAATCTTCAGTACCCTCTATCACATATGCCAGTGAAGTAAATATGTTATATTTCTTACATACACACTCACACATACACTTACAACTGCAACACAGGAGCATTAAAAAGTCACAAAATTAGTTATTTATTTGGAAAAAAAATTCTACTGAACCGATTTCGATATCTTTTGGAATGGAAATATGGAGTACAATAAGCTTAATATAATTGCGAAATTTTATTCTAATCTCTTGATTTATAATTAAAAATATCACAAAAGATCTTTGCTTTAATTTAGAGGTTCTCTCAGATATCGGTTTATATCTATTAATATATAAAATCGATTTTGCTGGTTTTAAATATTAAAAACTAAATTTAGTTTAAACCCCTTTTAATTGATAATAAATTACCGCTTCTTAATGGTTTAATTTCCCACTTGATAAAATTTCTGCAAATCAACAGTGTAGATTTATGTTAATTAACATTATTTCTTTTCTGTAAACTTGTTCGTTACACCTGATTACTTCCGCTGCTTTTAAATAAATTAGAAATTCTTTGAGTTTTACAAAATTAGAAAAAAAAGATGTTAATTGAGAATAGTTGACCCCTAAAAATTACAAAAAGAAAAGAAGAAAAAAAAACGTCGTAAAATAATTATTTGAATTGAAGCCAAAAATGACCACGAATTGTTAGACATTTTCAAAAAAAATGTTTGCTTTGTCATTTGAAAACAATTTATATTTGACAACAACAAAAAACATAAAATTTTATTTCAAATGAAATTGAACTAATTAATTAACCAAAATTAACATAAAAAACAACTGAAATACATTTTATTTCAACATGGTCAAATTAATGAAAATTCGTCTAATTTACAATGAACTTGAAAAAGTTTAGAAAATACATAAAACATTTTTTGTAGAAATATTTTTGTGATATTTTTCATTAAATTTACCGTATTAAAGACATTTTTATGATCAATTGTCTATTTGGAGAGAATTTGCATAAAAATTTAGTTTTGGAAAAAATAAAGAAAAAAATAATCTTAAAATGAAATTAAAGATAAATTTTCTCTTTGGATTAAATTTATGAAAAATTTTTCTTGAAAGGAAATTTATGATAATTTTCTCTTAAAAGGATATTTAGAATAGATTTTTTTCTTTTGATGTAATTTATTAAAAAAAATGTTCTTTAGAGAAAATTTCTAAATTTTTTTCTTCAAAAATTTACTCTTAAGAGAAAACTTATCAAAAAATAATATTTAGGGAAAATTTACGTTAATTCTTCTGTTTTGAGAAAATTTACCACAAGCTTTCCTCTTAGGGAATTTAAGTTAAAATTTCTGCTATGAGGAAATGTTATATTTGCAAAAAATTATGATAAATTTTCAATTAAGAGAAATTTTTTTCTTAATTTTTTATTTAAGGAAAATTTTTCATAAGTTTAAATTAACAAAAAAAGTTTAATGTAAAGTTTCTTAATATTTACAAAAAATTTTAAATAGAACAAAAATTGTAATTTTTATTTATTGCAATTTTTTTATTAAGAGAAAATTTTTCTCTTTGGAGGAAAAGTACGAAAATTTATTTTTGGAGGAAAATTTACCAAGAATTTTCTCTTGATAGGGTATTTATCACAAAATGTCACATTAACATTTTCTCTTAAGAGAAAATTAAAAAAAAATAGAGGAAACTTACCAAATTTTTCACAACATACTCTCTTAAAAGAAAAAATTCACAAAATTTTATCTTAAGAGAAAAGTTACTAAAAATTTACTCTTTAGAGAAATGTAATGATAAATTTTCATCTAAGATACCAGTTACCATAAATTTTCTCTTTGAAAAATTTACATTAAATTTATACATTTAATAAGAATTTTCTGTTTAATTTTTCTCATTAGAAACAGAAAACTTTCGTTAAATTCTCAATTTAAAGAAAATTTTCATTGATTTTTCAATTACAAAAAATTTTCTTTACATTTTTAAATTATAGAAAACTTTCGAAAAATTCTCAGTTTATAGAAAACTTTGGTTGAATAGTTTCGTTGAATTTTTTATTTATTGAAAATTTCGTTGAATTCTCAATTTAGAGCAGTTTTTCGTTAAATTCTCTATTTATGGAAAAGTTTCGATAAATTTTCAATTTATAGAAAACCTTCGTTGAATAACCTTTTTAGAGAAAGCTTTCGTTGAATTCTCAATTTAGAGAAAAATTCGTTGAATTCTTTATATATGGAAAATTTTCGTTAAATTCTCATTTTAGAGAATATTTTCGTTGAATTTTCAATTTTAAGAAAATTTTCATTAAATTCTCAATTTAGAGAAAACTTTTGTTGAATTATTAATTTACAGAAAGCTTTTGCTGAATTCTCAATTTAAAGAAAATTTTCATTGATTTTTCAATTACAGAAAATTATCGTTAAATGTTTAATTTATAAAAAATTTTCGTAGAATTCTCAGTTTATAGAAAATACTGAATAATCTTTTTAGCGAAAACTTTCGTTGAATTATTAATTTACAGAAAACTTTCATTAAATTCTCAATTTAGAGAAAAATTTCGTTGAATTCTTTATATATGGAAAATTTTCGTTAAATTCTCATTTTAGAGAAAATTTTCGTTGAATTCTCATTTTAGAGAAAACTTTCGTTGAATTCTCAATTTAGAGAAAAATTTCGTTGAATTCTTTATAAATTGGAAATTTTCGTTAAATTCTCATTTTAGAGAAAATTTTCGTTGAATTTTCATTTTAGAGAAAACTTTCGTTGAATTCTCAATTTAGGGAAAAATTTCGTTGAATTCTTTATATATGGAAAATGTTCGTTAAATTCTCATTTTAGAGAAAATTTTCGTTGAATTCTCAATTAAGAGGAAATTTTCATTGATTTTTCAATTACAGACAATTTTCGTTAAATTTTTAATTTAGAGAAAAATTTCGTTGAATTCTTTATATATGGAAAATTTTCGTTGAATTCTCATTTTAGAGAAAATTGCGTTGAATTCTTTATATTTGGAAAATTTTCGTTAAATTCTCATTTTAGAGAAAATTTTCGTTGAATTTTCATTTTAGAGAAAACTTTCGTTGAATTCTCAATTTAGAGAAAAATTTCGTTGAATTCTTTATATATGGAAAATTTTCGTTAAATTCTCAATTTAGAGAAAATTTCGTTGAATTCTTTATATATGGAAAATTTTCGTTCAATTCTCATTTTAGAGAAAATTTTCGTTGAATTTTCATTTTAGAGAAAACTTTCGTTGAATTCTTAATTTAGAGAAAAATTTCGTTGAATTCTTTATATATGGAAAATTTTCGTTAAATTCTCATTTTAGAGAAAATTTTCGTTGAATTTTCATTTTAGAGAAAACTTTCGTTAAATTTTTAATTTAGAGAAAAATTTCGTTGAATTCTTTATATATGGAAAATTTTCGTTGAATTCTCAATTTAGAGAAAATTTCGTTGAATTCTTTATATATGGAAAATTTTCGTTCAATTCTCATTTTAAAGAAAATTTTCGTTGAATTTTCATTTTAGAGAAAACTTTCATTGAATTTTCAATTTAGAGAAAAATTTCGTTGAATTCTTTATATATGGAAAATCTTCGTTAAATTCTCATTTTAGAGAAAATTTTCGTTGAATTTTCATTTTAGAGAAAACTTTCGTTGAATTCTCAATTTAGAGAAAATTTCGTTGAATTCTTTATATATGGAAAATTTTCGTTCAATTCTCATTTTAAAGAAAATTTTTGTTAAATTCTCATTTTAAAGAAAATTTTCGTTGAATTCTCAATTTAAAGAAAATTTTCATTGATTTTTCAATTACATACAATTTTCGTTAAATTTTTAATTTATAGAAAACTTTCGTTGAATAATCTTTTTAGCGAAAACTTTCGTTGATTTATTAATTTACAGAAAACTTTCGTTAAATTCTCAATTTAGATAAATTTTTCGTTGAATTTTTTTATATATGGAAAATTTTCTTAAATTCCTAATTTATAGAAATCTTTTTGTTGAATTCTCAGTTTACAAAAAAAAAAATTAGAAAAATTCTTGTTTTTTTGAAAATTTTAAAAAATTTTTGATTGATGAAAATAATTTTTTTACTATAAATTTTATTTTTTAATTATTTTTCTATTTTTTATTTATTTTCAGAACCACCAGTTAACAGAGGTCTTTTAAGGAAAAAAGGCACCTTTAAGGGGGGTGTCTAAACAGTTTTCAAACCCCTTGATTTTTATTTTTACTACTCTAAATCAGGAAAAAAGACGGTGAGTTTTTTATTTTAAAAATAAAAAAATAAATTCGATTCTCTTGATTAAAATTATTTTTAGTTAATTAACCTTATTAAAGCCATAAAACTCAAAAATTCTTACCAAAAATAGCAAATTCATTTTACACATACACACACATCATTTATGGTGTTCTTAATTACCATAGTGCACCTAATTTAATCTCATTTTCTAAATAAAAACTGAAATCGAAAAGAAAAAACTCATGAAGAGTGTGAGGAAAAGACATTAAAAATGTATTTTTGGATTTCAGCACAAAAATGTATTTGGAACTTCTACTTCTTGGGCTTCAACGTTGAAAATAATTTAAATATGATATTGAACGGATGTTGTTGTTTTTGGCATAAGAATGATGACGCAGCAGTTGTTCTTGTTGTTGTGCTGGTAATTGCAATTTTTTTTTCTATTTTTAAATATTTTCCAACTTTTTTTATTTATTTTCTTCTTCTTGGGATGATTTTGGCGAGAAATTTTGGGGATTGAAGGGAATTTGTCATATTATTAGTGACATAAGTATTTAGGAGTTTTAATTTTAATTTAAATATTGTGTTTATGTAACGTGATCAAAATTTAAGCTTTTTACATTATTTGCCTTTCTGTTCTATTCCTAAAATTTCCCATTCTACCAACTGTAGCGCAATCAAAAATGTTTTAAGTCCATCTTACCTATCTTATATCCTATTACATACATACATGCAGGAAGATTTATGCTACAGCCTTTTTAAGTGCACCCTTTGACTTAGAATCATTTTCTGAGTTGATTTAACGAAGTCAGTCTGACTGTCCGTCCGGCTGGCTGTCCATATAAACATTGTGAACACTTTATAGCTAGAAATTTTTGAGATATCTTGATGAAATTTCGTACGTATTATTTTGGCCCAAGAACGAAACCTATTGAAATTAGTCATGCTTGATCCAATATTTCAGATATCTTTGGTCCATTTCTTCTCACAGGTCCAAGTATCACTTTAAAGAGCTTGAATCTAATGTAAAAGTATATTGTAATAAAAATTGGTCTAATTAAGAAAATTATAAGCAAAAATCGATGTAAGAAATTATACGAGGGCCGGTCTATTACTTCTTCTAGCTCCCATATATTATCGAGAACAATTTATTTTAAAACGTTTAAATCTCACATAAATGTTATTGTCGCAATAATGTACTGCACACATAACCACATATCGGTTATAAACTACCGTAGATATTATGCTGTAGGGTATTATATAGTCGGGCTTGACCGACTATAACATTCTTATTTGTTTTATTTGCACACGTTTATTTTAATGATCGGTTTTATATTTCTGTGGGTCGCATGCAACATTTTTATTTTATCTTTTTTTTTTATTATTTTAATGATGTTCAGACTTCTATATGACTCGACACTGGCACACCAGCATAATAATAGTCTGACGTTTCAAGTAGTCAGACCAAAATGGTCTGACTACTTGACTAAATGTTTATTTAGTTCGTCCAATTGATTCGCCCGATAAGTCAGTGTGAAACGTATGCGAAGAGATGTGTGAGAAAATCCACCAGTCGTTATTGCACAGCAAACTATTAATAGAACATTGTATTTGTATGCAACATGAAGCTATGTAAATGTATATGTATTGGTATATAATGTACTTGTAAAATGTATATTTATAACAAGAATAAGAAGAAGAAATAAAACATTATTAGATTTTAAAAAGAGTCCCTTTGTAAATGAAAAATTGTATGTGGAACAAGTATTTTTAATAGAAAAACATTTCTTTTTTTGAAATTTGTTACACTCCAAATTATTTCAAAAAGGGGAGAAGAGAGAAAGGCTAGACAATTATATAGATTCAAAAAAATCTGTTCTATAATGTTTATATCATATCAGATTTCTTGAGAGAATATGTTATAACAACTTTTGTATTTTTTAAGTAAAATTAATAAAAATACTGAAATTTTGTTTAGTAAAGTTTCCATTTAAGTTTAATAATTCTAGTTCAGTCTCCAGATCCGTAAGTAGTAAAGTTCAAGTTCTATCATCACGTTAGTCTCTAGTTTAGATTTTAGTATAAATTTTGGTTTAGATTTAAGTTGAGATTCCAGTTCAAATTGTAAATCGGATTTTAGTTAAGTTTCTAGTATAAATTTAATTTCAGTTTCAAGTACCGTTTGTAGTTCAGCAAAGATTGCGGTTGAGTTTCTAGTTCAATCTTTATTTCATATTCTAGTAAAAATTGCAAATTAGATTCTAGTTTAGGTTATGGTTCAGATTTTAGTTTAGACTTTAGTTCAGTTTCAAGTTCCTGTTCTAGTTTAGTGTTCATTTAGTTTCTAGTTTCAATTTTAGTCTGGTTTAGATTTTAGTTCAGATTCCAATTGGGATTACAATTTATAATTTAATTCAGATATAATTTCAATATTTAGTTAAGATTCTACTTCAGATTTTGATAGAGGTTCCAGTTAAGATTTTGGTTCAGTTCTAATTCAATTCATCTTCAATTCTAGATCACTTCTAGTTCTAGTTCACTTCTAGATCAGTTCTACTTCAGTTCTAGTTCAGTTCTAGTTCACTTCTAGATCAGTTCTACTTCAGTTCTAGTTCAGTTCTACTTCACTTCTAGTTCAGTTTTAGTTCAGTTCTTGTTCACTTCTAAATCAGTTCTAGTTCAGTTCTAGTACAGTTCTAGTTCAGTTCTAGTTCAGTTTTAGTTCAGTTCTAGTTCAGTTCTAGTTCACTTCTAGATCAGTTCTAGTTCACTTCCAAATCAGTTCTAGTTCACTTCTAGTTCAGTTCTAGTTTAGTTCTAGTAGAGTTCTAGATCAGTTCTAGTTCACTTCTAGTTCAGTTCTAGTTCAGTTCTAGTTCAGTTCTAGTTCAGTTCTAGATCAGTTCTAGTTCAGTTCTAGTTCAGTTCTAGTTCAGTTCTAGATCAGTTCTAGTTCAGTTCTAGATCAGTTCTAGTTCAGTTCTAGTACAGTTTTAGTTCAGTTCTAGTTCACTTCTAGTTCAGTTTAAGTTCAGTTCTAGTTCACTTCTAAATCAGTTCTAGTTCAGTTCTAGTACAGTTTTAGTTCAGTTCTAGTTCAGTTTTAGTTCAGTTCTAGTTCACTTCTAGTTCAGTTCTAGTTCAGTTTTAGTTCAGTTTTAGTTCAGTTCTAGTTCAGTTCTAGTTCACTTCTAGATCAGTTCTAGTTCATTTCTAAATCAGTTCTAGTTCACTTCTAGTTCAGTTCTAGTTTAGTTCTAGTAGAGTTCTAGATCAGTTCTAGTTCACTTCTAGTTCAGTTCTAGTTCAGTTCTAGTTCAGTTCTAGTACAGTTTTAGTTCAGTTCTAGTTCACTTCTAGTTCAGTTTAAGTTCAGTTCTAGTTCACTTCTAAATCAGTTCTAGTTCAGTTTAGTACAGTTCTAGTTCAGTTCTAGTTCACTTCTAGTTCACTTCTAGTTCAGTTTTAGTTCAGTTCTAGTTCACTTCTAATTCAGTTCTAGTTCAGTTCTAGTTCAGTTCTAGTTCACTTCTAATTCAGTTCTAGTTCAGTTCTAGTACAGTTCTAGTACAGTTCTAGTACAGTTCTAGTTCAGTTCTAGTTCAGTTCTAGTAGAGTTTTAGTTCAGTTCTAGTTCACTTCTAGTTCATTTTTAGTTCAGTTCTAGTTCACTTCTAGATCAGTTCTAGTTCAGTTTTAGTTCACTTCTAGATCAGTTCTACTTCACTTCTAGTTCAGTTCTAGTTCACTTCTAGATCAGTTCTAGTTCAGTCCTATTTCTCTTCAAGTCTAATTCTATAGGGTATCGAGTATCGTTTTTTATATTCGTTGCTCCTTTTGTTAGGGGTGTATCTCTTGGATATAATAATTATTACTAGAAGAATTTATATTTAAATTCTCTCTTGTTTATTTGTATATCAAATGTGTGTTTTTATAAACATAATAACATACATTTGCATACAAATTTGATTACTTTAAGATGCAAAATGTTGTTAAAAAATATACAGAAATACAGAAATTTAGTGTGACTTATTATTTGCTCTAGAAAAGTATCTTTAAATAGAAAAAGTTCTTCACGTGAAATTTTGAAATTAAAACGTTTATCAAATTAGGAGAAAAGTTACTATTAAAATTCACTAATTAAATATTAGAAGACTTTGTGGATAAAGGGAGTGCTATGCAGAGGGTAGAGATGGATTGAAAATTAGAGATTTATCAATTCCTATTTTTAATTGAACTTGACATTCAATTATCGTCGCATTATAACCCTTTTTAAGCATTAAAATTTTTGGATTTTATAATGTCCTTAAGAATCGCTTATATTAACTGAATTAGCAATTATTGATTTTTTGTTGATTCTTTATTTCATTGAGTATGGAAAACCAAAAAATGTTTATGACGCTTTTTTATTGTACGCTATTTAAAAATTGCGTATAATGATAATATAATTTTGATAGATAAACTCTCAAACACTGATACAATGACCAACACAAAACCAATACTCTTACAATAAATGAATGAAATAGACAAAAAATGAAAGAAAGAAGGAAAGAAAGAAAGAAAGAAAGAAAGAAAGAAAGAAAGAAAGAAAGAAAAAGAAGAAATCTATAGAAATTGACCTTGAAAATATATTTATTTTGAGTAGATAAAGACGAAGCCAATTGGCTTTTTAGTTGATTAAATATTATTTTTTGGAAAATTTACGTTGTTTGAATTTTAAAATTTATTTATAAAGAAAAGTTCAAAAAAAAAAAAGAATAAAAATGCTGGAAATGTTAAAAAAAACCCAAAAGATTTATTGAGTTGTTAATGGAATTTAAAAAAAATTATTCAATAAATTAAAAAAAAATCAAATTCATTCTAATTCATATGGTTTACTTGTTCCAAAGTAGAAAGGCTGAAAACTTACTCCAGAGCCAGCATAAAATTTTGATTGAAATTCTACCCAATGTAAACGTAAAGTGTGTAAAAATGCTGATAATCCTTCCATTACCACCAATATGGCTAAAGTTAGCACAGACCAAAATATAAAGACCACAAACAAGATCACACTATTGAAATAACCATGTTTACCCGTTAAACCAATTTTAAGGATCATATTCCATAGAACTGTGGAAAGCTGATCATGTGCTAAAGATAATGCCCATAAACGTAAGTAGGAGGCTGTATGTGAAACCGATCCTAAAATGCTTTCAATACAGTGAATACCTGGAAAGGAAAAAATGATTTATATGATATATATGATTTATTATGAAAAAAATATATATTTTGAATATGAATTTCTAGTGAAATTTGGAATTTTTAGTGAAAATTGGAATTTTTTGTGAAAATTGGAATTTTTAGTGAAAATTTGAATTTTTAGTGAAAATTTGAATTTTTAGTGAAAATTTGAATATTTAGTGAAAATTTGAATTTTTAGTGAAAATTTGAATTTTTAGTGAAAACAAGAATTTTAAGTGAAAACTGGAATTTTTAGTGAAAATTGGAATTTTTAGTGAAAATTTTAATTTTTAGTGAAAATTGTAATTTTTAGTGGAAAATTGGAATTTTTAGTGAAAATTGGAATTTTTTGTGAAAATTTGAATTTTTAGTGAAAACAAGAATTTTTAGTGAAGATTGGAATTTTTAGTGAAAATTGGAATTTTTAGTGAAAATTGGAATTTTTAGTGAAAACTGGAATTTTTAGTGGAAAATTGGAATTTTTAGTGAAAATTGGAATTTTTTGTGAAAATTTTAATTTTTAGTGAAAATTGTAATTTTTAGTGAAAATTGTAATTTTTAGTGAAAATTGTGATTTTTAGTGAAAATTGTAATTTTTAGTGAAAATTAAGATTTTTAGTGAAAATTGGAATTTTTAGTGAAAATTGGAATTTTTAGTGAAATTTGGAATTTTTAGTGAAAATTCTATTTTTTGTGAATAATTGAGTTTTAGGTGAAAATTTGAATTTTTAGCGAATATTTACATTTTTAGTGAATAATTTTTTAGTGAAAATTGGAATTTTTAGTGAAAAATTTTAATTTTTGGTGAAAATATGAATTTTTATTGTTACAAAAATCAAATTTTTTTTGGAAAAATGGAAATAAAACTGAACCAGAATCTGAAAGAATCAGAAACTGGAATCTGAACTAGAGTCTGGACTAGAATCTGAACTAGAACTTAAATCTGAACTAGAAAATACGCTTAAATCTAGAATAAGGGCGCGAATTTTAGATAAAATCTAAACTAAAATCAAAACTAGAATCCGAACTAGAGTCTAAGCAATAATCCGATCTAGAATCTAAATAAAAATTTGATCTAGAATCAGAATTGAAATCTGATCTACAATCTGAAAATGAATCTTAACAAGAGTCTGGACTAGAATCCGAGCTAGAATCGGAAAAAGAATCCGATTTAGATCTGATCGAAAATATGGTCAAGAATCTGAACTACAGCCTAGAATATAAACAATCTGGACTAGAATCTAAAAAGATGTTGAACTAGAATCTAAACTAGAATCTGAACTGTAATCTGAAATAATGTCTAAACTAGAATCTGAACATCATCAAGATATATTAAAATTGAAAAAAAAAATATGTTTACCCGAATGTATCCATAATTCACTTAAATCTGTTTTTTCATGCTCCTCTTCCTCCTCCTCCTCCTCGTCATCATCCTCATCTATCTTTTCAATTTTCGATTTTGGTACATTCACAAAACTCTCAACATTATAAACCAAAGATTTTCTCATACTCGTCATTGTACTGCGCGCAATAGTTCTCTTTAAAGTTTCGTTCTCAATTCTTTTAATTTTCTTTTGTTGTATCATAAAATAAACCGGTTTTCCGGCCAGTAAGATGGGAACACTTAAAAAGGCCAACACTAAGAGAACTGTTTGCAAATAAGGTTGCAATTCGAACATCCATGATTCACAACCCTCAGTAGGTTCATCTGTTGATTTCATTAGCAACATATTAATGAATATTATAAGAATGGAGGGTGCACAGCCAGAATTATAGGGCCTTGGGGAATCTGCACCAAAATTCACCCATTTGAAGAAGATCAAAAATGCCAAATAAGCAAAAATTGATAGAAGAAATGTTATTTGAGGTAAAAATACTAATAAGAAATCGATATAGTCCTTTTTGTATATATAATTAAAGGCAGAGAGTGAAAGGCCGAATATCATTTGTGTCACTCCCAAAATAATTGCTAATTTCATTTTTAGAGAGTTGAAAGTAATAATAGCATGTTCTCCCGAAGCATCCCATATAGGATCCATGCCAAATACATAGGGGGTGCTTAAATATTGATCTGGATCTGAAGGATCTAATTGTATGAAAAGGGAATTTTTTACTAAAGTTTTATTTAAGTGAATACGCCAGGAGGAGCCAAATATATTAAAGGCTTTGGAAAAACAATCGTTATAGATGAAACCAGTGTAAATGGAAAAGGCGCCCATTAAAGCAATTATGTAACGTCCAGCAAATAAAATATTCCAAATTTCATTTTGGTCTTCAGAAAAACGATTTTTCTCTTCCAGGGATTTTTCTCTTAAAATCATCCATAAACCAAAGAGTGTCATAATAACACCATGGCCAATATCACCAAACATAACAGCAAATAGGAAAGGAAAGGTTATAATGGTATAGGGGGCAGGATTTAGTTCTTGATATAGGGCTGTGCCATAGGCATCTATAAGATTTTGAAAACCTTGAGTAAATTTATTGACCACAAAATAAGTGGGTTTATCAGCATCATTTAAATGAGGTTTATGGATTTCTTGCAGCATGGGAATAAACATGGCTTTACTAGAGCCTTTAGCAGTGCGTCGGGCGCCCAATATCAAGGCATCCCTTACTTCGTTTATATCTCGTGAAGGTATCCAACATTCAGCTTGATAATATTTTCCCTCAGGCAAATGTTTGACATTCTTTAGACGATTTAATACAAAATAGACTTTCAAAATTTTATTCATCTTAACACGCCAGATATAAATATCGGCTGAGACTACGAGAAGCAAATTAAAACGATGGGTTTGGGTTTGTTGAATTATGACCTCTATATCTTTTAACTCCTGTTTTATTAGCTCTTGTTCCTTTTGTCGTTCTTGATTGGATTCCGCACACTCATATAGTTCAATACCAAAACCTTGACAAATTTTGTTTATAATTTTTCCTAATTCTTGACCTATAAAAAATATCATGAATATATATTTCCTTAAAGAATCCCCCTCTCTCCAGACATCGTACTTGATAAGGAAAGAACCTCTGCCTATTCGCCATAATATAGTTTCGAATGTATGAAACTTTACCTGGGGTATGGTACCCGTTATGAAACCTAAATATAAATTTTCTTTTGTAATCTCACTGTCGTACTCCTCCTCTTGTCTCATATCATTTTTTATTAACATTTTCATGATGCTATCTGACCAGGCCATTATTGCCTTTTGGCCAGTTCCTGAAGTCTCTAAAAATTCATCAGCTTTTTGCAACACTTGCAAACGTTCATTCAAAAGCCGCTGTTGCCTCTTCAATAACTCTAAATTGTTTGTTAATTCCAATAAATCTTCATAGTGTTGTTGTATTATGTTTTCCATAAATTTCAAATCATTTGCCTCCGGTATTTCATCTTCATCCACATCCGGATAAATAACAATTTTTATTTGCAAATCATCGATTTCTTGTTGCAAATACGATAGAAATTCCTTTAATTCGTAACATCTTTTTATCTCGTTGGAAAATTGATTATTAATTATGGTTTTGTCATCGTGAATATGACGAAATTGCACTTTTCCCACATAACCCAATTCAATTAGACAATTAAAAGCGGATTCATGATGAAGTATTATGCGACATAATGACATTAATTCACTGCGAAAGAATGACATTTTGTTTTGATTTCTCTTCTTTTTATGAATTAATTAAAATATGAAGAAAAAAAATCTGACATTTTGAAAAAGTGAAATGAATGGAAATAATACAGTTGAGTTTAATTAAAACAGTTAAGAAAACGCCCGAGAAATGTAACAGGAACGGAAATATTAAATATTTTTTGATCTTCAGTAGGTGCTTTAAAGGCTAAAATTCTTGTTCAAATTATATGTTATGTTACAGTCCAGATTCTAGTTCAAATATTAGATTGGACTGAATTAGTTTTCGTTCAAATTCTAGTTCAATTCTTGTTCAGTTGTAGTTCAGTTATTATTATAGTTCTAGTTCAGTTCTAATTCTGTTCTAGTTCAGTTATAGTTCAATTCTAGTTCAGTTCAAGGCTTTAGAAAAGAAGTAAAATTTATGATCGATTCTTTCCAATTATTGGATTTTGCTACGCATATTTTTATTATTAATAATTTTCAAATTAAAATAAACATTAATTGTAACATTAAAGAGAATTAATTATAATTTCCGCTTTTTTGTGTTAATTGTATTTTTATTCATAATCAGTTTTTGTGTTGAAACACGAGTTGGAAGCATTTTACACTTTTACTTTTACTTTTTTTACAAATATTAGAAGAAATCGGTTCAGTTCTAGTTCAGATTTTAATTAAGATTTTAATTCCAATCTTAATTTTGATTCTAGTGAAGCCTCCAATTGAGATCCCAATTAAAATTCTATGTCATGTCATTCATATTCTAGTCTAGATTTAAGTCCAGATTCAATCTAAATTTCTGGTTCAGATTCCTGTAAAGATTCTATTTCAGATTTTGGTTCAGATTCTGGTTCAGATTCTGGTTCAGATTCTGGTTCAGATTCCTGTCCAGATTCCTGTCCAGATTCCTGTCCAGATTCCTGTCCAGATTCTAGTTCAGATCCCAATTTTGATATAACTTCAGTTTTTTTTGTCTAGATTCTAGTTCGGAATATTGTTCAGATTCTTCTTCAATTTCTGATTCAGGTTCTGGTTTAGTTTATATTTCAGATTATTTTTAATATTCTGTTTCAAATTCTATTGAGTTTCAGGTCAGATTCTAGTTTGGAATTTAGTTCAGATTTTAGTGTATATTCCAGTTTTGATTTTATTGTAGTTTCTGGTTCAGATTCTACTTCGCGATTTAATTTAGATTTTTCCCCAGATTCTAGCTTAAATTCTAGTTCAGTTTCCAGTTCAGATTCTAGTTCATATTAAAGATTGGATTTTAGCCCGATTTCAGTTCGGATGCTATTTCAGATTTTAGTTCAGATTTCAGTCTAGATTTTACTTCTTATTCTAATTTAAATTCTAGTTAAGGTTCTGCAACAGTTTGGAGTTCGCAGTCATGATTCTTATTCCATTTCAGATTCCAGTTGAGTTTTCTTTTTAGCTCAGATTGTAGTTCTGAATTTAGTTCCAATTATTTTTCAGTTTCCAATTCAGAATCTGGTACAGATAATACTTCAGATTCTAATTCAGAGTCTAGTTCAGATTCTTGTTTATATTCTGGATCAGATTTCAGCCCAGATTCAACTTCAATTCATGCTTTAGATTAAAGTTAGATTTTATATCTGATTTTGTTATAGTTAATATCTTTACTCCGATTATAGTTTAATTAACAATTAATAAAATTATATTTACTTATATACAAAATATATATTTTTAAAATCGATATTGAATTTGAATTTTTTACTTTAATTTTTCATCTTTTATTAAAATTACTTTATGATGATATTAAAAATGAAAAAAACAATTTGTACCGGTTTTTTTTGATATTTAAATTTTCAATTTATTATATGCCAAATACATATACAAATATTGTATATATGTATAGTTTGTTTTTCATTTGTTTATTTTCCATTTAATTTGTGTTCATATTTAACACACACATATACACACATGCATACGAATGTATATAATAACTTATCATTGACGATTTAAATGACGTCAATTCAATAATTTTAAATATTTAAAATAAATTGAAATATTTATATGTGTATGTGTGAGTGGTCATGTTAAACATTTTTTTATATGTATATAATTTGTTTAAATTATTAGTTTCAATTTGATGAATTGTTAAAATAGTTTATTTTAGTAAATTAATATTAATTTTTTTAACATTTATTTGTTATATATTTTTTTAAAAGGATAAAATAATGTTACTTTCGGCTTTGCCGAATCTTCAACACCCTCCACCACAAATATCTGAGAAGTAAATACGCTATTTTTCGTACACACATATTTACACATACACTCACAAACGTCTACATTAAATTTAAGTTTTTTTTTCACAGAAACATTTAATGAGTCATAAAATTAGTTATATTTTTGGCTATAACTTTTTTTCTACTGAACCGATTTTGATAATTTTTGAAATGATAATGAAGCACACATACCTTTACATTGTGGCAAAATGTAATTCTAATTTATAATCAAGAATTTTACGAAAGATCTTCGCTGGACCTTAGAGGTGGCCTCAGATATCGGTCAATATATTTAAATATACTAAACCGACTTTGCTGGTTTTAAATATAAAACTTCTCAGTACGATAACAAATACTCTGGTCAAATTTCAAATCCAAATTTTACTACAGAATTTTCTTATTTAATCGATAAATTTCATAATGCCTTTGGAAACTTTTTGATCCGATCAAGAAAATAAACAAATTTTTTATTGACCCTCGTATAATTTTGCACAGAAAATTGTCTTATCTCAGTTTGAATAAATATTAATACAATACAGATGTGTATGTGGGATTTATGCGTTTCAAAGTGATATTTGGAAGGGTGATTGTATGGGACTTATGAGAAATGTCAGATGGATCTTCATATAATTTGACACATCATTTTAGAATATTATGGGACCAATTTTCCCAAAATTTTGTTGAAATCGTTTTATATTTTGGAATTTTATGGGCTAAAACACCCCCTCCCCCCACATTCTGGGGGTGAATATTGGACCGATCATAGGTAATTACAATATGCATCGACCTTGTGCGTAGTTATGTGTGTAAAAGATCATTATGACACTAAAATGTATATGAAATTTATTTGGGTTTACAAAAATTAAGAATTAACCGTCTTAAAATTCCGCACAGTGGGTTTGGCTTTTATTTAACTTTATTTGACCTAAAATTATTACAATTCCCACGAGAAATAAAAGACCGCTCTTCGACGTCGTTTTTAAATATCATAGGATCCATTTTGGCAAAATTTGGTTCAAGTCGTTTTGTATATTGGAATTTTATGGACTAAAAAAACATTCCGGGTGGACTTTTGTATAGGGAAAATATGACATAATGAATCGATCATAACCAATTTCAATATGCATCGACTTTGAGCCAAAAAAGCAAAACGTGCCAAATTTAAGATATCAAAACTGTGACCTACACTTTGCGAACAAGCTTTATATGGACAGCCAACCGGACGGACTAAGGGGGTAATTCTGAATCAAAAAGAACCTACGGTAGTTTAGAGTATAAAAATGAATAAAAACTGCATATTCCATCAAGAAAATAAATCATGGTTTAACGAACAATGAATACCATCGTTTGACTGGTCATCTCGCCGTCCGGATTTAAACCTAATGGAGAACTTGATGGGAATCATGGCCCGTGAAGTTTATTTAAATAATGGGACGAATTTTGTTGCGATCTTTAATGCCAGAGCCTATTTTTAAGGTGATTGATAAATTTAAGTGCGTTTATAGGAAAATACCATTAAAGAAAATAGTTAAACTCAAAAATAAAGATTAAAAGTGTTTGATAATATTTAAAATGAAGTCTTTTTTGATCTTATAAAAATGATAGCAAACCCGCAAAATTCGCAAATTTTTTGTGCGTTGCTGACTCTAAGGAAATATTCTCTCACTGATCCTATAAGTCCTATAATTCTTCCAGTGATGGTGTTTCATAGTTGGTGCAAAATGTTAAGACTTTGGCTGCTATAGTACTATTGATATTCGATAACAAATATTTGCTTTGCATGTGGGGTAGCCTTCCCTCTGGTCCTACCTCTTCCAACGTATTCTTCAGTAAAAAAGTTCCTTGAGAAAGTTATGGTATTAAATTTGGAGCTCTCGCTGTTGTAGTTCTGTAGATAATATTTACTTTGTAAAGGGGGGACCTCTCGCCCTGGTCCTTATTTTGTATAATTTATGATACTTTCGGGTAAATTAGGATCATTCTGTGAAAATTTCATTAAAATTGATTCAGCCATTTTGAAGTCTATGCGTTGCATACATACATACATACATACATACATACATACATACATACATACATACATACATTTATACATACATACGCACTTCCTATTTTACATTAGATAATTTGTCTACTAAATATTTACTTGTTTAAATTTTTCTAATTCTTTAAAGAAAATTTAAGTGCATTTAAAGAAATATGCATCAGGTTATTTCCTTCTTAAAAATTCTTTATTCCTGGATAAAATTCTCTTATTTTCTTGTTAAATAAAGAAAATATATATTATTTTGTATTGAAATAAAAATAATGCATTTAAGTGCATTTTTGGACAAAGAACATTATTGTCAACAAATTTCACCAGAATTAACAAAAAGACATTTTTAAATTTTCTTAAAAAAAAAACAAAGAAAATTACAAAATTTTCTTTGTTAAATAAAAAAAATTTGCTTGTCATTCTTTTACAACGAAATTGATGGTACATTGAGGTATAAAAATAAATTTATGTTTATACACATGTATATAAACATTATCTGCAAGTGACACTTACAAACTCAAGAAAAGACCTCATAAACCAGCAACAGTAAAAAGTAATAACAAAGGAAAAAAACAAGGAAGAGAATAAGAAAAAAAAAGAAAATTTTCAAAACACAAACACACATAAACATGAAAATTTATTGAGTGTGTGAGTTGCTGCTAAAGAAAAAAGTATCTAATAGATACAAGAATAAAATTATTTTTCTTTCTTTCTTTAGATTTATTTTTGTTTTGAAAAGAAAGTGTGCGTGTGTATGTATGTTTTTTGTTTATTTTTGTTGCTGTTGTTGCATTACGCGCGTTCTTGACGTCTGTCTGTTGATTTTTTTTATTATTTTGCTCTTGTATCTGTGCCAATATTAACAAATATACTCAGATACTTTTTTCTGTTTTCAAATGTTTTGCATTTGTTTGTAGAGATGTGTGAGATTTTAAATAAATTCTTTTTTTTTGTTTATTGATCAGACTATTTTCTAGCGGAATTTTTATTTATTTGCCCATACTCCGTCTCTCTTTTTGCAGTAGAGAAGATTCAGCTATATTACAGGCAGATACGAGAGAGTTAAATTAAAATTATTCTTAAAAAGAGAATGATTATTTTTAAAGTAATTAAATTACATTGATGTTTAATGTGGAACAATTTACTTTGATAAGATATAAATGTTTAGCTGTAAAATGTTGCACCAACATTTAAGAAACAAACCGTTTGGGTAACATTCTTAACATATAAGCGAAACTTAAATTTAATAAAATATAAGTTTCGCAACATTTAATGTTGCTGGCAACATTATAAAGTTCAAACAGAAAACAAAACAAATCTTTTTGGAAGTTAAAAAATCCTGAAAAGAAACTAAAATTTCCCTTGAATAAGGTCTTATAACGTAACCTAATACATTTAGCTCTTCATCGGGTGATGTATCTTTGGGTGTTAGTTAATACTTTGAGTACGTAAAAATGATATTCAAGTGATAAAGTGTCTCTTTTTGGTATCGTGAAAAAATACTAGTCAGCAGCCCAGTAATAGGAAGGAAGTGACATTAGCCACAAACTACTGGGTCAATATTTTTTCATTTTCTGAAGTATTAATTAAACAAATTGACCTACCTCAGCGAAACATGTTTTACACATATTTCAGTTGAGTTGCCATAGAATTTAAAATTAGCAACATGTAGCTAATCACTGGCTTAGTAAAATAAATAGTTGAGGGGTCAATCTTTCTTATTCTGGGAATATATTTGTTTATTTTTAAATATTTATAAGAAATGACACCTTATTGTTTGTTTGTCTTGTTATCTATTAGACTCATAAATCATATCATATGATTATGTTGCTAAACATGTCTTTTTTATTATGTTTCTAAACTTTTGCTTAAAATTTTGCCTTCATGCCTTAAAATGTATTTTAAAGAAGTTTTTTGTCAGCGGTTTTTTAATAGACTGCTTCCTTTACATCAACTTAGCAATATGTTTTTATGACGTCATAACGTTGAGTTCAGCAACATGTTGGTATATAAGATAAACATCATTTTGGATCTATGCTTTAAATTAAAAATTTAAAAGCCCTTTTTTTAAACATTTTTAATTATAATTAATTAATTATTTTTTTTTTGATTAATGACAATAATTTAAATATAACATGTTGCAATTTCTTTATTTAAAGTTGTCCTGTTTAGTCACAATTATTTTAATAGAGTTTTCTGCAACATTAGTAACATGTTGAAACTTTAATTAGGAACAATGTTATTTGGTAACGGCAACATGTTGACAATAAAATGCTTTGAAAAATGATAAATACTTTTATGTATCAATATTTTGCATCATGTTTAGGCAACATAAAGTAGGAATAAATATTTTTTAAATTTTTTTCTTCCTTTCATTTGTGAGAGCACTACAGATCGCAATGTTGTGAAATGCATTGATGAAATTAAAAATGATCTAATGAGAATATCATTAATCAATTAATTTAATTAATTATATACCAATATTTAGCAACATGTTTAAGAAATATAAAGTAAGGACCAGGGTTTCTTTGATTTTTTGATTGTGGAGACTAATAAGTTTTTTGTCCTGAGGCGATTGAAAGATGTGTTTTCATTCGATAGAAGATAAAAGATTGCTATACAAATGACCGAGATCCAAGACGCAAAAATTGCTTTCGACTCTATAAATCTCAAAAATAATATTTCGTAATGTATTGTAATAGAACATAGTGCAAAACTGTGTATATGTATTATATCGGCCTTAACCGATTGTCAATTTTTTCTTTGTTTTGCGATTTATATAAATTTGCGTTAGTTTAGATCATCACTAACAACATGTTGATAAACAAGTTATTCTTACAAATGTATGTAAATTTTTAATGAACTTGAGTATAAAATGTTTAGCAACATGTTACTAAAATTGAGATTTTATAAAAAAACATAAGTACTAGATTTAGTCATTTGCAACATGTTGGATTAAAATGAAATACATTTCAATCAACGTGTTTTTTATATAATTTAAAATGAGTTACCATTCAATTCAGAATCACTTTCTAGGTCAATTTAACGATTTCTGTTCATCTGTCTGTATTATTTTGTCCCTTTACTTCAGATACCTCCCATACAAATGCTCTCCTGGAATGAGAGTTGAAGTCCATAAATGCCCTTCATATAAAACGATTTTAACAGAAATAAGTCAAATGATATTATAATGTAATGTGATGTATTACGTGAGGGTCGGTCCATTGCATCTCAAAATTTGGAAATGTAAAAATAGATGAACAAAATTATACGTGGTTCGCTCCATAATTTCTTTTAGCTCCCATTAACTCCTCACAAAAATTCGTTTTAAAACGCATAAATTTTACACGAATGTTAGTTTCACAATAAAATTATACGAGGGTCGTTTAATACTTTTTCTTGATTATCATTTGTAACTAACATTGTATCCATAGCATTTAGTCATTTGCAGCATGTTGCATAGACATTAAATAAAAGGAAATCAACATGTTTATAATCACTTTTTCTTGAGAGAGAGAAAGAGAGTCTTTTTTGCCTTTAAACATTTTCCATTTAGTATTAAGATCATTTAACGTCTTCTTTAATTGAAAAAAAAAAAATAAATTTTTTTTTTCTTCTCTGTTTTCTTTTGAGTTTTCAATTCTTTTATTGTAAAATTTATTTTGAATAAATTTTTCACACGCGCGCAAAACAGATTTTCTTAAAAATAAAATTCTGAATCAGTCGGTTTTTTAAAATTGAACCAAAATCTACACGAATCCCATTAAAGCGCCGCAAAAATAATAAAAATTCGTATTTTTATAACTCAAGAGAAATTTTAATAAAATTCCACTTTAAAAAATGATTTGAATAATTTGAAAATTTTTGTAAAAAAATAATTTTAGAAAAAAATGAAAAATAAAATTTAAATAATAAAATTAAATTGAATTTAGAAAAAAAGTGTTGAAATAAAAATTACAGTAAAAGATATAAAAATAAAAAGGCGCTGATTACGAAATCCCTTTCAATAGTTTTATTTAAATTTAACAAAAAAAAGTATTTTTACAACTTTTTGCTGAAACGAAAGAAATTTTTGAGAAAAAATATTTTTTAAATATTTTTTGTTGTTGTTTTTTTTTGAGAAGTTCTTTTCATTCAACTAGTTGCATTTGATGTGTGCTTTTTGTTGTTACTTTTTTAATACTTTTTCCCACTTGCGACAAAGTTTCTAATACAAAATTTGTTGGTAAGTTTTCGCTAAAATTTTATTTAAACTTTAATACTCAAACTTTTAAGAAACGAAGTATAAATTTTTTTCAAAATATTAAAAAAAAAGAGAAAAATTCTATAAATGAAACTAAAAACTAGAAATATTTTTGAATATGACCTAAATTGTGCTGCTACTATTTCCTTCATTTTCATATTTCGGTTTTATTTCATTCTTTTTCTTGTTTTTTTTTTCTTAATATTTAATGCCGTGGGCTGCCACTCACTCATATTCTTTTCTACACATACCTCCCTCCCTCCCTCCCTCTCCACTCTCTTCTAACCAGACAACTGGTGTTATGGTTCGGTGTGTTATATTTTGTGTATGAGTGTTGAATGTTAAAAGGAAATGAAGAAAATGAAAAAGAAAAACTATTTTGAAAACTACTTGTGTATCTTATGACAAGTGTGAGTGAGCGATCTGTACAATCAAAGATATAAATATATTTATATAAATTTATCTTGTTGGTAAAAATTTTATGTGTTGTTTTTGTTGCTGTTGATATGCTACAAGCAATTTAAACTATTTTGCTGTTTTTTTTTTCTTTTTTCTTCAAAACTTGCAAAAGTTTTCTAAGCTGAAACAACAACAACGAGAATAATATTGAAACTCATGATTTTGAGAATAATTTTTGTAAATTTCTCATTTTTAAACCAGAAAATTGCATTCGTTTGTAAGGAGTGCAATCGAAAAAAATGTTAGAGGGAATAATTGTGAAAATCAAAATTCAAGAATTTATTTGATATTTAATTTCAATCTTAATCAGATAAATTCTTGTTGAGATTGTATTTCTAGTTCATTTTAAAAATCTGTTTCTAGTTCAGATTAGAAAATCTGTTTCTAATTCAGATTTAAGTTAAGATTATGGTTTCAGTTCTGATTTATATTCTGTTGCAGTTCTTATTCAGATTCAAGACCAAATACTAGTTCACATTATGTTTCACAGTTTAGTTTAAATTCTATTTCAGATTCTTTTTCAGATTTTAGTTCAAATTCCATTTCAGATTCTGATTCCAAATCTTTTTCTGATTTTAGTTCAAAGTTAAGTTGGATTAAATTTTGTCCTCTCTCATTCCTCTGCTTTGCCTTCTATGTTCAGTTAGTTATTTGGAATGTGCACATAAATACGTTCTATTTAATAAATGCAACTTACAAATCATCACAGTTTTTGTTTTATTTATATTTTTTTTTTGAATAAAAAAAACCAAAAAAATTAAAAGAAAAATTTAACGAAAAACTTTTTTTCTAAATTGTAAAATTTCATTTTTAGTTTTTGTAGTTTTAGTCGAAATTGCATATTTTGCATGTTTATTGCGTGATAAAGTTATTTAAGCTTTTTAATTTTTTTTGTTTTTTTTTTTTCTCGCTTCATTTATGTTTAATTAAAAAACTTTCACTTTTGGTGTCTTAATTAGAAATTGACATTTAAGGCTGAAAGAAAGAAATTTTCATTTCACACTTATGTTGATTTTTAAATGCGAACGCTTTAAATTAACTTTTACACATGTTATTTTTGTTATTAAATGTTTAATATTAACAAGTTCTAAGAAACTTGAAGTTTTCGGAAAAAGTAGGAAAATATTTCAGTTGTATATTGAAGGCGTTAAATAGAAATTCTTGGTATTAACATTTTAGATAAATTAATCAAAATATGTTATTGAAAAATTGGAAGATATTGAAATATAAATTCAGTGAATTTTGTTCAATAAAAGCGAAATTATATATGAAATTATATATGAAGCGTTTTTATAATAAATTTTATTTTGTAAAATTCACTCTTTATGCGAATTTTATTATTTCACTGAAAACAAAGAGTATTTTATAGTCATTTGTCTAATGAAAGTAATAATGATTGTAGTTAAAACAAATAATAAACAATTTTCATGTGAATTCACCATGACGTATGATCAATATTAATTATTATTATGCCCTCCACAATTGGTGAAAAGGGTATATTAACTTTGTAATGCTAAGAAGGAATTATCTCAGACCCCATAAAGTACATATATTCTTGCATCAAATCAAGGTCTGAGTAGATTGAGCCATGTCCGTCTGTCTGTAAATTTGTCTGGCTGTCTGTCCTTCTGTCTGTCTATCCGTCCGTTTGTCTGTCTGTTGTTGGCACGCTCACATCCATAATAACTGACAGAGCTTATTGTAATTTGGCTTGAGTATTTCTTAAAGTCCTGAGAAACTTCGTATTTAAAATCGGTTCTGTATTTTAAAAGATATATACTGATATGTGAGGCAATTTCTCAGATGACGTGAAGAACTTTGATAAAATTGTCAATTATATATCGACAAATTAGAATGAAATTTTGTCATTTATCATTCCCAAAATTATCCAAATCGGTTCAGTAGAAAAAAGTATAAGCCAACAATAATAAGCTAATTTTATGACTTATTTAGGGCTCGTTTGTAAGTGTATATATGGGTGTGTTTATATGAAACTTAACGTATTTACTTCACATGCATTTGTTGTGGAGTGTATTGAATGTAGCATTCTTACTTGTTTTTAGTTAAATTTAATACCTGAATTTGTTAAATTCAAGGAAATTTTCCATTTCTAAAAATGCTGTCAATTATTTCAATAACTGTTATATGAATTTATGACAGTTTTTGGAAATTTTTGTTAAACTAAAAGAATCAAGAAAATACATGTTAAATTGTTATATTTGGTTTCGCGAAAGAGATTATTACGATTCATAGAACTGAAGAATTCTAATACATATGTGGATATGAAGCTAAAAATAATAGTTTTCACTCGAATATAGAGTTTGTCTGAAATATTGATTTATGATTTTTGAATCAACCTATTTTACTGGACCTCAATAGAACACTTCTTCAGTAAATAGAAAAAACCTCACACAGTTTTATTGGGACATAGTTTATTAATGGAAAATTCAGAGGTGTTTTCCAGTAGATATCGAAGATAACAGGGCTCTAGTGGGATTTATTAAGAGATTTTATTAAGGATTAAAGTTCAGATTCTTATTAAGAACCTTGAATTTGAACTGGATTATAATGTTTCAGTTATAATTCTTGTTGAAATTTTAGTTTGATTTCTAGTTAAGATTTCAGTTCAGATTCTGATTTGGAATTTAACTCAGACTCTAGATCAGATTCTGGTTCTGTTTTCATTTTAGAGTTACGTTAAAATTCTTGTTCAAATTTTTATTTAAATTTTAGTTCAGTTTCTAATTCAGATTCCAGTAAAGATTCTTATTCAAACGATTGGTCACATTTCGGTTTAGATTCAAGATCTAATATTATTATTGGATTCTAGTTCAGATATGAGTTCAAATTTTATTTTTGATTCTAGTTAAGATTCCAGTTCAGAACCTTGTTTAGATTCTAATTAGATTTCTATTTATGATTCCAGTTTAGTTTAAAATTTTGATTTTAGTTAAGATTTTAATTTAAATTTAAGTTCAGGTTCCAATTTCGATTCAAGATCAGATTTCAGTTTTGATTTTAGTTCAGAGTCTAAATAAGATTTTAGATCAGAATTTTGGTAAATTTAGTTTCAGTTTAAATTCTAATTTGTATTCTAGTAGGATCCAAATCATAATTCAGATTCTATAACAGATACCAGGTAAATATCTAGTTCAGATTCCAATTTCTAGTTGAAATTCCAGTTTAGATTCCGGAGATCGAAAAATTTTCAATAAAAAAATGCTAAACTTAAAGTTTTAGGTTTCTTTTATTAGATTGAAACTTTCCGGTTTTAATCAATAATGATAAAATTTTTCACCTTTTTCGGAAACTCTTCCATTAAAGTATTTATAGTACTTTCTCCTAATTTATATAAATCCCCGTTTAAAATTTATTACAGTTTTAGACACATTCGTGCTCTTCCATTCTTTTTTGACTAGAGAACGATATCTCTCTACTGGTCTTAGCTACTGGTAGTTTGGAGGTCTTGCCTCTCTACAAATACCACAATTTTGCTTTTTTACCAGTCAAGGGCTTGTTTACCATGGTGACAGGATTTAAAGTTAGACCAAAAATAAGTGAACACATTGTAAAGTCTTATGAGTAGAAGCAGCCTTTTTTGTAAAGATTTCCTGATATAAATTTAGGTATTTTTAAATGAGTGGCTATTTTTGCCCCAACTGTTTATAGTTTCCCAAGAATTTTTGAGTAATTTTTACTGCTTCTGAGTTCTAAACTTAATATTCAGCATTTTCCCGAGAATCATCAATATAAAATTTGTCAGCAAGAAGTTGAGAAAAATCTTAGATTTCTATGCTCTGTATTTGGCAGCGTTCCTGTCAGGAATAGTCCGAGTGGTTAGCAAAACTGGCTGGTTGTCTACCAAATGTATTGGAAACCCTTTTTCAAATCCTTTTAAAAGTACTTTTGCTTTAGTTCAGTTTATAATAAAATAAATTGAAAATATTTAAGGCAGTTTCTTATGTGAAACAAAAATTTAAATATTTTCTGTTATTTTTCCGATTTTACAAATGTTTTTTATTATTTTTCATTTAAACAAACTTTTCTAATCTCAAACATAAAAAATTATCTATTTCTTAAATTATATCTTAAATAGTCAGTTTGAATGATTTTGAACAAATGTCTGCCATTTTCCCACTCGATTTTATGTTTATTGTCTATTTTTTTTTTTTTTTTTTTTTTTTTTTTTTTTTTTTTTCAATTCTCTAAAATTTATTTCTTTATCTATTGAATTGATTTGTTTTCTTTATTTGTCTAACCTTGATTTTGTTAGAAAAAAATTTTCGACGTTATATTTTCTGTGTTTGTTTTATTGTGCCGGTTTTTTAATACTTTAAATGAAAATGGCAAATAACGAAAAAAAAGCAAAGTTTAACCGGAAGTTGTTTGATTTAATTTTTATATACATTTTGGCACAATCTTGAGAATAAATTGTATTTTTTCCTGAAAATAACAAATAGAGCAGGAAGTACGTGAGCATTAAAAAGAGGTTAAGACGAAAAAAAAAAAGAAATAAAAATAAATAAAGAGGATTTTTGTGACAAATTTTCTATATAAAAATGTTATGATAATGACACCGTGAATAAAAGGAAAACAATTAAAATATAATTGATTGCACTTTAAATTTTATAAGAATTAAATTTAAAATTAAACAAAAAATGCAGAATTGAAATTTTGATATTAAGATAACTAAACGTATGATTAATATGAATTATTTTTCCATAAAATTAATGGGTTTATTTTCAAGTCAATTGTTCTTCCAAATGGTAGTGGTTTTCTATATATTAAATGTAGAGTAATAAAATTCTCATAATTTTACCAGGTGACGTATGATTGATATTAATTTATAAATATCAAGTATACGTCGCCTTAGGAGTGAAAACACTAAATTCCAAGTAATAATGATAAATAATAACATAAAAAAATAAATAAACTTAATTGTTCCTCCTACATTGTATTTTAAAAGTAAAGGAAAATCAGGTTTATATATTAAATTTGTAACGTGGCGTATGCTTAATGTTGGTTGTTAAATATTAAGTATACGTTGCTAACTTAATCAAAAAAATATTCCCTAAAATTATAAGTTCAAAGAAAAATATGTGTATTTAGGGTGTATCCTGTTATCGAAATCGATTAAATTAAAATCAGTACAAAATCAAACGCATTTATTTTGTTCTTATTTTTAAATTAGTAAATCTGAACGTCGAACTCTTTACCAGTTCAATTTTAGTTCTATTCTTTTTGAGGTTCTAAATCAGTAAATAACTCAGTTTTATTTCAGCTTTAAGTTCAGATTCTAGTTCAGGTTCAAGTTTACATTTAAATTTAGTTTCTAATTCAGATTTTAGTTTAGATTTTAAATCCGATCATAGTTCAGATTGTGGTTCAGATAGTTTTGATCATAATTCAGATTTTAGTTAAAATTCTAGTTAAGCTTTTGGTTCAAATTTTAGTTTTGATTCAAATTTTGATTTTAGTTAGTTTAGATTTTAGTTTAAGATTTAAGTTCAGTTCTGGTTCAATTCTAGTTCAATTCTAGTCCAGCTCTAGTTCTAGTTCAATTCTAGTTCAATTCTAGTTCAGTTCCATTTCAGTTTTAGTTCGCATGATTGATATTAACTTCTTCATATCAAGTATTCGTACGATCGTTTTGGTTTAAATAAAAATTCTTGGAATCAGTTAATGAAAATAAAAATTGATTTCTGAAAATTTATATTAAGAAACGGTCTATTATTATGTTGTTAATTTTAAAAATTTCTTAAAAAAAATAAAAATAAACTAAAAATAAAAAACAAAAAATGTTTATTAAACAAATTTTTTTTTTTGGAAATTTGTTTCTGAATAAATTAATGTTGCAAATTGAAAATGTTAAAATTTTAAAATACATATGTAAAATTTCGAATTATATTATGGACGTTTTTATAACTGTAATTTGAATACTTTAAAGTTATGCGGCGAATGATTAATATTCATTGTGAAGTATCAAGTAAACGACATTGTCGTGAAAATAAATGGCAGCATTAGTTAATTAATGGTAAAAGTATTGTATTTGAAAATTTAATTCATTTAAAAATAAAACAAAATTAATTCATTAAAAAAACAAATTTCATCAAATTTTGAAATTTTATTTTTACGTATTTTTTTTTGTTTTCCCTAAAAGAAAACAAAGAATTTCTTTAAAATTTATGCAACACACATCTTTAAATATATATTTAGTTTGTCATTTCTTTTTATTTTTCTCAAATTTTTTTGTATTTTCAAAGTTTTGAAAAGCGTAGGCTGTCAATTAAGTTAATTCGAAAAAAAAAACAGCTGCCGAAATCATTCATTTTTATATAGAATTTTAATTCAGACTCATTTTTTTAATGAATTTTTATTGAAAATGATTTGTTTTAAATTACAGACAAAAATATCACAAAATAAGTTTAATTAAATTTTGAAAAAAAAAAAAAAAAAAAAAATTAAATTTCTTTTATTTGAGTTTCATTAAATTACAAGCTACAAAACGATCATTTGTAATGTAATTTTAATTAAATTCTAAACTGAAACATAAATAAATTGAAGGCGTTATCCAGGAATGTAAACTGTGAAAATTGTTACTAAAAAAATTTCTTTGGAAAAGAAGACTTTATTAAGTTTGTGAAATTAATTGGTAGGAAGACTGAGAAGAGGGAAAATGTGTTTTGATTTCAAAAAGCAGTTAACGAAGTAACAAAATTATAAAAATTAAAAAAATAATAATAAACTTATAAGAAATTTCAATACTTATTTGTTGCTAGCAAATTTAATTAAACAGAAACTCAATACGTATGATTAATATTAATTATTATATTATTAACCACCGTAGGTGGCGTAGTAATTAATTTTTGGTAGTTACTATTTAAAGTCGGGATTTTCCCACTTTATCATCTTAATTGTCTTTAAATTATTAAACAACATTTGTAGATTTTAAGACATTTCAATGAAATTTCATGTATGATTAATACTTATAACTAAATATAGATTATACTTCCAGACCACACAGAGGTTTTAAAAAGCTATTTTTTTTAAAAATCTGTTTCTTTAAAATTTTTACTTAAAAATACCTTTGTCATATTTTAGATAAAAGCCTTCATACTATTTTATTATATGGTGTATGATTGATATTAATTATTAAATCTTAAATATGAAGTATACGTTCCCGTCACACAGTTTTTTTATTTTCTGAAAATCTTCTCTTTCTTTTGGATCTCTACGGATATGTTAATCTTATTCATCTGGATTAGAGTCTGTTGATCCTTAAAAGTACCAGACGTATGAGTGATTTGAATTATTAAATATTAAGTATACGTTCATGTCACATAATTGTCTGAATAATTTTTTTTGAAAATCGTCTGTTCTATTTGAATCGCTGACAATATCTTAATGTAATTTATACAGTCAGAGTCAAGGTGTCTCTGAGTTGATTTGTAGGAATTCGCATTCTGGTCGATAGATTAATGAACGGCTCAACAAATTTGAGCATCCCGGGGAGGATTTTTTTACCAATTATATTCCTTAATATTCCACTTTTTAGTGCTTTTAATTTTTTTAACCAGAACCCAATATTTCTCCATTGGCCTTAGCTCCGGGCAGTTTGGCTGATTTGTTTCTCTCATTACTACATTATTGTTCTTGTACCACTCAAGGACTTGTTTACCATAGTGACTATCGCAAAATGCATAAACGGAAGCAGCCTGTTTTCTCATGCTTTCCTTCATTTGAATTTCAGTATTTATAGAGTCCGTTGTAACATATGATTGCTTTCTTTTAAAGCAGCTTCATATTTCTTTCCACCCAAGAACTTTTTGGGAAATTTTGACTGCCTTTGGGTGCTGAGCTTCTCTTCAACCTTCCCTCGAGTATCAGCAAGACATGAAATTGTTGAGAAGGAAGTTGCAAAGTTTCTGCCAGAACATACGTTTTGTCTTCCATTATGTTGCAAGAATATTTTGTAGAAATCTTGACTTAAATTTTCATGTTTTATTTTTTTGTGTCTAAATTTTTTGCATCATTTTAAAGCTTGTTTGTTTTGAACCTGCATTAGTTTTTACTTTTCGTACTTAATACTCCGAGCACTGAGCTAACCGGGCCTTCCCTAAAGGATGTGGTGGGAGCTCTTTTGAAAATGCTTTCTATTTAACGGCTTTAGAAATATTATGTGAACCATTCCATCTTCTATCAATGGACAAGTTCTGTTTAATAACATTAGACATTTTTTGACGGTAAACTTTCGAATAGTTTTGTAGGAATTTATATTCTCTTTTAATCTAAAATGTTGAAAAAAACAGTTATCTCCATTTTTTTCCAGAAAATAAAATCCCATTACAATTTTTAAATTTAATTTATCTCCGTCCTTTGCATAACAAATAAATTGGTGTAATTGTTTCATTTGTAAATATTGTAGAGGTAAACGTGTATTTGTTTATAACTCACATACATACACATTATTAAAATATAACTGTATATGTGTATCTGATACATTTAAATGTTCATTGAAATACACTTCATTACACCAGAAAACGAAGTAAAACAACAAGTAAGAATGTTATATTCGACTATGCCGAATATTTAATACCCTTCATTACAAATGCTTGTGAAGTAAATACGTTATGGTTCGTACATATACATTCATACATATACCTACATACACAATATATAAAAGTTTTTGTTGAATATAATACAGAGATATAAAATTAGTTATATTTTTTTCTATAACTTATTTTGACTGAACCGATTTTGATTATTTTGCGAATAGTAATGAGGTGTATATATCTTAATAAAATGAACTGATTTCAGTGGTTTTAAATAGGAAAGTTTTCAGAACTTTAGCAAATACTCAGGCCAAACAACAGAGAGATAGACAGACAGACGGACGGACATAGCTAAATCGACTCAGATATTGATATGATACAAGAATATATATACATTTTGAAGCCTTAGATGATTCGTTCTTGACGTTACACTCGCGATGACAAAGTTAATAAACCCTCTTGTGGTAGTGGAGGGCATAAGAAAACAAAACATATTAGAAAAGGTTTTTAACGAAAATCACAAATCCGCATGATTGGATTCTATTTCATTCCATTTCATTGTTTCCATTTTTGATGATTTCAATGTTTTAGCTACAAACACTCGTGTTTAATAATGTCTGTATGTCATTGTATTATAAATACATGTGTGTGTGTGTATGTGTGTCTATGTATGGTTATTTTTTTGTTTTAAATAACAAAAGCGCAACATAGTTACAGGCGTATTTTTAACATTATTACAACAATATAAGTAATACATACACATGCACATAAACACATGTATCCCACATATATGAAATCTAAAAAAAGGGAGGGAGTCTGTGAAGTTGAACAGGAAAATATCTACATTATAAATTGGATTTAATGTTTGATGTTGTATTTTGTTGTTTAGCTCTTTTACATTTATTTGTGGCTGCTGGTTGTATTGAAATTAATATTATAGTCAGGTGACATACACATACAAAAATAAAAATGGGACTAAATTACACATCCATACAACTAAATATATATGCGTGTAATAGCTTTACATGTATTTATTTATATTTAGATAAAGAAAAACAAAATTTCGCATATTAGGATTTTCGGTAGAGGAATCTAAAAAGTGAGATGAGATGAGTTCGATGAATTTAAGATACACTACAGCAGTATCCGTAAGAGCTGTGAAAACCTTGATTTTGCAATAATAATTTAATTAACCTAAGCCGATTTTGTTTAAAAAATTAGTTTGTATGGTCCAAGAATTTGCTTCATTGAATTATATAACATTTACTTATGTTGTACATTGAACTTTATTAAAACTTGTGTCATGTTTTTTTAAGAATCAAGCTTTGTCGTTGTCTTAAATATCGGTCTATAGTTTAATTTCTAATGATCGAATTTTGACTGTTTATGACATACGTTAGTTTTTATATGAGTTTATATTTTTCAAGAGATCATTAATAAGAAAACCAAAGGGTGGAAGAGCAGAATGACTAAATCGAATCAGAATTTCGAATAGTTAAAGAATTTTGTTAATCGACTCTCTTGTTCCAATATATAAGAAGACATATTGATCAGTTTATTAAATTTCCTTAAATAGATTTCTGAAAAAAATTTTTTGTTATTTAGAAAAGTGGTCTGAAGTTGACATCAATTTGAAATCACAAAAATTGTAAAGTTTTAAGAAAAAGGCCGCACATTTGCTGAAAAATAGTTATAATTAAAAAAAAGTAAAAATAACAATTACTTTTTCGCGATTTTCTCATATGTGTTCACAAAAATTTGACAGTTAAGGAAACAAAATCTAAGTTTTATTGTTATGACAATCTTGCATAAAATGAGCATTATATAGTTTAGAAAAAAACTTTATATGTTTTATGATCTGACAAACTTAATATATTCCTTTTCAAAATTTAATGTACTTTAGAGTATAAACGTTGTATTTATTATTTCCTTTTGATTCCAAAAAGAGAAAAAAAAACTTGATTAAAGGAATTTTTGTATGGTTTTGTATATGTGAACATTTTAGAGTTTATTTATGTGTATGTGTATGTAAGCAAATATTAGGAGTTTAAATGCGTAGATGTAAATATAAACATTTAAAGGTTATGTGTGTTTGTATGTGTATGTATGTTTGTATGTGTATCAGATAAATTTTTGAGGAAATTGTGTGAGTATTAAGCTTAAAATATGATTAAATAATCTGCATCAGATCACAAAATCAAATCAAATGCAAGTAAATTTTTGATTTATGTTATTGAAGTTAAAGTCTATTTGAATTTCTAAGAAACGTATTTGTAGCAAAAATTTATTAACACACACATACTCACATTTAAATGAAAATAAATTAAATTTTTGATAACCCAATAAAAAAATCAATTTCAAAATTAAAAAAAACTAAATTGAACCAAATAAAATTTCAATTTTCAAAATTTTTTAGATTTTTTCAAAACTTCTAAATTTATCACTGGGTTGTATTCTAGCTTAATCATATTTCACCATTAACTACACTTCTTTGTGGCTTATCCCCCACAAAACCATATTTTATTTACCTTGAATGATATGAGATACAATTTTAAGGACATTTTTATATCCTCCACCAATACAAGTGTAAGAAGGATATATAAACTTTTTCATTTCCTCTGTAACGCTAAGATGGAATTATCTCTGATCTCACAATATGTATATAGCATCAAATCAAAATCTGAGTCGATTTAGCTGTGTCTGACTGTCCGTCTGTTTTTCTGTCTGTTTGCTTGTCTGCCTGTCCGTTTATCTGTATATCTGTCTGTCTCTAGCACGCTCAAATACAATAATTGCCGGGGCTCAATGAAATTTATCCAGAGTATTTATGATATCTTGAGAAGTGTCTTATTCAAAATCAGCAAGATCGGTTCAGAGATAAGATAAACCTTGATACTTGAAATTTTGCTAAAATATCAAGCTGTACGTACTTCAAACCATTCCAATGATTATCAAAATCGGTTCAGAAAAAAAAGTTATATTAAAAATATAATTTATTGTATAAATCATTAATGGTTCCTGTGTTATATTTAAGTATATGTGTATGTGTGAGTGTGTATGTACGAACATAACGTATTTATTTCACACACATTTTTGATGTAGGGTATTCAAGATTTTGTGTAGCCAAATTATTATTTGTTTTGTTTAATAATATTCTCCCAAAAAAACATATTTTATTTACCTTGAATGATACGAGATATTTAAAGGACATTTTTTTCTCTTTTCAATTTCTCTGAGAAGATTATGAAGAGTTTATTTATAATTTTTGTTCTTGTCCCAGTTTTATTTTGAATTAATCTCTTAAAAATGTATAGAAATTAAGTAAAAGATTTTATTATGCCTCATTAGTTAATTTTTACTTAACTTGCAGTTTTTTTTTCTTTTCAAATTCAAATGAATTTATGAAAATTTTCCCAAAATGTGAAG
Source organism: Cochliomyia hominivorax (assembly GCA_004302925.2). Taxonomy (NCBI): domain Eukaryota; kingdom Metazoa; phylum Arthropoda; class Insecta; order Diptera; family Calliphoridae; genus Cochliomyia; species Cochliomyia hominivorax. The sequence continues at coordinate 66,409,670 of PYHX02000494.1, forward strand.
AAAAAAGAAAATTTCATTAAAACTAATTTGATTTATTTAAAATGTGCTTAATGATTGCAAAATTCACATGATTTTTTATAACCAAATTTATGATTAATTATAATCTGGTTAAAAGGATTTTTTTGAAAAGAATTTTCAAAATTGTGATTTTTCGATTAAGGGAAAAAGGGAACTAATGACTGATTAATGCGATTTAAATAAAACATAACTACGGGAAATAAAGACATAAACATTAAGAGTTAAATTAAGCAAAGATTTTGGAAAATTCAGCATTCGAAATTTTAATGAAATTTTTTTAATGAAAGATAAAAAAATAGATTTTTGGAAACAATTGGATTTTTGAAAAAAAGAAAAATAAACTGAACTAACTTTTTTGAAATATTTTGAATTTCTAGTAAAAATTTGAAGTCAAATGTAAATTTTCGATATTTTTTAAAATCAATTTATAAAATATTTAAAATTTAAGTTAATTTTTTTATTTTTGATTTTAGAGAGAATCATTTTAAATTATGAATTCTCGAATTTTTAGTTTTATTTTAATGGAATAAAATTCTATTTTTTTAAAATTTATACGTTTTTCGAATTATTTATGAAAATTTAATCTTTAATTTAAATTTAATTTAAGGTTTAAAATTTAAATTTAAGTAATAATTTTGAATTTAATTATAAGATTTTTAAATTTTAGTAAAAGTTTTAAGTTTTAGTTTAAGTAAACATTTCTAATTTGAGTTAAAATTTGAATCTTTGAATACGTTTTGAAGATTAAATTTTTTTAAAAGTTTGAATTTGAGTGAAAATTTTAATTTTTAATTTATTAGATTTTTAAAGAAAATACAGATTTAAGTGAAAATTTAGATTTCTAGTAAAGTTTTAGATTTTTAGTTAAAATTTAAATTTTAGGGAAATTTTAGATTTTTTGTGAAATTTAAAATTTTAATGAAAATTTAGATTTTAAGTGAAATTGTAGATTTTAGTGAAATTTAGATTTTTAGTGAAAATTTAGATTTTAAGTGAAATTGTAGATTTTTAGTGAAAATTTAGATTTTAAGTGAAATTTTAGATTTTTAGTGAAATTTTAGATTTTTAGTGAAAATTTAGATTTTTTGTAAAAATTTGAATTTTTAGATTTTTTGTGAAAATTTAAATTTTTAATAAAAATTTAGATTTTAATGAAAATATTGATTTTCAATAAAAAATTAGATTTCCAGTGAAATTACAGATTTTTAATGAAAATATAGATTTTTAGTGAAAATTTAGATTTTAAGTGAAATTGTAGATTTTTAGTGAAAATTTAGATTTTAAGTGAAATTATAGATTTTTAGTGAAAATTTAGATTTTAAGTTAAATTTTAGATTTTTAGTGAAATTTTAGATTTTTAGTGAAAATTTAGATTTTTTGTAAAAATTTGAATTTTTAGATTTTTTGTGAAAATTTACATTTTTAATAAAAATTTAGATTTAAATGAAAATATTGATTTTCAATAAAAATTTAGATTTCCAGTGAAATTACAGATTTTTAGTGAAAATAAAGATTTTTAGTGAAATTTTAGATTTTTAGTGAAAATTTGAATTTTTAGTGAAAATTTTATTTTTTTTTTGGATCATGTATTGGAATTATTTATGATATTAATGTCGATTTTTTAAAAGCATAGACGATTTATGTAAGATGTTTAAGGTTTTAAGATTTCATTTGCATTTCTACTTGACTTTAAGAGTCAAGCAGGACGGTTATTATTATTAGAACCCAGAAAGTGACTTTAAAGTGACTGTTATAGTTTTTAAAAATATATGAGTGAAAAATTTTATATCTGACTTATGCACTACTCATATTAGTTTTCCAAAGATCCATCTTCCCTTTCTTTTGTATTATTTTCCCCTTTTCCCCCCAAAACATGTTAATAAAAGTAAAATGTCATGCTATATTAAAGTTATTAAGTTGTGTGTTCTTGTAAAGATGATTAATTTTGAATGTTAAATAATGACACTAAGAAGATTTGTGGTTATAGAATATTTAAAGCTAAAAATACAGACAAAAACTTAAATGGCAAAAAATGTCTTAAATAAAACAGAAAATAATAATGAAAGACAAAATTCTTTAAAACACTTTTAAATAATAACAATTTTAAGTAAAGAACTTAAATACTAAATTAAAATCGAATTTAAATTTATTGATTTCATTTATAATATTTTGTTCCTGTTTTTCTGTGATTTTTCTTTTAGTAAAAAATGGAACAATTTGAACAATTGTTAACGTGTTGCGTTTGTTTGGATCGTTATCGGATACCAAAATTGCTGCCATGTCAACACTCCTTTTGTATGGAACCCTGTATGGAGGGTTTGGTGGATTATGTCAGACGACAAGTAAGTTTCTTTTTACCTCATGTTTTCTTCATAACTGTAATTATTTTTAATAATTTTTGCGTGTCTCTAAGTTGCTTTAGAAATAAGTATTATTAAATTTCATTTAAGGAGTGAGATCGAAAAATTCTTTTTATTTATTATTTGAGTTTTATACCCTCCACCACCACAAGTGGTGAAAAGGGAATATTAATTTTGTCATTCCGTGTGTAACACCAAGAAAGAATCATTATAGACCCCATAAAGTATATATATATTCTTGCATCTTACAAACCTCCAAAATCTGATTCAAGTAATTGGCTGAAGTATGCAAAATTTTGATATAACCCAATATCTGTGAGCCATATTGATCGCAATTTTTTAGATTATTTACTGAATTTGCCACATATATTTGTATATGGTTCCGTAAAAAGTTGGCCAAGCATTCATATGTCTGCCGTCAAACAATTCCCAATGTTATTGAAAAACTGAGACACTTAGAAGGGATGATCCACATGATGTTTCTACAGCCAAAAAATAAAAAGTATTTGCAAAAGAGCACCTTATACATCCGTTTGGACAAAATGTCGGTTAGATCACTGCTCTGAATCTTTGGTACGAAAAGTGTAATGCATTGTTGATTGCAAATGAGAGCTACGAAAATTTTGTGAACGGTCCTCGTATAATTTGCTTTTAATATTTATAGTTCTGTATGTAATAGATTTTCATGACACATTTATGTGAAACTTTTACGTTTAAAGAGGATTTTTTCTGGAGCGTTATATGGAAGTTAGAAAAAATTATGGTCCAAACCTTATAGAATTTCGCACAGTGGTTTTAAATAACTAAAACTAAATACAATACCCAAGTATATATTCGACTTATGAGTTTCAAGATAATATTTGGAATGTTGTTTGTATGGGACCTATGAGAAGTAATAGAGCGATTCTCATATAATTTTACACTTAATTAGAGACATTTTTTGGCAAATTTTTATATTTAGAAATTTTTTGTACTATAAACTCCAATTTGAGGGAACATTTGTATGAGTCTAATATGAAATAATGCACCGACTATAACCAATAGATGTCGTCCTTCGGCCAAAATAATTGTACACATTAAGATATCTTCAAAACTGCGACCTGTACTTTACGAACAAGCTTTGCATATTAAGTCAGCCGGACGGACGGACATGCTTAAAAGAAGTTATTCCGAATCAAACGACATACTTAAAAGTGTTATGGGACTATTTTTCTGTCTGTTACAAAAATCTGCACAAACGCGTAATACCAAATAATACATACAAGGCTCAAAAATTCCTGACAGGAACGCCGCTTAAAATTAAAAGGCCAAAAACAGAGCACGGAAATTTAAGTCAAAATTTCGAAAAATATACAACATATACAATATATTGTTGCTGTATAATGAATGATTTAACGTATTTTACGACAGACTTTCAAAAATTTTATGATGCTCGTGTGAATGTTGAATAAAAGTTTGAAATACAAAATTTCCCAAAAAGTTCTAGATGTAACAACTAAAATGCATTTGACCATAAATTGTAAAAAGGGGCTCTAAAAATGCCGAAATTTATAAAAAGTAATGTGCTGCTTCCATTCATAAGATTTTGTAATGCGTTCACTTATTCTTTACCTAATTTGGTATCCTGTTAGTTTGGTAAACACGCTTTGGAGTTGTATAACGTGGTGCTTGTACCAATAGGGGCACATCCACCATACTGCCTGGAACTAAGGCCATTGGAGAAATATTTGGCTCCTGTTAAAAGAGAATTGAAGAGCCCAAAAATTTTCCAAAAGTGTGATAGAGTTTAGAAGATTTAGACTTCCTGTTCGAGCAGGTTATCAAATAAAAAATTAAAACTCTGTGTTTAGTGATTTCGTTTTTATTAACATATATGTATGTTAAGAATTTTTTATCTCACTATTGCTGTTAATTAAAATGTGGAAAAGTACTTTAAATTTATTTCTGTATTAATGTTTTTATTATTGGATTTAAATGAAATTTTATTACATAAAAATTATAAAAAATAAATTTTAATACCAAAAACAAAATTCAATAAAAATCTGTCTATAAAAATATTTATTAATATTTTATATTTTTTATAATATTTTTTTTTAAATATTTCATACTCGAGTTTAATATTGTAAACAAATTAATAACTAAATATCAATATCACAAATTAAAGATAAGTTAACTAAAGTTGTTATTTAATTACCACTATGTAATATTAATGCAGGTTAAACACACACATTTATGAAAAAATATATTTACCAACACTAGATTGTAGGTTACACAGTGGGACAAAATCGATTTTGGTATAAATAAATGTGTAACGATTGATCAGGTGGTAAGATTTTTATATCCATGTTTGAGGCTTCAAAACATGGTCAATAACCAACTTTGAGTCCCAAACTTTATATTTATATTCCATTATATTTTTGTATATTTCAAATATCTATTGCTTTCTCACTGTTAACTGTTAAATGTGTTATATTGCAATTAAAGTTAATTTATATGAAATTGCTTAAAATAGTTTGTTATTGTGAATCATTTAATCTTAAGGGATTTATTGTTATGGCAATATGTTATTTTCTAATTAAAACTTAAATTAACTGATATTTGTCAACAAATTTTTGTTTTTTTTTAGAGTTTCTATTAGAAAATTATTATTTTAAAAAAACAACAAATTCTTGTTCAGACAACAAAATGACTTAAGTATAATTTTAATAAAATTGAGAATTTCTCGAAATTTTCTATAAATCGATAATTTTTCTAAAATTTTCTAAAAATTGAGAATTTCTCGTAAATTTTCTATAAATTGAGAATTTTTAAAATTTTTTCCATAAATTAAGAATTTTTTTAAATTTTCTTAAAATTGAAAATTTATCGAAAATTTTCAATAAATCGAGAATTTCTCGAAAATTTTCTGTAAATTGAAAATTTCTCGAAAAATTTCTATAAATTAAGAATTTCTTGAAAATTTTCTATAAATTGAAAATTTCTCGAAAGTTTTTTATAAATTGAGAATTTTTTGAAAATTTTCCATAAATCGAGAATTCTTTGAAAATTTTCTATAAATTGAGAATTAATCGAAAATTTTCTATAAATTGAAAATTTTTCTCGAATTTTTCGAGAAATTGAAAATTCTTCAATTTATTATTTTTTATTATATTTTGTTATATAAATTTTCTATAATTTGAAAATTTCTCGAAAATTTTCCATAAATTGAAAATTTCTCGAAAATTTTCTATAAATTGAGAATTTTTTACAATTTTCTATAAATTGAAAATTTCTCGAAAATTTTCTATAAATTGAGAATTTTTTACAATTTTCTATAAATTGAGAATTTTTTTTAATTTTCTATAAATTGAGAATTAATCGAAAATTTTTTATAAATTGAAAATTTCTCGAAGATTTTCTAGAAATTAAAAATTTCTCAATTTATTATTTTTTATTATATTTTGTTATATAAATTTTCTATAAATTGAAAATTTCTCGAAAATTTTCAATAAATCGAGAACTTCTCGAAAATTTTCAATAAATCAAGAATTTCTCGAAAATTTTCTATAAATTGAAAATTTCTCGAAAATTGTAGAATTTCTCGAAAATGTGCCTTAAAACCAACGTTAAACTTTTTTTATTCTACACCACAAAGGGTGAAGTTAGTATTATGCGTTTGAGCATAATACCACATTTAAGTATACTGTTCGACTCAGAATCACTTCCTGAGTCGATTTAGGCATGTCGCCCGTCCGGATAGCTTTCCATGTAAATCCTGTTCTAAGAGTAGAGATTGCTGTTTTGAAGATATCTTAATGAAATTTGGCGTGTACTATTGTTTTGGGAAATGGACAATGCCTATTGAAATTGGTTATAATCTGTCCATTATTGCGCATTGGTCCCATACAAATTTCCCCCGAAATGAGGTTCTTGACCCATAAAATTCCTAAATATGGAACGATTTTATGTGAATTATGCGAAAGTATGTCTTATTATATTGCTAAGCGATAAATCAGTTTATACGAGGATCGGTTATTATTTCTCATAGGTTCTATACAACCATCCTTCCAGATATAACCTTAAAAATTAAAAATCGCAAATGTACAAAAATAGTTATGGTCTAATAAATATAACCTTAAACCGATGTGCGTAATTATGCGAGGATTGGTCTATAATCTTTTATAACTCCCATATGAACTTCCAGAAAAAAATCCTTTAAAAGCACATAAATTTCAAATATTGTTAGTATCATAATGAACTATTGCATATATAAACAAAAACACATTAAGCAAATTATACGAGGATTGTTCAAAAATTTTTTATAGCATTTATTTGCAACCAACAATGTGGGGTAGTGAATTTCTCACAAATTTTCCTTAAATCGCAAATTTATGTTAAATTTGCTTTAAATAGCAAGTTTGTATTAAATGTGCCTTAAGTCATATTATAGCTGCATTAAGGTAGGGAATTGTACACTGTGATATACAGTTTAAAATGATAGTTAGGGCCTTTTGCATTTTAGGTGTTGAAATGTGTTCATACATTTTACATATAAATAACATATTTATGAACTCTTTTTTGGCTGGGAAATTTTCTTTATTATTTTTATTTTTTATTTTTTTGTTTTTGTTGTCACACAAAAGTTTATGAAACAATTTCCTCTACACATACACAAGCACATGTACACAAACATACACACCAGCATATGTGTAAATATGTAATAGTTGTGCATGTAAAATTTATATTTATTTATATGTCTCTTGCATATGTGCGTGTATTTTTTCTATATGTTTATTTTTCTTCTTCTTCTTTTTTTGGAAATCAGCCAATAAAAAATATCGGTTTTATTATTTATTTCATTTTCATACATTTCAACAGCAAAAATATAACGTTTATAGAAAAGTCTAGTGGAGAAGAAACAAAAAAGAAAAAAACAACAAAAATTGGTATATGAGTGGGTGTCTGAATTATTGCATATAATGTAACCAATTCGACTTATTTTCAGAAAAAAATACGAAAAAAAAACTGGACTACAAAAAATAGATTTATTATTATTTGTACAATGTTTTAATTGAAAATTTATAAGTTTTACGTAAATTGTTTAAAAATATCAATGATTTGAAAAAATCTTAAAAATTGGTGATCACAGAGCAGGCAAACGAATGCTTTTGAGATTTTTAGGGGAAAGAGAAATATTTGGAACAAATTATAGTTAATTTCACAAAAAAATAATAAAAGTGAAAAAATCGAAAATTTATAAAACAAAAAATAATTTGTCATTTATATGAATTCAAAATAATAAATGTTCTTTTCAAAAAATTATACTTTTAAGATATCATTTGCATTAAAACTGAAAAATGCAAAAAATTTCACCATAAATTTGAAATTTGGAGAAAATTTTCAATAAAATTTCAGCATAAAATGAAAACAACTCGAATTGGTGACTAAAAGAACTTTAACATAAAAATGTGATTTAAGGTTTATTTAAGGAAAATGCAGTCCTTTTATTTAGATAAAAATTAAAATTTTAAAGAGATTTGGAAAAAATAATACAAATTTGTGATTTAAAGTAAGTTCAAGAAAGATCTTTGATTTAAAGAACTTTTAAAACTGTTTAAGCTAAAAAAAATTTACTATACATTTATATTAAACTAAACTTTTTTAAACAATTCTCGATTTATAAAAATTTTTCGAGAAATTCTAAATTTTTAGAAATTTTTCGAAAAATTCTCAATTTATAGAAAATTTTCGAGAAATTCTCAATTTATGGAAAATTTTCGAGAAATTCTCAATTTATGGAAAATTTTCGAGAAATTCTCAATTTATAGAAAATTTTCGAGAAATTCTCAATTTATAGAAAATTTTTGGAGAAATTCTCAATTTATAGAAAATTTTCGAGAAATTCTCAAATTAATGAAAATTTTCGAGAAATTCTCAATTTATAGAAAATTTTCGAGAAATTCTCATTTAATAGAAAATTTTCGAGAACTTCTCAATTTATAGAAAATGTTCGAGAAATTCTCAATTTATGGAAAATTTTCGAGAAATTCTCAATTAATAGAAAATTTTCGAAAAATTCTCAATTAATAGAAAATTTTCGAGAAATTCTCAATTTATAGAAAATTTTCGAGAAATTCTCAATTTATAGAAAATTTTCGAGAAATTCTCAATTTATAGAAAATTTTCGAGAAATTCTCAATTTATAGAAAATTTTCGAGAAATTCTCAATTTATAGAAAATTTTTGGAGAAATTCTCAATTTATAGAAAATTTTCGAGAAATTCTCAATTTATGGAAAATTTTCGAGAAATTCTCAATTTATGGAAAATTTTCGAGAAATTCTCAATTTATGGAAAATTTTCGAGAAATTCTCAATTTATGGAAAATTTTCGAGAAATTCTCAATTTATAGAAAATTTTTGGAGAAATTCTCAATTTATAGAAAATTTTCGAGAAATTCTCAATTTATAGAAAATTTTCGAGAAATTTTCAATTTATAGAAAATTTTCGAGAAATTCTCATTTAATAGCAAATTTTCGAGAACTTCTCAATTTATAGAAAATTTTCGAGAAATTCTCAGTTTATAGAAAATTTTCGAAAAATTCTCAATTTATAGAAAATTTTCTAGAAATTCTCAATTTATAGAAAATTTTCGAGAAATTCTCATTTAATAGAAAACATCTCAATTCATAGAAAATTTTCGAGAAATTCTCAATTTATAGAAAATTTTCGAGAAATTCTCAATTTAAAGAAAATTTTCGAGAAATCCTCAATTTATAGAAAATTTTCGAGAAATCCTCAATTTATAGAAAATTTTTGAGAAATTCTCAATTTATTGAAAATTTTCGAGAAATTCTCAATTAATAGAAAATTTTCGAGAAATTCTCAATTTATAGAAAATTTTCGAGAAATCCTCAATTTATAGACAATTTTCGAGAAATCCTCAATTTATTGAAAATTTTCGAGAAATTCTCAATTTATTGAAAATTTTCGAGAAATTCTCAATTTATTGAAAATTTTCGAGAAATTCTCAATTTATTGAAAATTTTCGAGAAATTCTCAATTTATTGAAAATTTTCGAGAAATTCTCAATTAATAGAAAATTTTCGAGAAATTCTCAATTTATAGAAAATTTTCGAGAAATTCTCAATTTATAGAAAATTTTCTAGAAATTCTCAATTTATAGAAAATTTTCGAGAAATTCTCATTTAATAGAAAACTTCTCAATTCATAGAAAATTTTCGAGAAATTCTCAATTTATAGAAAATTTTCGAGAAATTCTCAATTTAAAGAAAATTTTCGAGAAATCCTCAATTCATAGAAAATTTTCGAGAAATTCTCAATTTATAGAAAATTTTCGAGAAATTCTCAATTTAAAGAAAATTTTCGAGAAATCCTCAATTTATAGAAAATTTTCGAGAAATCCTCAATTTATAGAAAATTTTCGAGAAATTCTCAATTTATTGAAAATTTTCGAGAAATTTTCAATTTATTGAAAATTTTCGAGAAATTCTCAATTAATAGAAAATTTTCGAGAAATTCTCAATTTATAGAAAATTTTCGAGAAATCCTCAATTTATTGAAAATTTTCGAGAAATTCTCAATTTATTGAAAATTTTCGAGAAATTCTCAATTTATTGAAAATTTTCGAGAAATTCTCAATTTATTGAAAATTTTCGAGAAATTCTCAATTTATTGAAAATTTTCGAGAAATTCTCAATTTATTGAAAATTTTCGAGAAATTCTCAATTAATAGAAAATTTTCGAGAAATTCTCAATTTATAGAAAATTTTCGAGAAATTCTCAATTTATAGAAAATTTTCGAGAAATTCTCAATTTATAGAAAATTTTCTAGAAATTCTCAATTTATAGAAAATTTTCGAGAAATTCTCATTTAATAGAAAACTTCTCAATTCATAGAAAATTTTCGAGAAATTCTCAATTTATAGAAAATTTTCGAGAAATTCTCAATTTAAAGAAAATTTTCGAGAAATCCTCAATTCATAGAAAATTTTCGAGAAATTCTCAATTTATAGAAAATTTTCGAGAAATTCTCAATTTAAAGAAAATTTTCGAGAAATCCTCAATTTATAGAAAATTTTCGAGAAATCCTCAATTTATAGAAAATTTTTGAGAAATTCTCAATTTATTGAAAATTTTCGAGAAATTCTCAATTAATAGAAAATTTTCGAGAAATTCTCAATTTATAGAAAATTTTCGAGAAATCCTCAATTTATAGAAAATTTTCGAGAAATCCTCAATTTATAGAAAATTTTCGAGAAATTCTTAATTTATTGAAAATTTTCGAGAAATTCTCAATTTATTGAAAATTTTCGAGAAATTCTCAATTAATAGAAAATTTTCGAGAAATTCTCAATTTATAGAAAATTTTCGAGAAATTCTCAATTTATAGAAAATTTTCTAGAAATTCTCAATTTATAGAAAATTTTCTAGAAATTCTCAATTTATAGAAAATTTTCGAGAAATTCTCATTTAATAGAAAACTTCTCAATTTATAGAAAATTTTCGAGAAATTCTCAATTTAAAGAAAATTTTCGAGAAATCCTCAATTTATAGAAAATTTTCGAGAAATTCTCAATTTATAGAAAATTTTTGAGAAATTCTCAATTTATAGAAAATTTTCGAGAAATTCTCAATTTATAGAAAATTTTCGAGAAATTCTCAATTTATAGAAAATTTTCGAGAAATTCTCAATTTAAAGAAAATTTTCGAGAAATCCTCAATTTATAGAAAATTTTCGAGAAATTCTCAATTTATAGAAAATTTTTGAGAAATTCTCAATTTATAGAAAATTTTCGAGAAATTCTCAATTTAAAGAAAATTTTCGAGAAATCCTCAATTTATAGAAAATTTTCGAGAAATCCTCAATTTATAGAAAATTTTTGAGAAATTCTCAATTTATTGAAAATTTTCGAGAAATTCTCAATTTATTGAAAATTTTCGAGAAATTCTCAATTAATAGAAAATTTTCGATAAATTCTCAATTTATAGAAAATTTTCGATAAATTCTCAATTTATAGAAAATTTTCGAGAAATTCTCAATTTAAAGAAAATTTTCGAGAAATCCTCAATTTATAGAAAATTTTCGAGAAATTCTCAATTTATAGAAAATTTTTGAGAAATTCTCAATTTATAGAAAATTTTCGAGAAATTCTCAATTTAAAGAAAATTTTCGAGAAATCCTCAATTTATAGAAAATTTTCGAGAAATCCTCAATTTATAGAAAATTTTTGAGAAATTCTCAATTTATTGAAAATTTTTGAGAAATTCTCAATTTATTGAAAATTTTCGAGAAATTCTCAATTTATTGAAAATTTTCGAGAAATTCTCAATTAATAGAAAATTTTCGAGAAATTCTCAATTTATAGAAAATTTTCGATAAATTCTCAATTTATAGAAAATTTTCGAGAAATCCTCAATTTATAGAAAATTTTCGAGAAATCCTCAATTTATAGAAAATTTTCGAGAAATCCTCAATTTATTGAAAATTTTCGAGAACTTCTCAATTTATAGAAAATGTTCGAGAAATTCTCAATTTATAGAAAATGTTCGAGAAATTCTCAATTTATAGAAAATTTTCGAGAAATTCTCAATTTATAGAAAATTTTCGAGAAATTCTCAATTTATAGAAAATTTTTGGAGAAATTCTCAATTTATAGAAATTTTCAAGAAATTCAAAATTTATAGAAAATTTTTGAGAAATTCTAAATTAATAGAAAATTTTCGAGAAATTCTAAATTAATAGAAAATTTTCGAGAAATTCTTAATTTATAGAAAAATGTTCGAAAATTTTTTGAAAAATTAAAAATTTTAGAATTTTTTCTACAATTTTTTTGGTTTATAGAAAATTTCGATAACTTTTAAATTCAGCATTCAGTGTTTCATTTCACTTTTTGTCATTTATTTAATGAAAATTAATTGAATTGATTTAAATTAATTTTCTTTCCATAAAAATGACATACAAAAAATTTTAAGCGAACATTTAAGATACCATTTGTGATCCAATTTTACAAATGGCTTTTACAGATGTTTACAAGATTATTATTAATTAAATTTTCAAGATAATAAAAAATTAATTTAATACTAAAAGTTATTTTCATCAATTGAAATTTTATATTTAAATTTGGTTATTAAAGTTATTTCTATGAATTTAAGTTTAAGTTTCATATTTTTTTTGCTTATTTTTATAGCAAATCATTATTTTCTACTTTTAGGTTAAATGTCCAGAATGTCGTGCCGAACATCGTATACCCTACAATGGTGTACAGGCATTTCCCACCAATGTAACGCTACAACGTTTTCTCGAATTACATATCGAGATAACGGGTGAATTACCAGATCCAACATCAGGTGAGTTTGGAAACTGCTTTGAGAGAAGTATTTTGTATCTTTTTTCTGGAACTTTGAAGGCTTCTTAGTAATGTATATATATCTTTTATAGGATTTTTATATTTTGTAGTATTTTTTTTTTTTGTAAAATAAATGTGAATTTTTTCTTTGAGTGTAAAAAATAAGAATAATTTTTAATTCATTTATTTGATTTTCTACAAATTTTTTTTTGCCATGATATGCAAATAATATATCCATCCTGACATTCAATACAAATTTTTAATAATATTGTAAATGTATATGTTTGAAAGTATGTGTGTGTGTGTGTGAAAGTTAAAAAGAAATTCCATAAAATTTTTAACAAAAACTCTGTAAGGAAATTTCTAGGAAAATAGCTTTTTTGGCATATTTAATATACAATTTCAGATTTCACTTAAACAACAGTGTTGCACAAAAGTAAATTTAATTCAATATATATATTTTGTAATTGAATTTGGTATTCTGAGATTGATATAAAAGAAAAAAATATCATTTATGAATTAGTTTGTTTCTAAGAAATTAAGTGATTTACTTTTCCTATGCACTGTATCTTTAAATATTTTGCTTTTACATATATTAAGGTAGAATTTTGACAACTATTCTTGCAACTAGTCAATGCTGGTAGTAACAACAGCAAGACACCATCTTGTGTTATATTATGGAACTATATATAGTTTTTTGTTGTATTGTCAATATAACTAATATATGTAAAAATAATATTTGTAAATTCACTTTTCCATTTGATTTCATAGTTCTCCTTCTCTTTTCCTCTATAATATATATTTCGATTGGGTAATAGATGCATAACCAATTCAATTCTTTTACTTTCTTATTTTAAACATTTCATATTCAGACATTTACTTAGGAAACTAGCAATATGTACATTAGGGCGGTACACTGAAAAAAGGCACACAATTCAACTTATACTTGAACTAGAACCTGAACTAGAATCGAAACTAGAACCTGAACTCTAAATTGAATTAGAACCTGAGCTAGAACATGAACTAGAACCTGAACTCGAAACTGTATTAGAACTGAACCAGAATTGAAATGGGACTGAACTAGAACTGAACTAGAACTGAACTAGAACTAAACTAGAACTGAACTAGAACTGAACTGGAAATGCACTTGAACTTGAAATAAGACCTGAATTATAACCTGAACTTCAACGTGAATAAGAAGCTGAACTAGAACATGAACTGAACTACAATATGAATTGGAACATAAACAGGAACCTGAACTAAAAGCTGGACATAACCTTGAACTTCAACCTAAACTATAATCTGAATTAGAATCAGAATTTGAACTAAACTCTGAACTAGAACTTGAACTGGCTTTAAAAAATATCCTGAATTTGTTCTCCATTTCACTGGGGATGTTGTATCGCCCTAATCTTATTTTAAAAGTCTTCACATGAGTAACGAATTATCGACATATGTATTGACTGTATAAAATTTTTATTTTAAGCGTTAAAAGTTAAAAGATTCTTTGCAAAAACAACATGAATTTTTATGTTGACAGTTGTTTTAAATATAAAAATATAAAAAAGTATCAGAATCAATAGAAACGAATAATATCCTTCACACATACATACATGAAAAGAATTTTCTTGTTGAACTAAGGAAATGAAGAACATAAATATTTTCACTCTTAGATTTCAAATCCAATAAAAATATTTTTATAAAACTTTTACAAAAATCAAATAAGTAAAGAGGATTGAAGATAATTGATACTGCAGAGTTAAGTAGTTTTTTAAATGAACTTAAATCGAGATTTGACGAAATTCAGAAAATCTGACTAAATCGCAGAAAAATAAATATTAATCTTAGTTTTGTTGCAACTAAGTTTGCAAGTTTCCAATATTTGGAAAATGTTGCAAACTGGCTTTTTATTAGTCTAAAATCATCCAAAAGTTAGGCAAATTTCTACACTCTTAATAGTAAGTTCGCACTTATTGCAGGGTGCAAAAGAAACGATTTGCCGTTTCCTAGGAAATGTGAAAGAGAGTTAAGTAAGGAATACATATCCTTTCTGATAAGATAATAACATTTTATATAAATATTTGAAGTGAATAAAAGTTTCAAATTATTTATTTAAACATGTCTTTATTGTGACAAAAATTTATTGCGCATAATTAAATAAATGTATTAAAAATGTTAGGCAATACGACATCTTGCAGACGCTACGTATGATAAATAAATTTATTTAAAGTTCAGACTTTATAGCAGCGATTGATTCAGAAGCTTATTTCGTTTTTATTTCAATTCTAGTTCAGTTCAAGTTCAGTTCAAGTTCAGTTCAAGTTCAGTTCTAGTTCACTCTCTGTTTAGTTCGATTTAGTTCTAGTTCTAGTTCAGTTCTAGTACAGTTCTAGTTCAGTTCTAGATCAATTCTGGTACAGTTCTAGTTCAGTTCTAGTTCACTTCTAGTTCTGTTCAAGTTTAGTTCTAGTTCACTCCCAATATAGTTCGATTTAGTTCTAGTTCTAGTTCAGTTCTAGGTCAATTCCGGTACAGTTCTAGTTCAATTTTAGTTGAGTTCTAGTTCACTATTAGTTCTGTTCAAGTTCAGTTTTAGTTCACTCCCAGTTCAGTTCGATTTCAGTTCTAGTTCTAGTTTAGTTCGATTTCAGTTCAAGTTCTAGTTCAGTTATAGTACAATTCTAGTTCAATTCTAGGTCTGTTCTAGTTCAGTTCTAGTTCAATTCTAGTTCTGTTCTAGTTCAGTTCCGCTTTGGATCTAGTAGAGTATTAGTTCAGTTCTAGTTCATATATATAATTTACCTCTTATTCAAACTCCTAAAACTATATTATCTTGCAAATTTCACGTTAATTTTATTTTCCAGGTCAAATTATGGAAAGATGTGGTGTTTGTTCAGAGAAAGCTTATCTTCAGCCCTGTGCTCACTGTGAAAAGAAAATTTGCGATGACTGCAAAAGTGCCCATATGGACATATTGAGGCGCGAAATTACACGTTTCAACTCACAGGTAATTCTTTTCAATCAATTATTATTCTAATTTCATACTAAAATTCTATTTCTTTATCTAATTTTATATCCAGATTCGTCGCAGTTTACATCGCTTGCAAGATTCATTGGCTCTTATTGAAAAGAACATGGTGTGCTTACAGACAAATTGCGTTAGTACATCAGAGGAAATCGATGAAATCTATCGTCGTATTACTAAAGCCATTAAGGATCGTGCCGATCACTTGAAGGGAGAAATCGATCGCTACCTCACCATCGAATTGCGTAATTTGAATACGTTAAAAGAAAATCTCGATACTGAAATCAGCAATATCACAAGTAATTGCGATATTGTCGATAAGTATATGAATGAAACAGTTGAATGGGATGATTGTGAACTAATGGATACGAAGGAGATCTTTTTGAAGACAGTGGAATTTTTAAGACATTTCGAATATGAAAATTCCGATTATAGTCGTCGTGTACGCTTTTTGGTTTCAATTGACCCGAATCAATTGGTCATGAATTTGGCTACATTTGGTGATTTGAATATAACACCCCATTCAACTGTAGGTTCCACAAGCAGCTCACATTTGGCACCACCCTCAGCATTACAACCAGGTTTAATGCGTTCTAAAAGTGATCATCGTTTGGCCACACAATTCCGCCAACAAGAGGAACGTATTGGTTATAATGATGAGCCAGTATTGGGTGGTCGCCGTTTTGGTGAGCGCCCGGTGCGCATTAATAATGATCGCTATGGCGATAGTGGTTCTAGTCGTTATAGTCGTGGTGGTGGTGGCGATTATGATTATGATAATGATTACGACAATGATCAGTCGACCCGTTCGGGTAAATCACGTTTCCGTTCACGTTTCGTGCGTTCTCACCAAAACGATGATTCCGACAACGAAGAAAAACAACAACAACGCCAACAGGAAGAAAAGAAACTTAAAGATAAAGTGCGTGATGCCGAAGATGCATCACGTGGCCAGCTTAGTGGTATTATACGTTTGAGTGATTGTGCCCGCGTCATACAACGTTTAGCTGATATTGGCAAAGAAAAGAAGGAGAAAAAGGTCGACACGGCAGCCCAGGCAGCTGTACAAGCAGCTATACAGGCCCAAAAAGCCTCTATGCAAAGACCCAAACAACAGCCACCAGCAGCCCAACGACAAGTTTCCGAAGATGATGAGATTAGTCGTATTAAACGGCAAAATAAAAATGCTCCCAGTTCATCGACGGCCGCTGCTGCAACACCAGCAACGGATGCAACCGATAGACCAACAGCTGATCGTGTGAGTGCTTTAAAACGTAATAGTGTTGCCCCTGGGGCCAATAATAGTGAAGATAGTGAGAATAGTTCTCATAATGCATCGCCAGTGCGTAGGACTCCACCCAGGATAGAGGTGAGTGTGGTTGAAACAAATGAAGAAGAAAACAATCCTTGTACTAGTAGAAGTAGTTACAACAATAACAATAACATAGAAATAGATGTAGGGAAGAGGGAGGAGAAAGAAATGGTTGATAAGAATGATAATGAGGAGGATGAAGAAGAAGAGGATGATAGTGAGGAGGAATCAGAAGAGGAAGAAACAGAAACGGAATCTGAATCAGATTCCGAAGAGGATGAGGAAAATGAAGAGGAGGAACCAAAGGCTGATGAATCTATTAATAATACAGTAGAAAATTCCCAAACTGAACATTTGAATGTAGAACAGTCTTCTAATCATGCGGAGACAGCTACTGAGGAAGAAGAAGAAGAAACTGAAACAGAAACAGATACAGATACCGAAGAAGAGGAAACTGAATCCGAAGAAGATGGAGAAGAGGAGCAAAAAGAAATAAGGAATGATGAGGAGAATGTAGAGGAAGTAAAACCTTCTGAAAATTTTGAAAGTGACAGCAAAGGGGAAGTAGAAAAATCAGAAAGTGAGGAAAATGAAGAAGAGGATGAAGAAACATCTGATGATGAAGAAAATTTCGAAGATGTTGAAGAGTTTCAAAATGAAGAGAAAATAGAAAAGTCTGAAGTTGAGGAAAAAGTAGATAAATCTGAGGATGAAGCAAATGCAGAGGAAGAAGAGGAGTTCGAGGAAGTAGAAGGAGAAGTGGAAGTAGATAATGAAGAAGGTGTAGAAAAAGTGGAAAAGTCGGAAATAGAAAAAAATTTGGATGAAGTAAAAGAATCCGAAAATGAGGGAAATGAGGAAAACAAGGAGGAGGATGTAATAAATAAAAATGTGGAAACCAATACAGATGAAGTTATAGACACAAATGTAAATAATGATTTGAGTATAAAGAAGGAAAATGAAAACGATAATGAAATTTTCACAACGGAAGAATCTACTAAAACAAATGAAAACGAACAAGAGGGAGAAAGAGTAGAAGATAATGAGGATGTAGAAGTAATAGAGGAAGTAGTTGAAGTTACAGATACCGAAGAAGAAGAAGAAACTGAAGAAGAAGTAACAGATGAAGATTAAGATTTAGGTTTTTGTTCGTTGAGGGGAAGTGTGTCGAAAGTGTGTTGATTTAAGAATTTTAAGCTTTTTGTAAGCTCCTTTGTAATCCATAGTTAAATAAATAGTATTTATTTCTTGTGATAGTTTAAAACAAAAACATATTTACAACCATTAATATTTATCCTCCTTTTTTCCATTTTGATACTTCAATAAAATTCTCGTTTTCTTTTTCCTAATCTTGTCAAAAAAAATTCAAATCTACCTTGACTAACTTAACTTCCCTACAATTCTATTTTTAATATTAAATATTTTTCTCTCTTGAAAACGTTTTACTTTTTTGACTTTTTCCCATTAATAATGAAATTCTTGGTTATGACAACAATTCATTCATTTCATTTCGTTCTCTTTTTTCTTTATTGTAAACCTGTCATAGTCAAAAATTTCCTTATAAACGGGAAAGTGAAGTGAAATGAAATCAAATCAAATTTATTTTTTTTTCTCTTTAAATAATAAAAAAAGTGTAAAAAAACTTAATTTCCTTTGGGATACATATACGTATCAAATTTTGTATTTTTTTGTTAACCTTTTTTTCTCTTAATATATCCGATACTTATTTATATTTAATTTTAATAGTTTTTTTTGTATTGTCCTCTTCTTTGTTTCGATTCACATCTATCCCCCCTGTTTGGAGTTTAATATTATTTTTTTATTATTTTATTTTACTATTTTTTCTTTATGTTAACAACAATTTGTTTTTAATCTTTAATAAGTTGCAAAAAAAAAACTAAACTAAAAACGAAATTAAAAAACAACCTAAATTAAAAAAAAAAACTTAAATGAGAAAATCACAAAAAAAAAAAAAATAACTTTTAACTTGTATACCTGAGATTTTATTTTATACATTTTATTTTTATTTTTTAATTTAAGCTTAAGATTGATTTTCTTTATTACACCCTAAACTCTCTATAATTGGTGGTATATTTCTTGTGGATATAAAATATAAAAATTTTAAGGGAAGTATGCCTTAGA
Source organism: Cochliomyia hominivorax (assembly GCA_004302925.2). Classification (NCBI taxonomy): domain Eukaryota; kingdom Metazoa; phylum Arthropoda; class Insecta; order Diptera; family Calliphoridae; genus Cochliomyia; species Cochliomyia hominivorax. The sequence continues at coordinate 66,428,874 of PYHX02000494.1, forward strand.
CAAAAATGTTACAGGCAACATTTGTAAAAAGCAATTTTTTAACATTATTCTATTATAACATAATTTCAACATTGTCAACATGTTGCAGAAACATTTAGAAATTGTTTAGAAAAATGTTTGCGTACATCAATATTAATTAAAAATCTTACATTTTTAAAATATTGTGGAAACATATATGACATTTTTTACAAAAAAAATGAAACTTAATTTTTTTATTTGACAAAAACAATATTTATACTCTACACCACTATGGTGGTGCGGTATAAATAAGTATACCGTTCGACTCAGTCGATTTAAGCATGTCCGTCCGTTTGTCTGGCTGGTTGACCATGTAAATCTTGTTTTGAAAATATCTTAATAAATTTTGACACGTATTTTGGTCCAGGGACAATGGTTATTAAATGATAGACTTATGATCGGTATATTATTTCATATAGGTCCCATATAAATGTCCCCCGGAATGGGGTGTTTAGCCCATAAAACTGAGACTTATTATATTCTTCAACAATGTGCTTAATTATACGGGGATCCGTCCATTTTTTGTAATAGGTCCTATTCAACCGACCTTCCAAATATCATAAATCGCACATATTCGTGTGTATTGTAAAATATTTAATCATATATGATTTAAATATAAGCCAAAAAAGCTCTGAGAAATTTTACGAGGGTTGGAACATATTTTTTTTTTAATTTTCATATAACCCGACAGAAAAAATTCCCTTAAAACGCATAAATTTCACATAAGTGTTAGCATCATTGTAATATATTGTACACATAAGCAAAATAAGGAAAGCAAATTATACGAGGGTCGTTCATAAATTTACAATCAGAGACTACAACATTTTTATTTGCTTCAAATACCTTTATGAGTTAGTGATCTAAAGCAACAAAAGACTTCTTGCGATTTCTTCATACACATTTAAATGTTGCTAAACATTTATTTAGCATTTTTTCCATAAAATGTTGCTTCAAGGTTTTTTAATAGGTGTTATTTTTTTTGAGATGTTAAGAAACATTTTTGTACTTCATAGAACAAAATAATTAAAATATTTTTAAATTTTTGGATAAAAAATTTGAAAAAATTGATGATGTTTCTAAACATTTGAATGTCTTGTATTTAAAGAACTTTTTAAATATTGCTTGTCTACACTCGTATTTTGTATAGTTTTTGAGATCTTGCTTAAAATGTCTATAGGACTTTCAAGATTTTTATTAACATTGTATGTGATATTGCAGTTTATGTTTCTAGACATTTATTTCACAAAGATGTTGCTTATGGATTTATATCAATTTCTATTAAAATTGAATTATTTTGGAGATGTTTATCAACATTTTCATATTTCACAAAATAAAATAAGTAAAAGTTAATAAAATATTGGAATAAGAATTGAAGTATGTTATTGATGTTTTTAAACATTTGAATGTTTATTGTGGTTTTTAAATGTTGCTCATCTATATTTTTATTTTGTATACTTTCTGAGATATTATTTAAAATGTTAATAGAACTTTTAAAATGTTTATCAGCATTATATGTGATTTATAGTTTATGTTGCAAGATATCACAGAGATGTTGCCTTTAAAATATTTTTGATTTGTATCAGTATCTATCAACATTGAATTGTTTCTTTTTTTGAGATGTTTAGCAACATTTTTTCTAAAATTAAATATTAAAAATTAAAAAATTTTGAAACATTCTTATGTTCTTTAAGAATATGTTATTGATAATTTAAAACTGATGTTAATAATTTTCTTTCGCATACTTCCCCTCAACATTGTTTCAAAGGATTAATATTTTAAACTGCCTTTTTGTCGTATGTTGCAAAACATTTTAAATTAAAAATAAATATTATTTTGATTAATAACTATTTTAGGATCCCAAATCCTTTTGGAACAAAAACAAGAAATATATTTTAGGCCAATTATAGTGATTTTATTAATAAAAAAAAATAAAAACATATTTATCCCATTAAAACAAATAAAAATTATATTAAATGTCAGCTTGAATTTACTTAATCCACAAAATAATATTTTTTTTAATAAAAGGACATCAGAAAATTTTAACCTCTAATTTATGATTTGTTATTTATTATGGCAAAAACCAAAAAAAGAAGCCTTATCAAAGAAGAGATTGCAAATTGTTAGAAAATCGATTAAATGATTTATAACCTTTAAGTAACCTTGAAATGATATTTTAACATCTCTTACCGGCGGTCGTTATGTATTTAAATTTATATAATTTTTTAAATATTTTTAATGCAAACTTTATTAAAAAAGAAATAAATAATAAAAAATTAGTTTATGTTGTATAAAATTTTAAATCGCAAAAAATAAAACGAAAATATAAAAACTTTTTTGAGACAAAAAAAAATAAATAATTTACTGTTTTGATTTATTATTTTGAAGAATTTTGATTATTTCTTGAATTCATCTGATTCACCTGAATTCACCTGATTTTGTTTGTATTTAGTATTTTTATTTTCTTCACAAAATTTCTTATTTTCATGTTAAATTTGTTGTTCTTACTTTTGATTTTGGTTCATTTAAAATAATTTTTGTTAATTTGAAATCGGCACTGAAGAGTATAAAATAACAATACACAACGATTACAAATTTATTATAATTTTATTATTTTATTTTCTTTTTCTTATTCTGATTATTATAATATCTGTTTGGTAGTGATGTTAATTTGATTATGTTTCCGTTTTTTTTTTTTCATTATTATTATGATTATGATTATTATAATATATTTTTTTTGTTACCAACACACAGTGGTCCCAAAACGCTTTTTTATACCCTCAACCACAACAAGTTGTATGTCATTCTGTGTGTAACGCTAAAAAGACCCCATAATGTATATTTATTTTTGCATTATATCGAAATCTGAATCAAATTAGTAATGTACGTCTGTCTGTCCGTCTGTCTGTTAATAACACGTTCATATCCACAATAACTGCCGGAGCTCAATGAAATTTGGCTTAAGAATTTGTTACAATCCCGAGAAGTTTTCTGTTTAAAACCAGCAAAATCAGTGCATTATGTTTGAAGATATAATCGGACGCAATCTCTAAGTTCAAGCCAACATTTTAGCCAAAATATTAAATTTTATGAAATTCATTCCAAAAATTATCAAAATCGTTTTGGTAGAAAAAATTATATATTGTATATGTTTATGAGTGTGTATGTACAAAACATAACGTATTTATTGCACACGCATTTGTGGTGGAGAGTATTGAAGATTAGGCATAGTCGACCATAACATTCTTACTTGTTTTAGAAATAAGTCTGCTACTTTTGGACTATTAAGTATTTTATATCGAAATGAACGTTCTTTTTAGACGATTCTGGCTTTGACATTTTCTCCTCCTCAAAAACACTAAAGAAAAATTTTGAAAATTAACGAAAATCTGATGGAACTATCAGGGCATATGTTTAACCTTGTGACCTCGGATTTGCTTTATACACATTTGTGTTAGAAATTCTGTCAGAATTAAGAAAAAATTATAGTCCAGAAGAAAGTGGTTGATTTTTAAGTGAAAACCCACCTTTTCTATTTCTTTTTTTCTTATCTTCTATTTTAAAATAGTGTTTTCCATAAAAATTATGTAAAATTTTATACAGAATTTCGGCAATATTTTAGAATTGAACCCACTAAGTTCAAAAAATGAAAAAAAGCCCCTCTAAAAATGGTTTAAAATTTAATTTTGGTCTAAATATCTCTTAAACTTTAAGAGATATCCCACATTTGTAAGCTTATGTTTTGTAGGGAAGAGAATTAAAAGGGCAAAGTCAAAAGCCATATCAAATTATAAATAAGTTACTGGCTATTTAAAAAAAAAATCATCATACCCATGGTGTCCAACTTTAGACAACCACTTCCCTACCTCAGGATCCCTTAGATACATGTACTTTTCCAGAATAATTGGAATTTACCTCAAGAATGTTCGTGTAAAATTTCGTTAAAAAATATTTAATAGTTCTACAGTTGCAGAATTTTTCCAAAAAAGCGTTTTGGGACCACTGTGCAACATTTATCTTCTTTTCTCGTGATTTAAATTCATTTGCATAAATGTCTTCTATATATTCCTTTTTTATTTTCGTTATTTTACTTGTTTTGAGTTTATTTTCCTTTTTTTTGCAAAAAATATATAATTTTATCTTTTATTTTTTGGTTTTATATTATAAATTTTGAATTTCTGATGTCCCTTTAATAAAAAAGCAAACATACAACAACAACAACAACAAAAAAATCATTGTGCTTGTTAATTTTATCTTCTTCCCTCCTGTTATCAAATAACAAAAATTACTTATTTCCACAAAAAACCTTAAACACACACATACACTCTCATATCATTTTCAAACACGCATCAAGCAACATTAAACTGCTTTCTTTGTCACTTATTTTCTCTTTTGTTGTCATATCCTTCCTTTTTATGTGCTCATTTTTACCTCTATTTGTATATATTCATCCGTATATATATTTGTGTCCCAATTTTTCCTTAATTTCTGTCGAAACAAGAAATTTCCATTCATGTGTCCTTTTTTTTGTCAGTGTGTCCTAATGATATATTATGCATAATCATTGTTTAACATTGCTACCATTTCACTTTTATTTTATCTCATTTTATTCCATTATTTTTTTATCATTTCATTGTCAATGTTTGGAATTTATAATCAGCAAATATATTTATATACATAAGTAGATCTAAATAATTCTTTTTTTTTTTTTTTTTGGTTCCGCTCCTTATTTTGTAAATGTTTTACGTTTTCTATGTTTTCTCCTATTATTAATGCTGTAAATGATTTTATTTGAAATTTTCTTTAAAAGTCACTTAAAGAAGAATATTTTAATGAATTGATAGCATTTTAATTTTCATTTTTAAATTGAATTTCCCATAGGAAATATTTATAAACATAAAAAATGTTTATCAACAAATGTTGCCCAACATGTTGTAAGTGCTAAGAGATTTAATATATAAAGTATGAGATCAATAAATTTGTTGCACAAAATTTATATTAAGATTTTAAAGAATTTTGTATTACAGCCAACTTTAAATGTTTATACACATATGTAGCACAACATGTTGTATATAATCTTAATTTCAATAATAATTTGAATAAATGCCTAACCAACATTTTGAATTCAGTAAACTTGTTGTTACACATGAAGGACAATATTTTTTAAGATTAAAAAAGAAATATGTCTGTGTAAAGTTAGTGTTATATTTAACACAATGTTTATAAACATATAAAGCTCAACATGTTTAAAATGACATCATTTCAGTAACAGCTAAAAATATTGCTAAAAAAAAGTTTAAACAACACTTTGATGTTGATAAACTAACTTTACATATTATTTTTTAATTAAAAAAGATTTATTTCTAACTTCTATATTTAGTTGCAGCTAATTTACTTAAAATGTTTCCAAACAAATATTGCGCAACATGTAGGAAATAACTTACGTACTCGTGAAAATCATTTTAAGGAGTGTATTTTAATTTTTAAAATTGAAATTAAAATTTCGCATAGAAATTTTTATAAAGAAACGCTCAACATGTTGTAAATGATAAGAGATTCATTGTCTTGTTTAAGATTAATAAATTTGTTTCACAACATTTATTTTCAAGATTTTTTAAATTAAAGCAAAACTTATATGTTTCAAAATGTTGAATTGCTTCAGCTTTAAATATATATAAATAAATGAGGCACAACATGTTGAATATAATCTTAATATTTTTAACAATGATTTGGATAAAGGTTAAGCAACATTTTGAAACAATCAAGTGTAAGCAAAATTTTTATAAAAAAGATTTATTTTTTAATCTTTAGCTGCAGCTAACTTACTTAAACAATTTGTAGCAAGTAACTAAAATGTTTATAAACTTATGTCTAAAATTACTTCCATTTTTTTAATATTTCAATATTATTCCAAATTAACTACATCTTCTTATAAGTAAATGATGTTGATAAATTTGCTGTTGAAATAGATCAACATGATGCTGATAAACGTTTTGTTGCAACAAACTAACAAAAAATGTTGATAAACAATGTAGCACAATATGCTGAAAATTACTTTAAAAATCTCATAAAATTTAAAGAAACATTTTTTAAATACTTCAAAGGTTGTAAATATTTTTATGTATATAAACATGTATATCAACATGATGTTATTTATTTTGAAACATTAAACGAATTAATGAAATATTTTTATATTTCAATTAGTATCTCAATAAAATTTGAAATTCCACTAAACTTGAAAAATTTCAGTAAAATTAAAAATTTTTCAAATATCACTAAAGTGTGAAAATTTTGCTTAATTTCATAGAAATTTAAAATCTTTTATAGAATTTGAAATTTCCACTAAAGTTTAAAACTTTCATGAAAAATTTGAAATGTTCACTTAAATTTAAAATTTTTACCAAAATTCGAAATTTTGGTCAAAATATATCTTTACCAGAATTTAAAATTTTTACAAAAACTTGAAATTTTCACAAAAATTTGAAATTTTTACAAAAATTTTAAATATTCACAAAATTTTGAAATTTTCGCAAAAATTTGAAATTTTCACAAAATTTTGAAATTTTCGCAAAAATTTGAAATTTTCACAAAAATTTGAAATTTTCGCAAAAATTTCAAATTTTCGCAAAAATTTGAAATTTTCGCAAAAATTTCAAATTTTCACAAAAATTTGAAATTTTCACAAAAATTTGAAATTTTCACAAAAATTTGAAATTTTCACAAAAATTTGAAATTTTCACAAAAATTTGAAATTTTCACAAAAATGTGAAATTTTCACAAAAATTTAATTTAAATTTAAATTTAAAATTTTCACAAAAATTTAAAATTTTTGCAAAAATTTGAAATTTTCGTCGAAATATGTAGTTTTTACCAGAATTTGAAATTTTCACAAAAATTTAAAATTTTCAACGAAATTTGAAATATTCACCAAAATCTTAAATTTTAACTAAAATTTGATAACTTCGCCAAAAATGTTTCCTATTTTTTCCATATAAATGAAATTTAAAAAATTGAAACTTCTAAAATATCAGATAAATAAAATTGTTTCATTGATGACTTTTTGTAATTTCAGTGATTTAATGTTGAGTTTTCTTTAATATTTTTGAAATTTATTTTTAACGATTTTCTTTAATTCTAAAATTCCTACATTGACTTTTCATTATCAAACTCTAATAATTTCATTATCTCTTTTTTCACTTCATTATCTAATTTCTTTTCTATTTAACAAAAAAACATCATAAAATTAAACTCAAAACAAAATTTCATATTAAAAAAATAAAAAATAACAAAAAAAAAAAACTAAAAAAATCATATGAAAAAAAACAAAACAAAAAATGTTAGGCTGTCAGCGATTCTGAAGAAGAATCTGATGGATCTCCTACTCCTACTCAACAGTCAAAACCAGCAGCACCAGTGCCAGCCCAAATAGCAGCCGTCAAGAAGACAACACGTTCCGGCAGCAGTGACTCCAGTGCTTCCACTGAAAGTTCAGCCAGCTCAGCAGCTGCCGGCCGGGCTCCCTCAGCCGCTAGATACTCAGCAGCCCGAGAAAGCCCAGCACGCTCTACTAATAGTCGTCCCTCTACAGCTGCTACTACCGCAGCTGCCAGTGAAAAGAAGCCTTTCGTTAGTCGTTTCTTGCCACAACATACAACAGCAGCAAATGATAAAAGTAAAGCCGATTCAGAGTCTAGCAGTGAAGAGGAGACTTCAACTGAAGAATCCGAAGATGAAGTAGATGATAAGCCCTCAACAACTAAGACTTCGAGTGTAGTTAGTAAACCAGCATCGAGTGCTGCCACATCTGGTATATCGGCGGGTAGTTCAACAACATCTTCGTATCGCGATCGTCTTGATTCGAGACGTAGTTCACGCGATGATACGACCTCAAAAACATCTTCCGCCTATGCTACACCCTCTAGCAGTGGAACAAGTAGCGGTTATGGTACTACCTCAACAACACGCCAACGACCAGTTCCTGCTTCACATCACGATACTGAAGATCGTTATGGCGGTAGCTCAGCCACCGGTAGCAGGTATTTAATACAATTTTACAATTTTCTTTATTATTTAATGGAATTTTATTTTTTAAACTCTTAACTTAATTAAGAGAGATAATGAAAAAATAACAATATTTTTTTAATTGGCTCTAATAAGCTTTTTCTAATGCATCATTTTTGTTTTTGTATTAAATCTAATATTTTTATTATTGTTTTTTATTTTTTTCTAAAAAATATTAACTTTTTATTGAGTATAATGAATATATATTTTAAATTAATTAGTTCAACTTAATTAAATATATATTTTTAAAATTATTATTATTTTTTTGTTAACACAAACACACATATATAGTTTTTGTTAATAATACAATTTCCGCTTAAAATAATCCATAAATCTGTAAATAAATTATTTTAGGTTTTAATTTGATTTTTCTCCTTTTCTCCCATAACTGAATGTAATAAAATATTATAATTGAATTTTAATTTCTGTCAATCAGCATAAATATTTTAGCATACATTTGATAGGCAGCTGATAATTATATACAATAATTTTATTAAATAGAAACAAAAAAGTAAAAAACAAAAAAAGGAAAAATAACAATAATACTAATAAGTATAATAATTTGTAGAAAAAAATATTTATTAAAAAAAACAAGGATCAGTTTCACCACCGTGGGTTAAGTAATGTTTAATGTCAACTTTTACACAATCAATACATAATCGATACAACAATAATAAAAACAAAAAAAAGTGTGACAAAGTTTACTGTTTGATATCAAAGACTTCAGCCACGTTATTGTGGAATTACAATTAGTTTCTACAAAAAGCTTTAATGCCCATTTTTTGAGAGAATTATTCATCATCATAGTACTTCTTTTAAATGAAACTACACTTTAGTTTACTGACAAAGCTGTAGTCTGTTTTTAAAAAAACTGTAGTGTCATTTTAGACTAAACTGTAGTTTATCGACTTTTGGGTGTAGTTTATTGATTTTACTGTAATCTAGTTTATCGACTTTTTTTAGCAAAAGTTGTCTATAAACTAAGCAAAACTATAGTTTAGTCACAAAACTAAAACTACACCATAGCTAATATATATGGTGTAGTTTATGGAATAGCTATAGTACAGTACATTATATGTTTTAGTCTTGAGATTAAACTATAGTTTAGCTTAGTTTATAGACTAAATTATAGTCTCGTTTATGAACTAAATTCTAGTTTATAAAGTTTTCTTTATAGACGTAACTATAGTCTAGTTTATGAATTGAACTATAATCCAGTATATAGACTAAATTATAGTCTAATTTATAGACTAAACTCTAGTTTATAAATTGAATTCTTTTTATAAACAACTATAGTTTAATTTATGGACTAAACTATAATCTAGTTTATAGTCTTAGTTATAGTCTATTTTATAGATTAAACTATAGTCTAATTTATAAACTAAACTATAGTCTACGTTATGATATAAAATATCGACTAGTTTATAGACTACTTCATGGATTAAACTACTTAATGGACTAAACTATAGTATAGTTTATAGACTAAACTCTAGTTTAGTTTATAGACTAAATTATAGTCTAGGTTATGGTATTAATTATAGTCTAGTTTATAGACTATACTACAATCTTTTTTATAGAGTAAATAAGACTGTAGACCAATTTGGTTTTTAAACTATAATTTATTTAATAGACTTAAGTACAGTTTAGTTTATAAACTAAAATAAAAACTGTTTTATAGACTAAAAGCTAAAAAAAAATTCATAGTCTAAATATGATCTACTTTATAAGGTAAACTATAGTATGATTAATGGACTATAGTCTATTTTATAGACTAAATTGTAATTCACTTAATAGACTAAAATATAGTCCTGTTTATAGACAATAGCCTAGTTCATAGATTTTTTCTGACTATATTTAGGGCTATAGTTTGCTCTACAATGAGCTTTCGTTTGAACTATATGCTGATAATAGTTTGTTAAAATTTTAGTTTGAAATCGTCCTTAAAATTATTATATCCCTTGAATAATTTATTATATGATAAATATTTGAATTTCTACTTTTTTCTTTGGTCATTAAAATTAATAGCAGTTATTTGAAATTATAATAAACTTAATTTATAAAAAAGTATATGTTTTTATTAATAAAAATAAATTATTATGTTTCTTGCTGTTTGATTCGAAACAATTAATAGTTATGAATAAATTATAGGATTTTTTAAATAAATAAAAAAATTATAGTTGCAATCTCTGAAAATTAAACTCTTTATAGATATTTTGCTCAAAAATGCAAATATTAAAATATTTAAATCCATCTCAAATAATTATATTATAATCTAAATTATATTCAGACTAAAGTCCAAGCTATAGACCGATTCAATCACTGGTTGAATGTATAATCGATAAAGTTGTACTTGTAATAACTGTATATTTTCTAATACAAATATTTAGTCCAATTAGATTCAACTAAAACTAATCCATTTGGTAAGTATAGTTCCAACTAAATCGAGGTTTTAGCCAGTATTAATGAAACTATTTTTTTATCCAATAGTACATATCATTATTGAATATTTAGATAGCTTTTAGTACAAAATGTAGTCCAAAAATATATCTTATAGTCTTTGTAATTAATAATTAATATAGCCCAAAATATAGTCAATTCATTACTACAATTGTAGCATATATTTTAGTTATTCTAAAAACAAAAACGAATTACGATCTAAGATTCCTAATGTATCCAGTTTAAGTTCAAATTGTTGTCAAATTTGGTCCAAATTTTAGCTTATATTATAGCCCTAAGAATAGGAAGAACAATAATTAGTGAAGTCTGAACTATGGCACATATATAGCTTACATTTTTGCTAAATTTCAAGTTAAAACTAGTTTGTAAAATATTGACGTCAGTCTAAACTACTTAATTGAAAGATAAAGTCATATATCGGCCTATAAACTCAAAAGATAGACTAAACTATAGTCTACATTATAGAACAAACTACAGTTTGTAAGCTAAAATATAGCATAGCGTATAAAGTACTTAGACTATAGTCTATAAACTAGACTTTGGTTAAGTCTATAAACTATAGTTTAGTCTATATGCTAGACTATAGTTTAGTCTGGACAAAAGTATAGTCTATAAATAAGGCTATAATTTAATCTATAAAATTGACTATATATTAGGCTATAAAGTATAGAATAGTTAATTTTATTAATTAAACTACAGTTTGGACTACAAGATAGACTATAGTTTAGTTTATAATCTAGACAATAGTTATTGTAAAAACAAGACTAAATCTCAGACTATTATTTATTATTTACTGTTTAAAGTAGAATAAAGTTTTGTTATTTAACTAAAATATGGTTTAGTTAATAAACTGGAATGTCGATAAGCTAGACTATAAATCAGATTTAGTTTAGTTAGTTATAGTTATGACTATAATATATTGTTCAGTTTATAAACTAAAATATGGTAACCTATGGTTTGATCTATTGTTAGATTATATTTTAGTCTATAAAGGAGACTCCTCTAGACTGTGGTTTACTATAAAAATAAGAGTATATTTTAGACTTTAAACAAGACTTTAGTTTGGTCTTTAAAATATTCTATAGTTTTGGCCTCTAAACTAGATTATGTTTAAGTCTGTAAGATGGATTAAAAGTTAGTCACTGGTTTAGTCACTAAACTGCTCCTTCTTAGGAATGTCTTGAATTCCAAAGTTACTTCTTAAAAAAACTAAATATTTTTGACCTTTGACCTTTGGTTTCTCACTTAGTGATCGATTTTTTATAGATTTGAAAATTTATTTAAATTTATTTTATTTAAATGATAGAAAATCAAGCAAAATGTGATAGTTGACAAAATCCACAGCCAATTAATTGAATGTAATTTAATGCCCCCGTTCCCCCCCTTAACTACAAGTTCAAATGTATGCTGCACGTGTTTTCTTTTTCTTGCATGTTTCAATTTTATATTAAATTTTGTATAAATAAAAAAATTTAAATTAAAAAAAATCATTAATGTTTTATTATCATTATAATGTTATACTTTTATCATCTTTTTTTCAAAAAAAATATATCATTATAGAGAAGAAAAATTTTTATAAAAATTATTTATTTTTCTGGGTGTATTTATAGCAGCCTCACATATCTGCGTAATTTAGGATTTAACATTTTGGCACTTGTGTTCTTTGTTCGTGTCGTTTTGCGCATTCTCGTCAAGTTCTTAACATTTTCATAAATCAAAAGAATTGAAATTAAAAAAATAATTAAAAAAAACATAAACTTAAAAATTAAGAAAAATTTTTTAAAATTGAAATCGAGCGTAAAAGAAAAATAATCACAAATAAAATCAAGAAAACGCTGTTTAAATAAAAAAAATCTCAAAATCTCATCAAAATCTCGTCAAATTCTTAACATTTTCATAAATCAAAAGAATTGAAATTAAAAAAAATAATTAAAAAAAAAATAAACTTAAAAATTATGAAAAAATTTTGAAAATTGAAATCGAGCGTAAAAGAAAAATAATCACAAATAAAATCAAGAAAACGCTGTTTAAATAAAAAAATCTCAAAATCTCATCCATTATTGAAACCTAAATAAACAACAACAAATATTAAACAATAACTGCCACATTAAACTTTTATGCTCTTGTTCTTTTCTTTTACATTTAATTTAACTTAATTTTTGCTACCAACAACAAAATAAACAAAAATAAAAAACACAAAAAAACTCATACAAAATATATATTGTCCCCAAAAAATTTTAATTCATTATAAATCGGTCAATACGCCATTTATATGATTTCAAACAATTAATATTAATCAATCAATCAGTGAATATAAATTGAATCAATGAATGTCTCAAATCAATCAAATCAAATCGAATCAATTCAGTATAAATATAACCGTATCAATCATAAGCTGAAGCGTCTTCTAGGTAAATAAAAGCAACAAAAAAAGCTAAATTCTATATTTTCTTATGTACAAATTCTTTTTTATTATTTTATTATTTTTCCTCATTTTATTTATTTTATTTTATTATATTTTCTTGCTTAACTTGGCAATAATCAAACATCGACCAAAAAAAAAAAAAAAAAAAAAAAATATTCTAAAACATAATACGATTGAAATTAAGAACAATTTGTATTCGACACTCATTAAAGTAAATATAAGGAAGGGGCAGAAAATAAAAAGCAAATTTAAGTAATGAATATTTAACGGTTCATTAATCGTTGTAGTACAAATTTCAGTTCAGATTTTTGTTTACATGCCAGTTAAGATTCCAGTTAAGAGTTTAGTTTAGATACTAATTCAGATCCCAGTTTAGATTCCAGTTCATATTTTAGTACAAATTCTAGTTCGTGCTCTAGTTCTGATTCTGCTATAAATTGTAGTTCTGATTCGCGCTTAGATTCTAGTGTAGATTTTAATTAGATCCTTATACAGATACTGGTACAAATTGTCGTTCATATTTTATTTCTTGTTGTAGTACAAATTATATTTTAGATTCAAGTTCGGATTCTAGCTCAGATTCTAGTTCAGATTATATTTCAATTTCCAGATTCAAGTTCAGTTTCTATCAGATTCTAGTTCAAATTCTACTTGAGATTCAAGTAAAGATTATAGTTTAGTTCTAGATCAGACTGTAGTGCAGTTTAATTTCAGATTCTAGTTCAGATTCTATTACATATTTTAATTCAGATTCTACTAATTTTCTAGTTTAGTTTTAACTCGGATTCTGGTTGAAATTCCAGTGCAGTTTTAGTTCAGATTATATTTCAATTCTACTTTAAATTCTAGTTCAGATTCTAGATCAGATTCTAGTTCAAATGCTAGTTCAGGTCCTAGTTCAGTTTTAGTTCAGTTCTAGTACAGAAAGAATGATTCTGATCTAGAAACTGATCTGAATATTCGACTATTAAATAGTTTTAAACAGAAATCAAGCCATAAAATAGATGTATGAACTTGGCCATGATTATCTTCTTTATCAAAATTTTAACTCAATTTCAATTACTTTCCAAGCACTTTTCCTTATATTTATTGACATGACTGTGACACTCAAAATTCTGTTTTATTTAGTTAAGAACATTAAATATTTGTGTTATAAAAACAATTTCATTTGTTGTTCTTTTTCATAATAAAATTTTGACTTCTTTTGTCTTCTTCTTTTTTTCGTTTTCTTTATAAAAAAATCGTCATCATAAACTATTTTATATGGAATGAATGTGTCGCATTTTTTTTGTCGTTGTTGATACAGTCTACCCTTTAGTGTTCCTTATATAAGTAGACCCAGGTCAAGATACAGAAGGCGGCTTGTGGATGTTTTACGTGATGTTTCATAAAGAAATTTGAAAAAAATTAATAAAAACCAAAACTCAATTGTTCGCATCTCATTAATTTACTGATATTTTACATTTATTAATTTTTAATCTTATATTAACATTAGTTTGTTAAAAAAACGAGTTGTTTCTGTTTAAAATGTTTGTTCTTTTTTATATAAAAAAAAATATGAAAATATAATTTAATTTTTGATTTCGAAAAATATTTTAAAATTTTTAATTGTTTTAATTTGTTTGGTTGATTTGTAACAAGATATTTTGTTAAATATTTAATTTTGCTTTTAAACATTTAAACATTTTTTTTGTATATAATTATTGCCGTTTTCAGAATCCGGGAGCACAAGTTCCAAAAATGTTAAATTTTTTATGAAATTTTTCATTAACACATATTTTTTCAATATTTTTCAATTGGATTATTTGGGAAAATTATTAGAGTTATTGAAATTTAATACAAAACATAATTTTTTATTTAAACATCTTTAATTTTCAGCAAATTATTGTATGACGTATGATTAATATTAATTGCCAGATGATTCACATACGTCAAGTGGTTCTATTGGTGTTATGATTTATGATAAGAATTTAAAACATTTAACTGATTTAATTTTTTAAATTTAATGAAAATTGATTTCATAAAAAAGGAATCCTCACTATTTCCTTAATAACAGGACCTAAATAGGTATCGAAATTAACGATTATGCAAATTGTTTATAAAATTTAATTTAATTTTGATATTTTTTCATACCAGAAATAGCAAATCGTTCTCCTCCCACATTAAGATGGAAAATTTTCAAAACGAAAAAAAAAGGAAAACAAAAGAAAATAATTTCAAACAGAAGCCTTATTAAAGTCAATGGAAAAATCCACCCAAATAGAGTGTGAACTAATACAAATATATATAAATAATTTTTAGTCTGGTACCTTTAAAATTAATAAAGTCTTAGCTGAAGTCACTTCCTGTTTAAAGTCAAATGTAAAACAACAACAACGAGATGAAAATTCAGAAAACAAAAGGAAATTAAAATTAACAATTTGTAGCTAATTATACAATGAAATTTAATACTTGAGTTGTGCTAAAGATTACGGCTAAAAAGGAAATAATAAAAGAAGAACTGGGAAATAAATAGTTCGCAACGAATTTGAAGTACCGTACATAGTTAACACTCAGTAGACTTTGTTATATTCAGCCTACAAATTAGTCCAGATTCTATTTAGTTTTCTAGTTCATTTTATAATTCTAGTTCTCGTTATGACTCTAGTTCAGATTCTATTTCAGTTTCTAGTTTGGATTCTTATTCAGATTTTAGTTAAGATTTTAATACATATTTTAATTCAGAAGAGGGTTCAAATTCTAGAACATATTCTAGTTCAGACTTAAATTCAGATTCCATTTGAATGCCTGTTAAAATTCTAGTTATATTCTAAACTACGTTCTAGTCAAATTCTTGTTAAGATTCCAGTTTAGATTCAAGATAAGATTTTAGTACTGCTTAAGGTTCAGTTTCTAGTTCAGATTCTAATACATATTCAGTTATATTTCAGATTCTAGTTTAAATTCCGTTCCAGATTCTAGTTCCGATTCTAGATTCCGATTCAGATTCAAATTTAGACTTTAATTATAATTCTAGGTCATATTATAGTTCAGAGGTTAGTGCACAAGATAGTTCTGATTCTATTTGGATTCCAATTGAAATTCTAGTTACTTTCGAGACTATGTTTTAGTAAAGATTCTTATTTAGATTCATGTTCAGATTTAATATAAGATTTCCAGAAACCAATTTTGATTTTAGTTAAGATTCTAGTTTAAATTCGGGCTCAAATTTTAATCCCCATTATTATTTAGTTTTCAGTTCAGATTAAAGTTTTGATTCTAGTTTAGAAATAACCTCCAATTCTAGTTTACAATAAACGTCAGATTCTTGATAAGATTATAGTTTAGTTCTAGTTCAATTACCAGTTCAGATTCTAGTACAGATTCATATTCAGTTCCAGTTCAAATTCTAGTCCAATAATTCTGATAGTCCTGGTTCTAGTTTTAGTTAAGTTATTTTTCAGATCATAATTCAAATTATATTTCAGATTCTGACTTAGTTTCTAGCTCAGATCCTGACTCAAATTGTAGTTCAGTTTTTAGTGCAGATTCTAGTTCAGATTCAAATTAGTTCATATTCAAGTTTAGTTATATTTTTTATTTTAGTTCAGTTACTAAATTTTTTTGATTTCAGACTCTTGTTCAGATTCAAGCTCAGTTCTTATTCGGTTCTAGTTATAATTCCAGTTCAAATTCCAGTCCAGATTCTAAGTCAGACTCTTGTTCAGCTCTTATTCAGGTCCTAGTTTAGCTCATAACCGATTTATGTCTACTAATCTTCTGATCAATTTAAAAAACTACATTCTTAAATTTAGTTGAAAATTGGTCTTTGTGAAAGTGTTGCAGAAAATCTAAATTCTTCCAGCATCTTCGTTTTGAACTGCTATAGTGGATTAAATAAGTATTAATGACAAATGCTGTCAACAGCATACGATTTTATTTAAAATTATACTTTATTTCTTAAAACATTTTGCTTTAAATTGCTATTTGCTATTAATTTTCAAGCAACTTTTAACAGTTGCTTTGCTATATTTTGCTCTATTTAAACCCTAAAGATGCCAAAATATTGAGAACGTTTGCCAAATTAAGAAAAAACAAGAACAAGCAACAGTGAATGAAATTAATATTCCACCCTGAGTCAAAATGAACCCCCAAACATCAGTCTACACTTGAGTGTTACAAAAATGCAATTAAAATGAAAAAATAAGCCCAAAATGTGTAAACAAATTAACGAACATTTTTCTTGAAATACAACAAAAATGTAAACGGAAAGTTTTCTTAATAAAAAAATGAGGGGTGAGAAAAGAAGAAGTTTTGCTGTAACATTAATTTTCAAAATTTATTTCAAATGCAAAATCACTTTAAAAAGGACTCTTTTGTTTGTTCCTGTTTTATTTTTCAAATTATTATTTTGTGTAACGTATTTCTTGTTGCTTCTCGTAAGTTTGTGGTTTAAATTCTAACACCAGAATACAAAAGTGTTGGCTGGTTGGTTGGTCGTGTTACAACGTGTTGAAGGAATTTCTGGTCAAACCAGACAAAACCAACTTAACGAAATAAATAAGTGAAAAGAAAAATAACAAGTTAAAGTGAGAAAAAGTAAACAAAATAAATACCGAAATAAAATGAAAAGTTTTTAACAGGAACTAAAGCAACAAGAACAAATAAATGAATGAAGAAATATAAATAAAGTACGAAAGTGTCTTTAGAAGTATTAAAGCAGCTTTAAGAATTTATGTCAGAATAAAATAAATTTCTGAAGAGTTTTAAGCATTTTCATTGTAAATAACTTAAATCACTTCAAGTAGAACCTGAGCTAAAATTTGAACAGGAACCTAAACTAGGTCTTCAACCGAACTGGAACTGAACTGGAACTGAATTAGAACTGAATTAAAACTGAACTAGAACTGAACTAGAACTGAACTAGAACTGAACTGGAACTGAATTAGAACTGAATTAGAACTGAATTAAAACTGAACTAGAACTGAACTAGAACTGAATTAGAACTGAACTAGAAC
This sequence comes from Cochliomyia hominivorax, assembly GCA_004302925.2. NCBI lineage: Eukaryota > Metazoa > Arthropoda > Insecta > Diptera > Calliphoridae > Cochliomyia > Cochliomyia hominivorax. Next base: position 66,446,829 of record PYHX02000494.1, read on the forward strand.
TGAACTAGAACTGAACTAGAACTGAACTAGAACTGAACTAGAACTGAAGTAGAACTGAACTAGAACTGAACTATAACTGAATTAGAACTGAATTAGAACTGAACTAGAACTGAACTAGAACTGAACTTGAACTGAACTGGAACTGAACTAGAACTGAATTAGAACTGAACTAGAACTAAACTAGAACTGAACTGCAACTGAACTAGAATTGAATTAGAACTGAATTAGAGCTGAACTAGAACTGAACTAGAACTGAACTATAACTGAATTAGAACTGAATTAGAACTGAACTAGAACTGAACTAGAACTGAACTAGAACTGAACTAGAACTGAACTAGAACTGAACTATATTTCAGTACATATGTGTACATATATGTAAATATAAGAGCAGTACGGAAAATATTACTGTTAACTATTTTCCATATAAAATTTTTCTTGTTGTTATTGTTGTTGTTACTTGGATTTTTATTCCTTCTCATTTTCTTTATTATTTTTGATTGTTTGTTTGTTTGTTTGTATGACAAATAATACGCTTAACTCAATTTCATTTTTAAAAGACAAACAAACAAACGCTGATACTTAACACTTGTATACTTTTGAATCTTTTCATTCATTTTCTTTTACTTTCTTCACATTTTTCTTCTCTTCACTGTTTATCTATGTATTAGAGTATTTTTTATTCAAGTATGGATGTTTGTTTGTATTTCAATGTTTAATATTGTTATTTGAGCTGGTTGGACTGGACAAAAATTGGAGGATAAAAAAGAAAAAAAAAAAACTTTTAAATTTTCTTTATTATTATTTCTGAATTTGTAGGATTATTGTTGAGTGAGTGTGTTGGTGATTAGTTCTGGTTTTAACTTTTTGTTTGTTTATTTATTTTAACTTTAAAGTGAAGTTTGAACAAAAACATAATGAAAGATTTTTTTTTAATTTTTGGCAGTTTTTCGTCATTAGCGAATATATGTTTCCATTAAATATATGACTTGTTGTGACGGCTAATTTCTCTGAGTGTAGAAAACAAATAGAAATCAATTTTCTATCTATTTTTCTTTAATTATAAAATTTTCGTTCTTTTGACTTTAATAAGCAAAAAAAAACATATTATTCTTTGAAAAGTTTACACAGTCCTAAGATCAAATTAAGATTTGATATCATTTAGAGACCTTATAATAGGAAAAATCTATTTGATTGAGATCCTTTTCATTTTTCATTTTAATCATCTTTGCGTTTATACTTTTTTTTTTCTTAATTTAACACGAAATTAAATTAAATTGATTGTTACATTTGATTTGATTTATATTAATTGAAACTCAGTTAATTTAAGGATTCTAAGCTTTTTTTCACCTAAATTGGCTTTATTTCTTTAGAACTTTAGCAGGTTCTTGCACTTAATTTGAAGAAGTATTTACACTATATTATAGTCTACAACAAAGATTATAATATAGTTTAAAAACTAAACTGTAAACTGAACTATAATATGAAATAAATAAGGAGTGAGATCGAAAAATTCTTATCGTATATGTATGTTTATAAAAATGAAATCACTAAACTTTCAATCTGAACCATTTCAGAAACCCGTTTTTATAGTGCTCGAACATGTCATACATCTCTGTCCAAAATCTAGTAAACTTTCAATTATACCATCTCTCTTTTCAAACGAGTCCAATATCTTTCCATTGGCCTTAGCTCCTTGGTACAAATATCATATTATTTTTCTTGGTACAAATATCATATTATTTTTCTAAAAAGTTCTTAAGCAATTTTAGAAAAATTTCAAAGAAATAAGGATTATGATAATCTAAAACGATATGCCACATATGATGTTTGATCCATAGCAGTCACCTACGAAAGGTACCATATAAGCCCCTTTCTAAATATCTCTTTGAAGGGCATAAATCTGAACTATACGTTGGTATTGTAAAATTAATTGGTCAAATTAATATAAATATAAGGAAATTTCAAAGTGTAAAATTATACGAGGGTCTGCCCATAATATCTTGAATATCATTTCACATAAATGTTAGTTTTACAATAATGTACTGCACACTTTAGAATAAATCAGAGAATTAAATTATGCGAGGGTCGTAACTACCATTTTTAATCAGCAATATAGTGTAGGGTACTAGATAGTAGAGTTTGACCAACAATAACGTTCTCAGTTCTTTTTAATTTAATTATTTTTTTAAAAAACTTCAACACAAAATTAAATTTATTTTATTAATTTATTACAGAATTAGTTGAAGACTTCAATAAAAAAATTATTTATTTTTACATATGTGTTTGTGCATGTTCACATTTATGACCAAAAAAAATGGGAAAAAAGATCAAAAGTTTTGATTTTAAGTCACATTCATTCGTTTTTCTTTTCGTCCTAAGAAGCTTAAATTATAATCCCTCGAGTACATAAAAACAACAATTTTAAGTGTTTTTTATTTTTTGCAAAATGAAGAGAGAAAATAACATTATTTTGTGACTTACAGTAAAGAGCTTTTGGCTAAAATTCAAGAATAACATTTTGTAAAATATTTAAAGGGAATTAAAATATGTATTTTCAATATGAAAAATTTATTAACAAAATAGAGATTTTTTTAAAGTCTTTTTTGGGGAAAAAGTTGTATTTTAAATTTAGTGAATTGTAAATATTTTTATATGAACATTTTCCAATTGGAATTAAATATTTTTGCTGTCAATCATTGTTTGATCTCTTTGACAAATGAGTTATTTTTTCAATACTGCTGAAAAAAAATTATTAAAAAATATTTTCTATTTTCATGCCCTACACCACCACAAGTGGTGAAGAGAGTATATTAATTTTTTTATTCCGAGTATAAAGCTAGGAAGGAATCATCTCGGACCCTATAATGAATATATATATTCTTGCATAAAATCTAAACCGTCCGTCTGTCTGTCTGTTGTAGGCATCCATATAGTTTCCTTTTTAAAATTGGAAAAATCAGTTTAATATATTAAAATATATATATACCGATATCTGAGGTCTTCTCCAAGTTTAAGCGAATTTTATCACTCACTAAGTGTACATATTAGTTTGTAAGTGTATGTGTGCATAATTATGTACAGAATATAACGTACTTACTTTTCATGTATTTCTGGTGGAGGGAATTGAAGCTTCAGTATAACCGAATATAATCATCATAGATGTTTTCAATTAACCTCTTTTTTACATCATTCCTTTGTGTGGTAATTTGTCTCTATTTATCACTAACATGTTGTAACATGGATGAATTTATTTAACCTTGGGATTTTTAAAAATTTTCTCATATATTTTTTTTAATTTGTTATTTATTTAAACATTTTTCAAATAACAGTATGAATAACCTTTGAGTGTTAAATTGAAAATAACATGATGGATTTTAATAAAATATTCAATATTATGAATATCATGAAGAATTGAATAAACGCTGTGAGGAGGGTAGAAAAAAAAGGGTTGCCACTGTATGTGTAACGCTAGGAGGGAATCATTTCAAATTCCATAACGTATAAGTATTCACACATCAAATCAAAATCTGAGTCGATTTCGCTATATCCGTTTGTATATAGCATTCTTACTTGTTTAACGTAGAAGTTATTCGGTAAAGAATTTCTTGTGAATCGGGAATCCCGAAATTAGGTTTAAAACTCAAAAGATAGAAAGATATTTTAATTACATTTGGAACAAAGAATTTGGGTATCGGTCCAAATCCATTTGCCAAATTTCGAGAAAAAGATCGATCCACAAAAGACCGTCGCTCGAAAATGTTAGTGTTTCGATGTTTCGATATATTTTTATTTGGTTTTCAATTAACTCACTTATATCGTAACAGTGTGATTAACGACATGGCGTCAAAAAGGTATAATTTATTACAAAAGTGTTGAAATTTTAACAAAGCAACTGTTATTTCAAATGAGGCAGCAGACAGGTAACGTATACTTAATATTTTGTATAAAGTAATATAATATATTAAGTATACGTCAAGTTAATACCCATATGTATGCAATAATAGTTTTTCCAAAAAAATTTGTAATGCAAATCTGTAAAAACCTGTAAATTATTTTTTTTATAAAAAAATCTGAAATTTATTAATTTTGTTATCATTTTTGTGAAAATTTGAATAAAATTAATATTGAAAAAACTATGATCATGAAATATTATCATAATATGAAGCAAATTATTCTTAAAATGACTGTGAACATGTTACCACCTTTTGTTATCATAATACCAAAAATACTATTTTGGGAAAATTATTTGAAAATTTGATTTTTTTCAATTTAGTCACTATGTCAGGCAATGTGGCCAAATCGATATTGTTGTTATTGTTAATGAAATGCTTATATTCAAAACCGGCGTTTTTTAAAGTTTGTTTGAATGAGTAAAGATTCCCATCTAGTTGGGGACGTGCGTGGTAACCTTTCACTACCTCGGGTATGTTGGTGTTTAAAAATTCGCCAAAAATTAATTTATAAATTAAAACAAACAAATTTTTACATATAAATATTGTTGTAAATCGTTTTAAAAGGTTTGTTAACATATGTTGATTATCTTTAATCGTTTGAGAAATATTCAAGTCGTGATGAATTTTGAACCCAATTTTGCCTATTTTTTAAAATAAGAGTTAATGTAAAAAAAATCTTAACAGGAATGTGTACAAACTAAATTTGGATGAAGTTAGAAGAAAAGTATTACCCAAGAGCCCAATCCAAGTTTGATTAATTAAGAAAAAAATTCTATAACCGCAAAGCTGGTATTATCTTCAAAATATACGGCTAGTTCGGCCCTGAAAATAACAGGGTGATCATTTCAGTGAATTAAGTAAACTTTTTTAATGATTTATAAGGTTATGATTTTTAGCATTTTTCATGGAAAAGTGGGAATATTTCTATCTTAGTAACTCATAAGGAAGTTCATGTACATAATATTGAAATTTCAAGTAAATAAAGATTTTCATTTTAATTTTATTATTTTTTTTTTTTTTTTCAAAAAAATATATTTTTATTTAAGACACCAAACTAAATTTTACTTACTTTTACTTTAAAAATTGTGAATCTTCGAGTTGTATGCCCCGGGCAGAAATTTTAAACTAAACGTGCCTCCTCCTCTACTACAGTTATGCTATTTTCTATGCATTTTTACGACAAATGTTTCCAGTAAAAGTTAATATTACTACATGTCGCGACATCTTGTTATCACACTTATAATTTGTTACCTAAAACTTGAAATATATTTAAAACAATTATTAGTTAAAATGTAGACAGATTGAAAACGTATACTTAATATTCAGTATATGGTTTGAAAAATATTAAGTATACGTTTTATTAACTCTCAAATGTATGCTTTGAATATTTTAAATAAAAACTTTAAGGAAAAACGGCATAGAAAAGTTTACATTTAAACAGATTTAAGGATGAATATTTATTTTTTATAATTTAAATTTAAATTTGCTGAAAATTAATTTTGTTTATTTATTCAATAAAAATGTGTTAACAAAAAATATGTATTTACACAACATATTAACACTAACATCAATAAAATCTAATAATAATAATATTAACACGCTTTACATGTTGTTTTAAAATACGATTAGTCAGCTTATTTGTTATTAAAACAATATTATTATATAACTCTTAAAAAAATATAGAAAAAAAAGCTTTTTCTTTTGGGAATTAAATTCATTAATTTGAAAGTGAATGAAAATGCTTAAAATGTAATTTTTATAGTGTAATATAATTAAAGCTTTATAGTAGAAATTTAGAAAAAACAATTTTAATAGTTTAAATTAAAAAAAAAAACAAAAAGAAAATACCAAACAAAGAAAATAAAACCAAAAACCAAAACCAAACAAAAAAATAATTCCAGCTACACAAGCCGCTTTCTAAATAAAAGCAAGAGCAGCGCCATTGTATCGCAACCATCCCTATCCACGCCCAACGCCTCATTTGATGAGGATGCCAATGGCACTGGCGATGATTCGGATTCACGTTATGGCACCGGACGTTCACGTTACTTAGCGATGAAGGAGCGTCGCAATCGTTTGGCACGTAGTCGCTCCTCGCATCAATTTGGCAACGATGATGATGATTTGGATGAGCCCGTGTCGCCAACAACGGCATCACCATCTGCTTATTTAGCTTCAAGGTGCGAGATTAACACAAAAATTATTTTTTATTATCAAAAAAATTTAATGAAACAAAATTCGACATTTTTAAAATTTTTATTATTTACTTTTTAACATAAAATTTTTACAAGTTTTTTATTCTAGTTCTGATCTAGTTCAGTTCTAGTTCAATTCAAGAAAAAATCTAATTGGGGTACTTTTTGCTGTAAATAGTTTGTTTTATAAGAAAAAAAAAAACAAAGAAATCTCACAAAAAAACTAAATTAAACTAAATTTTGTTTAACAATTAAATTTTATCAAAATTGTATTAAAAATCGTGACTTAACGTGTACAAAATTTATTTGTTATGTCCTTCAGAAAAATATATAAATTGCGCCTCCTACAGAAACGCTTACTTTTGTATCAAAATTCCGTTTTTTATTTTTTGTTTTCGTCGTTAAATGTGTCAAGTGTCAAGGCGCCTAATATTTTTTTGATGTTAATTCAACATTAATTTTATTTATTTTTTCTTTCTTTCTCATTTTAATTTTGTATAAAATATTTCATTTTCATTTCTATTTTTTTTTTTTTTTGCATTTCTTAATTATTTTTTTTATAATTTTTTTTGTTTTTCATTCTCAAACATTTTCTAGTCTTCATTTAAGTGCGTTTTCTGTTTATCATTTCAATATTAATTGTTTCTCTTTCAATTCATTTAATCAAGTTTTATTTGAAATTCGCGTTATTTATTATCTCATTATTAACGTTTTAATTTTTTCTATTTTTAACAAAATTATAATTTTTAGTTTAAAAAAAATCCTTTTTGATTTGGTTGAAAAATTAGAAATAATTAAAACAAAGTTTTTTCTTTTAAACTGACACGTTAATGCAAGTTTTTACCCGTAAAACAAATTAATCAGATTCTAAATAAAAAAATATATATATATATTTTCAGAATGAAAATTAAAAAATTAAAATGATTGAAGTATAAAAAGTGTTCTCTTGGATTTATTATGAGTGATGAAGGAATAAATACCCAGATATTGAATAATAGATTCCTTTGATTAAAAATTAATATTCTTGAGAGTCTAAGGATGATTTATGTATTTTTTAGGAGTTTTTCTTAAAGAAAGATTTTTCAGAAACTCAACTGCATCCAAGTAGCAATATACGTCCATCGGTCCGACTATTTATAAATCTATACGACTTTTAGTTCACCCGCTCGATATAATTTTTTAACGATTTTTTTTTAATTAAAAATTGTTACAAAAGAAGAAAGTCCCATTGCACCCACTGCAGCTCTTCTAAGATCCCACAGAGCACTTAAATTTGAATTTTTAATAAAAATTTGAATTTTTAGTGAAAATTTGAATTTTTAGTGAAAATTTGAATTTTTAGTAAAAATTTCAATTTTTAGTGAAAATTTGAATTTTTAGTGAAAATTTGAATTTTTAGTGAAAATTTGAATTTTTAGTGAAAATTTGAATTTTTAGTGAAAATTTGAATTTTTAGTGAAAATTTGAATTTTTAGTGAAAATTTGAATTTTTAGTGAAAATTTGAATTTTTAGTGAAAATTTGAATTTTTAGTAAAATTTGAATTTTTAGTGAAAATTTGAATTTTTAGTGAAAATTTGAATGTTTAGTGAAAATTTGAATTTTTAATAAAAATTTGAATTTTTAGTGAAAATTTGAATTTTTAGTGAAAATTTGAATTTTTAGTGAAAATTTGAATTTTTAGTAAAAATTGAATTTTAGTGAAAATTTGAATTTTTAGTGAAAATTTGAATTTTTAGTGAAAATTTGAATTTTTAGTGAAAATTTGAATTTTTAGTGAAAATTTGAATTTTTAGTGAAATGAAAATTTGAATTTTTAGTGAAAATTTGAATTTTTAGTGAAAATTTGAATTTTTAGTGAAAATTTGAATTTTTAGTGAAAATTTGAATTTTTAGTGAAAATTTGAATTTTTAGTGAAAATTTGAATTTTTAGTGAAAATTTGAATTTTTGGTGAAAATTTGAATTTTTAGTGAAAATTTGAATTTTTGGTGAAAATTTGAATTTTTAGTGAAAATTTTAATTTTTCACGAAAATTTGAATTTTTAGTGAAAATTTGAATTTTTTACGAAAATTTTAATTTTTGGTAAAAATTAGATTTTTTCTTAAATTTTAAGATTTTATTTGAAAAGAGTATTGAACATCAAAAGCTTTTTGTCGCTTAAAAGCTCATTTTAACTAAAAGAAAATATTTTTTAGAGATATCCGTAGTTTAAAGACAAAATTCCAGTGAGAATCTGAAAAAAATTATATTGTTACATACCACCCGAGTTTTAAAAATGTAAAGCTTTGTTCTGTTACCTATAGTCTAAAAACTTCTTTGAAAAGCTTAGAAAGAAATATTTTTTGAAACAATTTGGCTCATTTTGATAAAAAAACTTACTTTAGCGAACAAATGATATTAGTGGAAAAGCTTTCATTTGCTGAAGTGTAACAGCATCCAAAAGCTATTCGTAATGCAATAAATAAGTCCAAGGTTTACCGTTTTGAAAAAAGCTTTTAAATATATTAAAATATCTAACATACTTAAAAATGTATTCGATTAAAAAGCTTTAAGGAACATTTTAAACTTTACTAAAAAGTATTTTATCTTACGATTGATTGATCAAAGCTCTTGCGAAATATAGAGTGTAGATGAAAAGAGTATAAATACGATGCAAACTTTATGTCACAAAATAATTTCTTTAAATTTCTAAATCACCATAATAAATCCAAGAAACTTCCGATACTTTCAAACCTAAACTTAGTAAAGAATATTATAATCTATTCGAAATTCTCAACTAATCATTAATTCTCTTCCTCCTCCCCACAGATATAGCGGTTATGGCGGTTCCGATTTGGCACGCAGTCGTTCATCCCATGCTCTTAAGTCACGCGACAGTTCCCCCATTACCGATCGTACATCGACACGCAGTGGCGCAGCCGGCACTTCATCGTTGGCCAACGATAATAAAGATGGTGAAGCTTTAAGTTCTTGGGCCCGTTATTTGAAAAACAAATATGGCAACAAGAGCACTAAAGACACACCATCGGGTAGTGGACGTGATACTCTAGGCAGCAGTAGCACCTCCTCGGCTCTACCATCTACATCAGCACATGGTGCAAGTGGTAGTGGCACAGGTCGTAGCCACGTTGCCAGTGATGTATCACGACGTCTTAGCCTGGGTCTGCCATTAAGGCAGGTCAGCGAACTTGTCTCATCTGATGATGACGGTTCAAAAAACGGGCTAGGCTCCCCTACCTCCCCTACGGTAGCAGCAGCAGCTCACGGTATAACCGGAGTGGCAGGTACTTCCCCTAAGCAATTGTACCTGCGTAAGCGTCAACAGCTGTTCCAATTGGGGGGCCGGGGGAGCGAACCCGGTTCTTTTACCTGGCCACGCGGCCTAGCCGTTGGGCCAGATAATAGCATTGTCGTCGCCGACTCATCGAATCATCGTGTACAAGTATTCGATTCGAATGGCATCTTCGTTAAACAGTTTGGTGAATACGGTAATGGTGAAGGTGAATTTGATTGTTTGGCCGGTGTGGCTGTCAATCGTATTGGACAATATATAATAGCAGATCGGTGAGTAATGATATGATATTATAGCTGTTTATTTTTATCAAGAGAATAAAGGAGAAAATACCATTAAGGTTTTTCTTTAATTAAGTTGCTTTTGAATGAAATGGAAAATAATGAAACAGACACGAGTTCTAAAATTACATTTCTTTTCCATGTATTGAATAGAGATTCAAAGGAAAAGAAAAAAGGGATTTGTTTTCAATGTGTTGATAGAATAAATGTTTTTCTTTTTTTGTGATTTTCCTAAAATTACCACCTTCTGGATTGAATGTGTAAAAGGGTATTTCTCCTCTTTTATTTCCTGAAAAGTTTTTATATCCTTCATCACCATAAATGGAGAATAGGGTATACTTACCTTATCATTCCGTGTGTAACGCTAGGAAGAAATCGTCTCAGACCCAATAATGTATATATATATTCTTATAAAATCGAAATCTGAGTCGAACTATGTCCGTATATTTGTCCGTCTGTCTGTCTGTTTTTACCACGCTCACATTCATTTTAATTGACAGAGCTCAATAAAATTAAGCCCGAGTATTTGCTGTAGTTCTGAGAAGTTTTCTGTTTAAAACCAGTAAAATCGGTTCAGTATGTTATAATATATAGAATGATATCTGAGAAAACCTCTAAGTTCAAGAAAAATTTTTCGTAAAATTGTCAATTATAAATCGACAAATTAGAATGAAGTTTTGCTATAATATTAAGCTATATATACAGTGATGTGAAAAATAATAGGGATACTTATGCTCAACTCTAACATTAGATTAGAAAAAAGTTAAAGTTGTTTGAAATTTCGGAAATAATGGTTGTAAATTCAGTCAAATAGATTCAAATAAGAGAAACACGTGGTGGAAAACCAAATTGCATGGAATCATTCGATGTGTAAAAAAGAATCCGTTTTCCTTTAATCGAAACAGATTAAAAATTTAATGAAGTTCACTCAAGCTGTCCTCAAGAATAATGAAGGAATATTCTATGGTCGGTTGAGATGAAGAAGAATTAATTTAACTCAGATAGAGGTCTTCATACAGTAAGAAGTCAAATTAATACTTAATTCAACCCATAATACACTATTGAAACTGTAAAGCACGGCGGATGTTTGAGGACCATTTTCCTACTATGTTGTTGGACCACTATATCGTATACAGGGCATAATGAAAGCATCAGGTTATGTTGACATTCCACAAAATTGTATACTTCCTTATGCCGAAGAAAATATGCCACTAAGATGAGTGTTCCAACAGGACAATGACAATGACCCCAAACATGCAGCAAAGTAGAGCAAAATATGGTTTGGGAACAACAAGATTAATTTATAAGGATGGATCTAAATCCGATCGAGAATATGTAGAATTGAGTAAATGCATCAATTAGAGAAAAGTGTTTCACAAATTGCGATCAGTAATGAGAATTAATTCAGGATGCATGTAATGATGTCTCTATGTTCCGACGATGCATAAGAGAGCTTCAGCGAATTACTAATTTTTGGAAAACGAGATTAAAACGGTATAAATCATAAATCTTTTTTGTTTTTGTTTATCTTACAGTATTATTAAGATGCAAATACGTTATGACCGTAATTTTTCACAGCGCACAGTGCCTCAAATGAAAATTGAAATGGAACTAAATCTGTAACTTCCGAACGACTAGTCTGATTTTAATAAAATTTCACATAGTGATAGTAGAAGTAGAGACAAGTTTAAGTTTTGAACTTTGTAGACTTAACTGGGGTCAGTCTATAGAGTACCAAAGTTGGTCATCTCGGGTCATAAAAATATTAAAAATGAGCCAGATTTCTTATATCTAAAATGATTTGAAAGATTTTTATATGAGTGGATTCTGAAAACTATCTCTATAGTTTAAGAGATATTTAGATTAAAATAAAAATAAAAAACACAAAGAAATATGTTACCTAAAAGTAAGTACAATACTTCTTAGCAATTTCTCCTTTTCACTTATACTCTAATATAATGTTTAACATTAGAGTCCTTATTTTTTACACATCACTGTACGTTATTACTCTTCTAAAATTATTAAAATCGGTTCAGTAACAAAGAAGTTATAGCCAGTTATATAACTTATTTTATGACTCATTTAGGAATCCGTGTTAGATTTAACAAAAATGTTTATAGATGTTGTCTGTGAGTGTATGTGTGAGTATGTATGATATATAATGTATTTACTTCACATGCATTTGTGGGCAGGGTATTAAAGATTCGGCATGTAAAGCATTCTTACTTCTTTTAGGCCTATTTTTTTCTATTTTTGTATTTGGAAAACTTCTAATAACTAATTGAAACTGTTAAGCGGATAATGGTTATTGTTGTTGTTGCTATTGTAAATGAGAAATTTAATTACAGTTGATTGTCAATTTTTTCCTATTTTTTTTTCGTTCAATGTTTTCTTTAAGATTGTTATCAATTAATTTAAAAGTTTATTTCGATATATGAAATTAAATAGTTTTTACTCTTAATTTTAGTTCATAATGAATTTTCATTCAAAGGATAAAATACTCATTGAAAGGATCCATTAATTGAAAGAAAATTATTCAATGAATGAAAATGACTGAAATGTGCGAATTATGAAAAAAAGGATTATTATTTGAATTGTAAACAATCATTAGAGGATCTTGAATAATTTCTAAAGAAATTCTTAATTTAATTAATAATTATTTTAACTTTTTAATCTTTGACACTAAAGTAAATGAGTGAATTTATTTGAAAACTCTTAAGAGTTTCATTGTGAATTTTAAGTAAAAAGTTTAATAAAGTTTTTTTTGTGAAATTAATATTATAATGAACTGTAGAAGGACATTAGTGTTAATAAGATTGGAAGCAAATAAGGATAATTAGTCCAATTACCATTAATCTAAAATATACTCTGACATAATCTTAAAAGTCTCTTAAAATAATAAAAAGGTACGGAAAAAATTGAAATTAAATCTTTATTTTTGGATTAATTTCACCTTTTTACGTTCATTTTCGGGGATTAAAAAAAATATTTTTTTAATTACTTTTTTTCTTCATTATTTAAATTTGGAACGAGAACAAAATTTAAAAAAATCTTATTTTGCTCGCTTTTTAAAAAGGGAGAAAAAATAATTTGATGTTTTTTATTGTCTCCCAGCACAGAGTGTGCAAATGGATGTTTAGAATTCAATCGAAATAATTAAACTATTTGAAATATCTAAATGTAATTTCAGATAATTTGAAGGTGAGGTATCTTGAAGTTGATCTGAAGAAGTTTAGGTGCTGATGTGGATGGTCAATTTGAAGAATCTATGGTTCTTCAAATTGACCATCTTGGATATGTAATTTTTTTTTTTAATTCTCCAAAAATTTATTTATTTATTGAGACAATAGAAAATTAATTTTTTATAATTAATCGCTATATATGTATTATATGTTACAGTTTCAGAGATATTCAAGTATAAATAAATTTTTTAACTATTTCACTATATAACTACAGTGATAAATATATCACATTTCTTGACCCCCCAATAAGACTGTTCACGATAACAAAAATTTTTAATTTTAACTGTTTTTGGATCCTTAACTTGTTTTCAACATTCCTTTAAGCATAACCGATGTAAATTTTTGACTAGAAAGTTTACAAAAATTTTTCCATTACATTCATTTTGTCATCCACATTTTCAGAAAGCTTGACATCAATATCTGTGATTTATGTTTGGTCTCTAAATTTTTTTCAGCGTTTGTGTCAGGAACATATTCAGCCTGAGTACCATAAAACTGCAACGTGCTTATTATCATAAATTGAAGTTAATTATTCTCAGAAATCAAAAAAGTACCACTTAAAATACCACAAATCATATTTTACTATTTTGCATCCATTTTGAATTATAAATTTCTAATTTCACAGTACTTTCAGGAGATTTGAAAACTACCACAAAACACGCTTATTATGCCCTGCGCCACCGTAGGTGGTTGGGGTTCTGGTGTATACCGTTCAACTCAGAATCACTTTCTGAGACGATTTAACGATATCCGTACATCTCTGTCTGTCCGGCTGACTGTCCATGTAAATTTGATGAAATTTTTTATATATTATTTTGGCGTAAGGTCGAAGCCTATTGAAATTGGTTTTATACGGTCCAATATTTCACCTGAATTACGTTTTATGCTCATAAAATATAAAGGCAAAATTTATATATTATAATACTAACGAAATTTAACAAAAAAAATTATTATGAAATCCTAAAACGATGTGTACGAGGGTCGGTCCATTGCTCCCATGCCAGGGACGGTCTATAATTTATTGAAGATCTCTCCAGAAAAATTAATTTCCTAGTGAAGCTCATGAATTTCGTTTGGGTGTTGCATAGTCGGTTATGATCTACTATAACTTTTTTACTTATTTCATTACCAGTTTGGTTTAGGAGTTATAAGGAAAAGAAGTACTAATCGAGATAATTAAAAATTATTTTTAATGTCTTTATTATTAATTTTTAATTACATTTTCTCTCTTCTCTTTTATTTATTTTCAGCTACAATCATCGTATACAAGTTCTTGATCCACAAGGACGTTTTCTGCGGGCATTTGGTTCACAAGGTACCGCAGATGGTAAATTCAATTATCCATGGGGTGTAACCACAGATGCATTGGGCTTCATTTACGTCTGTGACAAAGAAAACCACAGAGTACAGGTAAATTTTAAATCTTTGTTTCACAGTAAATCTATAGAAAATTTTATAGGCAGAGGGGAAATAAAAAGGAACATTCTTAAATATCTTATGGTTGAGGCCTTCCATGAAGAGAAAAAATTGTAAATTGTAAATCATAAATAAAAATTTCCTAAAGTCATTTTAGATATTAAAGAATATTAATTAAGTTATGTAAAAGGTGTGGAAAATTTAATTTTCAAAGACTCCTAAGAATCATACAAACGATTTCGGAAGTATTTTGTAACTTTTGATATCCAAAAGATATCTTAATTTAATTTCACATGATTATAGCTGAAATGTTTTCGACATGATTTGGGGGTATATATACTCCTATCTGATCAGAGTCGCAGTCGGTGAATGGAAACAGAAAAAGTATAAAGAGAAACCCTTTTAATCTCATGAATAATACCTCTACATGTTTAGGTTATCTCTTATAGTTTTAGAGATATTGAAATTCAATTAAATGTTTAACCCATTTTTGTTCTTTTTATTGAATTTCTTTTAAGTAAGAGGGCTAAATATAAGTCTTAACAAGTAAAAATGTTACAGTTGGTCAGGCTCGACTATGTAATACCCTACACCACATTGTTGGCTGTAAATTAATGCAAAGAAGAATTTATGAACGACCTTCGTAAAATTTTATTTTCTGATTTTTGATTAGTATGATACTTAAATAATATGATTCCTACATTTATGTAAAATTTCTGCATTTAAAATGATATTTTCTTGGAGAGACCGACTCTTGTACGATTTCGAACATATATTGTATTTTTCTAAATTTTACCAGTTGTTATCACACAAAACTGACTTATATGTGAGACTTATGCCCTTCAAAGTGATATTTGGAAGGGGTCTTGTATGGGTGCTATGAGAAGTAATGGACCGATACTCACATAATTTAGTACATATTTTAAAAATAATATAAGACTTATTTGAGTTGAATTTCGTTGAAGTTGCTCGATATTTAGGACTTTTATGATCTAAAACTCAATTCCAGGAGGACTTCAGTATATGATAGTTACCTGAAATATTAGACACAATATGACGAATTTAAAAAGGCTTCGTCATTGAGCCAAAAAAAGTATATAATATCTATGCGACCTGTATGGTGTTCACAACGTTTACAAAGAGAGCCAGACAAGCGACAAACAGACTGAAAGACAGACTGATAGAAAGACGGACAGAAAGACAGATGGACAAAAAGGCGCACGGACATCGTTAAAGCGACTCAGAAAATGTTTCTGAGTCGAACTATAAACTTAAAAGTGTGAGTTCCACGATTTTTTTCTGTATGTTACAAACATCAGCACAAACGCATAACACCCTAACCACCTATACATGTGTAGGGTATAAAAATGTGTGCCCGATTCCTTATAGAATTATAAAAAACATTGATGATATATCTATATAAATATAAATCCATTAAAAAATTTTATTAATCTAAATTTTGAACTTTGAAATAATGAAATATTTGGGATTTTTTCCAAACGGGTGGTAACTTTGTTCATAGATAAACCATTTTTTTTTGGATTTTATATTTTTTTATTTCCTTATGAAGAAATCCTAGCGAATTGTCAGAAAATGTTTATCTCCTAATTCTAAATTAAAATGTAGAATAAAATTATTGATTTAAAAAAAATCTTAAATGAAAAAAATGGAGAAAAATTGGCCTATAGAATCCACATTTATTAGAGGTCTAAAAGACCATAACCAAAAAAAAAAAAAACTTTTCATTTGGATTTTAGGATATTGACGTTAAATTTAAAATATTAATTAAAACCTGGGTCAGATTCAAGAAGGTCTGGACTAAGCCCTAAACGGTTCTTCTATACAAGATTTGATCTACAACATTCTGCGTGATGATGCCTTTCAGAAAAATATAAATTTTATAAATGTTATAAAGAAAAAATTTTATTTCAGGTAGACACATTTTCAGTCAACAAAAAACACATCAATTTGTAAAATTTTGAGTCTTTTGACTGAAAATTTTTTTAACTGATTAAATTTATTGACCTCAATCTCTTTTGGTATAAAAATAAATTTGTTTTGTTGATTTTGTTTAAATCGATAAATATTTTCTGATAAATTAAAAAAAAATAATGAAGATCTTGCAAATTTTTTAAAGTTGAAAATTCATAAAATCAAATTCGGAAGTTATCTCATTAAGGACCATGAGATTGTCAATATAAAATTGAAAATTGTAAAATCATACTCCTCTACCATAATTACGTCAAATTTGTTGCAAAATCATCTAACCGTTCAAAAGTTACAGATTTACTTCCAAATAAATCAATTCTGCTCCCTTGTGCACTGTGAAGAAAAAGATCATAATCTTCGCCATCCAAATGATTTAAATTCCGAACCGAAACGAAAGTCCTTAAAATGAATTCCAAAATGTCCTATAACGATTTAAATTTTCCCCCGATTATTTATGTTTATGCATGTCTGTGTGTGTGCCTACAAATATAAGTACGTGTTTAAATTATATTGTCTATACATACATACATACATACATACATACATACATACATACATACATACATACATACATAAGTACATATAAATACCATTTAAAATAAATGTTATTGTAAATTGGTTAAGTGTCTGAAAATGTAAAGACGACATAAATTTTGTGAAAATTTCGTGATGAGAAATATTTTGCAAAATTTTCAAATGAATTTTAATGAAATAATGCTGATAATGATGATGATTGTGTATCAATGAAAATGCAAATATTTATAATTAATCAATTGTCTTCTAAAATATTGAAGGGATGATGTCAATGTTGATGTGTGATTGTATTATAATAAATTAATATTGGGGTGAAAAGGGGCTTCACTGGTTTATAAGCTTGTTATTTACTGGGCTTGTAATAAGATTAAATATTGATAACTAATTTAATGTATAAACAATAATTAATTTAATGTTTTAATTAAAATTATCACTTTTGAAAATATTTCGTAATGAATTAATTTAAAATTTAGGGGGGAAATTCAATAATATTTCCAAGGGAGAAGTAAATATATTTTTTTGTTATCAAGATAATTTCCTAGAAAAATGTGAATTGAACATTATAAAGAACTTTCAATCGAGGTTTCAAAAAGATTTTTTGGTAATAATTCAGAAGCTTTTGAATGCAATTTTGGAATTTTATCCGAAACGATCTCTATGGAAAAATTACGTATATAATCAATTACTTGATTAACTGAACTTGAAGAATCCCATATTTCAATACGCAAATACCAAAAATTCCAATCCGTAATAAATTCATTACGTAATTTAACTATTTTTAGTTATATGATCGTCATAGTGTAATAAAGCGAGTCCGGCAAGAAATTTTTGGGTGTTTATCCATTCTTATGCAGTTCTAGTTCGGTTCTAGTTCAGTTCTAGATATCTAGTTCAGTTCTACTTCCGTTCTAGTACAGTTCTAGTTCAGATTCTAGTTCAGTTCTAATACAGTTCAACTTCAGTTCTAGTCCAGTACTAGTTCAGTTCTAGTTCAGATTCTAGTTCAGTTCTAGTTAAGTTAAACTTCAGTTCTAGTTCAGATTCTTGTTCTAGGAGACTATAAGTCTAGGAGTCTCCTTTTAGACTCTTTAAATATTTATCTGATTAGTGAAACATGGATTCGTTACTCCTTTTTCTTTAAAAATTTGTTACTTTTTTAAATCAATTTTACCTTTCATATTCGGTTAATTGAATAATGATTTCCAATTGGCCACACAATTCAATAGTAAACCCTTCAATAACCTTCATTTTAGGCAAAAGCTGATTATGATTTTCTAGAATGAAAAATGTGGAGACAATGTCTTTCTTTCATATGAGAAATAAACCCTTTTTCTTAACATTTGCTTAACTTTGATTTTTTCCCTTTTTATAATTTAATTTGGTATTTACACAGACAAACTAACACTCCAACTGTGAAAAGAACTTAAATTGAAAAAACCTCAAGTCAAATATTTGTTAAGATTGCATATTTTTATCTTTTATATTGTGATTTTGTGTTCATTTTTTTTGTAATACAAATTGATTATATTATTCATACACACATGCAAACATACACACAATCATACATGTATATATTTAAACATATTTATTTATTTATTTTTTAGTGTATTTTGTTGTTGTTGTTGCTGAAGTTATTGTATTGTTCATATTGTTATTATTTTGTATTCAATTTGTACATTATTTTACTTATTTTTGCTCCATTTTTCTCTATTTCTCATTATTTTATTATTATTATGTTTTTTTGTCTTTTATTGTAGGTTTTCCAATCGGATGGTTCATTTGTTGGTAAATTTGGCACTTGCGGTCGTGGTGAAGGACAACTTGAACATCCACATTATATTGCTGTATCGAATACGAATCGTGTTATTGTTTCCGATTCGAATAACCACAGAATTCAGGTAATTTTCTACTTCATTGAATTGAGTTCTTTTTATTACACCCTCCACAACCACAGGTGGTGTAGAAGGTATATTGATTTTGTCATTCCGTGTGTAACGCTAAGAAGGAAACATCTCATATTTCTGCATTAAATCAAAATCAGAGTCGAATTAGCAGTGACCGTCTGTCTGCCTGCCTTACCGTCTGTTTTTCTGTCTGTCTGTTTGTCTGTTTTTGTTAGCACTCTCATATCCACAATGATAAACAGGGCTCAATGAAATTTGGTCTCAGTATTTTTTATAGTCTGTAGAACTCCTGAGTATATCAAAAGATATAGACCGATATCAGAGGCAACCGAAAGGTTCTATCGAGAAATTTTCGTAATAGTTTCAATTAGAAATCGGCAAGTTAAAATAAAATTTTGTCATAATATAAAGTTTTATGTGCTTCTTCATCACCTCAAATATATCAAAATCGGTTCAGTAGAAAAAAATTATAGCCAAAAATATAACTTATTAAGATTTTTTATATTGTATATGTTTGTGAGTGTGTATGTATGTACGAAGCATAACGTATAAACTTACACGTATTTGTAGTGGAGGGTGTTGAAGATTCGGTACAGCCGAGTATAACATTCTTACTTGTGTTTTTCCTTTTTCTTCGTTTTGCTGTACCTTGTTATTTTGTAGTTATTTTTTTTTATTAGATTTTCAAATATAAGAAAAGAAGAATGAGAGAATATTTTACATATTAAACCCATTTAACGATATTGTTACTTTGTTGTAATTTAGTTGTGATTTCGGTTTTATAGTATTTTTGTTACTCGTTTTTATTCCTTTTTTGTTATTATTAAAATTTCATTTGTAATTGTCCTCTTTTTATGCCCTCCATCACAATAAGTGGTGAATGGGGGCATATTAACTTCATCATTTCATGTGTAACGCTGAAAGACCACATTAAGTTTATTTTGCTACTTCTGCTTATTTGTCCGATTGTATGTTGTTCATCAAATGGTTACTGCTCTGCGAAATAGTTATGTTTTATTGTCACTAAGATGTTTCCCATACAAAACTGGCAAATTCGGTTCGGTAACATAATATTGTTACTTCATATAGGATTGTTGTAGTATCCCTTAACGATTCGGCACAGCCGGTTGTAGCATTCTTACTTACTTTTTTGTGTTTAAAACATTCAGCAGCTTTCGATTTAGAGAAGAGTTTGCTAAAGTAGAGAATGATTTAAAGGTGTTTGAATAATTTAATCTTTTGCATAAAAGTTTTAAAGGAGTAAAATGTACACCATTTCCAAATTAAACGATTTTTATGTAGAAATCATTTGAAACATTCGTTATATTTCCATTTCTATGCATATACAGTTTTTTGTCAATTCTATAAATTTAATCATGGTGCCACACAGTTGGCTTTATAAATGGAATGAAAAAGGGTAAACACGTCACTTACTGGTCACATAGGTCTAGATCTGCTGATAGATCATGTAGATTGTCTAGTATATAGAATTCCGAGCATGAATATGACATTTGATAGTTCTTTAACAAAGTAAGCAAAGTTCGTTGAAAATATGATCTAGAAGAGTATCGTTGACAGTTAATTTGATATTGAAGGTTTTCTGAAATTCTAAAATACGAATAGTAATGATTAATTTCGCTTCTGTTTGTCTAAAAACTGTTCATCTCTTAAGTTTTTTTGTTGTATTTTGAATCGATTTCTTTCTTGTGACTTCTAGTATTCACTAAAACGTCAACAATTTAGAGCTAAGTAACCTTCTTAACATACTTTAATTCTAAAAAATTAAAAAAATATTATTTTCAACCCGAATACCTGAATGTTGCCAAAAACAGTTGATTAGAATTTCAACTATTATTAACTGTCCTTTCATGTAAAGGACTCTTAAATAGATATAAGAAATTTAAACGACATTTTCATAAAAATTATATAATTTCCTTCCAATTAAAGATTACGCTTGGATTGTGGATTGTATTTAAGGATACGGAATGTTAAGCTTTTCGAAATTAATCATACAGTTTTGAAAATCATTCTGGCAATTAATTGAAAATGGGCAGAACAAATTAGGATCTATGAAATAATTGTTTGTGCTGCTTTAGTCCAACGGGGCAAAGTAATATTTGTCTAAATATTTGAATGGTTTTTTATAATATAATCAATCTTAGATTGATTGTGATTCATGTTCATCGATTCCTGGAGGAGAGTCTCATTCAAATTAAATGCTGGAATACCTGATAATAAATAAATTAAAATCTGAAAAAAAATGATTATCCAATACAATTAACTTTATATCCATATCATTTGGTTGTAAGGACTTACCGGAATATTATAAATATACATATATGAATGTCGAAACTCTTCTCATTGAGAAATAACTTAATTTTCTGTATTCCCGCGTTTAAAAAACAAAGGGATCACTCTACATGATCATCTTATCAGAGATAAGATTCAAGACATCAAAATAGAAATATGTCTCAAGTTAAATGGTAATTTTGGAATTCCATTTGATACCTCAAGAATATCGGTTAAGAGAGACTTGTGATTTGCGAATATTTTAAAAAGGGTGCTTAACTCCTGGATTGGAAAAGTAATGACTGTTTTCCTTTTGCTAAAGAGACTAATCACAAGTAATCTAGTTAGAGTTGCAATGTTTGATCTGTTTCTTCCGAATGGGTAGTTGCCTTCACTAAGGAAAACTAATCTTATTTTTAGCCGAAACCGCTATAGGATTTCTCGCAATTTCCCCAATGTTTTACAGTATAGAATAGAAAGATAAGATTTATAGAATTATGATCTGATAGCAGTGATCTCTGTCCCTGACGTTATGTGAATCAACACAAGGCATAACTCGCAATATTCCTTTAAAAGGGCTTAATTTTGAATGGAAACGGTGTAATCAATTTTTCCAAAAATTAATTTCTTTTTTATTTGTCTCTGCAAAACGATAAGAATAAAAATTGAAAAAGACAATTTTCAATTAACAAACTAAATATTACATTGTTCTCTTGAAGAGTAAATGCAACAATTATAATGGAAATTTTTTTTAGAAAATGAATTAAATTAAAATCGAGATTTCTAAAATTAAAATTTTTATCTCTTTTCTTTTTCTTTTAGATATTTGATGTCAATGGCAAAGTTTTATCAACATTTGGTGGTGAAGGTTCTGATGATGGACAATTTAAATTTCCCAGGTAAAGAAAAAAAGAAGAAAATAAATTTAATTTGAATACAAATATTGATTATCTCGGATTTATGTACTTTTTACAGAGGTGTTGCCGTGGATGATCAAGGTTATATATTTGTGGCCGACTCTGGTAACAATCGCATACAAATTTTCAATCCTGATGGCAGTTTCTTGAAAACTTTCGGTTCCTGGGGTTCAGGTGATTCTGAATTCAAAGGTCTTGAGGGTGTGGCCATTATGTCCAATGGCAATATTTTAGTATGCGATCGTGAGAACCATCGTGTGCAAGTGTTTTAAATTCATATCAGCCACCTCTAGACGATAACGCGATATCTTCAATTTATGTTAATTATTTTCCCTGATTTTTTTATTTAATTAATTTAATTTATCTTGTTTTTCTTGTTGAACATTTTATAACTCACTATTTCAGACACAAGTCCAGAAAAGAAAGGTTTTCGTTTTTTTTTGCGCAAAAAAACCCACAATTTGTTTAAGATTTAAATGATTTTAGTTTTTGTCAAATTATTTTTTTTCATAACTGATTTCAAAACAAAATCCCTCCAATATTTGTAATTGTTTTTTTTCTTCTCATAATTTTTTGAACCTAGTCCACTTGAGGAAGTTTTTTTATTTAAAGAAAATAAACAATATAAATAAATCATAAATAATATTTAATTTTTTAATTATAAACAAAAAATTCATTAAATATTTGTAAACAAATTGATAAATAAAAAAATAATAAAAAAATGCAAGCAAACTTGCAACAAAAGGTGTGTTTTTGTTTTATTATAAATTATTAACTGTTACCCGGTGTGCTTTGTTGCACACAAATTTTCCTTAGTCCCAGACCTTGAAAGGAATTCTACAAATCACGAGGTGTATATAAAAAATGTTTATGCAACGCACAGTGATTCGTTTCCATACAAAAATCTGCAAAAAAACCATTCATCTTAGAGTTTTGAAAATTTGCCCACAGCTTTGTATTGGATTTATTAGAAATAAAAAACAAATTTGAAGAAAACTTACTAAAGTTATATATCCTTTTTGTGAAAAGAACACTAAATTATCCAAGATAATCTTTTTCTCAGAATTTAGTAATTTTAAAATTAAAGAACTGGCAACTGTTCACTTTTTCTTATTAATAAGTATAAGTTATAAAAAATGATAAATCCAAGAGATTTGCCTTTCTTTTTAAATCGAAAATTTGAAAAATAAAAAATAAACCTACTGCGTTTCCTCCATGAAATTTTCCATGGAAAATTTGTGTACAAAATTTTAATTTTGTTGGAAAATATTACGTTTATAAAAAAATTTTTCTCAAATTAAACAAAAAACTGGTAGCTGTTCTCTTTTGATTATTAATCTATAATTATGTACAATTAATTTAGACATAAAAATTAAAAAATATAAACACACATTTTGCTTTTTTATCGATGGCAAATTTTCAGTATTTTGTGAAACTCTGTAGGAAATTTTTACGTTTATAAAAAAAAGTTTTCCAAAAAAAAAAAAAAAAAAAAAAGTTGGCAGCTGTTTTCTTTTTATTTTTTTATTTAATTGTATTATATATAAAAAATATTGCCTACAATTAATTACAAGTCCCAATTGTAATTGAAATTCTGAGTTAAATTCCACTTCAGATTTTAGATAAAAATCAAGTTTAGATTTTTGTTTAAGTTCTAGTTGAAATAATAATTCAGATGCCAGTTTAAATCTAACTTCAAATTCTAGTTGTGATCCTAGTTAAGATACCAATACATGATCTGATTGTAGATCAGATT
Source organism: Cochliomyia hominivorax (assembly GCA_004302925.2). NCBI lineage: Eukaryota > Metazoa > Arthropoda > Insecta > Diptera > Calliphoridae > Cochliomyia > Cochliomyia hominivorax. The sequence continues at coordinate 66,470,599 of PYHX02000494.1, forward strand.
TCAGTACAGACTTTAAATGAGATTCTACTTTAGTTTTTGTTTAAATTTTTTGTTAAATTCTAGTTCAAATTATTGTCCCAATTGCTGTTCAATTTCGAGTTTAAATACTAGAATTATAATTCAGGTGTTGATCAAATCCTAATTCAGATTCTACTATAAACTTAAAATCAGATTCTAATTTTAATTACAGATTTTTGTCTATTCAAATTCTTGTTAAGTAGGGACTTTACTTTAGAATCCAGTTTAAATTCTATGTCTAATTTTAGGTGAAATTCCAGCTCAGATATCTATTTAGATTTAATATCAGTACAGATTTTAATTCAGATTCTTGTTTAACTTCTAGTTCAGATTCTCATTTACATTATAACTTAAATTTTAGTCAACATTTTAGTTCAGACTCATTTTCATTTTCGAATCAGATTCGAGAGTTAGCAAAGTTTTTTTTTTGTGAAAATTAATCAGTGAATATTTTAAATTTTGGTAAAAATTAAAAAAATAAATTAATTTTGGTGGAATTCGGTGATTAGTGTTTTGAACTTTCTTGAGTAAAAATGATACATTTGGTTGTGCCGAATATTAAATAACCTCCACCACTAACGTTACGCAAAAAATACCATGGGTGAAAATATTGCACCTAAAAAAACTTATTTTCATCAGTTTAAACGCCGTTTATGGAAAAAAGCCCCTATGATGTTCTTGAAATTACCTACAAATATTTTTAGCAAGCTATAGATTTTAATGACCCATTTTATTATAAAAATAATGGTAAAGAATTGAATACGTATGTGGGAGCTATAACAAAATATGTACCGATAATGGTCAGATTAATAACATCTATTGAACAAAATTATAAAATAATTGAGTCGAATTTCAATAGAATTGGTCTTGCTTTCCGGGAAGACATGGACCGAGATCGGCCATTCCGGGAAGAGACCTTATATGGGAGCAACAGTAAAATATGGACTGAAATTATTTAAATTTATAAAATCATTGTGCCAAATTTCAATAGAATTGGTATTTTTTAAGCGTTTTATAAGCTCAAACATGTTTACCGGGAAAGGTCGTTACATGGCAGCTATAGTAAAATATGGACCGATATTAATAAAATTACTAACAAATATTCAAGACCATTAGAAAATTAACTGTGCCAAATTTCGACTCATATTAAAGATTTTTATAATCTATAAATCATATTCCGGAAAGGGACCTTATAGGGGGGCTAGGACAAATAATGACTACAGCACAATCAAGTATCTTTTGGTTTGTAATTGTACTAAAATAAGTATACGTATATACCTTTTTTTATTGATCCCTTTTTGATGATGTTTTGTTTAATTAAACTTTTGTTTAAATCGAGTTACCTTTTGTTGAAAAAAGAGAAAAAATCTTGTTTGAAATGTTGAGGTTATCTCAGATATCGTTCTATATCTTTTTTACCAACGAATCGATACAGCTGGTTTAAAATAGGAAACTGCTTAGTACAATTCATTGAATTAGGATAATAAATCTAGGCGTGAGAATGGTGCCAACAGACGGACAGACAGACGAATAGACAGACGGCCATAGCAAAAAAGATTCAGATTTTGATTGATGCAAGAATATATATACTTAGTGGGGCCTGAGATGTTCCCTTCTTGACCTTACCCTCATCATCACCTGTGGCGGTAGAGGGTATACAAATCTAGTATAAGTAATTTGCATAACTCATACGTCACATATGATGAGCACTACAAAATAGTTTGACATATGTTACGTATGAAGATAATGAATTAATTAAATACGGATTACCAGAATTAAATAATAAAAAATAATGATATACAATTATAAAATTAAACATTTAAAATATTTATATTTAAAATTAATTAAAATTAAATTTACACAATTTAACAGTTATTGAGTTTCACTTTAAAATTCATTCTTTGTCCAAAAACACTTTTTTTACACACAGTTCTCATTTCCTCATAAAATCCAAAAATCAAACACCTGACTAATGTTAGGGTTTTCTCCGTAAAACTACTTCCTTTTTAAAAATTTATACAAATACATAAAACATACTTGATACCTTTTAAATAAAATATGAAATTTTCGGAAAAAGAAAGAAGAAAACTTAACTTCATTATGAAACATCTGTCATTACAGATTATATTTTGTAACACGATGCTGTTTAGACGAACAAAACGTAAACGTGTTTGGAATGATTTCAATTCGAAAAATTATTTAGATAAAAAAGGGAAAATAAATTTAATTTGGTCTCCCTTTTTGGGGGCATAAATGAAAAAGAGAAAGTTTACAAAAAAAAAAAAGGATTTTAACGTAAAAGGTTGTTAAAGGAAAATTACACCATTTTAACATCGATCAAAAATTATTTAACAATAAGTCAATCTTTTAACAAAATATTAAGGAGTGAGACAGAGAATGGGAGAGAATGTGAGTGTGTGGAATAAGCAATGGGAGAAGTGAAGAAGAAAAAAGTGACCAAATGAAAATGCCCACCTATACACCAACAACTTTTCAGATTGCCTTAAAAGGGATTAACTCGTGTTAAATGTTTTAAATTGAAATTTAGAGGCTAAAATTAAATATAAAATTTATTGAATACCTGAAGTAGTGTATCTTAATTTTGTAAACCCTCCACTGTCATGAGAAACAGAGAAAGGTATGTCAAGTTCTTCATAACGTGAGGAACAGCATTAATAAATTAAGCTAAATTAATTCAAGACAATTTAACCATAAGCTATCAGCCCTTCTATTACTTGCATTTTCTTCTCTAAGGTAGCGCTTCAATTTCAATTAAAATTGTCTGAAATGGTAACTAATCCCTTTTCCTGTTTCCTACCAAACGGGAGAGCATCAAAAAATTAAAAAGAGTTACACGCCGATCAATATAAAACATAAGGATTTTAAAGTCGGTGAAGCCCGGCTATGTAATACTATACACCACAATGTTGGTTATAGTACTAACAGTAGTTACAAAAAATTAATTAACGATCCTCGTATAATTTAATTTACTTATTAAATTACTGTGAAATTTATTTGAAATTTTTTGCGTTTTAAAACGATTTTTTGCTGGAGGGTTATATTAGGGCTAGAAGAAATTATGGATTGACCCTCGTATAATTTTGCCCATAGATAATTGCTTAAACTTTTGTAACTAGTTATTATAACAATACCAATGCAAATTTTGATTCACATCATTGTAGAGTATTATAGGAATTACTTAAGCCAAAATCGCTTTATATATATGACTTTTATAACCTTAAAACCACATATCGAGAGGAATATTTTTATAGAGATATCTGAAATTTTGGACCAAGTAATTTCAATAAACTTCGTCTTAAACCAAAATAATAATACGTACCGAATTTCAATTGCGACCTGTAGACTGTTCAAAGCGTTTACATGGACAGCCATCCAGGCAGACAGGCAGACTGACAGACAGAGGAAAGGACTGATATCAGAAAATGATTCTGAGTCGAACCGTATACTTAGTGGTGGGTAACATCATTTTTTCTGCATGTTACAAACAGCAGTAAAAATGCATAATACTCCAAACACCTACGGTGGTGTAGAGTATAAAAACAAATTTTCGTTTAAGCGCCTTTCCGGAGATTTTAAAACGCTAGAATGATTTTCTCTTTTACCCACTTTTCATTCAAATATAATTTACTCTTGGAAATTATTAGCAAAAGGTATCCTTATATTCCTTTATTAACCATTGTAAATTTCTTTAAACCAATATTTTATTTCCCTGAGAGTTACTTTCGGTATCTGCTCTATAACTTGGAATACTTAATTTTATTTTGTCTTACACACTTACAAAGCTCAGGTGTAAAATATACACGTTGTACCTTTTGTACTTTTTTATGTACGAAGGTCCTTTTTTGATATTAAATTGGAAAGTGAATAAAAAAAGTTCTTTTTAGGAAAATTTTATTTCATTTTAATACTTTTTTTGAAACACAAATAACATTTGTTTATTTAGAAATCATTAGGGTGGAAACAATTTCAGATGAAACTTTTCAGAAAACAAATTCAATCTGTAAATAATTTCAGTTCTCCTTCTAGTTCTTATATTCTAGGAGAAGTTCTTGTTCAGATTTTTATTCAGATTTTAAAATAAATTCCAACAAAGATTTTACTTAAGATTGCAGTTGGTTCAAGTTCAGTTTTATGTTTAATTCAAGTTCTAGTTGGAATTCCAGTTCTAAGGCAAAATAAAAATTTGATTCTCTTTTATGTCATAATGTTGACTCTATTTAAGTTTCTAAGTTTCTAACTCTCCTGAATCTATAGAAGCTGTATTTCAAATTCTAGTTAAGGTTATTCGAATTCAAATACAGATTAATTCAGGTTCTATTTCTGATTTAAGCTTAAATTCCAGATACTATTTCAAGTCAAAAATCGTATCCGATTATCCGATGCGATTTTTTAAATTCTTTCCTAGTTTTTAAAATAGAATTAAATTCAGTTTAGGTTCAAGTTTAGATTCCAATTGTGAATTTAATTTATATTCAGACTCCAGTTCTATCTCCTGCAATTAATATAGCTAAACTCATGATCCAGTTCAGGGTTCTGTTCAGATGCTAGCTCAAATTCGAGATCTGATTATAGTTAAGATTCTACTTCTTACTGGAGTTCTGAATCCTGTTTTACATCTAGTTTTAATTCTAGTTTTGTTTCCAATTCTGATTCTAATTCTGATCATAATTCTGAAATTAATATTGAAAGAAGTTCAAATTTAAGTATAAATTCTGATTTTGACTCAAATTCTTATTCTAATTCTGCTCTTAATTATAATTTCAATTATGAATCCATTTCTAATTTAGTTCTGGTTCAGTTTTAGCTAAATTTTAGTTCAGTTCTAATTCAGTTCATTTCGAGTTCAGTTCTAGTTCAATTCAGGTTCAGTTCTAATTTAGTTCAGTTCATTTCGAGTTCAGTTCAGTTCTTGTACAGTTCAAGTTCAGTTCTTGTTCATTTCTAATTCAGTTTTTGCTTCCAACTTTAAGAGATTTGTGACACCCTAATACTTAACGTCTTATGTTGATAATCACATAAATAATTTATAAATATTCCATTTAATAGTGTTGAGATTTGATTTGTGCCTTTTTTTTCATTTTTTTCACTTAATGATTGGCATTTGTGAAACAAGGGATATTATTTCATCTATTTTTCAGTTTCTTACTTAATTCATTTATTTTGCTCATCAATAATTAAAATGAAGTGAAATTGAATTGAATTTATGGAAAAGTTTTCGTTCTGTTTTTATTTCTGAAATTCTAAATTCGAAATCGATACAAACGCGTTTAACTACAATTTAAACTTGTGCTAAAAGTTAAATGACAATGACAACTGAAAAAAGTTAATATTTTACGCTTGAGTGAATATTCAATTATATTGTGGGATTTTAGTCCCCTTTTCTCCTCTTCCATTATGTGATTTTAAAATAATGTTATTAATTAGAGATACAAATAGTTTTTTTTACCCTTCAGTAGTTGTGTGAATTTGTGTGGTTTTTATTATCACCATATTCGTTTTGTAATTTATTTGTGATCAAATAACAATCAGATATTCTCACATAAACTATCAAAGTTACAGTTTTATTTTACAACAAAATAACCTTAAACACAATAAAAACGCATAAAAGGATCTCGTTTTCAGGAAAATGCTGAAACAACGAAATTGTCCGTCACTGTTTTTTTAATAGTAAAATAAATTGCTTTATTGGAATGTGGAACAATAAAATTATAATCACCACAAATGGTGCACAGTAGTCCCAAATAAAATCGCGTCCACATTTAAAGCGTCTTTAACTCTATAAAAATGAGGTTTTCCCTAAATAAGCTCCATTTTAGATCATTTTTTAAAGATTTCTCTTTAAAGTTGGACGCGTCCAAATTTTAAGTTTCTTTAACTCTATAAAAATAAAGTCTTTTCCTTAATAAGCACCATTCCAGATCACTTTTTACTATTTTTCTTTAGGAAATATTTTTAGTTCTAAACAGAAAAAATATCCTTTGATTTTTAATTTCCAGTAAAAAGTCTTCTTTTTTATTATGAGATCCTTAAAACATCTCTAATGGTAGTTAAGGTATTAATGTGATTTTCCTAAAAAAGTAAAACTGAATTACTCATCTAACTCTCACTTTCACTTACGCACTCACACACACACACACTTATCCTTACATTTTATGAAACCATGTAATAGAAAAGTGAAAATGAATCATGTTTCATATGTATTTCAATCGATGTGTTCAAAAAAATATTAGTATGTGTATGCATGTATGTATGTGTGTATGTATGTACGTATGTATGTATGTATGTATGTATGTATGTATGTATGTATGTATGTATGTATGTATGTATGTATGTTCTGTATGTGATGTGAAACAAAAATATGTACTTGATTTTTGTTTCGTATAAAATAAAACAACATCAACAACAATTTAAAATGTATTTCATGTACATTTGTGTGAATTTGCCAAAGGTCACGCATTTCATTTAAAAAAAGTAATTTATGGCAACAGGAAACCGGATACGCCTCAACTTGTTATAAACGCTTGACTCTCTTCGTCATCGTCATCATCAACATGAACACTCTGGCTTTAAATAACTCTCTTTGTCAGTATTATTTTACATTCTTATTTTTGGAGAAAAATAAAGGATCAGTAACTGTTAAATAAAAACAATTGTAAATATTATTGCACTGTAATCACAAATAGCAGTTATTTCAGTTAAATGATCTATATTTACTGAGTTCTAAACTAATTTGGTTCGAAATATAGAATTTGTTTTTTTTTCTTTTATGAAGGTCCCAAAATTAAGTTTAATTCAGCAAAATTTTTCATAGGACAAGGGACAAGTTGTTCAAGTCATTTACAAAAGATTATAGAACGACCCTCGTATAATTTGGTTTTGTGCTCTATAATTAAGAGTTGTATGTATTATTGTGCTACTTTTTCGGAGATTTGTTTAGATTTCGGGATGACATTTGTATACGTAGATACTGGATACTGAATGGATTATAATAACCAATATAAATAGGATCTTTCCCTAAGATGGCTTAAATACTGTGACCTGTGCTTTGACCTCAAGCTTAATATTGAAACGACTCTTACTAAAATTCACCTTTTTAATAAAAATGCAAATTTTCTTAAAAATTCAAATTTTTACAAAAAATTCAAATTTTCACTAAAAATTCAAATTTTCACTAAAAATTCAAATTTTCACTAAAAATTCAAATTTTAACTAAAAATTCAAATTTTTACTAAAAATTCAAATTTTAACTAAAAATTCAAATTTTTACTAAAAATTCAAATTTTAACTAAAAATTCAAATTTTTACTAAAAATTCAAATTTTCACTACAAATTCAAATTTTCACTAAAAATTCAAATTTTCACTAAAAATTCAAATTTTCACTAAAAATTCAAATTTTCACTAAAAATTCAAATTTTCACTAAAAATTCAAATTTTCACTAAAAATTCAAATTTTCACAAAAAATTCAAAATTTCACAAAAAATTCAAATTTTCACAAAAAATTCAAATTTTCACAAAAAATTCAAATTTTCACAAAAAAATCAAATTTTCACAAAAAATTCAAATTTTCACTAAAAATTCAAATTTTCACTAAAAATTCAAATTTTCACTAAAAATTCAAATTTTCACTAAAAATTCAAATTTTCACTAAAAATTCAAATTTTCACTAAAAATTCAAATTTTCGTCAAAAATTCTAAATTCAAATTAAAAAAATATATATAACACAATTCCACTAAAAATTTACACTTTCATTAAATAATTCGTATGTTCTCTTAAAATTCAGCTTATCTCAGAAAAATTTACATTTCCATTTAATTTTCGTATTTTTACTAAAATTCAATTTTTACTTAAAAGTCATACATTTTAATATTTCAAAATTCAGTCTCCAACTATTGTATCCACACTAGGCTGTTTATGCTTTTTGATCACAATTTCCTTTATTTGGAGTTGGCTAAGCAGAAATGAACATTACTGCAGAATAAATTATCTAAAAAATGACTTTATTTATTTCTATCCTAAAAACAAAAAACAACAACTTGTGATGAAATTATAAAGATATAAAGCCCGTCTATGTAATACCCTACACCATAATATTGGTTTTAAAAAATAGTTATACAAAATTTATGAATGATCCCTGTATAATTTGATTTTCTGATTTATGATTAACTATTCAGTCCATTATTGTGACCACAACATTCATTCAAAATTTATGCGTTTTAACATAATTTTTCTGAGGAGTTATTTGGAAGTAATTACAAAAAAATTTTGATTCGAACATGATCAATTTCAATAGCTCATTGGGCCAACTTAAATTTTCTCAACATATCTTAAAAACTGCGACCTGTAGCATGTTTACAGCGTTTACATGGAGTAATTCTGAGTGGAACGGTATACGGTTACATCATTTTTTTCTGAATGTTACAAACATCAGCACAAACGCATATTACCCCAAACACCTACGGTGGTTAAGGGTATAAAAGACAAAATCCTCTTATTTAGCTCATTTTCTGAAGCTTTCAATTTTATAACAGTAACTATTTTAATATAACTATATAACATTGTGTTTATATGTGTTTGTGTAATATAGAAGAGTATGTGTTGAACAAAATGAAGAAAACAAATACAAGCTGAAGTTGAGTTTTATTATTTTTGTGTGACATTTCCGTTTTTATTAGTGTTGCATGAAATGTTTCTTCTTCTTTTCTGTTTCTCATCCTGTTTTCTCTTGCCTTTTAACTAATAATGAGAGTCTGTTTCTAAAGGACTATATATGACTGTATGTGTATGTGTGTTTTTGTGTAAGTGTTTAAAAAGGGAAAATGAGCTGTTATAATAAATAATGTTTTTTAAGTTTTATTTTTTCCAATTTAGATGCACGAAATGCGAGTAGTTTGTCTTTCATTTAGTTTTTATATTTGGAACTTTTTTCTTCTTCGTATTTTCGATGGAAATTTGTAATTTCTGATAAACAAGAAGTTTATTTGTTTGAATTTTTTCCTGTGGAGCTGCTGCTTTTTTCTGTTCTTTTCGAAAGGAAATGTCAACTTTTACTTTGTGTTTCATTTTATTTATTTAGTTTTTATTGTTTAACAAACTGTTGCAATAATAAAAATTGTTTCATGTTATTTTTTATGCCCTCTGCCACCACAAGTAGTGAAAAGGTTATATTAACTTTGTCATTCCAAGTGTAACATTAAGAGGGAACCATATTAGATTCCATAATGAATATATATTTTTGCATCGAATAAAAATCTGAGTCGATCCTGAGAAGTTTTCTGTCTAAAACCATAAAAATAAATTTGTTGTGTTATAAGATATTGACCGATATCCAAGGCAAACTCCAAGCTTAAAAATGATCAGTAAAACAGAAAAAGTTATTCTATTATTATTCATCTATTTTATTCTGTGTTCTTTTCAAGAAATTCTTTTTTTGGGTAAGTGTGTTTGTACGAAACTTAACATATTTACTTACACACGAATTTATATTGGAGGGTAATGAAGAATCGGAATAGCCGAATATAACTTTCCTACTTGTTATTATTTCTTAATGTTTTATTTCTTTTGAAAAAAGCGCAAACTTCGACAAAGGACGTGATGCATTCGAAACGTGACATTTGATAGAGTACAAAGTTCCTGTAGTTTATTTATTATGCAATTGTCAGCAAATTGTTTGCTTTTTTTTAATTATTTTTATTTTATTTGACAATTGTGAAACAATAAACCAAAAACTAAAAATTATTTCAAACAGTGAATTATGTGTTAATTAACTCTAATAAAACGTGATTTTAATTAATTTTTATTGTACAAAATATTACAGAAAAAAAACTACAATAAAATTTAAATAGCAAATTTCCACTTAAATCCATAAATCATTTGAAGGGTTTGTTGTTCATTTATTTATTTATTTATTTATTAATTCATTGAATTGTAACAAAAAGGAAATTAATTTCATAAACAAAAATTACAACAAAAATAGAAATAATTTTTAACAAATGTTGCCTTAGAAAAAATTAAATTTGAATCCTTTTCAACACATGTTGAATAATGAAAACAACAAAAATCGGAAGTAAAAATTATATTTCTTAAGTATCGAAAAACATTGGAAATGAAATGAAACCATTTTGGGGCAGCTACATTTGGCCATTAGGAAGCATTTATGGAATGTGGATTTAACTAAAATCTCGACTTGAATCCAAACTAAAATATAGACTTTGATCTAAAATCTGTGATAGATTCTGAAGCAAGTGTAGTCTGAACCAAAATTTTGAACTAAAATCGGAACTAATATGTAAGCATGAATCCAAGCATGAATCCAACAAAATTGAGATTCTAGATCGTAACCAAACTTTGAATTGGAATCGGAACCTGGATTTGAATCGGAATATGGACTCGAGTTTGAATTGGAATTTTAACCAAAATCTAAATTTAAATTGGAAATAGAATCTAAACTTGAAACTGAACCTTTACTAGAACCTGAAATGTAATCTGAACAAGAACCTCAACTAAAATCTGAATCAGAATATAAACTGGAATCTGCAACTGAATCTCAAATCAATTGGAATTTGAATTAGAATCAGATCTATAATCTGAACTAGATTCTGATCAAAAATCTCAACTATAATCGAAAAGAATCTGAAACGGAAGCAAACTACAATATTAACATTAATCAAAAAGGAATCTCAATTAGAATCTGAACTAAAATCTGGATAAGATTTTAAACTTAAATCTGAGCTAAATTCCTCTGAACTAGAACCTGAACCAGAATGTGAACTTATATTTGAATTTAAATTTGAACTAAAGAACCTAAACATAAAATCTGAACTATAATCTGAACTGAAATCTAAACCAGAAATTTAAATTGGAAATAAATCTGAACTCTAATCTGGATCTCAAACGGAAGCTGATCAGAATTTGAACTAGAATCGGAACTGTAATCTAAGAATCTGAATGGGACACTGAAAAGTTTTAAATACAATCGAAACTATCTTAACCAGGAACAGAGAAAGAATAGAAACTAAGACAAAAAATATAATCTTAAATCAGTACTTGAATCAGAAATCTGTGAAATCTGAAGTAGAATCGGGAAGAAATTTTGAACTCACATAAAATCTGAATTCAATAAGTACTGATTGGAGGCGAACTTGAACTAGAACTAGAAAATTTTATTTTACAAATTTTTCGTTGAAGTCCCTAAATGTTTGTCAATGGAAAAATTATGTTATTGAGATCTATATTTCCAGCAGGCGTTTATAAGAATATGGCAGATTTGCCGACGCTCCTAGAATACCCTATTTTAAGCTATTGAGATGGGGGATAATATAAATATTTATATCCTGGCATTTTGAAGTGAAATAAAATCTTCACAGCTGCTATCAAAAGCTGTCAGTTTCAGTTTCCTGTGCAAATTTTCTAAGCTGCTATTTTTGTGTCCTTTTTAAAACACCAAAAACAATTTACAAACGAGTTTTATCTTCAATTCTAATCAATTATACGCATATTAACCGAATATTAACTAACAACTGTTTAGTTTAGTAGTTTTACAGATGAAATGTAAATCAAATTTATATTCTTCACTTTTTCATAAAATTTCTTTTTATACTTTTTTTTCTCTAAAATTTGTAATTTTACAAAATCCTTCTTTATAGTCAACACAATCTCAATATAAACAAAGACACTCACATAACAAATTTCTTTGGTATTTCATAAACACTCTCTCTCACACACACATATATGCACACCTATGCAGATATTTTTTCAATGTTTTGATATTCTAATATACAGTTGGATTAAGTAAATAGGTCTATGTGTATGTGTGTTATACATCATGCAACAGCAACAACAATACCAAGCAAAACACAACACATGGTTACAGTTATAAGGACCTCTATGTCTGGTTTAAAGATGAATAAAAAAGGGGTCATCTCGAATGTAAACACCATAAATATACAAACACTTATAAACGAACTCGTAACCTGTCGAATTTGATTTATATTTAAAATGCCTATTGAGGTCAGGTCATGTTCATATTTTTTGTTTTCGAAAACAAAACCCCAAGACTAAAGGATTACTAAACATAAAAAGGGTTGTATTATGAGTTCAACTATGTGTTTGTAACCTTAAGGATATTTCATTTTTGGTATTTATTTAGTCGGGTCTCTTTTGTGTGTCTGTGTGTTAAGTGCGGATTATTGGCTGCGAAAAAAGCAAACGGGGGAAAATAAATATTTGCATTTACTTATTTTATTTGTTCCTGATAGAATGAAAAAGCTTAACTTTTGAAAAATAAATCGAGGAGCAATTTAATTTTTATGCAAAATTATTTACAATGAAATAAATTTAATTTAATTAAATGAAAGAAAATAATACATCTAAAGAAACTAAACAAAAAACTGAACAAGTATATGACCTTGAATATAAACTAGATCCGAACTAAAGTCTCAATTAGAATCTGAACTATAATATAGAAAAGAATCTGAGTTATCATCTGTACTAGAATCTGAACAAGAATCTGAACCAGAATCTTAATTGATATCTGCACTAAGAATTTGAACAAAAATCTGAATTAAAATTCTAATTAGGACATGAAATGTCATATCTAATAGAATCAGAACCAGAGTCTGAACTAGAATTCGAAATAGAATTTGTACAACATTCAGATTCTAGAATCCGAAATGGAAACTGAAGTAGAATCTGAACAAGAATCAAAACAAGAACTGACATTTGTATTTAAATCTTAATCTGAATCTGAACTTAAATTTCTAAAATATCTTTCAGATACTAAACGAGAATCTGAACTAAAATCTGAACTGGTATATGTACTGGAATTTTAATCAGTATCTGAACTAGAAACAGATCTAGAATCTGAACTAGACACCGTACTAGAATATAAACCAGAACCAGAACTAGAAACAGAACTAGAATCTCTACTTTTATGAACTAGATTTTGGAATTATAAATTGAAATAGTATGTGAACTAGAATCTTAATTATAATCTGAACTAGAACCTGGACTGCAAAGTGAACAAGAAGAGCTAGAATCCAAATAAGAATCTGAAGTGAAATCTCAACAGGAACTAGAACTGAACTACAGAGTCTAGAACTAGAATCTAAACTAATGTCTAAAACTTCCACTTAAACATGTGAACTTACATCCGTAGAAGTATCAGAAATAGAATTTGAACTGGAGTCTTAATTAGAATCTGAACTAAAATCTGGATTAGAATATATCTTGGAATCTGTTAGAGGATATAAACTTGATTATTAGCTCGAATCGGTAATAGAATTCAAGCTGTAATTCGAATTGAAATATAACTAGAACTGGAACTTGAACCAGAACTTATACTTTAACTAGAACTTTAACGAGAATGAAGTAGAAGTTGAACTAGAACTTAAGCTTTAACTAGAACAAGAACTTGAACTTAAACTTGAACTAGAACATGAACTAGAATTTGAACTAAAACTTGAACAAGAACTTAAACTGGAACTAGAAGTTAAACTAGAACATGAACTAAAACATGAGCTAGAACTTGAACTAGAACTAGAACTTGAACTAGAACTTGAACTAGAACATCAGCTAGAACTTGAACTAAAACTTGAACTTAATGTAGACCTTGAAATAAAATTTGAACTAGAGGCAAGACTATAGCATAATCTAAAACGTAAAGTAAATGCTATTAACTCGAAATTTAGCTTAATGTAAATCTTAATAAGGAAATTTAGAATTTATAACTTCATTTATTCTATATTTATGTTGCCGCATAAAGATCTTTTGTGTTTCAATTTTTCTATTGTGTAGGAAACTTATAATCACCATTGCTCACCTCACTCTCACTATCACTTGTTGTAAAACATGTAGAAAATTTTTTGGAAATTTATTTTGTTGTTCTTTTTGATTTTGTTATACTCCGACGTTTACTTAATCTGTGCTCAAAAGGTTTACAGGAAATCCCAACAATTATTTATACTCATACATGCATAAACGCACACACACACACATTATCACACCCCTTTAACTCATTTCCTTGAATTTAACATATAAATAGACTTATTTGATATTTATAGATTTTTTCCTTCTGAATTCAAATTATTATTCTGAATTTCTCTTAGTTTTGTTTTGTCCTTTTTGTAAAATATTTCTCTTTTTTTATTGTGTAAATTTAGAAGGCGTCAACAGTTTTTACATAAATTATTTCCTTTTCTTTTGTTAGTTTTGTTAACACTTTTTTTGTGCTCAAAATATTTTCTATTAGTTTTAGGATTTCACACACAAACACACACTCATTTATCATTATTACTTAAAATATTCCTGGTTGTAGTGTTGTTTCCAGAAAAAAAAAAAAACGATAAAATAAAATTGATATTCCGTACAATGATTATATCCTTGTTTATTTCTTTGATTTGTTTGATTTCATCTTTTGCAAATGTTCGAGTTTCAATTTTTCGTTATTTTTAGTTGTTGTGAACCTTTAGTTGGGAACATTTGTTAGTGGGACTAAATGAAATGGCAATAAATTGTTTAAGGAACTAGAAACTTAATACACATTTAACAAAATGTTTTTTTCTTGTTAAAAGACAAGTGGCACTATGAATTGTAGTTTATTAAAATATAGTTGTTTAACCCATAACTACCTTTATATTTCCGGCCTAAACACATATATGAATGTATGGAGTTCTCTCCATAAACCACATCACACAGTGGTTCTAAATCGCATTTTTTTGGAAATAATTCTGTTACTTTGGAGCTATTGAATATTGAATAACTTGCCCTGAGAGAAGCTAGAAACTTATGCTCTTTAAGCAAAATTTCACTATAATATTTCTGTGAAGGGGGCCCAGTTTCGGTTAATTTTTGGAAGAGTGGTGTACATTTTTTATATAAGTGTTTAGTATCGTTGGAAAGGTAATTACTTTAAAAATTATAATATGTAAATAATAAACCATTTAAGGTAAATATCTTTAATAACTTTTTCAAAAAATCCAAAAATTTTATTTTCGGTGCACTCTTGTAAAAAAAATGTTTAATATTTGACATCAAATAAATTCTATAAGAATAAAGTTATAATTATGAAATTTAAATATAGTATAGATAAAGTTCTTTTTAATGTAAGCTCATAAACATATTTTCACTTTTTCACTCCGAAATAGCCAAAATTCCAATCCGGGAAAACTTGTTTCAAAAATATACTTTTTTCAGCAAATTGCTCAAATTGCCGTTGAAAGCGGTTTGGCCATTATTAGATTTCTTGAGTGGGTAGCTTTTAAATGTGGCTATATAGCTATTTGACGATTCTAGCTTTGGATTTTATTGCTCCTCGAAAAACTAAAGAAAAATTGAAGAAAATTAACGAAATTCTGATAGTGCTTTCCCTAATGTCCTCGAATTAGTTTTTATGCGCTAGTGTTAGGTATTCTTTCAGAATTGGAAAAATGGAATAGCATGGAAGAAAATAGTTGATTTTATTGAATTTAAAAAAATGTTACCACCTTTTTGAAAAAAAAAAAAAACAAATTCAATTTTTTTTTCTAAGTTCCTCTTTCAAAATGATATAACTTTTTATTGAATCCACATAGATATATGGTTCTTGAAAAAAGTTAGACATTTTTGAATTCAAATAGTACCCACCAAGCTTTAAAAAAAAAAAACAATAAAAAAAACCGTCCAAAAATGGGTCAAAATTTTACATTGGTCTAAATATCTCTTGAACTAAAAGAGTTATCCCCCTTTTGTAGGGGCATTTTTTTGTAAAAAATTATAAGGTCTATGTGTATGTAAAATATTTTTTTAATCAAATCATTAATAAAATTTTGACAATTTTTTTCTTTATGTTATTATAACCGAGGTGAGCAACTTTGGCGTTCCACTTCCTGACCCCAAGACCCACTAGAAATATGTATTCTAAATCAATTGGAAAAAACCTCAAGAATGTTCGTATGAAATATCGTTAAAAAATATACAATATTTACAAAACTACAGAATTATTTCCAAAAAAAAAACGTTATGGAACCACTGTGCTTCATGCATGAAAGCAATGAAAATGTTACTGGTATAAGAAACCGGATAAAGATGAGCAAGTATTAAAGTAAGTGTGAATGTGTTGAATGGGATGAGGGTTAAAAGCGTGTTTCCAATATATAATTTATAATCTAATGTCAGCTCGTTTATTTAATGTTTTCGACAAAGTGTTACTTTTTCTTTCCACCAACTGTATCAATTTCTCTCATTTCTCAAAGAGAAAAAAAGAATAATTTTCAACATGTTGTTTTATCTTTTCTATCTCCTCTTAAGATCTCAATTTCTTCAAGTCAATGTGCGTGTTTGTGTGTATGAGTGTGTGAAAAAATATGAATATCATAAACCATAAAGTATTTAAGAATATTAACAAAATGGAGTGCAAAAGGATCATTATTTGTATATTTAATATGCAGCAGATACAAATATATTGATTTTTATTATATTTTTTTAATTTATGTTTTTATATTAAAACGAAAATGAGGAGTTGGCATGAAGGTTATTTGGAAGCATTATTTAAAGCATAAATTATTTTAAATGATTGTAATTTTATGTACGATAATTAAAAGGCGGGAGAATATGCTAATCGATCTGGAGTTATTAAAGTAAATTTATGGATAATTATGTATGAAAGGTTATAATTTGAGATAAATATTGCAGAAAATTAACCATTTGAAGAGATAACTTAAGGTCTGTTCTAGTTCAGATTACATTTCAGAAAATAGTTTAAATTCTAGCTCCGTATCCCGTTCAGTATCCAGCTCAGTACCAGTTTTGCTTTAGTGCCAATTCTAGTGTAAATTCCAATTTTCAATCCAGTTCAGACTTTAGACTCTAGTTTAGATTATTGTTAAAATGCCAGTTCAGATACTGAATCAGATTTTAATAGAGATTTCTGTTGTGATTGAAGCTCATAATCAAGCTCCGTTCTAGTTCTGGTTCTATTTACTCAAGATTCTCGTTCAGACAATTCTTCGCACTCTATTTCAGATGATATTTGAAATTCCATTTCAGATTGTAGTTCAGATAATAAATCAGTTTATAATTTAGACACCGAATCTGATTACTGTTCAGATCCCAATTCAGATTTTAATTCAGACTCTAGCTCATATTCTAGTTTAGAATCAAGTTTAGTTCTAATTCAGATTCTTGTTCTGATTTTAGCTCAGATTCAAATTCTAGTTCAGATTGAGATTCATATTTCAATTTAGATTCTAATTCAAATTATAGTTAAGATTATAGTTCAGATTATTGCTTTGATTCTACTTCAGCTTTTTTCAATTCTAGTTCAGTTGTAGTTCAGTTCTTGTTCCGTTCTAGTTTAGTTTTGGTTCCGTTCTAGTTCAGTTCCAGTTTAGCCTTAGTTCAGTTCTAGTTCAGTTCTACTTTAGTTCCAGTTTAGTTCTGGTTCCGTTTTGTTCAGTTCTAGTTGAGTTTTAGTTCAGTTTTAGTTTAATTTTAGTTTAGTAATGCTTTAGTTCTAGTTCAGTTCCATTTTGTTCAGTTCTAGCTCAGTTCTAATTCCGATTTGTCCAGTTCTAGTACAGATCTAGTTAAGTTCTAGTTCAGTTCTAATTAAATGCTAGTTCAGTTCTAATGCAGTTCTAGTTTAGCTCTAGTTCAGTTCTTATGCAGTTCTAGTTCAGTTCTACTTTAGTTCTGGTTCCGGTTTGTTGAGTTCTAGTTCAGTTTTAGTTTAATTCTAGTTCAGTTCTACTTCAGTGTTTTTAATTTACTTAATTTCGAATTCATCCATCTTCCACACATTTTTTTTAAATAAATTATTTTTACTATTTCTGCATCCTTTAAAACTCCTGTATATAAGTACAAGCCATAAAATCACATTTAGTACAATAACACCACAATGCAACCATTTACTGTTTTTATAGCGGTCAGCCAAAAATTCTATGATAAATTTATTGCTCATAAGCAGGGTTGTTCCGTCTAACCGAACTGACTTCTCTGTTGTTATTTTCTTAACCACAATAGAATGCCGCACACAATACATGACTACTGGATACCACTACATAACTGAAAATACTCACTGTATACAAATACCAACAAAGTGACATACTGATGGACGAACCGACACACTGACCGGCAAACTCACCTACACGTACGTTTATCTATGCATTTGACATACATCTTTAGAAATATCGTATATTTGTAATTGTTGTTCTTGTTTGTTATCAGTTGTTTCCATTGTTGTTGTTGTTTGTTTTATTCAGGTAACGTTATGTGCATTAATATGAACCAAAGAAAAAAATATATGTAAGTATGCGATTATATATCTATGTTTATAGTATATTTAACCATATGTGAGTATGTGTATAGAGGATTTTTAAGGTTGTGTACGTGTTAGTGTTACTATTGCAAACTGCATATTTGTTTGTAAGTCAATGTATGTTGTGGTAGCTTTACAAGGCTTTCAGTCATTCTGTTGTAACTCCTTAAAGATTAATGTCTGCTTTTAAAGTCCATTCGCCGCTTGTTGCATGCATGTGTTGCTGCCACATAAACGACATAAGTGGAACACAAGTATAAGATTTGCCTTGGTTAACAAAACCGACACGTAAGAATTTAATTCATGTCCAACAATGTACTCTTTTCTTTACTTTTAAGTTCTTTCATGTTTTCTTATTCATTTCAAAACGATTTGAGTTTTTATTTCTTTCTGTTATCAACGAAAATGTTTGAAATTTTAATATCCGTGACATTTACGTACATATGTCGGTTAGAAATTTGTTTTATAAATAAAATAAAATTTATATGTTCATTCAAATTAGAACGGAAATCCACTTTGGGCCACAGTATTTTTTGTGAAGAAAATAAAAATGCATTTAAAAAATTCAGATAAAGAAGAAAATTGAATCAGAAATCTATAAATAAACTACAGAGAGCCAACGTATTCCTATAGAAGTACGCTGAACTAAAAGTAAACAAGAATTGAACAAAAGTTGTTTGAACTAGAATTGAGATCAAAATGGACAACGATCTTAATTTAAAATAAACTCTAATTGATTTTGAACCAGTATTGCCAGATAAACTCTATGAAAAATTCCACCAATTCATAAAAAGACATCTTCTTGTGAAAAATTCCGTCCATTTTTTACTCTCTCATAAAAAGTTTTAGATTTTTTATAAAACAAAAATCTGATATTATAAAACAGTTCAACAGGTTCAAACAAAGCAAATAAGAATGATATATTCGGCTTTACCGATTCTTCACCACGATTAATTTAGAAATAAATGTAGGAACATATTGTAAATTCTCTTGTAGAAGTAAACCACTCCGCCGTTCCCTACCCCATAACGTGCCCCATCCTCTAAGGTTGTTTGTAATATGTTGTTATTATCGCTTTATTCGAACGCCAAAATTTCATAAAGCTTCCTGTAACAGTTTCGGAGATATGCCATATTAAATATTGCGTTTGTTAGAGAGAATCAATTCCTCGGTTTCCTATCCAGTTAAACGCTTTCATGCGATTTCCTGTATAAGTTAAATAATTATGCGATATTTAATGTTTCATTTTTCTAGAACT
This sequence comes from Cochliomyia hominivorax, assembly GCA_004302925.2. Lineage (NCBI taxonomy): Eukaryota > Metazoa > Arthropoda > Insecta > Diptera > Calliphoridae > Cochliomyia > Cochliomyia hominivorax. The sequence goes on from PYHX02000494.1 coordinate 66,490,188, forward strand.
TTTTACTCAGAATCCAGTTTAGTTCAGATACTAGTTTATATTATAGATCAGTTCAGACTCTAATCCAGATTAGAGTTCAGTTCTAGTTCAATTCTAGCTCAAATTCTAGTTCAGAATGCACTTCAGTTTTAGTTCAGATTCTATCTCAGATTCCAATTCAGTTTCATCTCTGATTGTATTCCAGTTTATATTTTATTTCAAATTATATATCAGATTATTTTTTAGATTCTAGTTCTGATTCAAGTTTAGTTTTTACTATAAATTCAAGACAAAATAAACTGCAGATTTAGATCAAGATTATAGTTCAGTTTTTGTTCAAATTCTGGTTCAGAATACAGTATAGTTCTAGTACGGATTCAGGTTCAGATTTATCTTAAGATTCTTGATTAGATTTTAGTTTAGATTCTAATTTAGATGCAAGTTTAATTTTAAGTTCAGATTTCCCGTTTGGATTCCAGTTTAGATCCTAGTCCGAATTATAGTTCAGATTTTGGATCAGATTTTAGTTCAGATTCTACTTAAAATTCTGGTCCAGATTCCAGTTTGGTTTCTAGTTCAGATCTTAGTCTAAATTCTATGTTCAGATTCTGGATCAAATTTTAGTTCAGATTCCAGTTCTTGAAACTAAACTATAATCTGAAGGACAATTGAATTGTCCTTGATTTAAAAACTAACTCAACAAACTCAGTTCGTTTTCTACAATTTTCCTCGAAATGTTTCCAATTAATAACATTTTTCATGTTTTCACTAATAAAATATCAAATCACTTTATCTGCAAATTTATTTACTTCATTTCTATTCATTTTTTTGTTCCCCAAACTAATTCCAGTTTTGCGTTATAAAAAAAACGATACGTCTGAATTAGTGGTTTAAAGTTGTTTAAATAAAAAATCGTATTTTATGCAACAAATTCCGTATGTTGTGTCCGTTTTTGTTGTTAATGATATTAACTACAAGTTTGATATGGTTTTTATATTTATGTGTTTGAATGTGTGAGTGAATGTATCTATGTGCGTGTAACAACAAACTTTCTAAAAGAATTTAAAACTTTTGTTAAACATGTACTACAGTTGGATACCAATTCATTGTTTAAGTTGGAAATGCCTGAACATTCATGTCCACTCATGTACATTTTCTATAAATGGCAAAGAATACCAAATATCCTGTTGATTTTGTTGTGGTTTTTGTTAGCACGGTATGTGTTGCATGTTTTATAATAAAAATAAAAAAATAAGATGGTTGTTTTTGTTTTAACTATTTCACAGAGAAGAATAGAATAATAGTATCATCTTTAGAATCTGAACTATAATCAAAAGCAGAATCTATTCTGGAACATAAATTAGCATATGAGTTAGAATTTGATCCGGAATTTGAACTAAAATCTGAACTGAACACTATAAAACAGAATTCATACTTTAAGCTGAACTTGATTCTGAACAAAAATCTCTATCGGCATCTGAACAAGTATATGAACTAAAATCTGAACTAAAGTCCGAAACAAAATTTGGACTAAACTCTAATCCAGAATCGGAACTAGAATATGAACTTGAAACTATACTAGAACTGAACTGTTTTCGGAAGCAAAGTGAACTATAATCTTATTTAAAGTCACAACTTTATTTGGTCTTGAAAGCAAACTAGAAATTTAACTTAATTCAGAATTAAAATCTAAAGAAGAATCTGATCTATAATTTGAACTGAACTGGAATCTGAACTAGAATTTGAGCTTAAAGTGAACTCCAATCTGAATAAGAATTTAAAACAAAATCGGATATAGAATCTTGACTAGAATCTCGGCTAGAATCTGAAGTAAAATTTCAATTAGAATCTGAACTTAAATCTATTCAGAATATAAACTAGAACCTTGAATCTTGAATCTATACAAACTGGACTAAAACCAAACTATAATTTTGATTAAAATCATCATCAACTGAACTTGAAGCAAAACCAAATTCTATAGAAGAATTTGATCTATAATTTGAATCAGAATCTGAACTCGAAACTGAACTATAACTTGGACTTAAACTGAACTACAATCTAAATAAAAGTCTGAACCAAAATCTGGAATTAAACTAGAACAGAATTAAAATCTGGATTAGAATCTCATCTCTATCTCGTCTAAAAGCTGAACTTGAATCTGAACTAGAATCTGATCTATAATATGAACTAGAATATAAACTAGAATCTAAACTCGAATCTTAGGTGAAAACTGAACTAAAATCTGAATAAGATTTCTGAAATATTTTTTTCACCATAACTATTTTCCAATGTTTTCGAAATCAGATTGCAATATTGCTATTTATAAGTAAATATGTATTTGAAATATTTGTGCAACAGAGGAGTCAAGTTTTTTTGTTTTTTTTGTTTTTTTTCAGGAAAACGTACAGACTGAAAGTATAAACCAATGAAAATTTATTGCAATCGGATTAATTTCATAGGAATTTATATGTTGGTTTTTAAATTTGTGTCCACATAAAGGAATGAGATAAAATTTAGTATTTGAAAATATTTATTAAAATTTTGAAAATATTAAAGGATTTCAAAACCAAAATCTTCATTAGTTATAGATTAAAATGAAAATTTACTTAAATGAATTTATGTGATTTTTAATAAATTTTCTTAAAAAATAATAAAGAATTTTGATTAAAAATTTTATTATTTTTGGAATATTTCAAAATAATTATTTATGTTTATTTTCTTAAAAAAAATATTTTCTTTTGTCATCAGAATAATATTTATTCTTAATATTTCAATTTTAATTTCCTATTGACCTATTGCCTCATCTTCCATAGGACAACAAAAAAGTCATATTAAAAATTATAAAATTTTGTTTTTTTTTTCTTGAGGACGCAATACAAATAAACAACAACTATAACTTGGAGCCATCTTTGACAATTTCCGCATAGAAAATGCCCTCAAGGATTTTTGAAGAATAAACACAAATTTATTAATATATCTAAATTTATGAAATAACAACAACATGACAAATATTAATGCTGTTGTTGTTGTTATTCTATAAATATTTATTTTAGAAAATCTTATACAAATAAGAAAAAAAGAAGAAGAAGAAGAAGAAGGAAAATATTAAAACGTAAAACGTCTCAATGAATTTCAATAAGAATCGAATTGAACGAGATTGAACATTTTTTATTAATAAACAAAAAAAAATATTAAAATAATAAAAATAATAATAAAAATATGATTGGAAGGGAGGGGAAGTGTGAGCTATGGAATTCTTTTGGAAAGATAAAGTAAAAGTTTAATAAAACTATTTTTACAAAGATGCCTTAATTTCCAAAGTTTTGTAAAGGTTTTGATGAATTTTGAAATTCTTGGACAAGATCGATATTATTAACACTCCAAAGGTAGAAAACCTTGAAAACTGAAATTTATGCTGATGTAGAATTGGACTAATAAACTGAACTAGAACTGAACTAAAACAAAACTAGATATAAACTAAAACTAAACTATAAATATCGGAGCATAATTTTTTTCTACAAAACCAAACAGGAAATTTCTTAAGTCAATTACAAATACTTGTGCCAATTTTTATTGAATTTTGTCAATCATTATAGATGTGAGTGTGCCAAAAACAGACATACGGTCATAGTTCAATCGAATTTGGATTCCCTTCTACATTGTCAATCTTTTTTTAAAAACAAAGAAGAAAAGGGCTGCTTTCTTTCATAAGACTTTTCGTTTTCACTTACTTTGGAATGATATGGCATCCTGTTACTGTGGTGTACAAACCGTTAAATGGTACAAGAACAATAAAATCGTATTTGTATGAAGGTAGGGGAAACCTCCAAGTTCCCTAGAGCTAAAATTAGTGGAGAGACATTGAGCTCTTGTAAAAATAGAATTAAAGAGCATATAAAAGTGCGGAAGGTTTTAAATGAAGATGGACTTCCTGATCGTGTAAAGTGAAAAAAAAACACTATAAAAACGTTAATAAAGGGGTTTCTGAAAAAAGGTTCAAAATTTTTCTCACTACTGAAAATAATTAAATTATAATAATATTTGTTTTGTTTTTATTAACATATAAGTATTTATGAGAATAATAAGTATGTTCGCCAAAAATGTGAGTATTTATTAGTGTGTGTGTGTGTGTTGCCTATGAATGTGATGTATTGTGCTGAGGGTATTGAAGATTCGGAACACCTGAATATAGCAAATTTCTAGATTAAACAAGTAAGAAGTTACTTATATAATATAATATATATGAACCACCTTCGTATAAATATATTTTTTTAATACCATGTGGTATTAGTGCGATCTATACATGGGAGCTGAAATAAATTATATACCGCATTATATCCCAACCACCCATGGTGGTGTAGGGTATACACAGCCAAAAATGTTAAATTTTTCTAGATTTATTTTCTAGCAAAATATAACTTTCTTGACTTAACTAATTCCTGCTATACAATTTGCCTTAATTTCATTTTTCCTATCAAGACTTTAAATAAACCGAGAAAAACGAACTATAATACAAATGAAAGAAAATAAAACTTTTTACTTCCCCTTCCGCCATTTACTCTCTTTCATGTTTTTTTTTTCTCTCAGTAACGTTAACAAAAGAATGTGTTCCATAATATGTACTCATGGTATTAAGGAAGAAATTTCGGTTGTTATTTGTTCAAAATATAGTGTCAAGCATTTAAACATTATTTCACTACACTTCAGCAACATAAGTGAGTTGATGGAGGCAATATTGAGTTGTTCGTTCCGTAAGAAGGTAAGTAAGAAATTTTGCATAACATGTTAGTTATTGGGCCAAAATAATGTAGTGTACCAAATTTTATCAAGTAGAATGTTTGCAACATATTTATGGACAGTCAGGTAGGCAGACGGATGGACGAATATCGATAAATCGACTTATAAAATGATTTTGCGTAGAACGGTTTACTTAAAAGTGGGGAGTGTAGGGAATAAAAATTCTTTTTAATTTCAATAAAACTGGTTTAAATTAAAGAGTCTTATAAGCTCGAAATAATATTCCGGGAACACGCCTATTATGGGAGCCGCATATAATGACACGCACTCTATATTAAACTTTTTTGTCGATTCATAATTGAAATTTTGGCGAATTTGAAAAAATCAACATTCCCAAGGGGCAAATTTTGAATTGTAAATGACTATGCCCCCGACCAGACAGTTGTCTGTGTCAACTTAAAAGCACTTCAGGTTAATCCACATTAAATTTTTGGGATGTCTTAACAGTTCAGGAGTTACTTTACTATTTCCGGGTTTTAGAAACTCCTTATAGAAGAAAACAACGGCTGGGCCAATTCTGATAAAATGATTCCATATATACCCGAAAGTAACGTAGGTTATAACTTCTGATAGGTCCAGGAGAGGGGTACCCCAATACAAAGTAAAAATTTAGTAACAAACATCTAAAGATCTTTAGCACAGAAAGTCCTCAAAGTTGATTTTAACTACTTCCTGAAGGAACTGTTTACTGGACAAAACTTAGGACAGATGAGACCAGGGAGAGGAGTATCACCCACACAAACCAAAAATTGATTATTGAATATTTAAGGAACTATAGTAGGGAGACTCCTCAAATTTGGCTCTAATCACTTTCTCAAGGATTTTACCAGACAAAACGTAGGACGAATAATTGTTGGAACCGCTATGAAGTCTTATGAACGTAAGCAGTATTTTTTTATTTTCTTATTTCTTAATGTATATTATGGAGGCCGTTATATCAATTAAATGGTTTATTTTGCCGCAACTGTATATAAAGGAACTTTTCGGGAAATTTTGGGTCTTAAACTTTTATTCAACATTCTCTTGAGCATCAGCAATATAACATTTTTGACCAGAAATTTCAAGATTATTTAAACTGTTACTAAGAAAGTGTGTTTCTGATTCGTTCATACCTTATAAAGCATTCTTCCTTGTATATCTTTCTCTACAGGCTTCAAGCAAGTATTCAATATTTGTTATAGCTGCTGCCACATCTCACATTCATAGCAAAAAGAAAAAAAACAAATTTTTGAAAGTTTCTGACTGGCATGACAAAGTTTCTGAAAACAATTTTTATTTTCATTATTATTTTGAAGAAAATTTTCATTTAACATTTTTTTTCCTCTTTTCAACATTTTACAAGAAAATTGTTGGGCTGTTGAACACAGAGAAAAAAGTGTTTGAGTTGATTGATTTTTTGAAGACAAAAAGGAAGAAAACAACAAAATTGAAAATAACAGAAAAATTTATTCGAAATTCAAAATTAAAGTTACTCTGAAAAACTAAATTACAACATTTTTAGAAATAAACTGCAATTAAAGTGAAAAACAACTTGAAAAAAGAAACTGAATGGAAACTTAAATTAATTGCATTTTCCAATTAAAGAAAATCGTTAATTTTAACAACAACTTTTGCAAAAAAAAAAAACGAAAAACAAAATTTGTGAAAAAAATATTTAAACAATTAAGAATGCTATATTCGACTACACCGAATCTTCAATACCCTCCACCACAAATGCGAGTTATAATTTTATTATTCTTATTCGTCGATTTCTAATGACAATTCTACGAAAACTCAGATATCGGTCTATATTTTTTGAACCGATTATGTTGGTTTTAAATAGGAATCTTCTCAGGACTTTAACAAATACTCAGGTCAAATTTCACTAAGCTCTGACAATTATAGTGGATATGAGCGTACAACAACAGACAGACAGACAGACAGACAGACAGACGGACATAGTTTAATCGACTTAAATTTTAATTTGATGCAAATCATGAAATGACCACTTGTGGTGGGTATAAAAATGAAATTTTAAATTAAAGAAAATAATTAAGAATTTTATAGTCAGTTAAACCCGACTATGTAAAGACCTACACCACAAAATCGGCTATAAATAGTAGTTAATTAAAATAAGGAACGACCCTCTCAAAATTTTATTAACGGACTCATTCTAAAGTGTGCAGTATTCTGGGCGCTAGAAAAATAATGAACCAATCCTCTTTTAATTTCCCTCATGATTTTTGTTGCAATACCAACGCATATGTGAGGTTTATTCTCTTCAAAGTGATTTTTGGAAAGAAGGTTATATAGAACCTATGAGAAATAATGGACCTCGTATATTTGGTATATTTATTTAGATTTGCTAAGACCTACTTTTACCTATTTATCAAGATATCTCAAAAAAAGCGACCTGTAGACTATTCGTAACGTTTACACGGAGAGTCGGGCGGACAGACAGACGGACCTCGTTAAATCCACTCAGAAAGTGATTTTGAGTCAAACGATACTCCTTATAGAAGACGGTGTATCGGTGTGTATTCTGTATGTTACAAACATCAACACAATTACCATCAGTACACCCCAAACACCGCCGGTGGTATAGGGTACATAAATAACTTTATGTAAATTCCCTCAATACCTAGATAAAGCACAATATTCACTTTAAATTTTGTAGTATACACTGATGCGTATTTCTATAAGCGCAATTAACATTTTTCTCTATTTTTGTTTTATCTTTGTTGTTTTCACACAAACGTAATGTTTAAGCTTTTTAATGAGAGCCAACTTAACGGTACTTTTTAGAGCAAACGACTTTTTCCTTAGCCTTGTTTTTTGCCTAAATCATGCGAAATTTTGCTTCTTTATGCGAAATATTTCTATAAAAGTTACGTTTGTACAACATGTCAGGATTTATGTTGATTCCAATTTATTGCAAATCGGATCAAAACGAGTGACCAGAAAAACGTGAGTACTAAAATTATCAAATTTTTCAACAAAACCCAACTTAGTTCCATAATAATAATTGGCCAAGTGTTCAAAGGTCTGTGGTCATACTTCTTCCAATCTTATTAAAGAGAAACCTGTTCGTTGATAGTAAATATGGCTTAGGAAGAAGGAACGGTCCACATAATGTTTCTAATGCAAAAAATATGAAAGCATTTTTGAAAGAGTTCCCAACGTATTCGGAAGGAAAGCTCAGAGCTCAGATTATTTGACACGAAATCTTCAAGCTAATACTTCTTTGAAAACATACAGGTCTTAAAAATTTTTGACAGGAACGCAACTATAAATTTAGAGATCAAACTCAGAAGTCCATTTTTCTAAAATAAAATGTTTGCTATATAATGGATAACAAAACGTATATTCTGGCAGAGTTTTTGTAACTTCCAGGTAAAAAGTTTATGTTGATGAAGCTGGAGGAAATGTTGAAGAAAGGTTTAGGGCCCAAATACACATAAGAAGCCAATTACTTGTTACAACTTTTGTTTTATACCGAAATTTACATCAAAAAATATTTCCAAAAGCTGTTTCTTTTCATAAGACTTCATGTTTCCATGTTAATTTCTCTATTTTATGGATGACGATCGCATATTCCAACCAAATGATGCTGGGGTACATGATTCAAAGCAGTCTAAATTATGGTTTAACGAACACAACAAACCTCTGCTGGACTGGCCATTTTGCTAATCTGACTTAAACTCAATAGAGATTTTGGGAGGATACATGACCCTTAATATTTATTCAAATAATGCCAAAAACGAAAACATAATGACTTTAACAGAATTTAAGCTAAAAATAAAGCAAATTTAGGAGGAAGTTGATTGCGATCTACTCAAAAAATGAGCGGAGTCAATACCAGACCGTAGCATTCTTAATTCCAAATAAAAGTAAGAATGCTACAATAGGCTATGCCGAATTTTTAATACACTCCACCACAAATACGTTATGTTTATACATACACATATACACAAACACTCACAAACGTATTCATTATATTTTAATTGAGTCAAAATGAGTCAAAAAATTAGCTACAATTTTGTATTAAATTTTTTTTTACTGAATGGTAATGAAGTACATATAACTTAATATTATGGCAATTTCATTCCAGTGGGGCCTGCGATGCTTTGTTCTTAGCGTTACATGCGGAATAACGAAACTTATTTACCACTTCACTACTTGTGGTGCTTTTGACTTGATGCATGATTATATACATTATGGGTCTGAAATAATAAAGAAGCAAATTTACCTCTTAACAACTTGTGGTGGTGGAGGGTATAATCAAGTTTTAAATTAATAATATTTTTAATAAAATCTTAGTTTATTTAATAAAAAAATATTATTTTCTCACCAAATATTTTTTTCTTTAATTTTTTTTTTAATTCTTCAGAAAGAAAAAGTTATGTGCTCTTATAGGAATATGTACCAGTGCATTTTTTTATAATTATTTTCTCTTTATCACTACGCAACTATTTGTTTATTTTTATAGGAAAATATAAATTTTCAAAATTAATTTTACACCTGAGAGAATATTGAAACAAACTGCATCAGATGCATTCAATTTTCTCTAATGAACTATTGAAACGAAACTAATTTCTAAACGACGGACATAGAAGGTAGAAAAGTATATTTATTGATATTCAATAAACAAAATAAATAAAAATAATAAATTGAAAAATAAAATATTTTATAAAAAAATGAAGAAAAAAAGTAGCAGGAAAGTAAAAATCGTTTATTAGTTAATTAAATATTTTCTATTTACTATGACTGCGGACGGTAAAATTTCTGGGCCGCACTGAATGATAATTTTATTTCCTTTACCAACAGAAGTGGCGATTAATTTTGTCATTTCGTATGCATCGCCAAGAAGTGCCAATAAATCTAATATATTTTCTTCATCAAATAGAATACTTAGTCGATTTAGCTATATATGTACGTATGTATGTATGTATGTATGTATGTATGTATGTATGTATGTATGTTAGTATGTGCTTGACTGTCCGTCTATCCGTTGGAAAATTTTTTACTCCTAGAATAATTTCCGAATTCAGTGAAAGACAACTCAAAATTAATATGTGAATTTTAAACATAATTTTCTGAATTTTTTTAAAGCCTCAAATTAACACAAATTATTTTCAGAATGCGGAAAGAAACTGAACATAAGTTTTTAGTGAAAATGTGAATTTATAGTGAAAATGTGAATTTTTAGTAAAAATATGAATTTTAATGAAAAATGAAAATATTTAGTGAAAAATGAAAATTTTTAGTTAAAAATATAAATTTTTAGTGAAATAAATTTAAATGAAAATGTGAATTTCTTAGTTAAAATTTGAATTATTTAGTCAAAATAAATTTTTAGAGTAAAATTGAATTTTTTTTAATTGAATTTTTTAGTTAAAAATTGATTTTTTTAGTCAAGAATTAAAGGTGAAAATTTGTATTTCTTACTGAAAGTTTGAAAATTAAAATTTTTTAGAAAAAATTGATTTTTTAGGAAAAAATGCGAATTTTCAATAAAAGTTCACATTTTAGTTAAAAAATATCAATTTTTAGAAAAAAAATTAATTTTTGTGAAAAAATTGTTTTACAGTAAAAATAATTTTTATGAAATCTTAGATTTTTGGTGAAATGTATAAATTTTTCGCTGACATTTTGTGAATTTTAAGCGAAAATATGACTTTTTTAGTGGAAAATTGATTTTTTTTACATAAATATATGAATTTTAAATGAATTATGTTATTTTTTTGTGAAGTATGAAGATTTTGGTGAAATTGTGTACTTTTAGAGAAAATTTGAGCATTTTAGTGAAAGATATGAATTTTTGGTAAAATATTTTTGTTTTTTTGAAAATTTGAAAAATTTACTTTTAAGAATAAAATTTAAATTTTAGTGTAATAAAAAACTTCATATTTAGTTCTGACAAAAAAAATATTTAAAAACTGTTTAAATATTTGGAATTTTTGTCCATTTAGCAAACAGCATTTAGTGCTTAAAGTCCAGTGGTGAACGTGTCTTTGCAACACCTTTAAAGATTCAACTTTTGTTTTTTTTTTTTTTTTTTGAATGTTTTTGAAAAGTTTAAACAAACATTTTTCCATTTTTCCAACATTTTTTTTTTAAATCAAGTATCCGTTCACACTAAAAGTGTTGCTTACATAAAACCCAAAATCACAACAAATGGAAAAAGTTTTATATCTTACATAACAACCGGAAAAAACAACAACAACAACTGACCAAACATTAAACACATACATACGTACACTCTTACATGTCTCGGTATGTCTTTGTATGTTTGCATACAAGTTTAAGTTTTTTTATTGTGGTTGTGGTTCTGAGTGCAATAAATTGTACAGATGGTGAATGTATGGATGTGAGTGTACTCACATATGTGCTGAATATATTGAGGATTTTATATGACCTCAAATAGGCGGATTTGAAACTTTTTAAATAATATTTCGGAAATGCTTAAACTTACAAAAAGCGACATTTTATTAGGTTGGAAGTAGGACCATTGAATTTCGAGTAAATATCAAAGCTTTCCAGTGATATACTCACATACACATAAACACAAACATGATCATATCAAACCCAAAAATGTATATATATTCTTATATCAAATCAAAATGAAGTCAATTTAGATATGTCCGATATGATAAATTTTCTATTTCAAATCAGTCACTTCGGTTGGGCATATTAAACGATATAGACCGATATCTGATGTAGCCTCTCAATCGATGACTTCCGTAAAATTGTCTATTATAAGTCGCTAAGTTGGAATGATATTAAGTGTTTCTGTGTTATATTTAAGAAAAGCATTTATATAATACATACGTTTGTGAGTAACTTATTAACTTAATGCGAATTTGCGGTGAAGATTCGGCATATATAGCATTCTTACTATTTTTTTTTAATTATTTTTCGTTTTTCGAATTTTTATTAAAAATTAGAATTTTTAGTAAAATAATTGATTTTTTGTGAAAATTGGAGTTTCTGGTAAAAATTTGAATTCATAGTGAACATTTTTTTATTTTAAGTGAAATGTTAAATTTTAAGCGAAAAATTTAATTTTTTAGTGAAAAATAGAATTTTGAGTAAAAATTTTAATATTTAGTGAAAAAATGAAATTTTGAGTGAAAAACTTAATTTTAATGTGAAAAACTGAAATATTTAATTTATAGAAAAAAATTAATTTTTAGTTGATTTTTTTAGTGAAAAATTAAATTTTTAGTGAAAAATTAAATTTTTAGTGAAAAATTAAATTTTTAGTGAAAAATTAAATTTTTAGTGAAAAATTAAATTTTTAGTGAAAAATTAAATTTTTAGTGAAAAATTCAATTTTTAGTGCAACAATTCAATTTTTAGTGCAAAAATTCAATTTTTAGTGCAAAAATTCAATTTTTAGTGCAAAAATTCAATTTTTAGTGCAAAAATTCAATTTTTAGTGCAAAAATTCAATTTTTAGTGCAAAAATTCAATTTTTAGTGCAAAAATTCAATTTTTAGTGCAAAAATTCAATTTTTATTGAAAAATTTAATTTTTAGTGAAAATTTAATTTTTACAGAAAAATTAAATTTTTAATGAAAATTTTATTTTTAGTGAAAAATTAAATTTTTAGTGAAAATTTTATTTTTAGTGAAAAATTAAATTTTTAGTGAAAATTTTATTTTTAGTGAAAAATTAAATTTTTAGTGAAAATTTTATTTTAGTGAAAAATTCAATTTTTAGTGAAAATTTAATTTTTAGTGAAAATTTAATTTTTAGTGAAAATTTAATTTTTAGTGAAAATTAAATTTTTAGTGAAAATTTAATTTTTAGTGAAAATTAAATTTTTAGTGAAAATTTTATTTTTAGTGAAAATTAAATTTTTAGTGAAAATTTTATTTTTAGTAAAAAATTAAATTTTTAGTGAAAAATTAAATTTTTAATGAAAATTTAATTTTTTGTGAAAAATTAATTTTTTTGTGAAAATTTAATTTTTTGTGAAAAAATAAATTTTTAGTGAAAAATTAAATTTTTAGTGAAAAATTAAATTTTTAATGAAAATTTAATTTTTGGTGAAAATTTAATTTTTAGTGAAAAATTAAATTTTTAATGAAAATTTAATTTTTGGTGAAAATTTAATTTTTGGTGAAAATTAAATTTATAATTTAAAAAATAGTTTTGTTGCTTGTCCTTTTTATTTTATGTTAAACTGTTTTAAAATTTCACGTCTCCTATTCTTTTCCAAAAACACTTGCTGCAAATAGATTTATGTACGTTTGTTTGTTCGTGTGTGTTTTCTGATGTGGCCATAAACTTCCATGTGCATGTCTGAAGTATTTTAAAAACCTTTTCTCAATTTTTTTTTCTCATTTCACTTTTTTTGGCGGCATCAGCAGAAAAATGTTGCACAAAAGTATAGTGAATTTACTAACATTTTATTAATATAAAAATTTAAACTCAAAACTTACTTATAACCTTTTTCCGAGTTTTTTTATTATTTGCTGTTGTTGCTGTTGCAAGTGAATATTAAACAAATGAAAATGGAAAAGTGTTCATTACGGTAAGTGTTAGTGAAGTTTACGGAAAAAATATTTATGCAATATTTAAAGAGTTATGAAGAGAAAAAAGCATTTAATAAATTGAAAATTTGAATTTTTAGTCAAAACGAAAATTTTTAGTTAAAATTTTAAATTTCGCTTAAAACCTTAAAATGTTGGTAAAAAATAAATTTTTTTGTGAACAATTTTTAATTTCGGCGAACAATTGAAAATGTTCGTGAGAAATTTCAATTTTAGTAAAAAGTGAATTTTAATGGATAAAGCGAGAATTGAATTTTGGGCTAAAAATAGAATCTTTTAGTGAAAACTCAAGTTTTTAAACATATGGAATTTTAGTGAAAAATAGTAAAAATGTGATTTTAGGGAAAAGGTGAAATCTTAGTGTAAAAGCTATTTTATAGTGAAAATTTGAATTTTGATTAAAAAAAGAAGTTTTAGAAAAAACCTGCGAAATATTGAATTTTATAAAAAATAAAATAAAAATGCAATGTTCGACTATGCCGAATCTTTAATACCCTCTACCATATTTTCACGTGAATTAAATACTTTATGTTTCACACACGGATTTTGCTGGTTTTAATTCTAAATCGTCAGTTAGTCCATAAATACAGCGATTTTGATCAAATATCCCTAACTAAAAGAACACCAATGACTAAGTATATACAAATATTATTCATCCAAATCAGAATCTGAGCCGATTTAGCTGATTGTCTGTCTACTGGTTGGAAACATTTTCACTCTTAGACTAATTGCCCGTAATTAAAGAAATACTAACCCAAATATCACCAATTACATTACGATTTGTTCTTGGACCATAAGTGTTATATATAGTAAGTTTAATGGAAAAAATCAACCTGCAGAATATATTCCGAATGTTCCATCCTGATAACATAATTTTATCATTAAATCCTTTGAATTCCAAAAACAACAAAAAACTGTTTGTAATTTATTTTTTTATGTTTTTATTATTTTTAATTTATTTTTGGACCCTGACAGTTGGAAATAAAAACTTTTCAAAAGTAAAAATAAAAAACTAAAAACAAGTTGGAATGCTATGCCGAATCCTCAACACCCTTTACCACTTGACAAGCTTAGAAAAGTTCTTCGCTTGAACTCAGACATCAGTCTATATCTTTTAATACATTGAACTGATTTTTTATGTTTTAAGTAATAAACTCCTCAGAGCTATAACAAATGGTCAAGCCAAATTTCATTGAGCTGCATGAATTATTATGGAGGTGATTTTGCCAACAACAGACAGACGGGCAAAGCTAAGAGACATTATGATATTCTTCTTAGCGTTATGTACGGAACTAAAAAATTAATACACTCTCTTCACCACTTCTGATGGTGATGGTGGGTATAAAAATATTAACAAGTAAGAATTTTATATACGGCTATGCCGAATCTACAATACCCCCCACCACAATGTATGTAAAGAAATACGTTACTTTTCGTAAATACACACTCACGCATACATTCACAAACGTATTCAATATGTACAAATTTTTACGTAAAAATAACACGGAACACTTAATGAGTAATAAAACTAGTTCTATTTTTGGCTATAATTTGATTTCTACTGAACCGATTTTGATAATATCATAATGGTAATGAAGTATATGTAACTTGATATGATGGCAAATCATTTAATATACTGAACCGATTATAACAAATATTTCGGCCAAATTTCATTGAGGATGTGAGCGTGTCAACAAGAGACAGACAGAAAGACAGACAGACAGACAGACGGACATAGCTAAATCGACTCAGATTTTGATTTGATTTATGAATATATATAAATTATGGGGTTTGAGATGATTCCTTCTCAACGTTGCACACGGAGTGACAAAGTAAATATACCAACTATCACCATTTGCGGTGGTAGAGGGTAAAATAATTTTGAAACAAGTAATACAACAACTCATTTTGTAGACATTTACAAATTCATTGCTGTTTTCATTATATTTATTGTTGCTACTACTGCTGTTGCTACTGCTGTAGCAGTAGAAGTTGTTACTGTTGTTATTATTGTTCATCCCAAATGTAAATTTTCATTTAATGTTATTTTTATTTTTTATTATTATTTTTTTTTTGTATTTTATTTTTGCACCTGCTTGCAACATTATTATAAAATATGTTACACATGTGTGTATGTGTGTGTGAAATATTTTTCAAAAAAAGTTTTTTTAGTTAAAAATTGTTTTGCATGTGTGAGTAAAAGTGTGTTATTTTAAATGTTGTAACAATAAAACAATGTATAACTGTACATTTGTATAAAAATTGAGTAAATAGTTGTGTATTTGTGTGTGTGTGTGCTTGTTAGAGAGAAATATATTTAACAAAACATTTGTTTGTTGTTGTTGTTTTTATTAACAACAAGTTGTAAAATGATTATAATGCAAAATGTCAAACTTTGTAATTGCATTAAAATTTAAATACCGTTATCAGTTGATACTAACAAATGTAATTATGGATAACATAGACACACAAACACACACATACATACATACATACATACATACATACATACATACATACATACATACACATATAGACAAACAATATTACTAGTTTTAAATAATTTTGATAGTTTGATATAATGTGGAAAACAAATTATAATGTTATGTTCGGCCAGTACCGAATTATCAATACCCTACTTCGCATGCATGTGTTCATTAATTAAGGCATAACATCGCACATTTATTATCTAATATTGTAACAGCACAAGAGAATATTAAACTGGCGTCCGAGCTACTTCTTCGACTCTGTCTAGATGCCATCACCTATGAATTTAGTGGAATGTATACTGTCATGTCTGGAGAACTTGAACGAGGGCCTCCTTACTAGCCAATGGAAAATTTTTTCAATGACATTTAAGGAGACTCAGGGAAAGGACTTAAGATTAGCAGTGGACTAGGACTTCTTCGATAAATTTATTCGATACGAGAAATGGCTTGTTATGGTTTGGACACATGCACAATTGTAAAGCCGTGTCAACCCAAATTGCTATACACCTAATTGATACTGTGGACTTATTTCAGTAACCAACATTGGTATAGGTATTAGCATCACGGGAGGTAAGGACATTTGTTTAGGGTAATGATAATCTGAAACTAAAATTTTTGAATTATTTAAGTGATAGCTTAGGTCTATATGCCGTATGATGCAGTGAATCCTCTGGGTAAAAAAGTAACAAATTCTAAAAAATTAACGATTGCATTTGAGCTGCTTCTAACCAGCCTCTAACAGAAACTAAAAGAAAGAGACTGGAGAGTGCTGGACAAAAACACAGGAGTTGGAAAACAGTCTCATCACGACAGCTTCTGTAGAAGTTATTATAGTCAAGCCTCATCCCGCTAGCATGGTTGCCCAAAACACAATGTGCGGTAATACCAAAGCCAATATTCTAACCTGTCCCCTGCCGAAACCAAGAAGTTAGTTGATTCTGTTGGCATCGTACTGGGTCCAAGTAATGCGTGCAATCCGTCATGAGGGCTCATAGATCCATCTTGAGTGCGCATTTTCGTATAGCGAAACTAGAATAAAAGTGGTGTGCTGGATTTTGGTTTCGTGATATGTATGAATGTGTACATATCTAATGACAAACATAATATGCCTTAGTGCAACTTTTCTGGTAGTGGATAATTTAAAAAAAATTAAACATGATATTTCCATTGGCACGTGGGAATAAAAATATGTTAAAATTAAAAATTAATTAATACTTTCAAAAAAAGTTTGTAAATACAATATAAATCCAATTTCTATATACAACAGTTTCATATAATAATGTCAATCTTTTCGCCTTAAAAAAATCAGATATGTTAAACCCGAAAGGTAATATAACATTATAAAAAATACTCTTATCTATATGGTAGCACAAATAGCGGTTTTTAGGCAAATACAAAATCGAAACAAGCTCTGAAATGAAGTGAATTGAACAGCGGTTCTTAATTTGGGCTTTAAAGTGTTCTATTTTACAAATAGTTTTTCGAGCGGTCTTGCAACATGCGGCTTGATCGTGCTTATAATACTTCCAAAATAATAACAACAATCTTAATAGAGTTTCAAGTCTTTAAACTAAGAGGCTGCTTCAACTCATCTTTTTCAAAAGCACTTTTTTTGAATCACTTCAAGATTATTATTTCTTCTATGGTTGTTATTAAGGACTTCAAATTTTCATGGCAGCAGAATATTTTATATATTTATAAAAGCCAAAGGGCCGTCTATGTGCATAACTCCCATGAACTCAATGGCTGTACAGACTATACTGTAGGAAGCTGTACTGTAGATTCCTAGTGATTTCGCAGCCAAGAAGATTGCTACTATTTCAGCTTTTAGAATTAATAGTTAAGGAAAATCAACTCGTTATAAAAGGGACACAGGTCTGGTGTTTGGTTGGGTAACTTTTCTTCTGGCGGATATATGAATATCACTCTGTAACATTTTCCAATATGGGCTAAATGATCTTAATTAACATTGTAGCAACTAAACTTCATTTTTTGTCACTCAAAAATTAGTCTTCGTATCTTCGACTTAGTGATCATTAGTCATTAATATCTTTGCCAGTTTTTGTGGTGGAAAGGAGAAGGTATTGGATTATGTTAATTATGTACTTCCTTTAATACTGGACCCTCTTTTCATTTTAACAGCTCTTTTTATTGAAGTTTTTAAAATCATACAAATTGTTTGACTTGGCCGAACTGCAGGAGGTTGTCGTTGGGAGAATCGTCCTATCTTTCAGAATATCTGGAATGTTTGATTCGAGTCCTAATTAGGATATTTGGAAAATATCTTCAAAACTCACATACAGGTTATACAAGGAATTTTTAGTGATCCCAATTCAAATATATTAGTGCGAAAGCAATTTAAAGATGTATAAACGTTGTCACAAATTATGTCCTAAATATCCTATATAGCGTATTTGTTTAATTGGCTAAAGATATAACCCCAAAAGTTCCTTGTCATCCTGTTTTTTCAATATATAAATTTTTATATGTCTTAATAAAATAAGCATCTACCGACGTCCTGAAGGCCTTGAGAGGATCGTTCTATTTTTCAGAACATCTTGAAAGTTTGATTTGAGTCCTCATTAGGATATTTGGTAAATTTCTTTTAGGTAATACAAAGAAATTTAAGTGACCCTAATCTAGATGTACATGAGTGAAAGTAAATGTCCTAAATATCCTAGACAACGTATTTTGTTTGATTGTGTGCAAATATAACCTCAAGAGAAACTGTTAACATGATTCTACCCTTTTTCCCAATATATACATATTTAGGTCTTAATAAAAATAAGCGTCTAAAAATTCTGAAACATTAACAATTTACTTCTTTTTCTTCTTACCGTACCTGCTTGTGACAACATTTAACAATATCATATTTTTTTATTTCTTAGAAAATTTATATCTTAAGTTAACTGCTGACATGACATTTGGGAATTTTGAACGAAATAATAAAAAATGTAAGAATATCTAAAACTGTCTATTAACCTGACGCCGTTTTCTATTCTGTGTCACACCACATATACATTCACTCTCTCAACAACAACATTTCAACATCATGTCATTTTAATTAAGTCAGTCTCTAAAAGGCGACAATTTAATAAACATTTTTTGTAATTAGACATGTTTACATTATATTTTGTCATTAATGTTCTAAATAATAGAAAAAAAAACAAGAAAAATCAAAATTCAAGGTCACAAAAAAGCTCAAGAAAAGAGAAAAAAATAAATAACAAGAAAATCTATAAATATAAGAACAACAAAAGGTCAGAGTATATTTCGATATATAACAGGAGGTGTGTGTTAAAATTGGATAATAAGAGTGAATAAAATTTCATTAAAACAGGGGTTCCCTTCAGGTTTTAATTCATGGACTCTATTGAGAACAAATTGGTGTTGGTTGGTTTATGAAATATGAGAAGAAAAAAAAAAACATGTTATTATTCCAACAAACTTAATTAGGCTTCTTAGTAGAGGTGAGTTTATTCAACTAATACGCTCATGTCGATTCACACAATCACCCTCTACCTCATCTTAACAGCTATTTAGTATTCATATTCCATATTCTAATTCTTCCTTTCAAGATTAAATTCTAATATAAAAGTTGATAATTCTCATGCATCTTTTCTTGATCTAAAGAACAAATGCAGTTCCGGTATATCTGTATATTATATTGTTTTAATATCGCAGCGCCTAAGCAAGCTAAGAATTGTAAGGCAATGACTGTTTACAAATCCGGAACTTTTTAAACACTCTTTGCTCCAAATCCTATTTGATATAACCACTACTGGAATAGGAAAAATCAGTATATTCAGAAGATTTATTATGAAGTAGAATGTTATACTTTTATCTGACTTTTCACGGCTTAAATCCTTACAAGTTTTCCAACTAGGCGCCGAAATTGTTCCTTTGATTCAATATTCTTCAAAGATCTTTTAAATTTCTAGGAATCACTGACACACATTCGACCTGTGCATTTCTATAAATACCCTGATCATCCCGAAGTAAGAGATAAAGTTTTGAAATTATTAATATAAAAGTCTTTATGGTTTACAAAATTAAGTAGATAAACAGAAATGTTTTATATAGTTTTTGACCGATTTTGCAACATGTGAACGAGGGTTGTTATGATTGAAGATAATGTTTTTTTGTCTGATCGAATATTCGGATCAGCTTTCGTTGTCTACATATCAACGATCATTGGGATAATTTAGGTCGTTGTCAATAACTTATGAAATAAAATATTCTTCTGATCGTATCAAATTTGGCTCAATAGCATGGTGTCGGTGGTGTTTGGCTTTGAATTTGATGTCCCTGAGCATGAGGCACGAGCTCCAAAAAATAGTATTTATCAATGGCACTTCGATGATGTTATTTACTGTCATCTTTATGATAATTTCTAACTCTCTAAAAATAAACACTCAAATTTTGACTTTTTTGTTTTTGGAAGTTTCTATTTTGATAAATTGCTGAACTTCAGAACGCGACGATGTTTATGTATCTGATCAATTTAATTGGAATCTGAATTAGGATCATAGCAATTTTCTCCTATACATTTTACGATCAGAGTAAGCTGAATACTTTAGTATAAAAATTATTTGGAAAAATCAACATTTGAATTGATATTTTACTCAGATATTATAATCGTTAGTCTCTTCTCTTAATGTTATCGAATAACTCTGTGTATATAATGGAATTAATGTATTATCTTATTGTGAAGTGAATACCGAAAAAACTTTCTATATAGATCAAACAAATGCTAGTTGGAATTGGCAAGATCTGGGCTATAAGACGATGATCTAAAACTACTAATCTAACGACCTTTAAATACTTTATACTGAAGCTTTGACCGAACGTAGTCATGGTAAATAATATGTCCTTATATAATTTCGAATATTAGGTAATTTTTCATTGTTCTTTCTTTTCGAGTCTCTTGTCTCGCATACGAGTACCGAGTGATCGTTTGACATCTATATAATCAAGCATTGTAGTGGTGTTGTTGAGATATGTAAATCATATCTTAACGACTCTTGGCTTCAATTCATACAGGTGAATATTCCTATAAATGCACATAAAGTTTTTTTTAAAGAATTGGAAAAAAAATAATCAAGAAAATATTTGTTGGAACAAAACATACTTTGGATTTTTGGAACTGCAGAAAGAGCTGCCCAAACCACAACACTGCCACCGCCGAATTTTCATTTTGTCATACTAACATCGTTTGATCTTAATATTTTAAGGCCATTTATACATCTGCGTTTATAGAAATATTTCACATAAGAAGGCATACAAAAGGACTAAGAAATCTTGTTTACTTCAAAAAGTATTTTTAAGTTGTCTCCCATTAGAAAACTTCAACTTTACTTTAGGATAACAATAATAAAGATAAAACAAAGAAGTAAGAATGATAATGATATTCGTCTATGCCGAATCTTCAATATCCTCTACCACAAATGCGTGTGAAATAAATACTTTAGGTTTCTTACATGTACACGCACATGTTTACTAACAAACGTATAAAATATAAAAAAGTTTCATTAATTACAACACCAAAACATTTAATGAGTCATAAAATCAGTTATATTTTTGGATATAATTTTTTTTACTGAACAGAATTTGTTGTGTTAATGAAGTACATTCAACTTAATATTGTGGTATTATTTCATTCTAATTTGGGGATTTATAATTGAAAATTTTACGAAAGTTTTTTACTTGAACTCAGTGGTTGCCTCAGATATCGGTGTATATTTTTTAATATACTGAACCTATTTTACTATTCAGGACTGTAATAAATATTCAAGCCAATGTTCATTGAGCTCTGTCAATTACTGTGGATAATAAATAGAGGAATATACATCAGACTATCTATTAGAGATGCGAAATCCCTGGATTAAGAAAACCCCAATATCGAGATTTAACAAAAAAATTATCCTGGAATTTTTTGGGACTCATTACTTCTGAATTTTCAGTGAAATCCCAAATAATATTAAATCATTTTAAAATTATTTTATTTTCATACATTTAAATAAATGATTGCGGATTTGACTATGCTGAAATACTTATGATGATGGAGGGTAAAATAAATGAGTTTGTAGGAATATGCATTAGCGTATCTATTATCCCACGATTTTTCGGGATTTGAAAATTTAAAATAAATTAATCCTGGCATTTCTAACTGATTAATCTCGAATTTTCAGGGAAATCCCTAAAAATATAAGTTTAAATTTATTTTATTGTCATTAATATAAAAAATAACTCTGTTTAACAAAAATATTAACAGAATTTGGATCCATTTCTTTCCGGTGTGCGATTTTTCAAACAGTAAAATTATTATTTTTTTAAATTATCTTTTTAATGGGAAAACAAAAAAAATTAATAAATGTTTACTTTTATATAAGTTTTTTAATAACTGTGATTTTTATCGCAAAAGATAACGAAACCCCGAAAATATCCCGGGATCCCGAAGAATCACGTAATCGATCTTAAGAAACCAGTTGCGTTTGACATCACAGTATCAATATACAAAATTTCCATTGAATTCTTTGGGAATTTTTAAAAATTCCGAGATGATGAACTTTGGAGAATCATCAACTACACTCGTGACTATAGAGAGTCCTGTACTCCTACAAATCAACCCGAAAATATTTTAACTTTAGTCTAATGTGTAATTTTATGAAAGTATCTTAAACGGATTAAAAGATACAAAAAAAATCGATTAAAAAAATTGTTTATGGAAAATCCTTGGAATCATCCCATCATCTCTTTTGAGATATTCTATCCGTAACATACTGGTCAACAACATCTTATTCTCTTTAAAATGCCAAGAAAAGACCAACAACTACCACCATTGTTTTTGTAAATACTGAAACAATTATTTTAATGATTTTCTGTTATTCACACTTTCATAAGGTTCACCATCCACCATTTGGGAAAATGTTGCTTAAAACAAACACTGTAACTTCATTTGTCTTTCATTTAGTAATTTTGTAATTCACTCTGGACTTACTTAACTTTCAGTAATTTTAAATATTTTAATTAATTTTAACTTACCGTTAGAATTTTGGTGCAAACATTTTTTACATTAAAAATTAATGAATGCAAATTATTTTGTTTCTTTTCAAGTTTTTTTTTGTTTTCTCTTTATTTTTATTATTTTCTCTTATTAAATTAAAGTGACATTTATTTACATAATTCTCTTTCTTTTGTTTTTTATTATTTAAATTTTTTATATTAAAAAAAAAGAATGAATGTTAATATTTATTTTACATTGAGATATTTTTTATACAATTTAAAAATGTTAAATTAACAATGTATTTTTTTAAGAAAATAACAATTAATTATTTTATTGGTTTAATGTAAAGTTTGTGAGATAAATACGAACGATATGTTGGTATTTTAAAAATGTGATAATCTGTTATTGTTTTTTTTTTTTGATTAGATGAATTAATTTCCGGAATAATTTTTTTTATTTAAAATTTGGAAATAAAGAACTAAAGCATCATTCTATCACTAGAACACAATTATTCTCTTTTGGGATCTAAAATTGGTTTTATTCAGAGAAAAGCAATTGAAATGTTAATTCTCTTAAAAACGATGTGAAAATGTCAAGTCCGACTATGTAATACCCTTAATCACATTGTTGGTTGAAGATGAAAGCTAAAAAATTCATGAACGACCCTCGTATAATTTTCTTTAATAATTTTTGATTTAGTGTGCAATAGATTATTAAAATGCGAAATAATGGTCTGATGCTCGCATAATTTGACAGAACATTTCGAAATGTCATAAGACTTACTCTTGCAAAATTTTCTCGAAATAGTTTAATAGTTAGGAATTTTATAGGCCCCATTACTTTGGGACTGGAGGGCATTTGTGTGGGGCCCATAAGGAATAGTGAGCCAATCATAATCAATTTCAATAGCTATCGTCATTGGGCCAAGATGTGCCGAATTTTATTAATATATTTGCAAAACTGCTACCAGTACTTTGCGAACAAGCCTTACATGGACAGACAGCCAGCCGAACAAATGGATATGGTTAAAGCGACACAAAAATTGATAAGTCCAATGGTATACTTAAGAGTGATGATAGGAATAGTTTGCCCGTTACAAAAGTCTGCACGAACGTAGAATTCCTTAACCATCAATGGTGGTGTAGTGTGTAATGATTGCAGTCCATCATTTGGTTTGTGCCCATACTAATACAGTGGATTGAGAGCTAAATTTTGTTTCATTTGAAAAAAAAGGTGTTCGAAAGTTCTAATTGTTGTAAAAAGCTTAAGGTCAGTATGATCAAACTGGAACAGCTCGTCACAAATAAGACCTTATCAGGCAAGAAAGTCTAAAGCTGGAATTGGATAAATTTCTCGAGGAAAATTGTTATACCACTCAAAAATGTCTAGCATTAACAGTGAAAGCCAAATAACTAGTCGTTAACCTATTTTTAGAGCATTAGTATACTTTCGAAAATAGAGAAATTGGTTCTCATATGAGAACCAAAGGAGTTGAGAGGAGGAAAAATATGCGGAGAACAAAAACATTTTAGAACTTAAGTTTTCATTAACCCCAATAGTATATGTCTGATGGAAATGTGTAATTTCTTTTGTTTCTATCATTTCAGAACATTCTTCAGAACTGGGTATTAGAAATTGACTCGATTGAATCATGCTTTTCATTGTCATATTTTCTATAATACCATAATGGTCCTGATCACTTTAGAATCTTATTTTAGATCAGGAACCATATAATTTTAATCAGTTCACCATATTTAAACTTAATCTCGATCGATCTGATCGATCAACTGATTCCAATACCATTTAGCCTCTGATCAACTGTGAATCAAAAATCCAGATAATCATCATTATTCCCTTAGTTTTATAATATTCATACTATCCCTCTGCCATTACCGGGGGCTCTGTGAAGGCACGAATGAAATAAAGAATCGTAACCGGAACTCTGTAACAGTCTTAATTATGAATAAGAATTCCATTTATTTTAATATTTATTATGTTCCCATTAGTTACATTTATTAATGTCTGTCCTTTAACAGATTATTGGTCAAAATTTCATTATGTTTTATTTTTGTAAAATTCTGGACACGATTCTTTAAAGTGGGTTTTCGATAATACCAGGGAGATTTTAAATTTAGTATAAGAATTACAAAACCCTTGAATAATATTAATTATTTGGACAATAATTGTTATTTTGGTTCACAGCATATTAGATTATATTGATATGGGAATCATTACAGGAGATAAATGTTGGGAAGATAAAAACTTGATCTTAATATAGGAGAATAATATTTCGTCTAGAGGAAATCAAGTATATTTTCATCGATCGTATTCTGTAATGAAATTTTAATACGATAATACACTCGATGTAAATTGGGGCCCAGAATCATTTAAAATTTATCCATTTATAATCCTTTCAATCCAAGTTTAGACTTGATTTAATAATTTTCTTCTGACTGTCTGTCTATGTACACATTGTGATTGCAATTTTAAAGATTTCTTCATGAAATTTGGGGTAGCAAAGGATGAAGTCTATTAAAATTTGTAATGATCGCCAAATATTTTAGGTATCTCGAAAAAAATGTTCTTCCCAAAAGAAATGTTAAGTTCAGGCAATTTGATTAACCAAATTTCATTCAGCTCTGTCTATTATTGTAGAAGTTGGAGTGACAACAACAGAAGGGCGATCCTCATAGAATCTGATTCTTTGTAGGATTTTACTGCATTGCATGAAGCTACACGAAAGGAATTATAGGAATGAAAAAAATTTTAACTCTTTGTTTATCAATCCAGTTCAAAAATTTATTTAGTCTTTGATGAGACCTCTTCAAGATTTCTTTGCATAAAAAGTTTTGAATTAAATTTTGTTATCCAAAAACACTATAAAGCTAAATCCCCAACTTTTCGAATTTGATGGATTTTTTTTAACAAAATGTAGAGTTAAGCTTATGTGTTCCCAAAGCCTGAATCTCAAAATGAAAGCAGTTTTAAAAAATTCCTTTTCTATTCCTTTAATAAATTTGGACTCTCTACATCAAAACCCAAAGAATTCCCATTTGAAAGATTTTTCCTTACATTTTTCAAAATGGGTAAAGCAAAACCATTTAGTTGATCACAAGTTGTATATTTCCAAATAATCGAAACTGCCCCATTGTGATTTCTGATTAAAAAAGTTGCTTTTCTCAGGGCATTTTTAATCGATTTATTATACCATAAACCGCCATAGGTTATTGGGGTATTATGCGTTAGTGCTTATGCTTGTAAAATACAAAAAAAAATGGCGTTACACCCACTCTTTAGTATTATGAATCAAATTCTGTGTCGGTTAAACAATATCCGTCCATCTGTCTGTCTATCTGTCTGCCTGTTCAGTAACCCACCTTAACGCTGTGAACACTCTGCAAGTAGCAATTTTAAAGATATTTTAATGAAAAAAGCGAAGCAACTTTAAATTGGCTTTGTTCGTTGCAATATTTCAAGTAACTTCCAAACAAATGTCCTCCGATTTAAGCTAAGTCTAGTGATATTCAAAAACGAAGTGTCAAATTATGCGAAGGTCGGTCCATTATTTCTTCATTCATAAGTTCAATACAAGCCGCCATCCAAATATCACTTTAAAGGGCATAAATCTGGTATTTTAATAATAATTGATCAAATGGAGATTAATGTAAGGTAAAATCTATGTACGAAATTATACAGGGGTCGATCTAAATTTTCTTCAATCTCAGGTATATTTCCACATTTTTTACACAATATTGTACTGATATTAAAAATTTCAATGGTATATTTTGAATTCTTTGACATAATTTTCGTAAAACTTGGAATTGATTATTTATGCTTCCAAATGAGTACAACTAATGTAGGGGAGTTAGGTTGGAACTTTTTAAAGGTACTGCTTTTTTGTTAAAAATAAGTCAAAATTTATACTTCCTTTTGAAAAAAAATTGATAAATGTAATATCCGAGGTATCCAAATATGCACCACTGTAACTCCACATAAGGTGCCTTTATGGAGTTTATGCTTACTCAGCTTTCAGTATGTTCATGCAAATCCATTGAGTCGACCTTTAGTTACAGACTTATTTACAATAAATCGTTACTACCCCACTGTATCATCTTGGAGACAATAGACATTCCAGTTGCTCTTCTCCAACCTGTTTTTAGAAATTTATTTTAAATTGTTTTGAATACAAAATTGAGCTGAAATATTGTTTTTGTTAACTTTTTAAGGACTTTAATTTAAAATTTAGTTAGTAATTTTTTACTCATTTTATGTAAATTTTAATTATGTATTTTAATATGTAATTTTTGTTCTTTTTTTCAAATTTTTACTAAATACTAAATTTTCAACTACATACAAAATTAAAGGGATTTTTTTTTAATTTAATTGAAAGAAATAATATAAATTTTATTTAATCCAAGAAAACAACCAATAGGAAAATTTCATGAAATTAAAATTTTGGTTAAAAAATTTTTATACCCTTCACCAGCACAGGTAATGAAAAGGGTATATAAACTTTGTCATTCCGTGTGTAAAATTAAGAAGGAATCATTTCAGACCACTTAATGTATATAAGTTCTCATATCTATATACGTCTGTCTGTCTGTCTGTCTATCTATCGTTGTATATGAAAAGATATAAACTGATATCTGATGCAATCTCTAAGTTCCAGCAAAGAATTTTCTTAAAACTGTCAAGTAGAAATCGGCAAATCAGAATTACATTTTTTCATAATATAAAGTTAAATATACTTCATTATCATTCCAAAAATTATCAAAATCCGTTCAGTAGAGAAAAAAATAAAATAAAACAAATTTTATGATTAAGCGATCCTGTGTTATATTAAGCAAAAATGGTTATATATTACGTACGTTTATGGGTGTATGTGTGAGTGTATATGTAGAAATCATAAAGCATATACTTTTCACGTTTTGTGCTGAAGAGTTTAAATTTTCATTAGATTTAATTACTTACACTTAATATTAATTGAAATTATATAAGTAACACTAATTTATTTCCATTTTCCTTTTTCTTTTTCTTCTAAAATTTTCCTATTGGTAATTTTTCCTGAATTTTTGCATAATTTTTTCTTGTTTTAGAAATAAAATATTTATAATTTATTTGTTTGTTTCCAGATGAGTTATTTCTTGTATTTTAATTTAGTTATTATTCTAATTTTTATGTTTTTACAATCTCCACCACCACAAGCGGTGAAGAGGTTATATTAACTTTGTCATGCCGTGTGTAATGCTACAAAGGAAACATCTAAGATCAGACCAGTTACATATATTTTGTTGTATCAACTCAAATTTGAGTCGATTTAGCTGTCTGTCTGTGTGTATCTCTGTCTATATGTACGTACGTATATGTATATGTATGATGTATGTATGTATGTATGTATGTATGTATGTATGTATGTGTATGTTAGTATTGTATGTATTTCACATGCACTTGTGGTGGAGGGTATTGAGGATTCGGCATAGCCGAATATAAAATTCTTAATTGTTTTTTTCTTCTTTTATTTTTAACAAAATATAATTATTTACTAAAAATTTCTACACATTTAAACAAATTTTAGTAAAACGTTTATTTATTTAATGTTTCTATATATTCTTTGTTGTTTTTGTTTCAATTTTTTTAGTTATAGTTTCTATTATAATACAGTCATTTTTGAAATGAATTTTAAAACTAACACACAAAATTTATTGTTTCAATTTTTTTAATTAATATATTATTTTCCTTTTTTTCTATTATTTATTAGTTTTTAATCTAAAATTTTTTAATTTATTGATCCACTAATTTAAATTCGAAAAGGGGAATGGGGGAGAATAAAACACATTTAAAGGGGGAAAATGTATTTATAATAAATATTGTTATAACTATAAATAAAATTATGGGGAAATTATAGGAAAATATTATAAAAATATATATTTAGCAATTTTATTGGAAATTTCCGTTAAATAAAATGAGTAATTAAATAATGTTTAAATAACATTATGAAAATTAAAACAAATATTTTAATATAAAGTTTTTAATAAACATAAACATATGAATTTATTAAAAATAATAAAAGTTATAGAAACTTTAGTTTCAGACTTATTAGAAAATATTACAGTATTTAGAAAACCATAAATTTAAGTTAAAGGCAAATACTTAGAACTGAACTAGAACTGAACTAAGCTGAACTATAACTGAACTAAAACTAAACGAGAATTGAACTAAGACTGAAATAGAACTTAACTAGAACTGAACTAGAGCAGAATTAGAACTCAACTAGAATTGAACTAAAACTGAAATAGAACTGATCTTGAACTAAACCAGAACTGAACTAGAACTGAACTAGAACTGAACCAGAACTGAACTAGAACTGAGCTAGAACTGAATCAGAACTGAACTAGAACTGAACTAGAACTAAAGTAGAACTCAGCGAGAATTGAACTAAAACTGAAATAGAACTGATCTAGAACTAAACCAGAACTGAACTAGAACTGAACCAGAACTGAACTAGAACTGAACTAGAACTGAACCAGAACTGAACTAGAACTGAACTAGAACTGAACTAAAATTAAAGTAGAACTCAACGAGAATTGAACTAAAACTGAAATAGAACTGATCTAGAACTAAACCAGAACTGAACTGGAACTGAACTAGAACTGAACTAGAACTGAACTAAACTGAACCAGAACTGAACTAGAACTGAACCAGAACTGAACTAAAACTGAACCAGAACTGAACTAAACTGAACCTAGAACTGAACTAGAACTGAACTAGAACTGAAGTAGAACTGAACTAGAACTGAACAGAACTGAACTAAACTGAACCAGAACTGAACTAGAACTGAACCAGAACTGAACTAGAACTGAACAGAACTGAACCAGAACTGAACTAGAACTGAACCAGAACTGAACTAGAACTGAACCAGAACTGAACCAGAACTGAACCAGAACTGAACTAAACTGAACCAGAACTGAACTAGAACTGAACCAGAACTGAACTAGAACTGAACCAGAACTGAACTAGAACTGAACTAGAACTGAACTGATCCATTATGATTTCAGATCCATCAGTGGATATAGTAGTAAAGGCATCAAATTTTCCCCATTTGTATTTCGTTGAAATGAAAATTTTACTAAAATATCAGTTCTTTATCACTTCAAAAAATGGTCAGTATGACTGAGGGTATATCTAAAAATTTAATCTAAAATACTTGTGAGTATGAGCAATATTAGTTTAGTATATAAAATATTCTCACACGACTAAGTTCTGTCTGATAAAAAAAAACACAACCAGATCTTCAACGATTTCCTTTTAAATAAAACTTTTATATAAATATTATTTTGAAGAAAATTTTACGGATTTTGTTTTAAAATCATTTAGATTTTTATTTTAAAACATTTAATGGAATTTTCGTTTTAGTTCAAATACTTTTCCAATAAAATTGCTAAAATTTTTTAATTAATAGTGGAATAAAAAAAGTACATATTTCAAATTATTTTTAGGCGCAAAAAAAGTAATCAGCATAATTTAAATTTTATTTCAAATTTATAATTTTTAATTATATATTTTTTTAATTTTATTTTGTTTAGTTAAGATTGTCCAGTATTTCAGCCTTAAGTTTAGCTTCTACTCTTACAAATAATTTAATTAATTGATCTTGGGAATTAAGGAAAAATATAGAAATTTCATAAATTTTGGTTAAATATCTTGAAGAAAAATAGTTAAAAAATACAAATAAAATCCATAAAGTTAATAATCTGAAAACAATGAAAAAGAAAAAAAAGTTATTAAATAATTTGGCATTTATAATAAATCAATTTAGTTAGAGTAAATTCTAAATATAATTCACTTAATAAAACTTCAACAATTAAAGCATACTTTTAGGTGAACCAAATGCGTATGATTAATATTTGCTTCAAAGTAATATTAGATATTAAGTATACGCTCTGCAAATACATATAGTTAATTTCTTAAGGATTTTGAATTATATGATCTTATTGAATGCATTCCTTTTATTTTAATTCACTCTTATTATGAATCTGATTCTAGTTCCATCTCTTAAACTATTTAACTAAACTACTCTACATTTGACATTATATTTTCTCTTTATCTCTCGAAACTATTGCAATTCTCAAGAAATATTT
Source organism: Cochliomyia hominivorax (assembly GCA_004302925.2). Taxonomy (NCBI): domain Eukaryota; kingdom Metazoa; phylum Arthropoda; class Insecta; order Diptera; family Calliphoridae; genus Cochliomyia; species Cochliomyia hominivorax. Next base: position 66,521,137 of record PYHX02000494.1, read on the forward strand.
TTCTTGTTACTATTTTTTATTTTATTAAATTCTATCAATTCCATTTCTTTAATATTCATTTTCCTAGTAAAATAACTCTTTTAGTTTTTTTAATATAAATAAAATTGTCTCTCAAAGAGAAGAAAGAGAGCAAGAGAAATAATAATGTCAAATTGAAAAGTAACAAAAATTCAATTATACTTACCAACACAATAAAACGTGTAGCAAATTCAAAGTCAATAAAATTTAATATTGATTCTTTCTTCATCTTACTCGCCTCCTTTACATCTTTACATCTTCACTCTTTAAATTCTATATGTATGAAAGTATGTATGTTTATCTGCGTAAAACTCATACAAAGAGCATATTGTACACATACATATGAAGTTTGTTGAAAATAATATAAAATACAGGAGACATTCATATATATACATACATACTTATATATACACATATACACTTAAACTGTTAAACTAACTCTAGGTTATTGCTAAGAAGAAGACCTTGAGAAAATGTTGACAATTTCTCAGAATAACGCGATTTAAAATAGAGTTAATGCTGAAGAAATTGCTTTAGAATTGTGGTAGTAAATTGTGGATGCTGGTGATGATGGTAGTAATGGTAGCAATGGAATTGGCGCCAATGTCTCCCAAAAAACTGCAATAAATGAAAAGGACATTAAATGAAATGAAAAAGGAAAATATCTGATAAAAATTGCAAAAAAAAAAAAAGAAAAGTAAAAGTTTCAAATTGAATAAAGCAAGTGTAAAGTACTGAAATAAAATTGAATTTGTAAGAATAAGAGAGAGTGTAAAAAGTGTTGGTGTGCATGTGTATGTTTGTAAACATGTGCATTAATGGGAGAGTGTATGTAGCAAAAAGTTTATTTTGGCTAAGATTAAATATTGACATTACACTTAACTATAACACATGCCTTGCAAACCCATTAACCAATACATAAGGTTAAGTCAGTGTATACATTTTACTCATACATATAAAGCTCGTTTAAAATACATATGAAATTGCAAGAGAGTAAAAATTTCTTCATAAAAATTTGATCATTGAGACAATGGGTCAAGTTTTTTCAAACATCCTTTTTATCTAATCTGCCACAAAAAGAACCTTTGTCTGGAATTTTCTTTAAATGTGATATTATAAAACTTTCTCCTTTATAGAAAATTTCCAATATAAACGATTTTTTTAGAGAAAATTTTCTCTTGCAGCACATTTAAATAGCATATTCTAGCAAATTTTATATTAAATTTTATTTTATAAATTTTAAATTTTATTATTTTTTTCTAGCAAATTTTAATAGAAAATTTTCTCTTCTGGTAAATTTTATAAAAAATTTTCTCTTTTGACAAATTTTATAAAAAAATTTTCTTTTCGGCAAATTTTATAGAAATTTTCTCTCCTGGCAAATTTTATAGAAAATTTTCTCTTCTGGGCAATTTTATAGAAAATTTCTCTTTTAAGCAAATTTTATAGAAAATTCCTCTTTGGCAAATTTTTATAGAAAATTTGCCTCTTTTGGCAAATTTTATATGAAAATTTCCTCTTTTTGGCAAATTTATGAGAAAATTCCTCTTCTAAGTATATTTTATAGAAAATTTCCTCTTCTAGTCAATTTATAGAAATTTCCTCTTCTAGTAAATTTTATAGAAAATTTCCTCTCTAGTAAATTTTATAGAAATTTCCCTCTCTAGTAAATTTATAGAAAATTCCTCTTCTAGTAAATTTTATAGAAAATTCCTCTTCTATAAATTTTAATAGAAAATTCTCTTCTAGTAAATTTTATAGAAAATTTCCTCTCTTCTAGTAAATTTATAGAAAATTTCTCTTCTAGTAAATTTTATAGAAAATTTCCTCTTCTAGTAAATTTTATAGAAAATTTTCTCTTCTAGTAAATTTTATAGAAAATTTCTCTTCTAGTAAATTTTATAGAAATTTCTCTTCTAGTAAATTTTATAGAAAATTTTCTCTTCTAGCAAATTTTATAGAAAATTTTCTCTCTAGGCAATTTAAAATTTTTTAATTTATAGAAATTTTCTCTTCTAGCAATTTTTATAGAAAATTTGTCGTCTTCTTGCAAATTTTATTAAGAAAATTTTCTCTTCTTGCAAATTTTATAGAAAATTTCTCTTCCTGCAAATTTTATAGAAAATTTTCTCTTCCAGCAAATTTTATAGAAAATTTTCTCTTCCAGCAAATTTTATAGGAAAATTTTCTCTGTCCAGCAAATTTTATAGAAAATTTCTCTTCCAGCAATGTTTATAGAAAATTTTCTCTTCCAGCAAATTTTATAGAAAATTTTCTCTTCCAGCAATTTTATAGGAAAATTTCTCTTCCAGCAAATTTTATAGGAAAATTTTCCTCTCCAGCAAATTTTATAGAAAATTTTCTCTTCCAGCAAATTTTATAGAAAATTTTCTTTACCAGGCAAATTTTATGAGAAATTTTTCTCTCCAGCAAATTTTATAGAAAATTTTCTCTTCCAGCAAATTTTATAGAAAATTTTTCGTCTTCCAGTAATTTAAATTCCTCTCTAGTAAATTTTATAGAAATTTCCTCTTCTAGTAAATTTTATAGAAATTTCCTTACTAGTAATTTATAGAAAATTTTCTTCTAGCAAATTATAATTTGTTAATCGATTATAAAAATTTCTAAAAAAATAAAAAAAAACTAGTCAGGTGAAGGATATAAAAAACTCTTGAAAACCTTTTTAAAGCAAATTTTCCATTAAACAAAATTTTTGAAGAAATCATCTGCTCAGGGGGAAAACGAAATTGTCATTTTCAGCAAGATTTCAAATTTTGTTAAATATTTACTCTTAAATTCAATAACTTAGACAATTGTCTCTTAAATTTTTTTATAATTTTTTTGTCCTCACAAAATAAAATCTAGTCCATAGTACATTTGAAAAATTTCATTAAAAATTCTTTATTTACCAAAAAGAAGGTCTAAAGTTCGCAAAAGCGAAAAGAACTTGACTTTAAAACAAACTTAAACTTTGACATTTTTAATTGAAATTTTTTAAAAACTTTAAAAATTTCTTAAAAAAGGTAAATTCACTATTTCTTTACATATAGACAAAAGCTTGTAATGTATTAAAAAATTTCCCTCCTTTTTGCCAAAATAACTTTTTTCGATTGAATAAATTAAATACAAATTTATTCATAGACTCAATAAAACATTTAATCATCTTACCAAACTTAACATCACGCACAACTTGTATACTCATCGCCAGCAACTGCAGCTGTACTGGGCTCAGGGCCGCCTTTCAGCTAAGATCATATGTTGCCACTGCGACGTTTGCATTTGTTGGCAACATATTTCTTGCCAAACAACAGACGCTGGAAGGCACGACGAAACTCTGGATTGAATATTGTATAAATGATGGGATTAAGTGTAGAATTAAAATAGCCCAACCAAAGGAACAGCGAGGCGACAGCAGCATTAATTTCACAGTTTTTGCACAGCGATAACATTAGCGCCATAACGAAGAAGGGCAACCAGCAGACAACGAAGGCGCCCGTTATAATGGCTAATGTTTGGGCTGCTTTACGTTCACGTTTCGCCTCAATTTGTTGGCGTCGTTTGGCCAATTTTTGATGGGGATTCGTTGTGTTAAGTAAAGAAGGAAATAATTGCTGTTGTTGTTTGTTGTTACACGCACCAAGGCGTGGTGTTGCGGAGGTCAGTACAATAGCTGTGACATGTTGTTGAAATGTTGAGGTTGTGGCAGCAACCTGCTGGGACACCGTTGAAATCTCTAAAGGCAGGGGTGTTCGCTGATGACACATATACACATAATACATATGAAACAAAATACAAATAGACAGACAAAAGGACATACGAAAAAAAAGAAAACAAAAACAACAAGTTATCAATGGAAGGAATTTTAAGTATTTTAAAACAGATTATTTTATATCCTTGAATAACAATGAAATATTTTTTTGTGAAAACAAAATCCAAAGGAAATAGGAAAAGATTTTTATGTTACTCCTGGGAATTTTTATTACAAAGATTTTATGCTTTTAATACAAATTTAGCTTTCAACAAAAACTGTTCATTGTTATTTAATGTTATATTGATTTTTTTAAGGCGAATTCACTTACCTCATCTGCCATACTGGTGGTATTTTCGTCTGATACATTTGTTAATTCTGTCCCCGCATGGCTTTTGCTATCAAAATTACTCGTACTAAATTCCGTCTCTTCTCTGATATTCGGATTGGAACTATTCGCTTGTGAATCACCCGCAGTTGAATTGAAACCTTTTTCGGATGAAACATCTTTGCTGAAACATATTTTTATACGTTTCCGTTTGGGTTTTTCTTCAAAGTCCTGTAAAAAATATAGATTTAGAAGAGTTATTTTTTGGAAACAAATTTTCTTAAAAAACTTTATAACAAATTTTGCCCTCTAGAAAATGTTAATAAAACGAATCTTTAAAGAAAATTTTGTCTTTAAATTTTTTAATAAAATTTATAGTGAATTTTCTATTAAATAAATTTTTTTAAAATATAATTTATTTCTCTCTTAAAAATTAATTTAAGAAATTTTCCTTTAAATAATTTTTTCTAAAATTTTTTTGTATTAAATTCTCTATTCAACAATAGTTTTTGAAAAAAAAATATTTTAAATATATTCTTTTTTAAATGTTTACTTTTTTAGAACAATTTCTCTTCAATAAAATTTTCTAAGAAAAAATTCTCTTCAATAAATTTTCTTAGAAACATTTCTCTTTTAATTTTTATAAAAATTTCTCTTCATTAAATTTTCTTTGAAAAATTTCTCTTCAATAAATTTTTTTACAAAAAATTATCTTCAATAATTTTTTTTTTTTTAAAATTCTCTTCAATAAATTTTTTTATAAAAAATTTTCTTCAATAAATTTTCTTAGAAAAATTTCTCTTTAATAATTTTAAAATTTCTTAGAAAAATTTCTCTTCAATAATTTTTTTTAGAAAAAATCAACTTAAAAAAATGTTTTTAAGAGAATGTTTTCTACAAAATTCCTTTATAGAGAACAATTTCAATAAAGTTTCCTAAAGAAATAATGTTTTTATAAATTTTATGGTAGAAGAAAATTATCTGCAAAATTCCCTTGATGAGACATTTGTGTCAAAAAAGTGATTAAGGAGAAAATTTTCAATAAAATTTGCTTGAGAAGATTTTTTTTTTAATTGATGAAGGAGAAAACTTCTTTAAAATTGCTGGAGGAGAAAAGTTTCTTAAATTTTTTTAGAGAGGAAAATTTTCTACATATTTTCTTAGAAAGAGATATTTTTCTATAAAATTTGCTAGAAAAAAATTTATAAAATTGTTGCTGGAAGAGAAAATTTTGCGAAAAATTAGATGGAAGAGAAATTTTTGTGAAAATTTTGGTAGAAGAGAAAATTTTCTTAAATATTTGCTAGAAGAGAAAATGTTTTAATTTTATTTTTTTAAGGAAAATAAGCTTTGGAAAGAAAACTATGTAAAATTTTTTAAAGAGAGAATTTTCTGTAAACTCCTTTTTGAGAGAAAATTTTCTGTAATTTTTTATGGAGAAAATTGAATTTCTCTTAAGTGAAAATTTAAATGTTCAATAATAAAGAATTTTGTAAAATCCAAATTATTTTCAATTTCACCTCAAAATACTTAAGGTTGAACTTTTATCTAGAAATATGATTTGAACTTTGACCTGAATATTTTTCATGCATAAATTTGAAATCACATTATAAAGTTGTCACAAACTTTTCATGTCTTTAAGCACTTTTTCCTTCACATCAGCAAATTAAAATTCTTGTCAAGCGTTCTGTAATTTATCTCTTCCTTTTACTCTCTTCTATAATAAGAAATTTCTTATTTCTTGTATTTGCCTGAATTCGTATTCATTGTTGCCTTAAGGATCTTTTTGTATATGAAGTTTTCAATTTATGTAAATTTATTTTGTCACAATTATCTACTGTATCTTTTCAATTTAAATTTGAGTTCTTCTAAGATGATTCTGTGATTCTGTTTTTTTCTCTGTAATGGAGAACTTACAAGTCCACAGTGGTCTCAAAATGCTTTTTTATACCCTCTACTGCTACCTTTTCGACAATTTTAGATTTAAGAATTTCTTTCTTCTCAAAAACACTAAAGGAAAATGTTTTGAAATTATTAAAGATTATGGCCAGTGGAGAAGTTGTAGCTTCTAATGTTCTCATCTTTGTTATAAATCCTATGTAGATTTAATATTAAATCCACATAGGTATATGGTTCTGGCACAGAATTATTAAGAATTTTGTATAGAAGGCTGGCAATATTTTAGAATATTTTTTAGACCAGGATAGAGTCCACCAATTTCAGAAAACTTTAAACAACCTGTGAAAAAGTGGTTCAACATTTTACTTTGGTCTAAATATCTCCTGAACTGTAAGAGATACATCATACACGTAAGCGTATTATTGTAGAGAAGTAAAAGGGATATACGTATGTAATAAACTTTTTCAATCAAAACATAAATCAAATTTTGGAGACTTTTTTAAAAATCGTCATACTCGAGGTGACCAGTTTATAAGATTTACTTCTCGACCCCAGAGCCCACTAGAAATATGTCATTCTTAAAGTGAATTGAAAAGCACCTGAAGAATGTTAAAATGTCGTTAAAAAATATTCAATAGTTCTAAAGTTATAGAATAAAAAAAACTTTTTGGACCCACTGTGCAATCGTAAGTCAAATCAAGTTTGAAAATTACAAGAGAAGGAAATATGAATAGAAATTACTTAAAATTTTCCACTTCAGATATAATGAATATGTTTTATTTTTATTTTTATTTCTTTAATACTCTTTTAAGGATGCATTTTGTCAAAAAATAAAAAAAAAAAATATTATTTTTCATTAAATTGAGATTTTATAAAAATTTCAATTTTATAAAATCATTGATTTTTACTTCAATGACTTTAGATATTAATTATGTATATAAATTGTATTTTGAGAAATTTTGAAAAATAATTGTTAATTTATAAGATTTTCATTCAGGAAAGCGTTATATGGTAGCTATAGCGAATTATGGATCGAGATTGTTCGAATTAATATTATATATTAAAAATAGTTTAAAAGAAAACTTTGTGTCGAATTTTAATGGAAATGGTCTTTATTTAAGCTCAAACTGTTTTCGGAAAGGAGCGCTAAATGAGAGTTATAGCAAAATATGAACCGAAATAGTTTGAATTAATGTTATAGTTAGGAAAAATCATTGTGCCAAACATTAATGCAATCGGTCTTTATTTAAGTGTTTTAATAACTCAAGCCATTTTCCAGAATGGAGTTTTATATAGGAGCCATTGCAAAATATGGACTTATCTTTATAAATTTAAAAAAAATATATTCACAGAAATTTAGAAAATTAATTATGCCAAATTTCAATAGAATTAGATCATATTTAAGAGTTTTATAAGAAAAAAATATATTCCGGGAAGGTCAAGTAATCCTGTTTCTTTGGAGTTATTATTCATTAAAAAATAAATATGTATGACAAATTCCAGCAAATTATCTTAAAATTGCAAATCGTATGGCTCACAGATTTTAGGGTGTATAAAAATTTTCTATGTTTCAGCATATAAATTTTTCTATTGATCCGATTTTGATGATTTTTTTGCACGATGATGAAGAACATATAACTGTATACTTTAGTTAAACTTTTTGTTTGAAACCAGTTACCTTTTCTTGAAAAAAATAGAAAAGTTCTTATTCAGAATTTTGAGAGTGTCTCAGATATCGTTTTATAACTTCTTTGTTTTATGAACCGATATAGCAAGTTTTTAATAACAATTTGCTTAGGACATTCAGAAAATTTTTCTAGTCCTCACGTTTACAAGCACACAGACAGACTGACGGACATAACTAAATCTTCTCAGATTTTGCATTGAATTACAAATTGTATATACCCTCATCACCAGTTGTAGTGGTGGCGGGTATTTATTTCAAAATAAATCATGAATTGATTGAATTGTGTATTGACATTGTCAATAAAATAGCAAACACAAATAAATATGACATTTTATACTCAAACACGCACACACAATTGAAGTTATTGACATTATTTACAAAACAATGGAGAAATTGTTTTTCTTAAATTATTTCTTTAAAAAATAAATTATGGAAAATTTTCTTTTCGACAACAATTTAAGAAAACTTTTTCTTCGACACAAAAATTCAGTAAAAGTTTTCTCTTTATCAAAAAAATTCTAAAGAAATGTTTCTCTTCAACAAAAATTACAGAAAAATTGCTACTCAATTCAAATTTTAGAAAAAATTCTCTCCTTAATGAAAATATTGGATAAAGTTGTTTCTTCAACAAAAAGCAATTCTTGTATAATTTTTCTCTAAAAAATTTTTAAGGCAATTTTCTCTGAAGATAAACATTTTAGGCATTTTTCTCTCTAAGAAAATTTTATGGATTATTTTCTTCAAGAAATAAAAAGGAGAGTATTTTGATAGAATTTTTAAAAAATTTGCTCTCTGAAGAAATTTTGTAGAAAATTTCCTCTTTAAAGAAATTTTATAAAAAAAAATATCTCTTAAAAGAAATGTCTCTTATGAAAAATTTTCTCATAAAAAAATTATAGAAAATTTTCTCTCTAAAGGAACTTTAGGGAAAATTTTCTTTCTGAAGAATTTGTTAAAGAAAAATCTTCCCTCCAAAGAAATCTTAAATAAAATATTCTCTCTAATAATTTTAATAGAAAAATTTCTCCGTAAAGAAATTTGAAAAAATTTCACTTTTAAGAAATTTTACATATAATTTTTCAGTAAAAAAATTTTTGTTGTAAATGTCCTCCCTACAGAAGTTTTATTTCAAATTTTCTTTTAAACCTAATTTTAGAGAATTTTTTTTCTGAAAAAATTATAGAAAGTTTTCTCATTAAGCGAGTTTTATAAAAAAGAAATTCTCCATAAGAAAATTTTATAGAAAATTTTATCTTAGAGCAAAATAATAAATTTTGTAAAAAATATTTTCTTAAAGCTTTTGTAGAAAATGTTGCTTTTGTTCAAAGAGAAATTTTTCTCTTAAATTAATTTTCTTAGATGTTTTTTAATTTTGAAAAAAAATTCTTTAAAAGTTGATTTCATAGGAAATTTTCTCTTTAAGCAATTTTCATAGAAGATTTTTTTTAATTTTATAGAAAATTTTCTTTAAAATCAATTTTCATAGAAGATTTTTCTTAATTTTGAAGAAAATTTTCTTTTAAGCTTTTTTGTAACCAATTTTTTAGAAAGTTTTCTATTAAGCCGCATTTTATAGAAAAGTTTCTCCTTAATCAAATTTTAAAGAAGATTTTTTTGAAGCAAAATTTTAAAAGAAATTCTCTTAATGCAGAAAATTTTTATTTCTAGAAAACTTTTAGAAAATTATCTTTTTTAATTTTCTCTAATAAAAATTTTACGAAAAATGCCTTTTCAGGGCAAATTATCACTTTCAAAACATTTTTAGAAAAAATATTATTTAACAACATTTTAAGAGAAACAGACATTTTTTAGAAAAAATTCTCTTCAATTATAAAAATTGTCTCTTTAAGAAAACCTTACAAAAAAAATTCTCTTAACTTTTATTATTTTCTTTCTACAATCATTTTATAAAAAATATATTAAAAAACAATTTTTCCTAATTTAAATTTTATGTTGTCATTTCCTTTTCAGCCTTTTATGACCTTTTTGCTTTAGACTTTAAATATTTGCGTAACTTTTGCGAGAATTTTCCTCAACTTTTGTACTTTTTTCTTTTCATAAAATTTTAATAAATTGAATTTTCTTTTTCTTTTTTTCCAGCTTTTCATACTTAAATTTAATGTTTTCTTAATATTTTAACCTAAATTTTTTCTTCCACTAAATTAAGGGAAGAAGAAGAAAAGAGAGAGTAAATAATAAAATAATAATGATGTGAAACTTACCACCTCTTTGCCGGCTGCTTTTTCTTGATAACGTAAACGTTGCGTGCGACGTTGTATACGTTTGCGTGCAATTTTATAAATTTTCCAATAAAGAACCAAAATCATTAATAATGGAACATAAAATGAGCAACAAGTGGCAAAAATCTGTATGAAAATTTTATTTATTTAAATAAAATAATGACAGGAACAAAGAATTTTAATAAAAGGAAGAGAGGGAGAAAAGGAAGAGTATTTTATGGAATTAGTTTAAGAGTTTTTCAAAAGTTGTTTTGAAGTTTTTTTTATTTAAGTAATTTTGTTGTATACAAACTATTTTATACCTGATAGATGACATCTTGTGACACCATACATTTTTGCTGTTGAATACGTTCCATATATTCTGGATCCTTCCAACCAAATTGTGGCGCTAAGGAAACTATAACAGCAAAAAACCATACAGAAAATATCATACAAAATATCCGTCTAGGGGTACGTAGATTATGATAGTCGATATTTGTTACGGTCCAGTATCTGAAAGAGATAAAGAAAAAGATTTAAAAAACCGATACTTAGTTTTGTGATTAAAAGTCGGAATTTTGAATTGAAGCAAAAAAAAAAATAATAATAAATATTAAAATAATAAAACTGTGCGAATTCGATATTCGCACAGTTTTGGGGACATTTTTTAAAGTATTTAGTTTTTTATATGGAATACTGAACCGAACTTATAAATTTTAGTCAAAAAGGAAATTTCCCCGAAATTGGAATGTTGGTTGGTGCAGGATCTGATATCATTAGAATATTCCTGAAAATATTATTGTCTGACAATGACTTTAAAATGGCTTCTGGTCGAGAAAAATAGTAGTTTTTCATGCTTGTAACATGGTGATGTACCCATGTTACAAGGTATAAATTATGGTTAAATTTGATTTTAATCTGATAACCAGTTTTTTGCAAAATTGACAAAAGTATGAAATTTTAGGTTGTTTCAGATATCGGACTATAACTTTTTTTAATGAACTTGCTGGTTTTAGAATGCGAACTTTTTTGGCAAAAGCAATTTGACCAATTTTTAATTAATTCGGATTACTATTGTGACCCTGAGAATGTTTACAAAAGACGGAAAAGCTGGTTATGGCTAAAACGTCTCAGATTTTGATGTAATGCAATTATATATATAATTTATGCTTTATGTTTAAAAATTCAACATTTTCGTCAAATTAATCAATCTGTCACTAAAAAGAGCCATATTTATTTAAGGGAGTTGAGAATTTAACAAAAGAATTTCCACTTTTTGAAAGTTTGCAAAGTTCAAATAGGGGTAGAGGGCACCATGCTCATCTGGATTCACTCCATACACATTCCCGTTAATTTTTCTTTATAAAGTAATAAAAAGTACAAAGTTAGCTAAAAAGAGGGTTTATCTGTGAATAATTGTTGCGATGCTTTTTTAAAAATTGCTTTTGTATTCAGCTCAAACAGGAGTGGGCTTTTTCTCTAACAAAATTATTCTGGAAATTCTACAGTGCACAGTGGGGAGAATTGTTTTTTTTTAAACAAATCTGTTACTATTGTTCTGCCGGATGAAAATGTGGACATCGAAATTCTAAATGAAATTGCTGAAAATCAATGTTGATTTGATAAAGGAATTTCTTTGTTTCTTTCCAAAAATGTAAAGAATTAGAGGATTTCTTTTTTGTTTTTGTCCTACAGAGTCCAAATTATAAACACTTTCAGATTTCCCGATTTAAAATTCAGGTTTTCAGTTTGTGGAACATAATGGTTAAATTATTACAGAGCATTTTGTGTAATGACGTTTTTCAGAAAAGTATTCATTTTCAAGAAAACTTTTATTATCGGTGAAAATAAGTAAAAACACTTTTTTCTGAAAAAAATGATTATTTTTGAATTAGTGGAGATATGGAAAAGATCTGGACAATAATTTGGATATATATTATAAAAGGTTACTCAAGATCTTGCTAGATTATGAAACTTGTAAATGTATGAAAACAATAAGAGATAAATATCATATGTAAGCATGTTGTTTAAGGTCCTCATCAAATTATCTAAGCAAAGAAATTTAGCCGATCAAAAGTTACAGATTTGTTTCCGACTTAAATTTCTGCCACCAATTTTTATAAACATTTTAAGTTCAGTATTTTTCTGAACCATAGCAATTTTACAGTAAATTTTTATGTTTTATCAAAAATATTTTCCTCTACTATTCTGTCCTTAAAAAATTACTCAAAAAACGTCTTTAAATTTATATCCTTAAATTTCATACATAAATAATATTCCTTTTCAGCATAAAAATAATAAAATGGAAAATTTTATAGAAATATTTCTATTTTCTATAGTTTTTTATCGCCCCTTCTTTTCTTATTTTATTCTTGCATATTCTTGCATTTACAACATGAGAAAAAATATTATCCTTACAGTTATTTAACTTGTTACAATGTTGCCTCCTATGTAAATGTAGATGTATATGTTACTATACACATGTATAGATATTTTCATTCACATACATGTACACAAAGTAACAAGGTTGTTGCACATATACAATATAGAGAAAAAAAAAACAGATGACTATAAAATAAGATGAAAACTATATGGATTATGTCAGTGAATATACATATTTGTTCAGAGTGTGTGAGTATGTGTATGTGAAAGTATATATGTGTTATAACGTCTGCTTTATGTATAACGTGAAACATTTAACAAAAATTTTGAATTTATTGAAAACTATAAAATTAAAATTGATTTTTATTTAACGAAACTTTAAACTATAAAAATTTCCATTATCATTTCTTATCGCCAATAAAAGAACAAGTAAGAATGTATAATCGGTCAAGACCAACTGTCTTATACCCTGCACCACATTGTCAGTTAAAATTGGTAGATGTGAAAAATTGATTTACTACCCTCGTATAATTTGATTTTCTAATTTGTTAAGTGTGTAGTGGGACACTATTATTTATGTGAAATTTGTGCGTTTAAAAATTAATTTTTCTAGAGGGTTAAATGGGAGTTACAAGAAATAAGAAACGACCTTCGTATAATTTTTCACGTGTATTTTTGGCCAACTCATATGTGATATTTTTACCTTAAAAGTGATATTAGGAAAGGGGGTTTGTATAGGATCTATTAGAAATAATTGACTAACCCTCCTATATTTTATCAAATAGATTTAAAATATTATAAGACTTACTTGTGCCGAGTTTCGTTTAGGAGTTCTAAAACACTATTCCAGAAAGAACATTTGTAAGGAAGGTACTTAAAATATAAGACCAGTTTCAACAAGCTTCGTTCCTGTGCGTAAAATATACAATATATACCAAATTTAGTCTAGATATTTCAAAAATTGCGTCATGTAAACTGTTCACAACGTTTACATGGACAGCCAGCCGGAAAGACAGACGGACGGACATCATCTAATCGACTCAGAAAGTCGAACAATATACTTAAAGGTTGGCATAACACAATTTCTGCATGTTACAAACATCTGGTTAAACGCATAATACCCCAACCGCCTATAGTGTATAACAATAAAAATTGTTATAGTCAGTGAAGCCCAACTATGTAATACCCTACACTACATTGTTGCCTGAAATGACTGCTTTGTAAAATTTGTGAATGGCGATCGTATAATTTGTTTTTCTTATTTAAGCTCATGTGTGCAATAGATTACTGTCATGCTAACATTTATATTAAATTAAAAGGAATTCTTTTTGGAGAATTATAGACTTGACCCCATATAATGTATAGCGGTTTCGGACTATATTTATCTTAATTGAACAAAATATTTTTCTACTTCCACATATATGTGTGATTTATGAGTTACAAAACGATATTTGGATGTGTGATGGATGATCGATCATTATAGAATATAATAACACTTATTTTCTCATTATTTCGATACAATCGTTTTATATAGGAATTTCATGGACTAAAAACTCCATTTCGGGAGGCATTGGTATGAGTCCTATATGAAATAATGCACCGATCATAACCAATTTCAATAGCCAACGTCCTTGGGCCAAAAAAGTAGTACGTGCCAAATTCTTTAAGATATTTTCAAAACTGCGAAACATCTGTAGAGACGCATAATACTCACACCACCTATGGTGGTGTAGGGTATAATAAAAACTTAAAAGTAGTCATATTTATTTTATAGCTCAATATTTTTGTTATAAAAAGTAAAAAAGTTTATTTCGAGATATTTTGAAATCTTTTTTATGTCTTGGAACATATTGACAATAAATGGGTTCAATAAAAAAAACATTTAAAGTTTTTAATGATAATTTGCGCTTGAAATTCAATTAAAAATAAAACATTTTATTAAAAAATGTTTATTTTTATTAGCGAAATATTTATGTTCAAATTAGTGAAACTCTAAAATACCTGATTTTTTTAGTTTAAGTCTTTGGTACCACTGTTTAATGGTCTGTAGTTTCATAAAATATATTATCAATTGTATAAAAACTATGTAAACACAGGACTCTAAATTCGCGTTAAATTATGATTTTTTGATTCTTTTCTCACATAAATGCAGAAACATGAACAATAAGTGAAATATGTTTCCATTATTGATTTTTGGAGATAATTCTGCAACTTTTGAATTGTTAGAAATTTCATGAAATTTCATAGGTTAGAATGCTCTTAGCTGATTTGTAGCAGTACAGTATCCTATCTGATTAGAGGCATAGTCTGTGGCCTTTAAAATATTAACACCTAAGATATTTAAATTTTTTTTTTTAATTCAATAAAAAATCATTTACGAGTAAAGAGAGCTGGTTATTATAATTCGTTATAAAAATACGCCTATATAAATTAGGGTAGGTCGAAAAAAACCTTGTGTCAGTCGCACCTTAAAATGAAGTTGATGCTATTTTCAGAAAACTGACTACTTTTTGTCCTTTGATAGCTTTTGAATCCGACATCATCTTCTAGTACTCACTTCTGATACTTCGGATACTTCACCCCTAAGGTCCTACTATTCAAATATGGATGAATCGTCTTAAACAACATATTGAATAAGAAAATTATCAGAATAACAATTAATTCCCAGAACAAATTCATTGAACTCTTCCACTTTTAATTTTCACTAAAATTTCAAATTTTCACTAAAATTTCAAATTATCACAAAAATTTCAAATTTTCACAAAAATTTCAAATTTTCACAAAAATTTCAAATTTTCACAAAAATTTCAAATTTTCACAAAAATTTCAAATTTTCACAAAAATTTCAAATTTTCACAAAAATTTCAAATTTTCACAAAAATTTCAAATTTTCACAAAAATTTCAAATTTCACAAAAATTTCAAATTTTCACAAAAATTTCAAATTTTCACAAAAATTTCAAATTTTCACAAAAATTTCAAATTTTCACAAAAATTTCAAATTTTCACAAAATTTCAAATTTTCACAAAAATTTCAAATTTTCACAAAAATTTCAAATTTTCACAAAAATTTCAAATTTTCACAAAAATTTCAAATTTTCACAAAAATTTTATATTTTCACAAAAAATTTCAAATTTTTACAAAAATTTCAAATTTTTACAAAAATTTCAAATTTTTACAAAAATTTCAAATTTTTACAAAAATTTCAAATTTTCACTAAAATTTCAAATTTTCACTAAAATTTCAAATTTTCACTAAAACTTAAAATTTTCACTAATAATTTGAAATTTTCATTAAAATTTAAAATTTTCACTAAAATTTTAAATTTTCATTAAAAACTAAATTTTTTGAAATTTACATATTCAATAAATTTTGAATTTTTCATTAAAGTATCAATTTTTCCACTAAAAATTACTCTTTATTCATAATATTTATTTTTATTATACATAAAAAATTTATTCCAGGAAATTTTATAATATTCAATACCGTATTTATAGTCCGGGGTGTAATAGCATCCCGAAAAAAGAAAATAAAATTATTAAAGGTCACATAACAGCAGTAGGAAAAAAAACAACAGCAACAAAAAACACAGTGGCGTTTTAAAAGGTACAAGAGAAATTATATAAAAATCATAGAAAATAAAAAACTGAAGCAACAAATTTCATATTGAGTGCCAGAAGCAGGTTGATAAAACAAAATAGAAAGAAAAAATAGAAAATGAAAAAAAAAAAAAAAAAATTATTTATAAAATAGTTTCATTTCATGGGAAAAAGAAGTATTGAAAAAGACAAAAAATCAATATTTAAGAGAAAAATTATGAAAAAATAAAATAAAACAAAAACAATATTTTGTTGTAAAATTCAAATAAAATATTAAAGAAGACAGAAAAGAAAAACTAATTGAATGAATTAATTAATTTTGAATTTAAATAAAGTTTTATAATGAAAGAGTGTGTATGAGTAATGTTGAGTTTTAAATATTGCTCATACGCCATGAGGTTTTTTTAAGTGCATTTGCGGTAAATTTGGCTTAATTTAAAATCAACATACCTGTCTGTTGCGATTGCCACTAAATGCAAAATTGAGGCTGTACAACATAAGACATCACATGAAGTCCATATATCACATAATTCTGGTCCCAATATCCAGCCTTCACTTATCTGTAATCATAACAACAACAATGAAAATGAAAATAATTATAATTCCCTTTAAGAACATTAAAAAACAATTAAGTTTAAATAAAATGTGCAACTAAAAGCCAAACAAAAACAAGTAAGAATGCTATATTCGGCTATGCCGAATCTTAAATACCCTCCACCACAAATTCGTGTAAAGTTAATACGTTAGGTTCCATAGACACACATATATTCACAAATGTATATAACACAGAAATACTTAATTAGTCATAAAATTAGTTACAATTTAAGCTATAAATTTTTCTATTAACTGCCTTTTTTCTACCAATTTTCATTGAGCTCTGTTAATTTTTGCGGATGTGAGCAGACAAAGAGATTGACGAAAATCGATTGAGATTTTGACTTGATGCAAGAATATATACATTATGGGGTCTGAAATAATTCATTCTTAGCGTTACACACAGAATGACAAAGTTAATATTCTCTCTCTACCACTTGTACTGTGGAGCGTATAAAAACAAAAAATATGCTTGTTATAAGCTCAAAACTATTTTCCGGGAAGGGGTCTTATATGTAGCTCCCATATAAGACCCCTTCCCGAAGTTTGGACCAAGATTGTTCATATTTATAATATACTTTGATTATAGTTAGAAAAATCATTGTGCTAAATTTTAATGGAATTGATCTTTATTTAAATGTTTTATAAACTCTAATCCGTTTTCCGGAAAATCCCGTTATAAGGGAGCTATAGAAAAATTTGGACCGATACAGGGCAAATTAATATAATATCTTCAGAACAGTTAGCAAAATAATTGTGTCGACTTTCAGTAGAATTGGTCTTTATTTACTCGAGAAGGGGCGTTATAATGGAGCTATATCATAATATGGACCCACAATACAATAGAATTGGTTCAAATCTAAAAGTATTATAAGCTGTAAATCATATTCCGGGAAGGGGCCTTAATATGGGAGCTATATCAAAATATGGACCCATGTAAATAAAACATAATACATATATTTAAAATAGATAGAAAATTAGTTGTGCCAAATTTCAATAGAATTGGTTCAAATTTAAGAGTTTTATAAGCTATAAATCATATTCCGGGAAGAGGCCTTATATGGGAGCTATATCAAAATATGGACCCATGTAAATCAAATTTATAGTATATTTTTAAAATAGTTAAAACAATAATTGTGCCAAATTTCAAAAGAATTGGTTCAAAGTAAATTTATCATATGAATAAAATTTATAGTATATATTTAAAATAATTAAGAGATTAATTGTGCCAAATTTCAAAAGAATTGGTTCAAATTAAAGAGTTTTATGAGCTATAAATCACATTCCGGGAAGGGGCCTTATATGGGAGCTATATCAAAATATGGACCCATGTTAATAAATTTATAACATATATTTAAAATAGCTAGAAAATTAGTTGTGCCAAATTTTAATAGAATTGGTTCAAATTAAAGAGTTTTATGAGCTATAAATCACATTCCGGGAAGGGGCCTTATATGGGAGCTATATCAAAATATGGATCCATATTAATAAAATTCACAATATATATTTAAAATAGTTGAAACAATAATTGTGCCAAATTTCAAAAGAATTAGTTCAAATTTAAAAGTTTTATAAGCTATAAATCATATTCCGGGAAAGTCCTTATATGGGAGCTATATCAAAATACGGACCCATGTAAATAAAATTTATAGTATATATTTAAAATAGTTAAACAATTATTTGTGCCAAATTTCAATAGAATTGGTTCCAATTTAAGAGTTTTATGAGCTATAAATCATATTCCGGGAAATGGCGTTATATGGGAGCTATATCAAAATATGGACCAATGTTAATAAAATTTATAACATATATTAAGAATGGTTTAAAAATTAGTTGTGACAAATTTCAGTAAATTATCTTAAAAATTGCGGTCCATATGACACAAAGAGTTTGGGGTGTATCAAAATTTTGCATATTATAGCCTATAACTTTTTTCCGGTTAATCAGATTTTGATAATTTTTGGCACGATGATGAAGCACGTGTAATTGTATGCTAAAATTAATTTTTTGTTTTAGTCCAATTACATTTTTAGAAGAAATTATAAGAGTTCATTTTTGAAATTTTGAGGTTGTTTCAGATATCGGTCTATAACTTCCTTGCTTATAAACCGATATAGCTGGTTTTAAATAGCAAACTGCTTAGGACAATAATAAATAATGTGGCCAAGTTTTATTGAATTCGGTCAATTATTCTAGGCGTGAGAATGTTTCCAACAGACAGACAGACGGACAGACGGACAGACGGACATAGCTAAATCGACTCAGTTTTTGATTTGATGCAATAATATATATACATTGTGGGGTCTGAGATGATTCCTTCTTGGCGTTACATACAGAATGACAAACTTAATATACCCTCACCACTTGTGGTGGTGGAGGGTATAAAAATTAACTCTGTGTTTTGTGACGGACCCATGAATTTGTCTTAATGAGTTGTTGAAATTATTTTCGAAATGGTAACATTTTGCTGATCCATAACGAATGTTTAATACTCTTCTCCATAATTTTCAATGAAAACTAAATTTTGATCAGTTTCTTGGTGAGATTATTGTTCAGATTCCATTTCAAATTGAAATTCTAATCAATTTTAGATTCTAATTCAACTTGTTGTTCACACTAGATTCTATTTTATGTTCTAGTCCAGATTCTGGAATTTTATTTTAATCTTGAAAATTAAACGAAAGTTCTTCGCTCAAAACTGGAGCTTGCCTCAGATATCAGTGTACATCTTTGCTGGTTTTAAATAGGAAACGTTTCGGGACAAAGGCAAATACTCGGGCAAAAATTTAGAAAAGTTCAGTATGATTTTACAGATTTTTTAAAAATCGTTTCTCAAAGTGTGTAAAAAATATTCCTATATTTACACATATTTACCACTTGTAGGGTTACAAAGGATATAAAAAAGCTTAATAACTATAATCTTGATAAAATAACCGAAAAACAGAAAACCCACTTTTACTAATTGCAACATCTCGTCACGAAGGAAAACTCCATTAAAATAATTTCTTTTATGTTCTCATGACTTTTATGTTGCACACTATTTAAACCAAGTTGTTGGTTAGTTTCTTTCTTCACACACACACACAGACACATACAAACACACTTACATAAAACCGCCTTATTTTGTGTTAAACACTTTTTGTCATTAAAATAATTAAATTTCTTATTCTTATAGAATTTATAATGAATTTATGACAAAGTGTAAATTTGCAATGTCTGGCATAAACGAAAAAAAAGGCTCTCATTCAAATACACACATACATACTTACCTCATAGACAGCACCTAATGGCATCACTAGACAGGCAACAAATAAATCAGCAACGGCCAACGATACAACCAAATAATTAGCAACATTTTGTAAGTTACGCTCCAATATTATGGCCGCAATTACAAAGACATTCCCTGTTCATTTTTATTTTACATTTTCCATTTTCATCGTTATTATGAACATTATTATTATTGTTGTTGTATTTATTGTTGCATGCCCCAGTTGTATTTAATAGTTGGGGCCAATCATCATCATGGAAAAAGAATGTTGAAGATCCCGCATAGAGTAGTTTTGCATTTAGAGTGAAATGAGAAAATAAGAATTATAGAGAAAAATTTCTATCATAATTTTTATATTTTTGTAAAAAAGACATTTATTAATTCAAGGAATTTATTTCAAAAAGACAAAGCTACAAAATTGTTTTTGTGTAAAACATAATTTTTAAAGAAGGATTCGTATTAATTTACTAAAAATCATTTAAATTATTCCGCTTCAAATTGAGTATTGTAATGTGTTGTGCTGGTATTAGTAACTGAAAATAACTCTAGGAAAATATATATTATTTTATAGATATTTTGGAATTATATGAATAATTAGATTTCATCAATTAAAGACTAATTCATTCTAGTTTAGGCTTTAATTCGATTATAGTGCAGATTCATAACATTAAAGTTCAAATTATTAATTAAGTTCCAATTCAGATTTAAGTTCAAATTCTAAATTAGATTATAGTTCAAAATCAAGTGCAAAATACATTTCATATTCTGGTTCTTATTATACCCTACACCACCGTAGACGATTAAGTTATTTTGCGATTGTGTTTTGACTTTTAAGTATAACTTTTCACTTTCAGCCCATAAATAATTATTTCATATAGCTCGCATTCAATCCCTCACAAAAATTAATTTTAAAATGCATAAACTTCACATAAATGTTACTTTTACAATAATGTACTTCACACTTAAATCAAATTATATGAGAAAAGTTTATTACATTTTCATCACTACCATTTATAATAAACATTTAAGTACAGGGTATTAAATCGTCGCACTTGACCGACTATAACATTCCTTCTTTAAAATTTAATTCATGTTCATAATGTTGCTCAGGTTCCAATTTGAATAAAAAAATTGAAGTTGATATTCTAGTTCAGTTCTAACTCAGCTCCAGTTTAATTCTCGCTCAGTTCTAGTTCAGTTCTCTTTAGTTCTAGTTGAATTCTAGTTAAGTTCTAGTTCAGTTTTAGTTCAGTTCTACTTAAGTTCTAGTTGAATTCTAGTTCAGTTCTAGTTCAGTTCCAGTTCAGTTCTAGTTTAGTTCTGGTTCAGTTCTACTTCAGTTCTAGTCCAGTTTCAGTTCAGTTCCAGTCCAGTTCTAGTTAATTCAGATCTAGTTCAGTTCTCTTTAAGTTCTAGTTGAATTCTAGATCAGTTCTAGTTCAGTTCTAGTTCAGTTCTAGTTCAGTTTTAGTTCAGTTCTAGTTTAGTTCTAGATCAGTTCTAGTTCAGTTCTCTTTTAGTTCTAGTTGAATTCTAGTTCAGTTCTAGTTCAGTTCTAGTTCAGCTCTTGTTCAGTTCTATTTCAATATGGTACTACCCTAATTCTGTCATCTTATTTATTTTATGTATAATTCACATTTTCAGCTGTGACAAATTTCTTGCGCTAATTGCAAATTTCTGTCATAACGCTGATAGACAGACATTTATTCTATTTATTGTCTGTTGTCTGTATGCCAAGTGGCACATATAGAGAGAGATGCACATACGAATTGAGAATTTGAGGGACATTTTTATTGCTTTTAGATATCACAAATAATACACTAAATTTATAAAATTATAAATTATAGTATTTTTCAATTCCCCCGTTTAGTGCGAGGTAGTCATAACACAAAGAATCAATTTTTTCAGAAGACGTTTTTTAAAATTTCTTGACAGACAAATATTATCTTGGAAGCCATGAATAAAATTAAGGCTTTTGTGGATTTTTCACATGCTTATAGGTATAATGTCATGTAAACTACACAATAGCCGATATACAAATAGCATAACTCCTTTTTTCCTGGAATATTCAATAAATTACGTTAGGCCATAACGGTGAATTTTAAGTTATGACGACCTTGCAGCAAATGAGCGAATTGTATTTAAAGAATTTTAATATTTTTTATAGAGTATTTTGTTTTCTATTGTTCTTTTGTAAAATTCTTTATTTATCCTTTATGCGCCTCCATTATATCATTTTTCTTTTTAACATTTAATTGTTATGACAATATGAACACATTAATTAGATTATTTTTAATTATTTAGTTCCTTTTTCTCTCTTTGATATTTAATTGAGACAAAAAATGTGTTTTTATTAAGCGTAAGTCAAAAAAAAGTAAAATTTTTATTTTTATTTGTTTAAATGTTTTAGAAAAAGAAAGAAATGGAAAAACGCATAAACAAACAGTGAACAATTGTTGGCACTTGTCCCCTCAAAACACTTGAGCAGAAAGTGAAAAACAACATTTTAACACCTGTTTAGCATTTAGTTTGTTTTGTTTTGAAAAAATTCTTCTTGTCGTTAACAAATGATAACCCAGTGAATTATTAAACAAATAATAGCACATACTGAACTCTTACATACACAAGTCCATATTTAAATACTTTAGAAAAAGTCTAACAATTTTATTATAATTTAGATATCAGTAGTGTAACCAATTTTATTTTACTGGGTTATCTATTTCCCCTTCCTTTCTTTTGAAAATTGTTGCTTTTTTACTTTGATGACAAAAGGAAAATAACAGAATTTAAATGAACCTTTTTTTCTGCTTAAACAAAAAACACATAGAGAAAAAAAGGAAAATGTTCGTAATCGTTTTAATTATTTCCGTTTTAGTTTTCTATTTCCTAAAGAAACAAAATACTGTTACACAAGGTTTCAGTTCCTGTTGAAACACAACAGTAGATTCACAAACACATTCTTACTTACGCACATACATACATCTTTTGACAGTTTTCTATCTCACTCCTCAGTGTTTTACAGCAAAAAATAACACATTCTGCTTAGTTTGCTATGGTTGCTGTTGTTGTTGCTTTTAGTTTTTTAATGAAAAAGGAATCACAACAAATCGTTTAGATAAAGAGAATCTTGAAAATATAAAAAAAAATTACTGAACATAATGAAATGCTTGAGCGACAATATTTGCTTATGTATTTTAATTTTAATGTTCAGTGCTTAAGCATTAAGGTCGGGGAAATGAATTGTTGTTGATCCTGAAAGCTAAAAGCTTTTAGGTCATAAATGAGGTTTTCTTACTCAAATTTAAGTACTTTAATACTTCAAATGATTGTTGCTGGATTTTTATTAAAAATATTATAAATAAAATTAAAAATTATTATAAATAAAATGAATGACAAGAACTGAACTAGAACTGAACTAGAGCTGAACAAGAATTGAACCGGAACTTAACTGGAGCTTAACTAGAACTTAACTAGAACTGAACTAGAGCTGAACAAAAACTAAACAAGAACTGACGTAGAACTGAACTGAACTACAACTGAACTACAACTGAACTAGAACTAAACTAGAACTGAACTTGAACTGAACTAGAACTGAACTAGAACTGAACTACAACTGAACTAGAACTGAATTAGAACTGAACTAGAACTAAACTAGAACTGAACTAGAACTGAATTATAACTGAACTAGAACTGAAATAATTCGATTCTAAGCCCTGGTAAAAATAGTGGAAAAACGAATTGTTTTTTTCGTAAAATAGCGAAAAATGTTCCAACGTTCTTGACAAAATTCATCATCATGTCAAAATTGGTGAAATTTATATAAATTTGTATTTTCGATGTCGTTTATTTTCTTGTAGTTAAGATTTATAATTCTTTTATTATTTTCGTAATATTTTATATCAATTATATGTTACGTACTTCCTTGATTATGTCTCATTATATTTTATTATCTACTATTTGTCAACACTTAATGAAAAAGCGCCTTTTTAAATAAATCTGAAATTGTTATAAAAATAGATTTTCAAATTTCATTTATTTTTAGCTAAAAATGTAAAACCCCTTGACAGAAATAATATATATAGTAACAACACATCCAACAACAAAAAAATCAGAATTAAAACCAAATGACTAAATGTTGTTAAATTAAAGTGTTTTACTTCATTATTGCCTCACACGTCTCTTTATTAAAACATTTTAGCATTTTAGTACTCACCAATTATGGTGATAAGTATCATTAGACCCAAAACAATCGACATGATTATCATTTTCAATAGAACAGCAACATCTTCAGGCATTGGCAATACCTCATCCCCGCCAAGACCAATATCCACACCATCTCTACTGCTGTTGTCATTATCATTTGATTCATTCTTAATAAGACCACTTTGGTTGAAGGTTATGAAATTGAAATTACTATTATAATTGCTACCAACAACACCGTTGCCAACAACACCGCCCGTACCGCTACTGCTGCTGCCAATATTAGTTAAAGTTTTAACGACATGACCGCCAACAACATTTGTGGAACTATTGGAACGGCTGGGTAATGTGGTCTCCTCATAATCGGTGAGCAGAAAACTGTCGTTGATTAAATAACCATAAGTGCGCAAGTCGACAATGTCATGTTCATTAAAATACTGACGGACGTCAAAAAATGCTGCTGTTGTTGCTAAAGTTAATGTTTGTGTTGTTGGTTTAAAATTAATATTAACATTTCCCAACATTTTATTATTATTGTAGTTGTTGTTGCTGTTGCTAATGCTATTACTACTGCTGTTGTTGTTGTTGTTTTATTCAAAAACAAAAGTTATAATTTTTTTTAATCTCCCCAGTTTCTTTTGTTTTGGGAAAAAATATCCTTTCAAATTCTTTTCAAAGTGTGAGTGTGTTTTTGATTATAATTAAAATCCAAATCCTTTTTGTGCTGCTGCAGTTTAAAATAAGTTTTGTATGTATATATGTGTGTGAGTATATTTAGGCTTTTCCTTTTGCTTTAGTTTATTCTTTATTTTTTATTTTTTGGTGTTTTTTTTTTTTGGTTTTTTTCTTCTTCTTTGAGGTATTTAAAGTTTAGGAATTTATTATTTTAATTATTAAGTTTTGTTGTTGTTTTTGTTTCGTTATTAGGGAAGTTCTTTAATTATATTTGTTGTTGTTATTAGTTTTAATAAAGTTGTTAATTGCGGTTGTTGTTGTTATTTAAATATTTTAAAAATATATTACATAAATATTACTATAGAAATATATAACAGTCTAAATTAAGCGTTTCGTAATTATCGTTGTCATTAAAAACTGTAAAGAGAAAAAGGAGAAAATGTGGGATTTTAAATTAATATTGATTGTTTGATTAAAATAACAATAAAATTCAACTTTGTTTTATATGTCGTATATATAAAAATTTATAAAATGCGTAAGAAATTATGCATTAGTTACACCCTACACCGAAGGTGGTTATGGTATTATGTGTTTGTGCCGACGTTTTTAACATACAGAAAAAAATTGTGTTATACCAACCTTAAAGTATACCGTTTTACTCAGAATAATTTACTGATATACATCTTTTTGGCCGTAGATGAGCTTGTTGATGTTGGCCATGTTTGGTTGATTATTTCAGGTACCTCCTGTACAAATGATCTTCCCGAAATGGGGGTTTGAGGTCTTAAATACAAAGTGGTTTATCGAAGGCAAAAATAACTCTCATAATATTCTGAAACGTATGTCATAATATGCGAGGATCGGTTCCTTATTTCCCAAAGGTTCCTTTTTAAATATCACTTTAAAGGGCAATAATCTCACATGTACGTTGGTATTGTAATAATAATTGGTCAAATTAAGATTAAGATAAGCAAAAATTGATGTGCAAAATTATACGAGGGTCAATTCATAAAATTCACTTAAAAACGTTTAAATTTAAAATAAATCTTAGTATCACAATAATTGACTGTACACTTAAAAAAATCGTTCATAACTTTTTCGTAAACACCATTTTTAGAACACCATGTGGTGTATTTAGCTTATATTCTTAATTTTTGTTAGTTATTAACACAATGCCAACGTTAATTGTGAGATTTCTGCCCTTCAAAATGATATTTGTAATGGGGCTTGTATGGGACCAATGAATAGCAATTGACCAACCCTCGAATAATTTGGCATGTTTTAGAATATCATAAGATTAATTTTTACCAAATTGCGAAATTGGCTTTATATTTATAAGGCTTTAAGCAGCTTTAAAACTCATTCCGGGAGGTCATTTATATGGAAAGTATCCGAAATATCAGACAAAAAATTATCAATTTAAAAAGGTTTCGTTTTTTTTTTAGAACACCATGTGGTGTAGGGTATTAGATAGTCAGGTTTGATCGACTTACATTTTTACTTGTTTTTTATTAATGTTATTTTCTAAATAGTGTAACGGGGCATTGACTTAGGTAAATCTGTTGCGTCTAGGGTCGACTATCGGTATTCCCGAAAATGAAGCAAAAACACGACCAATTTACCCTTTACAATTGTACAATTGTATATATGTTTGGTGAACGGCTGAGGAATCAGTTTCTAGAGGTTGGCGGGTGGGCGAGTGTACTTGCTATCTTGAAAACAGGCATTCTTATCTGCTGCGTGGGAACTGTTCAACGAACAGACAGCCCAAGCCTCTAGGCCCGAAAAAATCAAACAAAATTACCGAGCAAAGTTCTCCTTTCTTTGTCGACAACGATTCTATCTGAGAGAAGCAACAAATAACATTTTGAAGTCAGATGTCTTAGTTTTTAAATTCACTCGGAATTTGAATTGCAACTACATAAACTAAATGGGAATTATTATTTTCCTGATGAGATACATATAACTTAATAAGATATTTTGTTTCAATTAGTAGAATTTTAATTGACAATTTTAAGAAAGATCTTCGCTTGAAATTAGAAGTTGTCTCAGATATCAGTTATTATTTTTTAATATGCTCAACTGATTTCATTGTTTTAAATAAGAAACTTTGCAGGAAAATGACAAACGTTCCAGCCAAGTCTCATTGAGCTCTGTCATTTAATGCAGGTATAAGTCAACAATAAATAGATAGATGGACTAAGAAAAATCGAATCAGATTTTGATTTGAAAAAAAGTCCTAAAGTTTAAAATTTTCTTGAACATTTTTTTTAAATTTAAAATTAATTAGACGATTTAAATATTTTTTCTGTTTGTAGCGCTTGGGGGTATAAAGTTCTTCACTTCCAATGTATGAGTTAAAAATTCCAAAAAAGTGTATTTCTGTAATTTAGGAATAATATTTTTTAATAGGTAATATATATATATATATATATATATATATATATATATATATATATATATATATATATATATATATATATATATATATATATATATATATATATATATATATATATATATATATATATATATATATATATATATAAAATTTTCCCAAAATGTCTAATTTTCTTCAAATTTTTAAAAAAATTCTGTTTTTCTCTAAAAATTAGTTTTTACTAAAAAAAATTTCTGGCAAAAACATTAATTAATCATAATAATATGTTTTCCATTAAAAAGTAAAATGTTTACTAAAAAATCAGTTTCTGAAAATTAATTTAAAATTAACGTTTCAATTTGATATTTAAAAATAAAATTTTTGGCTAAAAATCATTAACAATTAAAATTTTCGCTTAAAAAATATTTTTTAATAAATTTGTCATTTGAAATCGGGTTCATTTTTAGTCAATGTCTTAAATATTGATAGTTAAAACTAGCACAATGTGAAATTTATGTGTTTTAAAAAGGTTTTTTTCTGGGGGATTATATGGGAACTACAATGAATTATTAACGAACCCACGTATAATTTTGCACATTGATTTTTGCTTATATTTATCCTAATTTGGCCTCTTATTATTATAATAACAATGTGTGTGTGAGATGTATGCCCTAAGAAGGAAGGGAGTTTCTATGGGAACTATGAGAAAAATTGGACCGTCATATTTGGACACATTGTTTAGGAATATTATAAATCGCTTTTTGTTTCGAGCCTTTAAGACCTTAAAACACCATTCCTGAAGGAACCTTTGCATGAAAAGTACCTGAAATATTGGGCTGAATATTGTTAGTCCTTCTCGAGATATCCAAAAGATTGCGACCTGTAGGCAGAAAGTGATTCCGAGTCGAACTGTATACTTAAATGTGGGGTAACACCATTACTTCTGCATATTACAAACATCTGCGCAAACGTAAATATCCCAAGCACCTAAGGTGTTGTAGGGTATAACTATATGTGCTTCTATATTAAAATACATCTGACGGAAAATAACTTATGGTCAGAAGTATGATATTCTTATAACTCATCAAGTGTTATCGTGTTAAATTCAGGGTAATCCTTCAATTAATAATGTGTTTATATTAGTGTAATGGAAATATTACAGGGTATAGGTACGAAATATAATGTAATTCATACTTACTTAAAATATTTAGTCTTAAAAACTCAAAAATTTAATTAAAATATATATCTATTAAATCAGAAGTAATACAGATACAACCATGTTATGATTATGCTTCAATGATATCTCAGTTTTGATAACCATAATATGATCAATTTTTTATTCTTAATTCATCGAAATAACAGAAATGTTGTCAAAGTTAAATAAATTTAATACTTTTTAAGTTGAAGGTAACAATACTTGTTTGCCGTGAAAAAGGTAATGTTACGACAAACATATTGGGGAATTCTCTCCGGTTATTAATTTAAATTAAATCACTTATCATCAAATATTTATTTCCTTTTAACTTTGCTAAAGGGTAATCAAGATATTTTACAAAAATAAGGAGAAATCGTAAATTAATAAATTTTCCCACTTGTTGTTTTTGTTGTAAACATAAAATTTACACCTTTTTCAGATGTGCGGGAAAAATTTTACATTTGTTGCTTTTTTCCTTTCGATTCCCTTTTGAATTATATTTTATGTATTTTTATTATATTTTTTTTTTCTTATAAAATGTAACATTTTATTTCACTTATTTTTTTATTATAGTAAAGATTTAAGATTTTTTTTAAGTTATCATATTTTAAGATATAAATTTCAAGATATGAATATAGGAGGGTAGTTTGAACAGTGATTTAAAATGGGGGAAATATCATATAGAACAGAGATTTAGAAGAGAAAAATATTAAAAATAATTATTATTTTGGTTTAGTGATCACATGAAGTTAATTAATAATAAAAATCATTAATTTTTGTTCTTTTCTGAATTTGATACCTTTTTCATGGTGTTTTTATGCATTAGACCACTGTAGGTAATTGGGTTATTATGAGTTTGTGATGATGCTTGCAGCATACAGAAAAATGGCGTTACACTCTATTTAAATATATCATTCAACTCAATATTATGTTCAGAGTCAATTTAACGATGTCCGTCTGTCTTTCTGGCAATGTAAACGTTGTGAACGCTTAAAAGTTCGTAATTTTTGAGATATCTCGATGAAATAATTTTGGCCCAAGGACGAATCCCACTGAAATTTGATATGTTCGATCCAATATTTCTGGTACATTTAATACAAATTTTTTCCTACAATGAGGTTTCAAGCTCATACAAATCCTAAATAAGCGATTTTGACAAAAATAAGACATTTGGCATTCTAAACCCACGTGGCTGCTCGTAGGTCCCGTACAAGCCCTTTGAAGGCATAAATCTCTATGTATGTTGTTAATTGGTCTAATTAAGATAAACACAAACTCCCATTTAACACACCCACAAAACTTCATTTAAAAACGCATAAAAAATTCACTTAAATATTATTTTTACAACAATGTACTACACTCTTAAGAATTAAGAAGAAAATAATATTATACGAGGGCCGTGCATTATTTTTTTGTAATATCCATTTATTAACAACATTGTGGTGGGTATTACAATGTCGTGCTTGACTGACTATAACATTCTTACTTCATTATATAATAAATATATTCAATATTTCATATCCGCAACATAGAAACCTCTCATATTCATAGTAAGTTCTTGCTACCTCCCTTCCTCTCTCACTCTCTTTTGCTCCCTCTCTCTCTCTCTGACTATTCTTGTCGTTATCATGTATCTAAAATACATGTTCTAATAAATTTCTCATACATTCATTCATTCACATACATTTAAACATGATATCCTTAAGTAATGAATATGAACATATATATCTCATGTTTCCAATTCTAGAGAGACAAATAAAGCAAAAAGGAAGAAAAAAATGAAAAAAGAAAAGAAATACTGGCAAACATTAGAAAATGTAGAAAAATGCCATAAAATCTATAGAGTGGCAAAATCACTACAATACAAACAATTGATTTTACTTGGAATTCATTTGAACACAACGAAGAAAAAAGTATATTAAAAAAGATTTTCTTAGAATTCCTAAAAGACTCCATTTCCGTTGAAAAGTGAAAAAAATAATATATAATACTAAAAAATCCATTTAAATATAATAAACACTAAATATAATGTTGTGGACGAATAATGAGCAAAAAGAGAAAAAGAACAAAAATATTTTAATTTATTATCAAATTTTAAAGAAATTTAAAAATAATTTTTAAAAAATAACAATAAAAACACTTTTTCTTTGAAGGTGCTTCAGTGAAGAATTCAATAATTTTAAATTAAGACACTAAGAAGTTTGAATCTTTTTTAGATTTCACTCCAAACCACATCGATTTTTATACGCTACACTACACTACAACCAAATAAGGTTGTTATAGTCATTATATGACTATGACCTGTTATTATTACAATATTAAAGTATATGTGAGATTTATGCAATTAAAACTAATATTTGTTAGGTGGTTTTTATGGGACCTATGAGAAATAGGGAACATCGTTTTACGATATTATAAGACTTTCTAGTTAAATTGCTTTATATTTAGGACTTTTATGACTTTAAAATACCATTCCGGTAGAAACATTTGTATGGAAAATAATTGAAATATTGGATCGAACTTGGCCAATTTCAATAGGCTTCTTCCATAAACCAAAATAACAACATGTACCGAATTTCATCGAGATATCTCAAAAATTGCAAATTACGTTTACAAGGACAGCCAGCCGGACAGACGGGCGTACATCGACTCCGAACCGTATACTTAAAGCTGGGTGCAATACCATTTTTTCTGCATGTTACAGACATCAGCACAAACGCATAATACCCCAACCACCTTCGGTAGTGTAGGGTATAAAAACATTTTCATAAAACTACATTTATCGTGAAACAATGTTAAATTAACATTTTTATCTATGAATAATAACTTAATAGGGTTTTATTCAAGTTTTTTTTCTCTGTGTACTACCACTTCGAAGTCTATTCCATTTAACGATACCCGAACGTCCATTTAACTCATTTGAACAAAATGCAATTCGTGATAGAGGATATATTAATATTGTCATTCCGTTCACAACACTAAGACCCATTCATGTATTGAATCAAAATCTTAAGCGATTTGTTACATCCGGTTGTGTGCTTTTTGGTATCCACACATCCAAAATAATTAACAGAGATTAATAAAATTTGACCCAAGTATATGTTATTGTCCCAAGAACTTTTATTTCTTAACCGGTTCAAATGGCTAAGCAAGAAAATGATATAGTCCGATATCTAAGATAAACTTTTAAGACTACACTAATACCACTTTAAGTGAAAAACGCTACGCGCTATAAAATTTTTGGAAAGAGCTGAACATTACATATGTCATATTTCTGAATATTTTAAATAATATTTTAAGAACAAAATATTACATCTACAAATTTTCAGATAAGAAACCGGGGAGTGATTTCCCCCTTAAAAACAAAAATTTTTATAATGCATATCTCTGTGTTTCGGAGCAAAATTTAAAAATTTAAGTAAAAAAAAGAATTTAATTTTTTCAATCTTCCTAAATGATTTTTAGAAAAAATGATAATCTGAAAATAAACATTTTATCCCGATTTTTTTCCGTACCTGGCAATTAAACAATTTATGTCTTTTTTAATATTTTTTTCTTTTTAAACCCATAAATATATTTTTCTCTTTGATAAATACCATATTTTCTCTGCAAATCATAAATATTGAAAACTTAATAATTAAATGTGGAAAATAATGAAAATAATCTGTAGTTTAACTAAACAAATAAATAACTTAAATGAAAATTTGGCCAGAGTTTGCAAACAAAATACCACAAATCATTATTGAAAAACCACAAAAAGTATGTTCACAATTTGCACTACCACAAGTGTAATTTCAGTGATTTATTAAGTTTGTCATTCCGTAAGTAAAATTATACAAATTAAGAAATTTTATATAAATACATATGTTTAAGATCTGAATCGATTTAGTTATATATGAATGTGAGTCCAACTCTCTGTATGTTTGTTTCCAGTTTGGTACATGTAAATGGAAAGATTAACGCTTTTTGGTAATTTCTGCCACTTTGCTCGAATAGGTTGCTCATCTCCGTTTAAATTCTACCATACTTTTGGACACTTTTTCTTCAATTCACTTTTAACATGATCCCGATATCATTTCACTGGTCTTAGCTCCGGATAGTTTGGAGGATTCGTTTCTCTTGGTTAAATACCACATTATTGTTTTTGTACAACTTAAGAGTTTGTTTACCACAGTTACAGAATGCCAAGTCATACAAAAGATAAAGGGACACATTTTGAAGCCCTATGAATGAAAAGAGCCTTTAAAACCTTCTTTAATGTAAATTTCGGTATTTATAAAGCCCGTTGCAGTTTTGATTGCCTTAGGGCCCTAAATATAAGCATTATACATTTTGATAAGGAAGTGGTGAAAATCTGATGGAAAAAATGTAATATTTTTTTTAGGAAACTTGACTTTAATTTTCCTGATCTGGTTTTGGCCTCTACATTTTTAGCAGCGTTCTTGTCAGGAATTTTTTCTTTCTTATTGGATGTGTTGGCAAAATCCTTTAAAAATTCGTTTTATTTTTTGCCTTTGGGAAACACCATATAAACCATTCTGCTGCCTGAACCAGGTTTTCTGTCAATAGACAAGTTCTGTTTAATAAAAATAGAATTGATTGACCGCAAACCTTTGAATACTGGACTCTTTGTAGGAACAATTTGGGTTTTTTTGGAAATATATATATTATTTTTCTGGTAACTAATTCTAATCAAATAAACGATTAATTTATTTGTTTGACATTAAACATAATTACTGACATGTTTTATGTAACGTGATCCAATAGTAATAATAATGATAATAATAATAATAATAATAATAATAATAATAATAATAATAATAATAATAATAATAATGATAATAATAATAATAATAATAATAATAATAATAAAAATAATAATTATAATTATAATTATAATTATAATTATAATTATAATTATAATTATAATTATAATTATAATATAATAATAATAATAATAATAATAATAATATAATAAAATAATAATACTTGGGTTTAAGTTCTAATGAAAAACGTATGTTAAGAATTTCCGGTGTCATAAGTTAAATTTTGATAAATTATGAAAAAATTTGTTTTATCTCAGATTTTTGCCTTCGTCAGATAGAGGGCCTTTCAACATCAACTTCGAAACCCCCTGCAGTTTTTATATATGTGAAATTATAAAAGATATAGATTTATAAAAAAATCGATTTCGAGGGCTTTTCGACTCGGAAAATATGTTTAGCTAAATTTCACTACGACATTCATAACGGTTTACAAGTTACAGACTTATTTCCAAAAAAATCATTTTTGTAACTGAGTTGTGCCTCCTCCAAATAAATTCTAAGACCAAAGTTGTCTATTTCTTTTCTTAAAGAACATTCAAAATCATCACACACCAATCATAATATTTTGCTCATTTTTGTACACAAAATTTATGTTCTTCAACTCTGTAAGCGAACAAGAAAGGAGAAACAACCTAAAATAAGTGTCTCAAATAATGCGAAATATTATTCAATTATTGTGGCCAAAAAATATTTTCAATTAAATGCAAAATATAATAAATAAAACAAATTTCAATTCATTTTGATTATTATGACCAAAATGTTGTCTCAACTTTATTGAACTTATTTACCCACAAAGAGCAATAAGAAAGAAGAAGAAAAATATTTTTAAGTAAAAGTTCATTCACTTATGAAATATTTATTCTCGATTGTTTAACATAAACAAGTAAGAATTCTATATGCGGCTATGCCGAATCTTCAGTTCCTCCACCACAAATGCGTGTGAAATAAATACGTTGTATCTTGTGCGTACACACCCATTATATAAACTCCCAATCGTATATGTAACCATTTTTCTTAAATACAATACAGGAACAGATATCGGTCTATTTATTTAGATATACTGAACCCAATTTGCTGATTTTAAATAGGATATTATTCAACTATAGCGAATACTCAGGTGAAATTTCATTGTTTTTTGTCAGTAAATTGTGGATGTGAGCGTGCCAACAAAAGACAGACAAACAAATAAATAAACGAACTGATACACAGACGGACATAGCTAAGTCGACTCAGATTTTGATACAAGTCATATGTCATTCCGTTACATACGAATGACAAAATTGTTATACCCTCTTCACACACACTCTTGTAGTAGTGTGTGTGCAGTATATTATTGTGACACTAAAATTACGTTAAATTTATAAGTTTTAGAATAATTTTTCTGGAGGTGGCGGTTGTTATATGGGAGCTACAAGAAATTGTGAACTGAACCGACCAATGTATATGTTAGATTTAAGATCTTAAACGTGATATTTGGAAAAGGCGTTTATATGGGACCTATGAGAAATAATCGACCGACCCTCGCATATTGTTTTGGAATGTTATAAAGACTCACATATGCCAAATAATCTTTATATTTAGGACTTTTATGGTCTTAAAACCACATTCCAGAAGATATTTGTATGGGAGGTATCTGAAATATTGGACCGAATATGATTAATTTCAATAGATTTCCTCCTTATGCCGAAATAATAATATTTACCGAATTTCATCGAGATATCTCAATATTGCGACTTGTAGACTCGTTCACAACGTTTACCTGGACAGACAGATGGAGGGAGAGACGAACGATGGAGCGATTTTGAGTCGATCGAAAACACCATTTTTCTGCATGTTACAAACATTTGTATAAATACATAACACTCCTAATACTTACGGTGGTGTAGGTATAAAAATGAATATAAAAAACTAAAAGGAATTTTGTTTTATTTTTATTTTATATGAGAATTTATTTTGGGTTCAAAAGAACAAATGAAAACATAAAAAAAATTCTAAAATATTTTATTGAAGTGATTTAATGAAAATAAAAAAATAAATTTTTTTATTGGACGATTATTGTAGTTCAAAGAGTATTTGTAGTATTATAAAAATTTTAATGATATGAGAAAAAAATTATATTTATTATAAACAGGGAATGAACAATTCATTTATACACCGATTTTTTTTAAACAATTCTGTAAGGACTTTAATTTTGAAAATTTTATTAAAAAAAGAGAGTTAGTTT
>PYHX02000494.1:66556478-66590185 GCA_004302925.2 Cochliomyia hominivorax
TTTCACAAAAATTTCAAATTTCACAAAAATTTCAAATTTTCACAAAAATTTCAAATTTTCACAAAAATTTTGAAATTTTCACAAAAATTTGAAATTTTCACAAAAATTTCAAATTTTCACAAAAAATTTCAAATTTTCACAAATTTCAAGTTTCACAAATTTCAAATTTTCACAAAAATTAAATTTCCAAAATTTCAAATTTCACAAAAATTTCAAATTTTCACAAAAATTTCAAATTTTCACAAAAATTCAAATTTTCACAAAAAATTTCAAATTTCACAAAAATTTCAAATTTTCACAAAAATTTCAAATTTTCACTAAAATTTCAGATTTTCACAAAAATTTTTCAAACATTTTTTTAAATTTACATATTCAATAAATATTGAATTTTTCATTAAAGTAAATGTATTATATTTTTCATAATAATTTGTTTATTCATAATAAATTTTCATTATACATAAAAAAATTTATTCTAAGAAATTTTATAACACTCAATACCGTATTTATAGTCTGAGGTGTAATAGCATCCCGAAAAAAGAAAATAAAAATTATTAAAGGTCACATAACAGCAGTAGGGAGAAAAAAACAACAGCAACAAAAAACACAGTGGCGTTTTAAAAGGTACAAGAGAAATTATATAAAAAAATCATAGAAAATAAAAAATGAAGCAACAAATTTCATATTGAGTGCCAGAAGCAGGTTGATAAAACAAAATAGAAAGAAAAAATAGAAAATGAAAAAAAAATATATTTATAAAATAGTTTCATTTCATGGGAAAAAAGAAGTATTGAAAAGACAAAAAATCAATATTTAAGAGAAAATTATGAAAAAAATAATATAAAACAAAAACAACAATTTGTTGTAAAATTCAAATAAATATTAAAGAAGACAGAAAAGAAAAACTAATTGAATGAATTAATTAATTTTGAATTTAAATAAAGTTTTATAATGAAAGAGTGTGTATGAGTAATGTTGAGTTTTAAATATTGCTCATACGTCATGAGGGTTTTTAGTGCATTTGCGGTAAATTTGGCTTAATTTAAAATCAACATACCTGTCTGTTGCGATTGCCACTAAATGCAAAATTGAGGCTGTACAACATAAGACATCACATGAAGTCCATATATCACATAATTCTGGTCCCAATATCCAGCCTTCACTTATCTGCAATCATAATAACAACAATGAAAATGAAAATAATTATAATTCCCATTAAGAACATTAAAAAACAATTAAGTTTAAATAAAATGTGCAACTAAAAGCCAAACAAAAAAAAAATAACTCTGTGTTTTGTGGCGGACCCATGAATTTGTCTTAATGAGTTGTTGAAATTATTTTCGAAATGGTAACATTTTGCTGATCCATAACGAATGTTTAATACTCTTCTCAATAATTTTCACTGAAACTAAAAATTAATCAGTTTCTTGGTCAGATTATTGTTCAGATTCCATTTCAAATTGAAATCCTAATCTATTGTTGTTCAGATTAGATTCTATTTTATGTTATAGTCCAGATTCTGGTTCAGATTCTTGTTTAAAAAATTTATGACATTTTATGGTACTTTTTAGTTCATCTCTGCAATTTCGAAAAGTACCTTTTTCAGTATTTTTAAACAGTTTTATATATTCTTAAGGTACAGTACCTCCAAAACTAGTAAGAATTTCACCATAAATGTGTGTGAAATGAATTCTTTTTACTGAACCGGTTTTAAAAGTTTTTGGAATGGTAACGAGGAATATATAAATTTAAATCACTTATTTTATAAGACTGGAATTTTATTTTAATCTGAAAATTAAACTAAAGTTCTTCGCTTCGAAACTGGAGCTTGCCTCAGATATCAGTGTATATCTTTACTGGTTTTAAATATTAAACTTTTCGGGGCAAAGACAAATACTCGGGCAAAAATTTAGAAAAGTTCAGTATGATTTTACAGATTTTTTAAAAATGTTTTCAAAGTGTGTAAAAATGTTCCTATATTTACACAGTTCTTGTAGAAATTGGTACACTCATATTTACCACTTGTAGGGTTACAAAGGATATAAAAAAGCTTAAAAACTATAATCTTGATAAAATAACCGAAAAACAGAAAACCCACTTTTACTAATTGCAACATCTCGTTACGAAGGAAAACTCCATTAAAATAATTTCTTTTATGTTCTCATGACTTTTATGTTGCACACTATTTAAACCAGGTTGTTGGTTAGTTTCTTTCTTCACACACACACACAGACACATTCAAACACACTTACATAAAACCACCTTATTTTGTGTTAAACACTTTTTGTCATTAAAATAATTAAATTTCTTATTCTTATAGAATTTATAATAAATTTATGACAAAGTGTAAATTTGCAATGTCTGGCATAAACGAAAAAAAAGGCTCTCATTCAAATACACACATACATACTTACCTCATAGACAGCACCTAATGGCATCACTAGACAGGCAACAAATAAATCAGCAACAGCCAACGATACAACCAAATAATTAGCAACATTTTGTAAGTTACGCTCCAATATTATGGCCGCAATTACAAAGACATTTCCTGTTCATTTTTATTTTACATTTTCCATTTTCATCGTTATTATGAACATTATTATTATTGTTGTTGTATTTATTGTTGCATGCCCCAGTTGTATTTTATAGTTGGGGCCAATCATCATCATGGAAAAAGAATGTTGAAGATCCCCGCATGGAGTAATTTTGCATTTAGAATGAAACGAGAAAATAAGAATTATTGAGAAAAATTTCTATCATAATTTTTATATTTTTGTATAAAAGACATTTATTAATTCAAGGAATTTATTTCAAAAAGACAAAGCTACAAATTGCTTTTGTGTAAAACATAATTTTTAAAGAAGGATTCGTATTAATTTACTAAAAATCATTTAAATTATTCCGCTTCAAATTGAGTATTGTAATGTGTTGTGCTGGTATTAGTAACTGAAAATAACTCTAGGAAAATTTATATTATTTTATAGATATTTTGGAATTATATGAATAATAAGGTTTCATCAATTAAAGACTAATTTATTCTAGTTTAGGCTTTAATTCGGTTATAGTTCAGATTCATAATATTAAAGTTCAAATTATTAATTGAGTTCCAATTCAGATTTAAGTTCAAATTCTAAATTAGATTCTAGTTCAATATCAAGTGCAAAATAAATTTCATATTCTGGTTCTTATTATACCCTACACCACCGTAGACGATTAAGTTATTATGCGATTGTGTTTTGACTTTCGACTTAAAATCACTTTCAGAGGTTTTAAGCCCATAAATAATTATTTCATGTAGCACGCATTCAATCCCTCACAAAAATTAATTTTAAAATGCATAAACTTCACATAAATGTTGCTTTTGCAATAATGTACTTCACACTTAAATCAAATTATATGAGAATAGTTCATTTATAATAAACATTTAAGTACAGGGTATTAAATCGTCGGGCTTGGCCGAGTATAACATTCCTTCTTTTAAATTTATTTCATGTTCATAATGTTGTTCAAGTTCCAATTTAGATAAAAGTTCAAATTCAAGTTGAGATTCTAGTTCAGTACTAATTCAGTTCCAGTTTAATTCTCGCTCAGTTCTAGTTAAGTTCTCTTTTAGTTCTAATTGAATTCAAGATTATTTCTAATTCAGATCTAGTTCAGTTCTCTTTAAGTTTTAGTTGAATTCTAGTTCAGTTTTAGTTCAGTTCCAGTTCAGTTCTAGTTCAGTTCCAGTTCAGTTCTAGTTCAGTTCCAGTTCAGTTCTAGTTCATTTCTAGTTCAGTTCCAGTTCTTGTTCAGTTTCAGTTCAGTTTTAGTTCAATTCTAGTTCAGTTTTCTTTAAGTTCTAGTTGAATTCTAGTTCAGTTCTAGTTCAGTTTTAGTTCAGTTTTAGTTCAGTTCTAGTTCAGTTCTAGTTCAGTTCTAGTTCAGTTTCAGTTCAGTTTTAGTTCAATTCTAGTTCAGTTTTCTTTAAGTTCTAGTTGAATTCTAGTTCAGTTCTAGTTCAGTTTTAGTTCAGTTTTAGTTCAGTTCTAGTTCAATTCTAGTTCAATTCTAGTTAATTTCTAGTTTATTTCTAGTTCAGTTCCAGTTCAGTTCCAGTTCAATTCCAGTTCAGTCCCAGTTCAGTTCTACTTCAGTTCTA
Source organism: Cochliomyia hominivorax (assembly GCA_004302925.2). Lineage (NCBI taxonomy): Eukaryota > Metazoa > Arthropoda > Insecta > Diptera > Calliphoridae > Cochliomyia > Cochliomyia hominivorax. The sequence continues at coordinate 66,560,617 of PYHX02000494.1, forward strand.
GTTCAGTTCTAGTTCAGTTCTAGTTCAGTTCTAGTTCATGTTTAGTTCAATTTTAGTTTAGTTCTAGTTCAATTCAAGTTTTAATTCTGTTCAGTTCATAAGTGTTATTTCAAAGTATAACCAAATTTTTTTCACGAATATGGTACTACCCTAATTCTGTCATTTTATTTATTTTATGTATAATTCACATTTTCAGCTGTGACAAATTTCTTGCGCTAATTGCAAATTTCTGTTATAATGCTGATAGACAGACATTTATTCTATTTATTGTCTGTTGTCTGTATGCCAAGCGGCGCATATAGAGAGAGATACACATACGAATTAAGAATTTGAGGGACAATTTTATTGCTTTTAGATATCACAAATAGTACATTAAATTTATAAAATTATAAATTATAGTATTTTTCAATTCCCCCATTTACTGCGAGGTAGTCATAACACAAAGAATCAATTTTTTCAAGAGACGTATTTTAAAATTTCTTGACAGACAAATATATCTTGGAAGACATGAATAAAATTAAGGCTTTTGTGGATTTTTCACATGCTTATAGGTGTAGTGTCCTGTATAGTATAACTCCTTTTTTCCTGGAATATTCAATAAATTACAAAATTGCAATTAAAATTAATGACGTTAGGCCATAACGGTGAATTTTAATTTATGACGACCTTGCAGCAAATGAGCGAATTGTTTTTAAAAAATTTAAATTTTTTATAGAGTATTTTGTTTTCTATTGTTTCTTTGGAAAATTCTTTATTAATCCTTTATGCGCCTCTATAATATCATTTTCTTTTTTAACATTTAACAATATAAACACATTAATTAGATTATTTTTAATTATTTAGTTCCTTTTTCTCTCTTTGATATTTAATTGAGACAAAAAATGTGTTTTTATTAAGCGTAAATCAAAAAAAGTAAAATTTTTATTTTTATTTGTTTAAATGTTTTAGAAAAAGAAAGAAATGGAAAAACGCATAAACAAACAGTGAACAATTGTTGGCACTTGTCCCTCAAAACACTTGAGCAGAAAGTGAAAAACAACATTTTAACACCTGTTTAGCATTTAGTTTGTTTTGTTTTGAAAAAATTCTTCCTGTCGTTAACAAATGATAACCCAGTGAATTATTAAACAAATACAAAGGATATAAAATAAGAACACATACTGAACTCTTACATACACAAGTCCATATTTAAATACTTTAGAAAAAGTCTAACAATTTTATTGTAATTTAGATATCAGTAGTGTAACCAATTTTATTTTACTGGGTTATCTATTTCCCCTTCCTTTCTTTTGAAAATTGTTGCTTTTTTACTTTGATGACAAAAGGAAAATAACAGAATTTAAATGAACCTTTTTTTTCTGCTTTAACAAAAAACACGTAGAGAAAAAAGGAAAATGTTCGTAATCGTTTTAATTATTTCCGTTTTAGTTTTCTATTTCCTAAAGAAACAAAATACTGTTACACAAGGTTTCAGTTCCTGTTGAAACACAACAGTAGATTCACAAATACATTCTTACTTACGCACATACATACATGTTTTGACAGTTTTCTATCTCACTCCTCAGTTTTTTGCATCATTCTATACAGCAAAAAATAATACATTCTGCTTAGTTTGCTATGGTTGCTGTTGTTGTTGCTTTTAGTTTTTTAATGAAAAAGGAATCACAACAAATCGTTTAGATAAAGAGAATCTTTAAAATATAAAAAAAAATTACTGAACATAATGAAATGCTTGAGCGACAATATTTGCTTATGTATTTTAATTTTAATGTTCAGTGCTTAAGCATTAAGGTCGGGAAAATGAATTGTTGTTGATCCTGAAAGCTAAAAGCTTTTAGGTCATAAATGAGGTTTTCTTACTCAAATTTAAGTACTTTAATACTTCAAATGATTGTTGCTGGATTTTTATTAAAAATAGTATAAATAAAATTAAAAATGATTTTTTAAATTCCTTTGAAAAACTTACTGAACAAGAACTGAATTAGAACTGAACTAGAACTGAACTAGAATTGAACCGGAACTTAACTGGAGCTTAACTAGAACTTAACTAGAACTGAACTAGAGCTGAACAAAAACCAAACAAGAACTGACGTAGAACTGAACTGAACTGAACTACAACTGAACTAGAACTAAACTAGAACTGAAAAGCCCTGGTAAAAATAGTTGAAAAATTGGTGAAATTTATATAAATTTGTATTTTCGATGTCGTTTATTTTTTTGTAGTTAAGATTTATAATTCTTTTATTATTTTCGTAATATTTTATATCAATTATAAGTTACGTACTTCCTTGATTATGTCTCATTATATTTTATTATCTACTATTTGTCAACACTTAATGAAAAAGCGCCTTATTAAATAAATCTAAAATTTCTATAAAAATAGATTTTCAAATTTCGTTTATTTTTAGCCAAAAACGTAAAACCCCTTGACATAAATAATTTATATAGTAACAACACATCCAACAACAAAAAAAATCAGAATTAAAACCAAATGACTAAATGTTGTTAAATTAAAGTGTTTTACTTCATTACTGCCTCACACGTCTCTTTATTAAAACATTTTTGCATTTTTAATACTCACCAATTATGGTGATAAGTATCATTAGACCCAAAACAATCGACATGATTATCATTTTCAATAGAACAGCAACATCTTCAGGCATTGGCAATACCTCATTCCCGCCAAGACCAATATCCACACCATCTCTACTGCTGTTGTCATTATCATTTGATTCATTCTTAATAAGACCACTTTGGTTGAAGGTTATGAAATTGAAATTACTATTATAATTGCTACCAACAACACCGTTGCCAACAACACCGCCCGTACCGCTACTACTGCTGCCAATATTAGTTAAAGTCTTAACGACATGACCGCCAACAACATTTGTGGAACTATTGGAACGGCTGGGTAATGTGGTCTCCTCATAATCGGTGAGCAGAAAACTGTCGTTGATTAAATAACCATAAGTGCGCAAGTCGACAATGTCATGTTCATTAAAATACTGACGAACGTCAAAAAATGCTGCTGTTGTTGCTAAAGTTAATGTTTGTGTTGTTGGTTTAAAATTAATATTAACATTTCCCAACATTTTATTATTATTATTGTAGTTGTTGTTGTTGTTGCTAATGCTATTACTACTACTGTTGTTGTTGTTTTATTCAAAAACAAAAGTTATAATTTTTTTAAATCTCCCCAGTTTCTTTTGTTTTGGGAAAAAATATCCTTTCAAATTCTTTTCAAAGTGTTAGTGTGTTTTTGATTATAATTAAAATCCAAATCCTTTTTGTGCTGCTGCAGTTTAAAATAAGTTTTGTATGTATATATGTGTGTGAGTATATTTAGGCTTTTCCTTTTGCTTTAGTTTATTCTTTATTTTTTATTTTTTGGTGTTTTTTTTTGTTTTTTTCTTCTTCTTTGAGGTATTTAAAGTTTAGGAATTTATTATTTTAATTATTAAGTTTTGTTGTTGTTTTTGTTTCGTTATTAGGGAAGTTCTTTAATTATATTTGTTGTTGTTATTAGTTTTAATAAAGTTGTTAATTGCGGTTGTTGTTATTTAAATATTTTAAAAATATATTACATAAATATTACTATAGAAATATATAACAGTCTAAATTAAGCGTTTCGTAATTATCGTTGTCATTAAAAACTGTAAAGAGAAAAAGGAGAAAATGTGGGATTTTAAATTAATATTGATTGTTTGATTGAAATAACAATAAAATTCAACTTTGTTTTATATGTCGTATATATAAAAATTTATAAAATGTGTAAGAAATTATGCATTAGTTACACCCTACACCGAAGATGGTTATGGTATTATGTGTTTGTGCCGACGTTTTTAACATGCAGAAAAAATTGTGTTATACCAACCTTAAAGTAAACCGTTTTACTCAGAATCATTTACTGATATATATTTTTTTTTTTTGGCCGTAGATGAGCCTGTTGATGTTGGCCATGTTTGGTTGATTATTTCAGGTACCTCCTATACAAATGATCTTTCCGAAATGGGGGTTTGAGGTCATAAAACCGATTTACCTAAGGCACAACTAAATCTCATAATATTCTAAAACGTATGTCATAATATGTGAGGATCGGTTCCTTATTTCCCAAAGGTTCCTTTTTAAATATCACTTTAAAGGGCAATAATATCACATGTACGTTGGTATTGTAATAATAATTGGTCAAATTAAGATTAAGATAAGCAAAAATCGATATGCAAAAGTATACGAGGGTCGATTCATAAAATTCACTTCAAAACGTATAAATTTAAAATAAATCTTAGTGTCACAATAATTGACTGCACACTTCAAAATAAATCAGAAAATCAAATTATTCAGGGATCGTTCATAACTTTTTCGTAACCACCATTTTTAGAAGACCATGTGGTGTGGGGTATTAGATAGTCGGGTTTGATCGACTTACATTTTTACTTGTTTTTTATTAATGTTATTTTCTAAAAAGTGTAACGGGGCATTGGCTTAGGTAGTTCTGTTACGTCTAGGGTCGACTAACGGTATTCCCGAAAATGAAGCAAGAACGCGACCAATTTACCCTTTATATATACAATTGTATATATGTTTGGTGAACGGCTGAGGAATCAGTTTCTAATAGAGGTTGGCAGGTGGAGTGTATTTGCTCTCTTAAAAACAGACTTTCTTATCTGCTGTGTAGAAACTGTTTAACGAACAGACAGCCCAAGCCTCTAGGTCCGAAACAATCAAGCAAAATTACCGAGCAAAGTTCTCCTTTCTTTGTCGACAACAGATTCTATCTGGGAGAAGAAACAAATAACATTTTGAAGTCAGATGTCTTAATTTTTAAATTCACCCGGAATTTGAATTGCAACTACATAAACTAAATGGGAATTATTATTTTTGTGATGAGGTACATATAACTTAATAGGATGGTTATACTTAGTTTCAATTAGTATATTTTTAATTGATAATTTTAATAAAGATCTTCGCTTGAAATTAGAAGTTATCTCAGATATCAGTTATTACCTTTAATATGCTCAACCGATTTTTTTTTAAAATAAGAAACTTTGCAGGAAAATAACAAAAGTTCCAGCCATGTTTCATTAAGCTCTGTCATTTAATACAGGTATAAGCCAACAATAAATTGATAAATGGACAAAGCAAAATCGAATCAGATTTTGATTTGAAAAAAAGTCCTAAAGTTTAAAATTATCTTGAACATTTTTTTAAATTTAAAATTAATTAAACGATTTAAATATTTTTTCTGTTTGTAGCGCTTGCACCGATTGAGGGTATAAAGTTCTTCACTTCGAATCTATGAGTTATTTATTTATTCTGATCTTTTATTATCTTTCATTCGAATTTTGTAGAAATTGTCCATTTTTTAAAATATAAAAAATAAGGAATCAAATATTTTAAAATTTTTATATTTTGTAAAAATTTTAAATTTTTTAAAAATTATTTTTTTATTATATATATATATATATATATATATATATATATATATATATATATATATATATATATATATATATATATATATATATATATATATATATATATATATATATATATATATATATATATATATATAAAATTTGAAAAACTTCCCAAAATGTCTAATTTTCTTCAAATTTAAACAAAAAATCCAGTTTTTCTTTAAAAATTCGTTTTTACTAAAAAAATTTCTGGCAAAAACATTAATTAATCATAATAATATGTTTTCCATTAAAAAGTAAAATGTTTACTAAAAAATCAGTTTCTGAAAATTAATTTAAAATTAACGTTTCAATTTGATACTTAAAAATTAAATTTTTGGCTAAAAATCATTAACAATTAAAATTTTCGCTTCAAAAATATTTTTTTTATAAAAAATTAAGTTTTTAACTAAAAATGAATCCATAAATTTGTCATTTGAAATCGGGTTCATTTTTAGTCAATGTCTTAAATATTGATAGTTAAAACAAGCACAATGTGAAATTTATGTGTTTTTTAAGGATTTTTTCTGGGGGATTATATGGGAACTACAAGAAATTATTAACGAACCCCCATATAATTTTGCACATTGATTTTTGCTTATATTTATCCTAATTTGGCCTCTTATTATTACAATAACAATGTTTCTATGGGAACTATGAGAAAAAATGAACCGTCATATTTTGGCACATTGTTTAGGAATATTATAAATCGCTTTTTGTTTCGAGCCTTTAAGACCTTAAAACACCATTCCTGGAGGAACCTTTGCATGAAAGGTACCTGAAATATTGGGCTGAATATTGTTAATTTCAAAGCGAAACCTATATCCTTATCGAGATATTCAAAAGATTGTGACCTGTAGACAGAAAGTGATTCCGAGTCGAACTGTATACTTAAATGTGGGGTAATACCATTTTTTCAGCTTATTACAAACATCTGCGCAAACGCAAATATCCCAATCACCTAAGGTGTTGTAGGGTATAACTATATGTGCTTCTATATTAAAATACATCTGACGGAAAATAACTTATGGTCAGAAGTATGATATAATCTTTCTATTAATAATGTGTTCATGTTAGTGTAATGGAAATATTACAGGGTATAGGTACGAAATATAATGTAATTCATACTTACTTAAAATATTTAGTCTTAAAAACTCAAAAATTTAATTAAAATATATATCTATTAAATCAGAAATAATACAGATACATATTATGATTATGCTTCAATGATATCTCAGTTTTGATAACCATAATATGATCAATTTTTTATTCTTAATTCATCGAAATAACAGAAATGTTGTCAAAGTTAAATAAATTTTATACTTTTTAAGTTGACGGTAACAATACTTGTTTACCGTGAAAAAGGTAATGTTACGACAAACATATTGGGGAATTCTCTCCGGTTATTAATTTAAATTAAATCACTTATCATCAAATATTTATTTCCTTTTAAATTTGCTAAAGGGTAAAAAAAAATCTTAAATAAATAAATTTTCCCACTTGTTGTTTTTGTTGTAAACATAAAATCTACACCTTTTTCAGATGTGCGGGAAAAATTTTACATTTGTTGTTTTTTTCTCTCGATTCCCTTTTGAATTATATTTTATGTATTTTTATTATATTTTTTTCTTATAAAATGTAACATTTTATTTCACTTACTTTTTTATTATAGTAAATATATAAGATTTTTTTTAAGTTATAATATTTTAAGATATAAATTTCAAGATATGAATATAGGAGGGTAGTTTGAACAGTGATTTAAAATGGGGGAAATATCATAAAGAACAGAAATTTAGAAGAGAAAAATATTAAAAATAATTATTATTTTGGTTAAGTGATCACATGAAGTTAATTCGAGATTAATTTTTAAAAATAATTAAAATCATTAATTTTTGTTCTTTTCTGAATTTGATACCTTTTTCAAGGTGTTTTTATGCATTAGACCACTATAGGTAATTGGGTTATTATGAGTTTGTGATGATGCTTGCAGCATACAGAAAAATGGCGTTACAATCCATTTAAATATATATTATTCAACTCAGTATTATGTTCAGAGTCAATTTAACGATGTCCGTCTGTCTTTCTGGCAATGTAAACGTTGTGAACGTGGCCCAAGGACGAATCTCACTGAAATTTGGTATGCTCGATCCAATATTTCTGGTACATTTCATACAAATGTTTTCCTACAATGAGGTTTCAAGCTCATACAAATCCTAAATAAGCGATTTTGACAAAAATAAGATTTTTGGCATTATAAACCGACGTGGCTGCTCGTAGGTTCCGTACAAGTCCTTTGAAGGCATAAATCTCCATATATGTTGTTAATTGGTCTAATTAAGATAAACACAAACTCCCATTTAACACACCCACAAAAATTCATTTTAAAACGCATAAAAAATTCACTTAAATATTGGTTTTACAACAATGTACTGAACTCTAAAGAATTAAGAAGAAAATAATATACGAGGGCCGTGCATTATTTTTTTGTAACAACCATTTATTAACAACATTGTGGTGGGTATTACAAAGTCGTGCTTGACTGACTATAACATTTTTACTTCATTATATAATAAATATATTCAATATTTCATATCCGCAACATAAAAACCTCTCATATTCATAGTAAGTTCTTGTACCTCCCTTCCTCTCTCACTCTCTTTTGCTCCATCTCTCTGACTATTCTTGTCGTTATCATGTATCTAAAATACATGTTCTAATAAATTTCTCATACATTCATTCATTCACATACATTTAAACATGATATCCTTAAGTAATGAATATGAACATATATATCTCATGTTTCCAATTCTAGGGAGACAAATAAAGCAAAAAAGAGGAAAAAAATGAAAAAAGAAAAGAAATACTGACAAACATTAGAAAATGTAGAAAAATGCCATAAAATCTATAGAGTGGCAAAATCACTACAATACAAACAATTGATTTTACTTGGAATTCATTTGAACACAACGAAGAAAAAAATATATTAAAAAAAATTTCTTAGAATTCCTAAAAGACTCCATTTCCGTTGAAAAGTGAAAAAAATAATATATAATACTAAAAATCCATTTAAATATAATAAACACTAAATATAATGTTGTGGACGAATAATGAGCAAAAAGAGAAAAGAACAATTTTAAAGAAATTTAAAAATAATTTTTAAAAAATAACAATAAAAACACTTTTTCTTTGAAGGTGTTTCATTGAAGAATTCGATAATTTTAATTTAAGACACTAAGAAGGTTGAATATTTTTCAGATTTCACTCCAAACCACATCGATTTTACACGCTACACTACAATAAATAGTTGTCTTATTATGTGTTTGAGCAGAAGTTTGTCAAGGGCAGAAAAATATATTATAAGACTTTCTAGTTAAATTGCTTAATATTAAGGACTTTTTTGACCTTAAAATACCATTCCGGGAGGAACATTTATATGGAAGGTAATTGAAATATTGGATCGAACTTGGCCAATTTCAATAGGCTTCTTCCATAAACCAAAATAACAACATGTATCGAATTTCATCGAGATATCTCAAAAATTACGAACTGTAGACTGTTGATAACGTTTGCATGGTCAGTCAGCCGGACAGGTGGGCGTACATCGACTTCAAAAGTAATTCTGATTCGAACCGTATACTTAAAGCTGGATGCAATACCATTTTTCTGTATGTTACAAACATCAGGTCGAACGCATAATACCCCAACCACCTTCGGTAGTGTAGGGTATAAAAACATTTTCGTAAAACAACATTTATCGTGAAACAATGTTGAATTAACATTTTTATCTATGAAGAATAACTTAATAGGGTTTTATTCAAGTTTTTTTCTCTGTGTACTACCACTTCGAAGTCTATTCCATTTAACGATACCCGATCGTCCATTTAACTCATTTGAGTAAAATGCAATTCGTGGTAGAGGATATTTTAATATTGTCATTCTGTTCACAACACTAAGACCTATTCATGTATTGAATCAAAATCTTAAGCGATTTGTTACATCCGGTTGTCTGCTTTTTGGTATCCTCACATCCAAAATAATTAACAGAGATCAATAAAATGTGACCCAAGTATATGTCCCAAAAACTTTTATTTCTTAACCGGTTCAAATGGCTAAGCAAGAAAATGATATAGTCCGATATCTAAGATAAACTTTTAAGACTACACTAATACCACTTTAAGTGAAAAACGCTACGCGCTATAAAATTTTTGGAAAGAGCTAAACATTACATATGTCATATTACTGAATATTTTAAATAATAATATTTTAAGAACAAAATATTACATCTACAAATTTTCAGATAAGAAACCGGGGAGTGATTTCCCCCTTAAAAACAAAAATTTTTATAATGCATATCTCTACATTTCGGAGCAAAATTTAAAAATTTAAGTAAAAAAAGATTTAATTTTTTCAATCTTCCTAAATGATTTTAAGAAAAATTATAATCTGAAAATAAACATTTTATCCCGATTTTTCCCGTATCTGCCAATTAAACAATTTATGTCTTTCTTAATATTTTTTTTCTTAAACCCATAAATATATTTTTCTCTTTGATAAATACCATATTTTCTCTGCAAATCATAAATATTGAAAACTTAATAATTAAATGTGGAAAATAATGAAAATAATCTGTAGTTTAACTAAACAAATAAATAACTTAAATGAAAGTTTGGCCAGAGTTTGCAAACAAAATACCACAAATCATTATTGAAAAACCACAAAAAGTATGTTCACAATTTGCACTACCACATGTGTAATTTCAATGATTTATTAAGTTTGTCATTACGTATGTAAAATTATACAAATTAAGAAATTTTATACAAATACATATGTTAATTGAATGATTAGTATGTGAATCGTCCAACTCTCTGTATGTTTGATTTCCAGTTTAGTACATGTAAATGGATAGATTAACGCTTTTATGATCATTTCTGTCACTGTACTCGAATTGGGTGTCCATCTCCGTTTAAAATTTACCATACTTTTGGACACTTTTTTGTGGTCTTCAATTTTCTTTTAACAAGATTCCGATATCATTTCACTGGCCTTAGCTCCGAACAGTTTAGAGGATTCATCTCTCTTGGTGAAATACCACATTATTATTCTTGTACAACTTAAAGTTTGTTTACTACAGTGACAGAATACCAAGTCATACAAAAGATAAAGGGACACAGTTTGAAGCCCTATGAATGAAAACAGACTTTTTTAAAAACCTTCTTTAATGTAAATTTCGGTATATATAAACCCGTTGTAATAAATGATTGGCTTCTATTGCCGCAATTGTATATTGCTTGCTACATCAAGAGCTTTTTTGAAAATTTTGATTGCCTTAGGGCCCTAAATATAAGCATTATACATTTTTGATAAGGAAGTGGCGAAAGTCTGATGGAAAATTAAAGTCAAGGAAACTTGACTTTAATTTTCTTGATCTGGTTTTGTCCTCTAAATTTTTAGCAGCGTTCCTGTCAGGAATTTTTTCAGAATTGTATGTCTTCAAACGTGCATTAGCAATACGGGCTGCTTTCTCACTGGCTGTGTTGGCAAATCCTTTAAAAATTCGTTTTATTTTTTGCCTTTGGAAACACCATATAAACTATTCCTGCTACCTGAACCAGGTTTTCTGTCAATGGACAAGTTCTGTTTAATAAAAATGGAAATTGATTGACTGCAGACCTTTGAATACTGGACTTTTTCCAGGAACAATTTGGGTTTTTGGAAATGTAAATTATTTTCTGGTAACTAATTCTAATCAAATAAACGATATATTAATTTGTTTGACATTAAACATAATTACTGACATGTTTTATGTAACTTGATCCAATAGTAATAATAGTAATAATAATGATAATGATAATAATATAATAATAATAATAATAATAATAATAAATAATAAATGATAATGATAATAATAATAATAATAATAATAATAATAATAATAATAATAATAATAATAAAAATAATAATAATAATTATAATAATACTTGGGTTTAAAGTTCTAATGAAAAACGTATGTTAAGAATTTTCCGGTGTCATAAGTTAAATTTTTGATAAATTATGAAAAAATTAGTTTTTCTCAGATTTTTGCCTTTCGTCAGATAGAGGCCTTTCAACATCAACTCGAAAACCCCTGCAGTTTTATATATGTGAAATTATAAAAGATATAGATTTATTAAAAAAATCGATTTCGAGGGCTTTCGACTCGAAAATATGTTAGCTAAAATTCACTACGACATTCATAACGGTTTACAAGTTACAGACTTATTTCCAAAAAAAAATCATTTTTGTAACTGAGTTGTGCTCCTCCAAATAAATTCTAATACCAAAATTGTCTATTTCTTTTCTTAAAGAACAATTCAAAATCATCACCACTAATCATGTTCTTCAACTCTGTAAGCGAACAAGAAAAGAAGAAACACCCTAAAATAAGTGTCTCAAATAATGCGAAATATTATTCAATTATTGTGGCCAGAAAATATTTTCAATTAAATGCAAAATATAATAAATAAAGCAAATTTCAATTCATTTTGATTATTATGACCAAAATGTTGTCGATTTACTTGGTCTCAACTTTATTGAACTTATTTACCCACAAAAGAGCAATAAGAAAGAAGAAGAAGAAAAAATATTTTTAAGTAAAAAGTTCATTCACTTATGAAATATTTTATTCTCGATTGTTTAACATGAACAAGTAAGAATTCTATATGCGGCTATACAGAATCTTCAGTACCCTCCACCACAAATGCGTGTGATGGAAATACGTTGTGTCTTGTGCATACACACCCATATATAAACTCCCAATCGTATTTGTAACCATTTTTCTTAAACACAATACAGGAACACATAATAAGTCTTAAGATTTTTTGAAATGATTATGAAGTAAATATAACTTTATATAATGTAAAAATTTTGTTCTAATTTGTCGATTCTTAATTTATAGTTTTATGAAAATTCTTTTCTGGAACTTAGAGGTTGCCTCAAATATCGGTCTATTTCTTTAGATATACTGAATCCAATTTGCTGATTTTAAATAGGACATTTCTCAACTATAGCGAATACTCAGGCGAAATTTCATAGAATTTTGTCAGTTATTGTGGATGTGAGCGTACCAACAAAAGACAGACAAACAAATAAATAAACGGACTGATACACAGACGGACATAGCTAAGTCGACTCAGATTTTGATACAAGTCATTTGTCATTCCGTTACATACGAAATGACAAAATTGTTATACCCTCTTCACACACACTCTTGTAGTAGTGTGTGTGCACTACATTATTGTGACACTAAAAATTACGTTAAATTTATAAGTTTTAGGATTAATTTTTTCTGGGAGGTGGGCGGTTGGTTATATGGGAGCTACAAGAAATTGTGAACTGAACCGACCAATGTATATGTTAGATTATGATCTTAAACGTGATATTTGGAAAAGGGTTTATATGGGACCTATGAGAAATAATCGACCGACCCTCGCATATTGTTTTGGAATGTTATAAGACTCATATATGCCAAATAAATCTTTATATTTAGGACTTTATGGTCTTAAAACCCCATTCCAGGAAGAACATTTGTATGGGAGGTATCTGAAATATTGGACCGAATATGATTAATTTCAATAGGCTTCCTCCTTATGCCGAAATAATAATATTTACCGAATTTCATCGAGATATCTCAAAATATTGCGACTTGTAGACTGGTTCACAACGTTTACCTGGACAGACAGATGGAGGGACAGACGAACGATGGAGGGATTTTGAGTCGATCGAAAGATGTAACACCATTTTTCTGCATGTTACAAACATTTGTATAAATACATAACACTCCTAATACTTACGGTGGTGTAGGGTATAAAAATGAATATAAAAAACTAAAAGGAATTTTGTTTTATTTTATTTTATATGAGAATTTATTTTGGGGTTCAAAAGAACAAATTGAGAACATAAAAAAAATTCTAAAATATTTTATTGAAGTGATTTAATGAAAATAAAAAATAAATTAATTTTTTATTGGACGATTATTGTAGTTCAAAGAGTATTTGTAGTATTATAAAAATTTTAATGATATGAGAAAAAAATTATATTTATTATAAACAGGGGAATGAACAATTCATTTATACACCGATTTTTTTTAAACAATTCTGAAGGACTTTAAATTTTGAAAATTTTATCAAAAAAAAGAAAGTTAGTTTTAAACTTAAATAAAATCGCATCTGATATCGAATAATATCGAAGATTCCAAACTTTTATGTCCAAATGCCCAAAATCCCTTAGTTTCGGCAGTTTGAACGATTTGCCTCTATTGGTACAAATACCACATTATTGTTCTTATACCACCTAAGGACTTGTTAACCATAGGGACAGGATGCTTAGACAGGCCAAAACTAAGTGGACACATTGTGAAGTCGTTATAGAACCATTTTTAACAAATGATTGCATACCGCTTGGTACACCAACAACTTATTGGGAAATCTTAATTGCTTTTTGGATGCGAAACTATTCTTCAACATTCCCTCTTGCATCAGTATCATATAAATTTTGACTAGGAAGTTGCTAAAAATATGCCAGAACATACGTTTTGTCATGATTATGCATATGGATTGTGTTTCTAGAAAACTTTCCGTGCTTTGTTTTTGGCCTCTAAATTTTTAGCAGCATTCCACTGAGCGCTGAGCTAACCGGCTGCTTTCTTAAAGGATGTGTTGGGAGATCTTATAAGTATGATTTCTATTTTTTGGCTTCATGTGGACCATTTCTTCTACTTGAGTCAAACCATGCAGGCGGACATATCTAAATCGATTCGAATTGGGATTGGATGCAGAAATATGTATACCTCATGGAAGTTAATATAAATGACCGATTTGTGCACATTGTTTACCGATTTAAGAGACCTCTTCTTCGAAAAAGGATTATAAAACTTTTAATAAAAAAATAATTTTATGAAAACTTGTTATTAATTTTGTCATTCCATGTGTAACACCAAGAAGAAATAATCCAACACGCCGTCAAGTATTAATGCATCACATCAAAAACTAAGTCCGTCCTGTCCGTCCGTTTGTCTGTCCCTTGTGTACACGCTGACATTTGTATGAATGGTCATAGGTCAATGGGATTTGACAAAACAAATATTATTGTACTCGCATTTTTGTAATAAAAGCATAAGGATTAAAAAAATTCTAATTAAGAAAAAATCTGTTTGTGTTATTTTTCTGACTGTAATTAATATATATAACAAATTTGAATATCGATCCATATCTGGTTATATCCCCCATATAATGTGCGGTTCTTAACATTTTTAAATGCAATATCCTTTTAGCAATCTTCCTTTTTTTCAGAGAAATACTAAATTTATTCAGAAAAGCAGTTCTTATATTTACAGTTTTCTGCAAAATATTTCGTAAAAAAAGATTTGTTTAATAGCTTCGCCAAATTGTGATATTGGGTTCGTGAAATCTCAGGACAATTTCACTCAATTCTCTTCCTCAGGCAACACTTCCGTTAATTATTAAGTTTCATATATTAATATAACATGTAAAAATGTTATAATCGATTAAGCCAAACTTTTTAATACTCTACATCATATTGTTGGCTGTAAATTACAGCTACGAAAAATTTATAAGCCACCCTCGTATAATT
This sequence comes from Cochliomyia hominivorax, assembly GCA_004302925.2. Classification (NCBI taxonomy): domain Eukaryota; kingdom Metazoa; phylum Arthropoda; class Insecta; order Diptera; family Calliphoridae; genus Cochliomyia; species Cochliomyia hominivorax. The sequence continues at coordinate 66,575,700 of PYHX02000494.1, forward strand.
TGCTGTTATGACTTATTCTTAGCTGTGCAACAGGTTATTATGATACTAACATTTTTATGAAAATTATCCGGTTCTAAATTAAAGGATTATAGGGGAGCTGAAGAATAATTTCGCATACCGTTATTTGCTTGTATTTATCTTAATATGACCAATTATTATTACATAGGAATATCTATGATGTATGCCTCTCAAAGTGAGTGTGGAACCAATGTGAAACAATGGTAAGATCGTATAATTTTGCACATGGTTTTAGAATATTTGTGTGACCAGGACATTTGTATGGAAGTTAGGGGAAGTATTCATTACAAGTTTCAATAAGCAACGTTCTTGGACCAAATATACGGAATCAAGATATCTTTAGAACTGAAACCTGTATTTTGTTTACAAAGTTTACGTGGACAGCCAGGCGGATGTACGGACAGACATTGTTTTATCGACTCAGAAAGTAATTTTTAGTCGAACAATTTAATTAAGGTTGTGGTGTGGAACAGATTTTTCTGCCCTTTGCAAACTTCTGCACAAATTCATAATACCACCTATAATGGTGTAGGGTAAAAAATAATCTAATATAGTGTTTAAAATATTTCCTTCTTAAATTAAATAACACAAATTCCAGCATCTTAGTGACATCTAATATCAAGCATTTCTAACTGCCTCCATAAAATTTATTACATCTATTTGTTTTCTCTATTTCTTCTAAAATGCACTTAGAAAATAATATTGTCATGTATGGAGATCTGTGAAATTGTCATTGCACTATAAACATTAGGGTGGTACCAAAAAAAAAAAAAATGGAAACAATACTTAATATATATTTCAAAGAACTCATTTCTGGAAAAACAAAACGTCTTAAAAAAATTAGAATTTATTTGTTCTTTCACAAATTTGTGTTACTCTAATAAACACATTTATATGCACTTTTCCATTGAGGTATGTATGTGTGCGACCAAATAAATACGAGAACGTGTATTATCTTTTCTGTAAAAATAACAAGTAAGGATGTTATAGTCGGTAAAGCCCGACTATGTAATAACCCACACCATATTGTTGGTTATAAATTGTATTTACAAAAATTAATGAGCGGCTCTCGTATAACTTTGTTTTTTGATTTGTTCTTAAGTGTGCAGATCATTATTGTGAAACTAACATTTATGTAAAATTTATGCATTTCAGAATGAGAGTTAGAAGAAATTATGGACCGACCATCGTATAATTTTGCACATAGATTTTTGCTTATATTTTTATATTTTTTATTTATATATTTAGCTTATATTCTTAATTTTTGTTAGTTACTAACACAATGCCAACGTTTATTGTGAGATTTCTGCCCTTCAAAATGATATTTGTAATGGGGCTCATAAAAGGACCATACAGTCCCATACAGGACCAATGAATAGCAATTGACCAACCCTCGAATAATTTGGCATAATGTTTTAGAATATCATAAGATTAATTTTTACCAAATTGCGAAATTGGCTTTATATTTATAGAACTTTAAGCAGCTTTAAACCTCATTCCGGGAGGACATTTGTATGGGAGGTATCTGAAATATCAGACAAAAAATTATCAATTTCAAAAGGTTTCGTTTTGGGATATAATATATACCAAATTTCAAGAATATATCTCAAAAATTTCGACTTGTAAAGTGTTAACAACAGACGGACGGACGAAATTCTGTCAGAAAATGATTCTGAGTTATGCACAAAAGCAAAATACCTCAATCATCTACGGCGGTGTAGGGTATACTAACAACAATAACACTTGAAATCTTCAGCAACAATCACAACAATACTAGTAAAGCAGTCAGCCGTACAAGGCTTACAACGCTACACGTGTTTAAAGAGAAAAAAGAGAGAGAGAGAGAGAGTGAACAAAAAAATGTAAAAAAATTTCAAATAGAAATAATTCCAAAAAAAATTTATACGCTACATTAGGATAAATGATGTTAATAGAAATTTGATATGTAACATTCATAAAACGATTCTGAAAACGAAATAAATATTTATGAAATTTATTCTTATGAAAAATTCTAGATTTTCGATAATAATTGTTAGGAATTATTCTAGTTTTGGTGTAATGGTATATTGAATTTGTCATTCCATGTGGTACTTATTGAAATCTGGCCACATTTTTATATAATATATCAAATCGAAGTCGATTCAGGTCGATATTAAAAATTAAGAAAATCGGTTTATAAAAATAATAAAATAAATAAAATAAAATAAAATAAAATAAAATAAAAAATTATAGATCGATATCTCAATTTTTTTTAATTACAAACATACAGGTTTAAATAAATTGTTAATATTCGGTTTGTTGGCAAAAAAGTTTCAGGTCGATATCTGATACAAAATTCCAAAAAAAAAATTTTCTATTTTTTTCATCAAAAACTGGATTAAGACAAAATTTAACTGTAATATATACTTATATATATTCTTCATCGCCGTATAAATACATCATTAAAATCGGGTCAACAGAAAAAAGTTATGACCTTTCCTGGAATGTGCTTTGCAACTCCTAAGTATTATGCAATTTTATTAAAATTTGGAGCAACTATTTTGCTTTAAATATAAATTTATAATTTTATTAACATCGATGACGGTATATTTATTTTACGTTTTTATATGTTTAATGTTAAATGAAATAAAATTCTGACTGGATTTAACTTTGTTCGCCTGTCTGTCTGTTTGTCTGTTTTTGGCTCGTACACGTGCACAATAATTGGTAGAGCTCAATCAGACTTCGTCCGAATATTTGTTTTTACTGAGAAGTTTTCTATTTAAGGCGAAAAAATCGGATCCGCACTATGATAGTTATAGACCGATAACTAAGACAACCTCCGATAACTGACAAATTTGAAATACGATTAGGACTAAACGATTTATTCAATTGTCTTAAAATTTGGAACACTGATATTGACTGTAGTGAATATTTTTATAATATAATTTGAATAACGCATGGGGACGTGTATCTGCTTAACAAACGAAATATTTAATATCGCATATTTCTATTTTACACATAAACAGTTCTTTGACAACAATTATTTATGGAGTAAAAGTTTGAGGATAAGACACTGGGGAGGGTGACTCCCTTGCAAACGTCATTTTTAGTATCGCATATCATTGAAACTTTTACAGGAATTTAATGAAATTTGGAACATGGATGGAGCGATAACGGCAAAAGATATGGACTACAGAATTTTGAGATTCGACAAGGAAAAGTGGTATTCCCTAATAAGTGGAATTTTCAATATGTTCATACAACTATTTCCATACTGATAGTGATGGATGGTATTGAAGATTCGATACCGACGAATATAGTATTCTTATTTATTATTTGTTAATTTAATTTAAGTGTTGCAGAAGCAATTTGAAATTATCTTTTTTCTTAAACATTACTTTTGCTATGTGCCGTATGATTAATATTTATTATTAAATATTGATTATACGTTCAGTTACTGCAGAAATTTCAAAGTTTTTTCTGAAAATGTTCTGTTTCATTTGAAATCATTTATTAAAATTACGTTTGTCTAAATCCAGATAAAAGTTTAAAAATATTTTATTATGTTGCGTATGATTGATAATAGCTATCAAATATAAAGTATACGCTCAGGTTACAAATACAATTTATAAAACATTATTAAATTGTCTATTGCTTTTAAAGCGCTAAATTATCTTAATGTAATTTTATCCCAATTAAGATGTTTATGGGTTGATTTGTTCGAGTATCAGACGTATGAGTAATTTTAATTATAAAATATCAAGTATACGTTATGCCGCAAAATTGTTTTTTTTTTTTTTTTTTTTAATTTTTCTGTTTATTTTGAATCTCTTGGGATATTTTAATTTTATTTCATACAATTAAAGCTAAGGATTCTCTGAAGTTGAAACTTAAAATAATAATATATTTGGGGATTTATGTAACTGGACTCAGTGGCATCATATAGTGTTTCTAAATCGATTTTTTCTTAATTATTTTACTATTAAACCATTAAAAGTATCTTAATGAAATTTCACATGAAATTAGGAATTTAATGTGTTATTTTGTATAACCAATATGATCAGGAAATTAGTCTGTGACCCCCCAAATTCGGCCCTTCAAAATTTTTATTGATTGGTATTGAGACAAAAGAATTTTTATATAAATCCAGTAAGAATGTTATGGTCAGTCAAGTCTGACTATGTAGTACCCTACACCACAATGCTGGTTATAAATGGTAGTTCAAAAAGTAATGAATAATCCTGATATAATTTTATTTTTTGATTTATTCTTAAGTGTGCAGTACATTATTGAAATTTATATGTTTTAAAATTAAATAGGAGCTACACAAAATTATGGACCTTCTATAACTTTCCACATTGATTTTTTCTTATATTTGTCTTAATTAGACTAATATTTAATACAAAACCAATGTTGAAAGAGGGCTTGTATGGAACTTATGAGATCCTAGCATAATCTTGCGCATTGGCTAAGAATATTTTAAGACTTCTTTCTGTCTTTCTTTTAAGACTTATATGAGCTCAAAACCTAATTCCGGAAAAATATTTCTATAGGAGGTTTCTGAAATATTTTATCAAACATGGCCAAATTCAATAGATTTTATTCTTGGACTAATAATAGGTTCCTAATTTCATTAAGATATCTCAAAGTTTGCTACCTGTAGAGTGTTAACAACGTTTTCATGGACAGTCAGAAAGACGGACGGACAGATGGAAATTATTTAATTGACTGAGAAAGTGATTCTTCTTAACAGCTACATAAGGCGGTATAGTGTGTATTTAGTCCCTTTAATATTAACAAAAATCACATTTTTAACTGATCACATTATATTCTTAAAGATATTCAGGTTGAAATATTTTTCTTTTTTAACTGGAGCAGAAATCAGCCCACAAGTACAAATTTATAAAATTTTTGAAAAGAAATGATCCTTAAAATATTGCTGCGTTTAGAAAAGTTGGAAAAGTTTTTCATTGCCTGACAAGTTATTCTAATTGAGTTAAGTGTATTCTGATACAATAAAATTTCACTTAATTTTTCTTTAAAATTTGTAGTCTCTATGTTGTGGGGTTTTCATAGATACCAAACACTTATAAAGAAATTGATAACTTGGCAGAAAATCTAACCTAAATTAGGCTTCCTCTAGTCAATTTTAGGTATTTTCCACATTTTTCTATGTTTAGGATACAAAAGATACAGACAACTTGTGCAGGCAGGGTCTATTTCCTGTCGATTTGTTTCAAAAACACATCACCTCTTTGTTTTGTGAAATTTCTTTCAAAAATTACAGAATTATAAAAAATTATTTGGAAACACTGTCATATCCTTCCGTCTCTTTTTCTCATAATTTCAATTTAAAAGTAAGCTGCTGATATGCAAAGGATCATTTTGTAACATATTTAACCTTGCAATTGCAGGATATAAAATTGTATATTAAACAAAAGCAAAATTATATTAATTTATTTATTTTACTTTATACAGTAATGTCCGTCCTTTTGTTTGTCCATCAAAAAATATCCAAAATTAGTTATTGAAATAAATCACTTAACATAACCTACAAAACATATGCTTGTGGTATATAAAAATATACATAGAGTAGGGTATCTGATAATCATCTCTTAAAATCTACATTGTTATATAAACACTTATACATACACATTCTAACATATTCATTAATTGCTTTTCTTTGCAGTTTTTCCTACAGACATTCTGTGTTCACATGCATGTTAAATGCTTTTTTGCTCCTTAACATACACACAAACACATATACATATATTTATCCATACATGTATGTTTTTATGTGTTTTTCCAGTTAAATCATGGTAATAATGTTTGTTTAGGTGTATATCACCTTTTTTTTGTTTTTATAACAAAAATGTATTGTTTGCAAAAGTGCGAAATTTGTTAAGGCAAGAGGTGGGTTACGAGGGCATTTCAAAAAAAAAAAAAACTTGAAACTTGTTTAAATGAGGTTTCACTGACATTTAGCTAGACATAGAAAACACGAAAAATAAGAAGAATAACAACAACAATTACAAAAACAAAATTCATAAAAATATATTGAAACATGTGTGTTATTAAAACACCTTGACTTTCAATTATGATGTCAGCATTATAAACAAATGTTTATAATTTGTTGTTGTTGTTGCTTTTATATCATCCACTACCACAAGTTGTCAGAAGGGTATATTAACTCTGTCATTCCATATGTAACCTCATAATGTATATATATTTTTACATCAAAACCAAATCTGGTTTTGTCTATGTCCGTCGGTTTGTCACAATAACTGATGGAGCTCAATGAAATTTTGCCTGAGTATTTACTATAGTCATGAGGAATTTTTCTATTTAAAACAAGCAAAATAAGTACAGTATATTAAAAGATATAGACCCAGGCAATCCCTAAATTCAAGCAAAAAATTTCGTTGAAGTGTTATGAAGTGGATATATTAACTTTATTTCGTTCTAACGCTAATAAGAATCATCTCAAATGTATATATATTATTGCATCAAATCAAAATCTGAATCGATTTAGCTATGTCCGTCAGTCTGTCCATCTGTCTGTTGTTGGCACGCTCACATCAACAATAATTAGAGGAGAAATTTGGCCTGAGTACTTATTATCGGCCTTTGAAGTTACTTATTTAAAACCAGCAAAACAGGTTTAGTATATTTAAAGATATAGACTGATATCTGAGGCCACCTCTAAGTTCAACCTAAACACTTTAGAGACATTATCAACAATAAATTGTATACGCTTGTGAGTGTATATGTGCGTATGTTCAAAACACATCATATTTATTTCAAACGCATTTGTGCATATTCGGCATAGCCGAATATAGTGTTCCTAATTGTTTCTTTTCATTTTCATCTAACAGAGTTATTAAGTAATTATTTCATGAGATTTAGTCATTAAATAAAATTTAATCATAAAACACCAAAAATGTGAGGTTACAAATTAGCAAAGGAAATGTTTTATTTTGGGAAAGAAATGTGCAAATAATTTTTGGTAAATTATATGTGAACATGATTTACACATTTATTTTCATAAAGAGTTTTTAGAAAAAAACGCAAATATTAAAGTTTTGCTACACCTTTTTCATTGTGATTTTATTATCTGGTTATTAATTAGTTAATATTACATTATATTTCAGAAAAATTGTCTTTAAAGGTCTTTGCAAGAAATTCCATAATTGCTTAAATTATCATTGCAAAAATGCATCGCTTTAGATTAGAAGAATTCATGCTTAAAGAATCGTTCATTTATTGTTTACATATATTTTTATAACCCCCATAACCACAAGTGGTGAAGGGTTTAAATCAAGTTTGTCATTCTATCTAAGATCCCATAATGTAAATATATATTTTTACATTCAAATTAAAATCTGAATCGATTTAGTTGTACCCGTCGTTATTGCTCTTACACTGAACCAAATGTCGCAAGTAATGGTAGAGAAAATTTTTCGTTGACTTTACTCAAAAAAAGATGTTAAATAAAGAGATTCTAATTTTTTCAGATATACGAAAAATAATCAAAAAATTGTTTGTTAAAGATGTTAAGTTGTATAAAATTTCGTTAAAAAATTTTTTTATAAACAAATATTTAGTTATAACGCCAGTAACGGATCGTAAATAAAATAACACGGAAATTTATTAAATTTAAATAAATTTTTGTTTATTTAACAACTTTTTTCCTCAAATAATTTTGTATATTTTCTTTGTCACATTGAATGAAATATAACAAAAAATAATAAACCAAATACAGATGTTAAAAGAGGAAAATATTTTATAGAAAATTCTAATTGAAATGTAACTGAAATTAAGGAAATATTTTGCATAAATTCATGAAATTGAAAATGGATGATGAGCGTATATACAAACATGTAAGTAATTTTTCATTAGAAATACAAACCGGTCGGCTAGTCACCCTTTACTTATTATCTAAACTGAATTTTACCCGATGTAGTTTGCTGCACGAAAATTCTCCTCAGTCCTAGAACCGATAGAAGTTGCACAAATCCCAAAATCGACGCGTATTAAAAATAGTATTTGGGACCAAATTTTCACAGAAGTAGATCATTAGATATTTGGTAATCAATATTTGCTTTGTATGTAGGCTACTTCTCCTATACGTCTTACATTTAGTGCAGTAAACCAGTTCTTGAGGAAGTCATTGGCACCAAATTTGAAAATTCTCGCTGTTACAGTTCTAAAGATATTATATAATCAGTATTTGCTTTGTATCGGTAGTACTTCTTCCTCTGTTCCTATCATAATTTTTCATGAAATATTTTTTACTAAATATTTGCTGTATTAATTTATTACAACAATTTTAAGTAAATTCTTTCTTCAATTTAACAAAAATTTCGTAAATTTGACTTAAATATGGAATTTAATATGAACAATATTCATCAATATATAGAATTTAGTTTTGTTAATTTGAACAATGTATTATTCAAATCAGAGAATATTTATTTAAATAAGCTGCATTTTTATTAACGAATTAAAATAGTCATATTGACAATTTTTCGTCAATTTGAAGAATTTACGAAAAACTAACAAAAGTTTTCGTTATGATGAATAATTAAATTCTAAACCTTTTTTCATTGTGTTTACCTCCTTTTTTGGTTCAGTGTATTTAAAACCAGTCAAAACAGTTTCGTATATAAAAAGATATAGACAAATAGCTCTAAATTCAAGAGTGGTCTAACTTAGACTTTTCAGTTACAAATTAACAAATTGAAATGCCATAAGATAATAATAAAAATCGGTTCAGTTAAAAAAAATGACCAAAAATACCAATAATTATATGGCTCATTAATGTTTCTTTATTATATTTAGGAAAATTTTAACATATTTTATGCGTTGCTAAGTGCGTATGTGAGTATGAATGTACGTAAACTGTATACCCAAAACATCACTTATTTACTTCATACGCATTTGTGGTGGAGGCTTTTGAAGATTCGTTATAGCCGAATAAAGTATTTTTTAACTAGTGACCTTAATCACATAAACTTGTATTATTTATTGTTAAATATGTTTTATTTGTTGAACATTGTTTACAAATACTTGTGCAAGTGCGTGTAAAAAATGGGTGTTACTTGTATGGGAATTTCATACACATAGAGATTGTTTAAATTAAAAAATATTTAATAACATCAAAACATAAATCGGTCTGAATTTCGAATACTTTAATCTATTTATTACAAGTGCAAAAGTTCCATTAACTTTGTGTCCACTAGAAGAAGTGGAAAGTTGTTCCCGATAAGTATTTGGTGAGTTTTTTGTTATAAATGAAACGAACAAATACTTCCTCATTTTTTCTTATTACAGCATATTGAGAACAGGGGAGATAGAGAAACTGTTCATAAACGTGGGTCGACAAATTCGTTTAAGTGTTAAAACCTTATTCCCAGTATAGATCCTCATGTGGAAGTCAGTAATAGACACTTCCTTGAAGAAACTTTATATCAAATATGCATTAATATTTTTGAAATTATTCAAGTATATTAAAGGCAGTAAAAAAGCAAATAGTAAAATATGTCAATAATTAAAATCTGCTTAAAAATACTTTCCGGTCTGTAAGAAAATATGGATCGATACTCGTGCAATTAGGTACATCTTAACAAATGTCAGTTATAAAAATAATTTTATAGATTTGGTGGTCCATGCCATAGGATGTTATAAGCCTAAATACTTATTCCAGCAAGTGAGTCTGTATGGACATTTTAGCAACTATTGCGAATTCAAACAAATTTGGTTCATATTTAATGGTTCAATATCGGAAGTAGATCAGGTAATGCTTCCAGCACAAATCCACTTTTTATTTATTCTTATTCCTTTTTCCAAATTTTTTTACGAAATTTTGAGTTTATCTCAGATAGCAGTCTATAACTTTGCTAGTTGGCTGATATAGGTGGTTTATTTAGAAAACCTCTTAGGACAATAACAAAGAATCTCGCCAATTTTTTCTAATCTAACAAAATTTTAAGGCGTCACTTATAGTTGTGTAGGGTATACATAAAAGTACAATTAAATTAAATATGTGTATATTTGATCATTAATTATGGTGATTAGCATCCATATAAAACATTTATACATTCCCAACTACATGTGTGTGAAATTAATCGTATACTTAATATATTTGATTACTCATACGCAAGCATGTTCTTAAACTTTTATTTTCTTTTAAGCATGACTCTATGATAGAAACCAAACATTTTGCATGACTAAAAGCGGTGACTTATTGGAAATTGAAAAAATGCGGTTATGCATGAAGTCAATATCAAGAAATTTTAAGTGACATTCGGATTGTGTTACGCAAATCCATACTTTCAAAACCCATACTTTCAAAATTAACCGTGGAATATATTTGGTGTTTTTCGAATGGATTTGAAATAGACTTTTTTATTTCATCTCTCAAATGAGGGCAGTGTTTTTAATCCGAAATATTTGCTATATGTAAAGCATGTGAAACACTAGTTGAAACGTTTATTCGTGAATATTCGGAACAGAAGTCACTCAGAGCCTATTCGAATTCGAATTCGAATTCAATAAAAATTTCACTTGAATATACTAGGCACAGTACTTTCTCAAATAGGCTGAAAATAAATTACTTACTTTAGGTTCATTCAAGTAATGTGGACTATATTCACCTGGAACAAATAAAACACTTTAAAATCACAGAAGTAATGAAATTTCGTTATGAAGCATGTCAGAATCAGAATCCCAGTGAGAGCAGTATACTCGGATTAATTGAATATACTTAAAAGTTGACCAAAGAACTACTAGACTTACTTTTTCTCATATGAATATGAGAACCTAAATTCTATCAAAAATTTTAAGCTTAACAACGCAACCATACGTAAAAGTATCTAGATTATACAAATTGGATATGGCTTATTAAAAGTAGCCATGTTAGGTCCAGTATTTCTGGTAGCTTCCTGAATATTTGACTCCCGGAATGGAGTCCTAAACTCAGTTAGCTCGCAGATATGAACATATTTTAATTAAATTTCGCAGACATTGGTTTAGTAAGAGACCAAATTTTAAGAAAAGGGGTTCACAAATGACCATAGTTCCCATACAGAGCCACTTTTGATAATGACTTAAAAGTGTAAAATTCTCAAACAAACGTGTTGCGATCATATCTTGTATGTTTACTTTTAATACAACAAAAAAACCCTGAAATAACCTATGACGATTGCTACATATTTTCCTTTAGCCTTCATATAACCCAATTTCCAAAAACCTTCTCAAATTGCATAAAAGCCCAATTTATTCGAGTCTCATGAAAGCCGAAATCATATAATTAAATTCTGTGACAGTTGTTCAATAATTCTTTAAATAAATTTTTAGAGTGAATCATGAACAAAACTCTTTCTTGAGTATTTAGGTAATCAGTTCTAAACAAGTTGCGGGTTTTATAAATAGTATATTCCGTGTGCAAGAAGGCATCATCTAAGTCCCCTTATTGGTATACATAATATGCATTAAAATCAAAATCTTATGTCGACTAGGCTATGTCCGTCTGTTTAATGATCCAGATATGTATGTGAAAAATGTCTCAACACGTTCATTAAATATATCCTTCATTACTTAAACCCAAAAATCTCATAAGTCAAAATTAGTCAAATACATATTAAGTGGTTATAGGTCGATATCTTAGACCTTCTGTAATTAAAAAATTTTCTTATATATCAAAATTCAGTGATTCCAGTTTAATTCATGAAACAAATCTTTACTCCATAAATGATTAAGTAAGAATTGTGATTGGTGACAATTTTCTAATTATAAACAAAATTAGTATGTTAAAATTATGTACGGTAAATTTTTTTAAGTAATCCCAGTATATTTTTTATTTCCTTATTATTTCTTAACTTATTCAAATCTTTCAAAATATTTCTGAATTTACTTAAGACTACTTTTTTTAACCGCATAAAGAATACACTTACTCACACTATAACATATTTACAAGTACTACTTCATTGTAACATCTAGTAAAATAACTAAAAAATGATGATGATTATAATGATCATGATGATGATGAATAAAAAGTTAATGGTCTTGAGGTTGAGGTGTACAGTGTAGATGTTCAAAGATGAAGATGATGATGATGATGATGATGTTGATAATGACAATTTTTACTGCTCTTAACCCAATTCAAAAGTGGGTGATACTAAAGTTATGCTTCACTTACCTTTTAATGATGGTTTGTTTTTGTTGGTTGTTGTTTGGTTATTTATCTGTGTGTGTTTGTTTGTGGTTTATTTTCCTGGTAGTTGGAAGTATTTTATTTTTATTTATTTCTTGCAGAATTTTTTATTATTAATTTTTTTCTTATTTTTTTTCTTGTTTGGTCCAAAGCTCAAGTAAAGTTTAGGAAATTAATTTAAGGGAATATTTTTTTTATATCTTTGTTGTTGTTTTTTTCTTTAAACGAAAAGCTGACTTTAATTGTTAAGGATTTATTTTTTTTAATTTAATTAAATGCTTTTTTTGAAGGAATTTTGAAACTAATTTTATTTTTAAAATTTTATTAGGGTTTTTGTTGTTAATTATTAAAATTACATTTATTTTTTGCTACTTATGTAAACCATCAATTCCTGGTTTTGTTGTTTATTTAAGGAAAATAATATTTATTTGTTGTTTTAACTCTAGGATTTTGCTAAGGACATTTTATGATTTAATTAAAGTTATTTTTGATTTATTACATATTTACAAAATTTTAAGTTTTTATGAATTTTTAAATATATTATTTTTATTTATTTGTGTTAGTAAATATATAATACTTATTTGTTTTATATGGAAAAAAAGGAAGTTCGTTTGTTTATTTTTATTTCCACAGTTCACATCTGTCACTAATACTACTACAACTATTATTGCAATTATCCTTGTATTTGTATATAAGTATTTTTGTTATTGTATTTAATACATCTATATATCAAGCGTGAAATCCTCTTTCATATATTTACCACTACATAAGTATATATATGTATATGTAATTTATTTACATTGTTTATATTTTGATTTTGTTCTGTTTTTTAATTCCTTTAATTCCAAATTTTGATTTCTTTTTTTGTACTCGTTTTTTATATAGATTTTTCTCCTTTTATTTTTTGCAAAATCTATAAAATTTTGATTTCTTGTTAAATTTATTGATTTTTATATTTAATTCCCTTTTCTTATTTATACATTTTTTAAACACACACACATATTTTTAAATTTATTAATTTTTATTAATAAAAAAAAATAGAATTTCTACAACTTCCCGTCTAATTCACCTGTTCACGTTTCGTTTATATTACAAACTAGTATAAGTGATTTTTTTGGTAAAAAACATTATTTGTCAACAATTTTTATTTTAGCAGCTGACTGGCGGTGTAGAGTTTCTTTATGCGCAGGTCCAAAGTGTAGAGTATTATTGAAAAGAGCTTCCTAAAAATACTCTTCATTTCTTAAGGAAAATCTCTTATTTTAGTGTCTTCGAACTTTTATTTTAAGTTCGTGCAACAAAAGTGTAACAAGTTATAATATAAAAGAAGCTTTAAATATAATTTAGTTTTTTTTTTTTTTTTTTTTTTTTTTGTTTTGAAAGAAAAAAATTCCTAATGAGTATAAAAGACTTTTATCTGTTGAATGATGATAAGTAGACAATCAAATGTAACAGCCAGTATTAGTACTATGGGTCTTATCATTAAAAAAATAAATATTCATAGATGTAAAATATTTAAAGTCAAATATTTCTCATTTGCTCATTTTGTTATCGATTTGAACCAGACATGCCACATCTATCTTTCATATCTATCTTAATTGCATAGACCTAAAGTGTAAAAGGTTATTTCAGCGCTTTTAATTAAAGTTGAAATTGGTGTTTCACAGTATTTTTTTAATAAATTGTTTTGGATATAACTCCATAACTTTGAACAGTTAAAAATAATTCTTAATACATTTTCATATGACTAAAGCAGAGTTTTTTTTTTATTTCGAGTGAATATGTTCAGAAACGATTTTTTTTTTTTTTTTTTTTTGAAATTCTCAAAAAAAATCATGTAACCCTGAACAATTAGTGACATTATCACTTGACTAGTGCTGCATTTATTGAGTCAATATGTTTAGAAAGGAATGACAAACTTAATATACCCTCTTCACCACTTGTGGTTGTGGAATTTATGTGTATTTAATTTTATTGTTTCAAACTTAATTTTTAGAGTTCAATTGTCGTTTTTTAACATATTTTTCAATAAACGCACTTTATTTCGTCATTATCTATAGCAAGTATGTGTCTCCTTTATCTTTTAATTCAGGCCGCAAACAGAGAGATTATACATAGTTCGTGCAACTTTTAAACTATTTCCTTTATGCTGTTCCAATTTGGCCTTTCCAATTTATGCTTCTATTTCTTAGTAAAATACGAGCAACAGGTCGACTTTTTTACTACCATAAACCTCAACAACATGCAAACACAGATTATGAAGATTTAGTTTGCT
>PYHX02000494.1:66590285-66630702 GCA_004302925.2 Cochliomyia hominivorax
TATCTAAATCGATTCGAATTGGGATTGGATGCAGAAATATATCATGGAAGTTAATATAAATGACCGATTTGTGCACATTGTTTACCGATTTAAGAGACCTCTTCTTCGAAAAAGGATTATAAAACTTTTTATAAAAAAATAATTTTATGAAAACTTGTTATTATTTTTGTCATTCCATGTTTAACACCAAGAAGAAATAATCCAACACGCCGTCAAGTATTAATGCATCACATCAAAAACTAAGTCCGTCCTGTCCGTCCGTTTGTCTGTCCCTTGTGTACACGCTGACATTTGTATGAAAGATCATAGGTCAATGGAATTGGACAAAACAAATATTATTGTACTCGCATTTTGTAATAAAAGCATAAGGATTAAAAAAATTCTAATTAAGAAAAAATCTGTTTGTGTTATTTTTCTGACTGTAATTAATATATATAACAAATTTAATATCGATCCATATCTGGTTATATCCCCATATAATGTGCGGTTCTTAACATTTTTAAATGCAAATATCCTTTTAGCAATCTTCCTTTTTTTCAGAGAAATACTAAATTTATTCAGAAAAACAGTTCTTATATATAACAGTTTTCTGCAAAATATTTCGTAAAAAAAGATTTGTTTAATAGCTTCGCCAAATTGTGATATTGGGCTCGTGAAATCTCAGAACAATTTCACTCAATTCTTCCTCAGGCAACACTTCCGTTAATTATTAAGTTTTAGATATTTATAACATGTAAAAATGTTATAATCGATTAAGCCAAACTTTTTAATACTCTACATCATATTGTTGGCTGTAAATTACAGCTACGAAAAATTTATAAGCCACCCTCGTATAATTTGCTGTTATGACTTATTCTTAGCTGTGCAACAGGTTATTATGATACTAACATTTTTATGAAAATTATCGGTTTAAATAAAGGATTATAGGGGAGCTGAAGAATAATTCGCATACCGTTATTTGTTTATATTTATCTTAATATGACCAATTATTATTACATAGGAATATCTATGATGTATGCCTCTCAAAGTGAGTGTGGAACCAATGTGAAAACAATGGTAAGATCGTATAATTTTGCACATGGTTTTAGAATATTTTTGTGACCAGGACATTTGTATGGAAGTTAGGGAAGTATTCATTACAAGTTTCAATAAGCAACGTTCTTGGACCAAATTCATCAAGATATCTTTAGAACTGAAACCTGTATTTTGTTTACAAAGTTTACGTGGACAGCCAGGCGGATGTACGGACAGACATTGTTTTATCGACTCAGAAAGTAATTTTTAGTCGAACAATTTAATTAAGGTTGTGGTGGAACAGATTTTTCTGCCCTTTGCAAACTTCTGCACAAATTCATAATACCACCTATAATGGTGTAGGGTAAAAAATAATCTAATATAGTGTTTTAAAATATTTCCTACTCAATTAATTACACAAATTCCAGCATCTTAGAGACATCTAATATCAAGCATTTCTAACTGCCTCCATAAATTTATTACATCTATTTGTTTTTCTCTATTTCTTCTAAAATGCACTTAGAAAATATTATTGTCATGTATGGAGATTATGAAATTGTCATTGCACTATAAACATTAGGGTTGTACCAAAAATAAATTGAAAACAATACTTAATATATATTTCAAAGAACTCATTTCTGGAAAAATAAAACGCTTAAAAAAATTAGAATTTATTTGTTCTTTCACAGAATTTGTGTTACTCTAATAAACACATTTATATGCACCTTTCCATTGAGGTATGTATGTGTTGTGATCAGATAATATACGAGAACGTGGTATTATCTTTTCTCTAAAAATAACAAGTAAGGATGTTATATAGTCGGTAAAGCCCGACTATGTAATACCCCACACCATATTGTTGGTTATAAATTGTATTTACTAAAATTAATGAGCGGCCTCTCGTATAACTTTATTTTTTGATTTGTTCTTAAGTGTGCAACTAACATTCATGTAAAATTTATGCATTTCAGAATGAATTTCGGTAGAGGGTTTTATGAGAGTTAGAAGAAATTATGGACCGACCATCGTAAAATTTTCACATAGATTTTTGCTTATATTTTTACATTTTTATTTATATATTTTGCTTATATTGTTAATTTTTGTTAGTTACTAACACAATGCCAACGTTAAAAGATTTCTGCCCTTCAAAAATAATATTTGAAAGGGGGCTTGTATGGGACCAATAAAAAGCAATTGACCAACCCTCGAATAATTTGGCATAACGTTTTAGAATATCATAAGATTAGTTTTACCAAATTGCGAAATTGGCTTTATATTTGTACGACTTTAGCAGCTTTAAACCTCATTCCAGGAGGACATTTGTATGGGAGGTATCTGAAATATTAGACCCAAAATTATCAATTTCAAAAGGTTTTGTTTTTGGGATATAATATATATCAAAATTCGAGAATATATCTCAAAAATTTCGACCTGTAAAGTGTTAACAACAGACGGACGGACGAAATTCTGTCAGAAAATCATCTACAGCGGTGTAGGGTATACTAACAACAATACCACTTGAAATCTTTAACAACAATCACAACAATAATAATAAAGCAGTCAGCCGTGCAAGGCTTACAACATTACACGTGTTTTAAGAGAGAAAGAGAGAGAGAGAGAGAGTACAAATAAAAATGTAAAAAATTTCAAATAGAAATAATTCCAAAAGACAATTTTTATACGCTACATCAGAATAAATGATGTTAATAGAAATTTGATATGTAACATTCATAAAAAGATTCTAAAAAAAGAAATAAATATTTATGGAAATTATTCTTAAGAAAAATTCTAGATTTTCGATATTAATTGTTAGAATTTTCTAGTGTTGGTGTAATGGTATATTGAATTTGTCATTCCATGTGTTACTTACTGAAATCTGACCACATTGTTTATATTAAATATATCAAATCGAAGTCGATCAGGTCGATATTAAAAATTAACAAAATCGGTTTATAAAAAATAATAAAATAAAATAAAATAAAATAAAATAAAATAAATAAAAAAATTATAGATCGATATCTCAATTTTTTTAATTACAAACATACAGGTTTAAATAAATTGTTAATATTCGGTTTGTTGGCAAAAAAGTTTCAGGTCGATATCTGATACAAAATTCCAAAAAAAAAATTTCTATTTTTTTCATCAAAACTGGATTAAGACAAAATTTAACTGTAATATATACTTATTATATATTCTTCATCGCCGTATAAATACATCATTAAAATCGGGTCAACAGAAAAAGTTATGACCTTTCCTGGAATGTGCTTTGCAACTCCTAAGTATTATGCAATTTTATTAAAATTTGGAGCAACTTTTTGCTTTAAAATATAAATTTATAATTTTATTAACATCGATGACGGTATATTTATTTTACGTTTTTATATGTTTAATGTTAAATGAAATAAAATTCTGACTGGATTTAACTTTGTTCGCCTGTCTGTCTGTTTGTCTGTTTTTGGCTCGTACACGTGCACAATAATTGGTAGAGCTCAATCAGACTTCGTCCGAATATTTGTTTTTACTGAGAAGTTTTCTATTTAAGGCGAAAAAATCGGATCCGCACTATGATAGTTATAGACCGATAACTAAGACAACCTCCGATAACTGACAAATTTGAAATACGATTAGGACTAAACGATTTATTCAATTGTCTTAAAATTTGGAACACTGATATTGACTGTAGTGAATATTTTTTATATAATATAACGCATGGGGACGTGTATCTGCTTTACAAACGAAATATTTAATATCGCATATTTCTATTTTACACATAAACAGTTCTTTGACAACAATTATTTATGGAGTAAAAGTTGAGGATAAGACACTGGGGAGGGTGACTCCCTTGCAAACGTCATTTTTAGTATCGCATATCATTGAAACTTTTACAGGAATTTAATGAAATTTGGAACATGGATGGAGCGATAACGGCAAAAGATATGGACTACAGAATTTTGAGATTCGACAAGGAAAAGTGGTATTCCCTAATAAGTGGAATTTTCAATATGTTCATACAACTATTTCCATACTGATAGTGATGGATGGTATTGAAGATTCGATACCGACGAATATAGTATTCTTATTTATTATTTGTTAATTTAATTTAAGTGTTGCAGAAGCAATTTGAAATTATCTTTTTTCTTAAACATTACTTTTGCTATGTGCCGTATGATTAATATTTATTATTAAATATTGATTATACGTTCCAGTTACTGCAGAAATTTCAAAAGTTTTTTCTGAAAATGTTCTGTTTCATTTGAAATCATTTATTAAAATTACGTTTGTCTAAATCCAGATAAAAGTTTAAAAATATTTTATTATGTTGCGTATGATTGATAATAGCTATCAAATATAAAGTATACGCTCAGGTTACAAATACAATTTATAAAACATTATTAAATTGTCTATTGCTTTTAAAGCGCTAAATTATCTTAATGTAATTTTATCCCAATTAAGATGTTTATGGGTTGATTTGTTCGAGTAATCAGACGTATGAGTAATTTTAATTATAAAATATCAAGTATACGTTATGCCGCAAAATTGTTTTTTTTTTTTTTTTTTTTTTTTTTTTTTTTAATTTTTCTGTTTATTTTGAATCTCTTGGGATATTTTAATTTTATTTCATACAATTAAAGCTAAGGATTCTCTGAAGTTGAAACTTAAAATAATAATATATTTGGGGATTTATGTAACTGGACTCAGTGGCATCATATAGTGTTTCTAAATCGATTTTTTCTTAATTATTTTACAATTAAAACCATTAAGAGTATTTTAATGAAATTTCACATGAAAAGAATTAATGTGTTATTTTGTATAACCAATATGATCAGGAAATTAGTCTGTGACCCCCCAAATTCGGCCCTTTAAAATTTTTATTGATTGGTATTGAGACAAAAGAATTTTTGTATAAAACCACTAAGAAAGTTTTGGTTTGACTATGTAGTACCCTACACCAGAATGCTGGTTATAAATGGTAGTTCAAAAAGTAATGAATAATCCTGATATAATTTTATTTTTTGATTTATTCTTAAGTGTGCAGTACATTATTGAAATTTATATGTTTTAAAATTAAATAGGAGCTACTCAAAACTATGGACCTTCTATAACTTTGCATATTGATTTTTTATTATATTTATCATAATTAGACTAATATTTAATACAATACCAATGTTGGAAAGGGGCTTGTATAGAACTTATGAGAAGCAATTGCCTGATCCTCGCATAATCTTGCGCATTGGCTTAAAATATTTTAAGACTTCTTTCTGTCAAATTTTGTTCGTATCGCTTTATTTTTAAGACTTATATAACTTAAAACCTCATTCCGGGAGGATATTTCTATGGGAATTTTCTGATATATTTTATCTTTTCTTGGACTAATAATAGGTTCCTAATTTCATTAAGATATCTCAAAGTTAGCTACCTGTAGAGTGTTAACAACGTTTTCATGGACAGTCAGAAAGACGGACAGATGGAATTATTTAATTGACTGAGAAAGTGATTCTGCTTAAACTACTACATAAGGCGGTATAGTGTGTATTTAGTCCTTTAATATTAACAAAAATCACATTTTTAACTGATCACATTATATTCGCAAAGATATTCAGGTTGAAATATTTTTTTTTTTTTAACTGGAGCAGAAGTCAGCCCACAAGCACAAATTTATAAAATTTTGAAAAGAAATGATCCTTAAAATATTGCTGCGTGTTACCTCGTATACGGAATAATTATTTTTTTCCGAACAACTTTTATAAAGACACGTTTATCAATTTAATTAAATTTTTTATAGAAAAATTTTCTATTGCTTGACAAGTTATTCTAATTGAGTCAAGTGTATTCTGATACAATAAAATTTCACTTAATTTTTCTTTAAAATTTGTAGTCTCTTATAAAGAAATCGAACCTAAATTATGCTTTCTCTAGTCAGTTTTAGATATTTTCTACATTTTTCTATGTTAAAGATACAAAAGATACAGACAACTTGTGCATACAGAGCCTATTTCTCGTAGAATTGTTTCAAAAATATATCACCTCTTTGTGAATTTTCTTTCAGAAATTACAGAATTAAAAAAAATATATATTTGGAAACACTGTCATTCCGTCCGTCTCTTTTTCTCATAATTTTTAATGTAAAAGTAAGCTGCTGATATGCAAAGGATTACTGTTTAACATATTTACTATGCAATTGCAGGATATAAAATTGTATATCCAACAAAAGCAAAATTGTATTAATTTATTTATTTTACTTTATACAGTAATGTCTGTCCTTCTGTCTGTCCATCAAAAAAATATTCAAAATTATTTATTGAAATAAATCATTTAACATAACCTACGAAAACATATGCTTGTGGTATATAAAAATATACATAGAGTAGGGTATCTGATAATCATCTCTTAAAATCTACATTGTTATATAAACACTTATACATACACATTCTAACATATTCATTAATTGCTTTTCTTTGCAGTTTTTCCTACAGACATTCTGTGTTCACATGCATGTTAAATGCTTTTTTGCTCCTTAACATACACACAAACACATATACATATATTTATCCATACATGTATGTTTTTATGTGTTTTTCCAGTTAAATCATGGTAATAATGTTTGTTTAGGTGTATATCACCTTTTTTTTGTTTTTATAACAAAAATGTATTGTTTGCAAAAGTGCGAAATTTGTTAAGGCAAGAGGTGGGTTACGAGGGCATTTCAAAAAAAAGAAAAAATGAAACTTGTTTAGATGAGGTTTCACTGACATTTAGCTAGACATAGAAAACACGAAAAATAAAAAGAATAACAACAACAATTACAAAAACAAAATTCATAAAAATATATTGAAACATGTGTGTTATTAAAACACCTTGACTTTCAATTATGATGTCAGCATTATAAACAAATGTTTATAATTTATTGTTGTTGTTGCTTTTATACCCTCCACTACCACAAGTTGTCAGAAGGGTATATTAACTTTGTCATTCCATATGTAACCTAATAATGTATATATATTTTTACATCAAATCCAAATCTGGTTTTGTCTATGTCCGTCGGTTTGTCACAATAATTGATGGAGCTCAATGAAATTTTGCCTGAGTATTTACTATATTCATGAGGAATTTTCCTATTTAAAACTAACAAAATAAGTACAGTACATTAAACACCTAAATTCAAGCAAAAAAAGTTTCGTTAAAGTGTTATGAAGTGGACATTTTAACTTTATTCCGTAATAACGCTTATAAGAATCACATCAAATATATATTCTTGCATCAAATCAAAATCTGAATCGATTTAGCTATATCCATCAGTCTGGCACGCTCACATCAACAATAATTAGAGGAGAAATTTGGCCTGTGTGCTTACTATCGGCCTTTGAAGTTACTTATTTAAAACCAGCAAAACAGGTTGAGTATATTTAAAGATATAGACTGATATCTGAGGCCACCTCTAAGTTCAACCTAAACACTTTAGAGACATTATCAACAATAAATTGTATACGCTTGTGAGTGTATATGTGATGTGTATGTTCAAAACACATCATATTTATTTCACACGCATTTGTGCATATTCGGCATTGCCGAATATAGTGTTCCTAATTGTTTCTTTCCATTTTCATCTAACAGAGTTATTAAGTAATTATTTCATGAGATTTAGTCATTAAATAAAATTTAATCAAAAAACACCAAAAATGTGAGGTTACAAATTAGCAAAGGAAATGTTTTATTTTAGGAAAGAAATGTGCAAATAATTTTTGGTAAATTATATGTGAACATGATTTACACATTTATTTTCATAAAGAGTTTTTAGAAAAAAACGCAAATATTAAGTTTTGCTACACCTTTTTCATGGTCATTTTATTCTCTGGTTATTAATTAGTTAATATTGCATTATATTTCAGAAAAATTGTCTTTAAAGGTCTTTGCAAGAAATTCCCTAAAAGCTTAAATTATCATTGCAAAAATGCATCGCTTTAGATTAGAAGAATTCATGCTTAAAAGAATCGTTCATTTATTGTTTACATATATTTTTATAACCCCCATAACCACAAGTGGTGAAGGGTTTAAATCAAGTTTGTCATTCTATCTAAGATCCCATAATGTAAATATATATTTTTACATTCAAATTAAAATCTGAATCGATTTAGTTGTACCCGTCGTTATTGCTCTTACACTGAACCAAATGTCGCAAGTAATGGTAGAGAAAATTTTTCGTTGACTTTACTCAAAAAAAGATGTTAAATAAAGAGATTCTAATTTTTTCAGATATACGAAAAATAATCAAAAAATTGTTTGTTAAAGATGTTAAGTTGTATAAAATTTCGTTAAAAAATTTTTTTATAAACAAATATTTAGTTATAACGCCAGTAACGGATCGTAAATAAAATAACACGGAAATTTATTAAATTTAAATAAATTTTTTGTTTATTTAACAACTTTTTTCCTCAAATAATTTTGTATATTTCTTTGTCACATTGAATGAAATATAACAAAAAAATAATAAACCAAATACAGATGTTAAAAGAGGAAAATATTTTATAGAAAATTCTAATTGAAATGTAACTGAAATTAAGGAAATATTTTGCATAAATTCATGAAATTGAAAATGGATGATGAGCGTATATACAAACATGTAAGTAATTTTTCATTAGAAATACAAACCGGTCGGCTAGTCACCCTTTACTTATTATCTAAACTGAATTTTACCCGATGTAGTTTGCTGCACGAAAATTCTCCTCAGTCCTAGAACCGATAGAAGTTGCACAAATCCCAAAATCGACGCGTATTAAAAATAGTATTTGGGACCAAATTTTCACAGAAGTAGATCATTAGATATTTGGTAATCAATATTTGCTTTGTATGTAGGCTACTTCTCCTATACGTCTTACATTTAGTGCAGTAAACCAGTTCTTGAGGAAGTCATTGGCACCAAATTTGAAAATTCTCGCTGTTACAGTTCTAAAGATATTATATAATCAGTATTTGCTTTGTATCGGTAGTACTTCTTCCTCTGTTCCTATCATAATTTTTCATGAAATATTTTTTACTAAATATTTGCTGTATTAATTTATTACAACAATTTTAAGTAATTCTTTCTTCAATTTAACAAAAATTTCGTAAATTAGCTTTAGTATGGTATTTAATATGATTAATATTCATCAATATATAGAATTGAGTTTTGTCAATTTGAACAATGTATTATTCAAATTAAAGAATATTTATTAAATAACAGCATTTTATTAACGAATTCAATTAGTCATATTGAAAATTTTTCATTAATTTGAAGAATTACGAAAAATTAACAAAAGTTTTCGTTATGATGAATAATTAAATTCTAAACCTTTTTTCATTGTGTTTACCTCCTTTTTTGGTTCAGTGTATTTAAAACCAGTCAAAACAGTTTCGTATATAAAAAGATATAGACAAATAGCTCTAAATTCAAAAGTGGTCTAACTTAGACTTTTCAGTTACAAATTAACAAATTGAAATGCCGTAAGATAATAATAAAAATCGGTTCAGTTAAAAAAAATGACCAAAAATACCAATAATTATATAGCTCATTAATGTTTCTTTATTATATTTAGGAAAAATTTTAACATATTTTATGCGTTGCTAAGTGCGTATGTGAGTATGAATGTACGTAAACTGTATACCCAAAACATCACTTATTTACTTCATACGCATTTGTGGTGGAGGCTTTTGAAGATTCGTTATAGCCGAATAAAGTATTTTTTAACTAGTGATACCTTAATCACATAAACTTGTATTATTTATTGTTAAATATGTTTTAATGTATTGAACATTGTTTACAAATACTTGTGCAAGTGCGTGTAAAAAATGGGTGTTACTTGTATGGGAATTTCATACACATAGAGATTGTTTAAATTAAAAAATATTTAATAACATCAAAACATAAATCGGTCTGAATTTCGAATACTTTAATCTATTTATTACAAGTGCAAAAGTTCCATTAACTTTGTTTCCACTAGAAGAAGTGGAAAGTTGTTCCCGATAAGTATTTGGTGAGTTTTTTATTATAAATGAAACGAAACAAATACTTCCTCATTTTTTTTATTACAGCATATTGAAACAGGGGAGTTGGAGAAACTGTTCATAAACGTGGGTCGACAAATTCATTTAAGTGTTGAAACCTTATTCCCAGTATAGGTCCTCATGTGGAAGTCAGTAATAGACACTTCCTCGAAGAAACTTTATATCAAATATGCATTGATATTTTTGAAATTATTCAAGTATATTAAAGACAGTAAAAAAGCAAATAGTAAAATATGTCAATAATTAAAATCTGCTTAAAATACTTTCCGGTCTGTAAGAAAATATGGATCGATACTCGTGCAATTAGGTACATCTCAACAGATGTCAGTTATAAAAATAATTTTTATAGATTTGGTGGTCCATATCATAGGATGTTATAAGCCTAAATACTTATTCCAGCAAGTGAGTCTGTATGGACATTTTAGCAACTGATGCGAATTCAAACAAATTTGGTTCATATTTAATGGTTCAATATTGGAAGTGGATCAGGTAATGCTTCCAGCACAAATCCACTTTTTATTTATTCTTATTCCTTTTTCCACATTTTTTTACGAAATTTTGAGTTTATCTCAGATAGCAGTCTATAACTTTGCTAGTTGGCTGATATAGGTGGTTTTATATAGAAAACCTCTTAGGACAATAACAAAGAATCTCGCCAATTTTTTTTAAATCTAACAAATTTTTTTAAGGCGTCACTTATGAAGTGTGTAGGGTATACATAAAAGTACAATTAAATGAAATATGTGTATATTTGATCATTAATTATGGTGATTAGCAACCATATAAAACTTTTATACATTCCCAACTGCATGTGTCTGAAATTAATCGTATACTTAATATATTTGATTACTCATACGCAAACATGTTCTTCAGCTTTTATTTTCTTTTAAGCATGATTCTATGATAGAAACCAAACATTTTGCATGACTAAAAGCGGTGAATTATTGGAAATTGAAAAAATGCGGTTATGCATGAAGTCAATATCAAGAAATTTTAAGTGACATTCGGATTGTGTTACGCAAATCTATACTTTCAAAATTAACCGTGGAATATATTTGGTGTTTTTCAAATGGATTTGAAATATACTTTTTATTTCATCTCTCAAATGAGGGCAGTATTTTTAATCCGAAATATTTGCTTTCTGTAAAGCATGTGAAACACTAGTTGAAACGATTATTCGTGAATATTCGGAACAGAAGTCACTCAGAGCCCATTCGAATTCGAATTCAATAAAAATTTCACTTGAATATTCTAGACAGAGTACTTTCTCAAATAGGCTGAAAATAAATTACTTACTTTAGGTTCATTTAAGTAATGTGGACTATATTCACCTGGAACAAATCCCAGAATCAGAATCAGAATCAAATTCGTTATGAGCATTCAGAATCAGAATCCCAGTGAGAGCAGTATACTCGGATTAATTGAATATACTTAAAAGTTGACCAAAGAACTACTAGACTTACTTTTTCTCATATGAATATGAGAACCTAAATTCTATCAAAAATTTTAAGCTTAACAACGCAACCATACGTAAAAGTATCTAGATTATACAAATTGGATATGGCTTATTAAAAGTAGCCATGTTAGGTCCAGTATTTCTGGTAGCTTCCTGAATATTTGACTCCCGGAATGGAGTCCTAAACTCAGTTAGCTCGCAGATATGAACATATTTTAATTAAATTTCGCAGACATTGGTTTAGTAAGAGACCAAATTTTAAGAAAAGGGGTTCACAAATGACCATAGTTCCCATACAGAGCCACTTTTGATAATGACTTAAAAGTGTAAAATTCTCAAACAAACGTGTTGCGATCATATCTTGTATGTTTACTTTTAATACAACAAAAAAAACCCTGAAATAACCTATGACGATTGCTACATATTTTCCTTTAGCCTTCATATAACCCAATTTCCAAAAACCTTCTCAAATTGCATAAAAGCCCAATTTATTCGAGTCTCATGAAAGCCGAAATCATATAATTAAATTCTGTGACAGTTGTTCAATAATTCTTTAAATAAATTTTTAGAGTAAATCATGAACAAAACTCTTTCTTGAGTATTTAGGTAATCAGTTCTAAACAAGTTGCGGATTTTATAAAAATAGTATATTCCGTGTGCAAGAAGGCATCATCTAAGTCCCCTTATTGGTATACATAATATGCATTAAAATCAAAATATTATGTCGACTAGGCTATGTCCGTCTGTTTAATGATCCAGATATGTGAAAAATGTCAACACGTTCATTATATTCCTTCTTTTATACCCAACAACCTCAGTCTTGCAACAATAATGTTATACATCGATATCTTAGACCTTCTTAAAGTTCAGAAGAAAACTTTTTTCTAAATATATATAAAATGATTCATTGTTTATTGTTTGGGACCAAAGTTTGAGGTTTAAAAAAATTGGGAACACTTTCTCAAAGAACTGTTTTACTAGAAGAATCAGAATGATAAGTAGCACTCAATACGGAGTTAACTGGCCCCATTGAAAGCAAATATTAATTGTCGAATATCTAAAGAAATATGAAAAGTGAGAGTATTAATAATTCCATCTCAATTACTTTTCCAAGAAACTGTTTTACTGGGCAAAATGTAGGACGTATGGGATAAGGGAGGAAAAGTAGTCCCCATGTAAGGATTCGGTAAGAAAGTTATTATTTATTTAGCATTAAAAACTGTAATGAACATAAAGATAATCTATCCTTATTTGGCTTTATATCAGACAAAGGATTTCTTTCCCAAAATGCACAGTTGTCCAAAAATGTTTTTATTATTATTTTTTATTATTTCTGTAACTCCGGATATCTGAAACTATTGAAAATGTTTATAAAATTTCAATTTACCCTCAAAAAACAAAATGAATGAATATATTTAACGGTTATTTCAATGTACTCACGTTCGAATTTTTTTAAGAATTAAGAACAGGTGACCATTTTTGGATATCCATTATCCGATTACAGGACCCACTTCAAATCATTTGAAACACAACTCAAGAATTGTCGTGTCAAATTTCTTAAACAAAATTCAGTAATTCCAGAGTTACAGAATTATTTTCACAAAAAAGCGCTTTGGTACCACTGTGGAAAAGGATATTTGAAGGCCCAGTTAGTGAAGCGTAAAATCTTTGCAATTCGATTTCCTTAATTCATACAATCTTTTCCTAAAATTTAAGTGATGTGATGTGACGAATTTCTAATTATTTAGTGTTAATTATTAAGTTAATTTTTTTAAGTTTCCAGTATATTTTTTATTTCTTAACTTAATTATTCAAATCTTTCAAAATATTTCTGAATTTACTTAAGACTACTTTTTTTTAACCGCATAAAGAATACACTTACTCACACTATAACATATTTACAAGTACTACTTCATTGTAACATCTAGTAAAATAACTACAAAAATGATGATGATTATAATGATCATGATGATGATGAATAAAAAGTTTAATGGTCTTGAGGTTGATGTGTACAGTGTAGATGTTCAAGTAGATGAAGATGATGATGATAATGATGTTGATAATGACAATTTTTACTGCTCTTAACCCAATTCAAAAGTGGGTGATACTAAAGTTATGCTTCACTTACCTTTTAATGATGGTTGTTTTTGTTGGTTTGTTGTTTGGTTATTTATCTGTGTGTGTGTTTGTTTGTTAGTGGTTTTTTTCTGGTAGTTGGAAGTATTTTATTTTTATTTATTTCTTGCAGAATTTTTTATTATTAATTTTTTATTATTTTTTATTTTGTTTTTTTTTCTTGTTTGGTCCAAAGCTCAAGTAAAGTTTAGGAAATTAATTTAAGGAATATTCTTTTATATCTTTGTTGTTTTTTTTCCTTGAACGAAAAGCTGACTTAAATTGTTAAGGATTTATTTTTTTTAATTTAATTAAATGCTTTTTTGAAGGAATTTTGAAACTAATTTTATTTTTAAAATTTTATTAGGGTTTTTTTTGTTAATAATTAAAATTACATTATATTTTTGCTACTTATGTAAACATCAATTCCTGGTTTTTGTTTTCTTTTTAAGGAAATAATATTTATTTGTTGTTTTAACTCTAGGATTTTGTTAAGGAAATTTTATGATTTAATTAAAGTTATTTTTGACTTATTTACATATTTACAAAATTTTAAGTTTTTATGAAATTTTTAAATATATATTTTTATTTATTTGTGTTAGTAAATATATAATACTTATTTGTTTTATATGGAAAAAAAAGAAGTTCGTTTGTTTATTTTTATTTCCACAGTTCACATCTGTCACTAATACTACTACAACTATTATTGCAATTATCCTTGTATTTGTATATAAGTATTTTTGTTATTGTATTTAATACATCTATATATCAAGCGTGAAATCCTCTTTTATATATATATTTACCACTACATAAGTATATATATGTATATGTTATTTATTTACATTGTTTATATTTTGATTTTGTTCTGTTTTTTAATTCCTTTAATTCCAAAATTTTGATTTCTTTTTTTGTACTCGTTTTTTATATAGATTTTTCTCCTTTTATTTTTTGCAAAATCTATAAAATTTTGATTTCTTGTTAAATTTATTGATTTTTATATTTAATTCCTTTTCTTATTTATACATTTTTTTAAACACACACACATATTTTAAATTTATTAATTTTTATTAACAAAAAAAATCGAATTTCTTTAACTTCCCGTCTAATTCACCTGTTCACGTTTCGTTTATATTACAAACTAGTATAAGTAATTTTTTTGGTAAAAAAACATTATTTGTCAACAATTTTTATTTTAGCAGCTGACTGGCGGTGTAGAGTTTCCTTATGCGCAGGTCCAAAGTGTAGAGTATTATTGAAAAGAGCTTCCTAAAAATACTCTTCATTTCTTAAGGAAAATCTCTTATTTTAGTGTCTTCGAACTTTTATTTTAAGTTTCGTGCAACAAAAGTGTAACAAGTTATAATATAAAAGAAGCTTTAAATATAATTTAGTTTTTTTTTTTTTTTTTTTTTTTTTGTTTTGAAAGAAAAAAATTCCTAATGAGTATAAAAGACTTTTATCTGTTGAATGATGATAAGTAGACAATCAAATGTAACAGCCAGTATAAGTACTATGGGTCTTATTATTAAAAAAATAAATATTCACAGATGTAAAATATTTAAAATCAAATATTTCTCATTTACTCATTTTGTTATCGATTTGAACCAGACATGCCACATCTATCTTTCATATCTATCTTAATTGCATAGACCTAAAGTGTAAAAGGTTATTTCAGCGCTTTTAATTAAAGTTGAAATTGATGTTTCACAGTGTTTTTTTATAAATTGTTTTGGATATAACTCCACGACCTTGAACAGCTAAAAATATTCTTAATACATTTTCATATGACTAAAGCAGATTTTTTTTTTACTTCGAGTTAATTTGTTCAGAAACGAAGTTAGTGACCTCCAAAAATAAATCATGTAACCCTGAACAATTAGTGACATTCCTATCACATGACTTGTGCTGCATTTATTGAGTCAATATGTTAAGAAAGGAACGACTAATTTAATATACCCTCTTCACCACTTGTGGTTGTGGAATTTTATGTGTATTTAATTTTATTGTTTCAACTTAATTTTAGAGTTCAGTTATCGTTTTTTAAGATATTTTTCAATAAACGCACTTTATTTTGTCATGATCTATAGCATGGTATGTGTTCTCCTTTATCTTTTAATTCAGACCGCAAACGGAGAGATTTACATAGTTTCGTGAGACTTTTCTAAGAAAAATACGAGCAACAGGTCCGACTTTTTACTACCATAAACCTCAACAACATGCAAACACAGATTATGAAGAATTAGTTTGCTTGTTATGGTTGGAACGTTTTATTATACAATTAATTTCTATTGGAATTTGGTCTTTAAAAATATATAAATTTAGATCTTTTCTTGATCGGACAGAAAAGCCTCCTGGGCATCTTTGAACGTTATGAAATTTATCGATTAAATTAGAAAGTTCTGGAGCAAAATGGTGATATTGTCATTAAAAGATAATTTTTTTTAAGAAAAAATATCTATTTCACATAAAAGAATACCAATAAAGCATTCAGTGAAACGACAAAAAAATTGGTCCGCTTTTTTTACTATCCATTGGTTATAACAACAAACAAACACAGATTAATATTGGTTATCTTAAGTCAAGTTATTCCCAAAATGATTCTGACGCACTTTCTGATGGAGATATTTTTGGGTGATTGTGTCTACCACAACTAAAATTTTTTTGTCTGGATATTTGCGAGTCCCAAAAAAAAAACTTAACTCCTTAAAGAAATCACCTTTTACCCAACCCAATAGAGATATATTTAGCAATTTAGATATGAATGAGTAAATTTGAGTACAAATTGTATTCACTCTACAACTGAAGGATAAAAAGTGCCAAATTCCTTAAGTTTAAATACTTTTGATGTTTTATCCTAAAGGCACCTTTTGTCTATACAACAAACACATCAATTCATTTACAATATCTCACACATGTATGTGTAGGTGAAGGTATTTATGTGAGTAGTTTACCAACTATATTTGTTTAAACAACACACTTACACATCTAAACACATTCACAAAGTCTTCAATAAATTTAAAATTGTCCTTT
This sequence comes from Cochliomyia hominivorax, assembly GCA_004302925.2. Classification (NCBI taxonomy): domain Eukaryota; kingdom Metazoa; phylum Arthropoda; class Insecta; order Diptera; family Calliphoridae; genus Cochliomyia; species Cochliomyia hominivorax. The sequence continues at coordinate 66,606,940 of PYHX02000494.1, forward strand.
TGTTACAAAAAGGACAAGGAGCGATAGACAGAGAGGATTAAAGGGAGAAAGAAAGAGAGAGGCGTATTCAATGTTAATTTGATATGAGGGTCATTTGATATTAACAAACGATAACTTGATAACTTATGGAACGATTGTTCTTTTGTAACTGAAAATGAAATTTGTTTTTCAACATGTGTGAGTTTGTTTTTCTTGGGGTAAATTTCTGGGGAAGAAATTTAACTGGAAATTTATTAATAAAGTTTTAAATTGAAAGGAGATTCTAAAAGGAAGTGGCATTTGAAGGTACGTTACGATAAATTCCCAATGTATAGAAAAATTTGGAGAATTTATCATTTTATAGACAATTTTCGAAAAATTTTAAATTTATAGAAAATTTTCGAGAAATTTTCGCGAAATTTTCGCGAAATTTTCAATTTATAGATAATGTTCGAGAAATTCTCAATTTAGAGAAAATTGACGAGAATCTCACATTGTTGAAAAATTTTGGGAAACGTATGAGTAATATTGAAATTGCATAGATATGTAGTATGAATCATACGTCATGAAGTAATATTCTGCACAATTTCCAGTTTAAATTCACCAACAATTTTCATTAGCTTTTGGAAAATTTTTTAAATATTTAACAATTTAGATAAAACTCAAATGAAATTTTAATGTAACCAATTTTAGTCCAAAACAAATTATGTTGTTAAATAGTTTAAGTTTTTGTTGGTGTTGCTGTTGCTGTTGCCATCACTTTATCGCCCTTTCGGTTTTGTAATGACCAACAACATTTAGAATGTTGACAACAAATTAAAATTCTAATAAATATTTAATTATTTACTAGAAGAATTTTTGAAAATGTTAAAACCAAATTAAATAAAATTGTATTATTTTATATGAAAATAGAAGAAAATTAAAATTTTATTTATTTAAATTAACATTATAAATGGAAAGAACTTTCATTAAGTTTTCCAGGTATTTTGTTAGAAGTAGGAAGTTTTTTAGTAATATCTAGACAGGGCATTATTCCTGCAAATAAAACACTTTCTTTAGTAGTTGTTATTGTTGTCAAATGCAGAAGTATTGAAAAACTTTCACAAATTCTTGGGAATGAGCGAAATTAGAAAATACCTAACACTTAAACTTAAAAATCGATAAAACAAAAACAATTCCAAATTCTTCTATAAATTAAGAATTCACAGAAAAAAGTGTTTAAATTTAGAATTTACAATAAATTGAGATTTCATCGAAAATAGTCAATAAATTTGAAATTTTCTATAAATTGGAAAGTTATCGAAAATTTTCTATAAATTGGGAAGTTATCGAAAATTTTCTATAAATTGGGAATTTATCGAAAATTTTCTATAAATTGGGAATTTATCGAAAATTTTCTATAAATTGGGAATTTATCGAAAATTTTCTATAAATTGGGAAGTTATCGAAAATTTTCTATAAATTGGGAATTTATCGAAAATTTTCTATAAATTGGGAATTTATCGAAAATTTTCTATAAATTGGGAATTTATCGAAAATTTTCTATAAATTGGGAATTTATCGAAAATTTTCTATAAATTGGGAATTTATCGAAAATTTTCTATAAATTGGGAATTTATCGAAAATTTTCTATAAATTGGGAATTTATCGAAAATTTTCTATAAATTGGGAATTTATCGAAAATTTTCTATAAATTGGGAATTTATCGAAAATTTTCTATAAATTGGGAATTTATCGAAAATTTTCTATAAATTGGGAATTTATCGAAAATTTTCTATAAATTGGGAATTTATCGAAAATTTTCTATAAATTGGGAATTTATCGAAAATTTTCTATAAATTGGGAATTTATCGAAAATTTTCTATAAATTGGGAATTTATCGAAAATTTTCTATAAATTGGGAATTTATCGAAAATTTTCTATAAATTGGGAATTTATCGAAAATTTTCTATAAATTGGGAATTTATCGAAAATTTTCTATAAATTGGGAATTTATCGAAAATTTTCTATAAATTGGGAATTTATCGAAAATTTTCTATAAATTGGGAATTTATCGAAAATTTTCTATAAATTGGGAATTTATCGAAAATTTTCTATAAATTGGGAATTTATCGAAAATTTTCTATAAATTGGGAATTTATCGAAAATTTTCTATAAATTGGGAATTTATCGAAAATTTTCTATAAATTGGGAATTTATCGAAAATTTTCTATAAATTGGGAATTTATCGAAAATTTTCTATAAATTGGGAATTTATCGAAAATTTTCTATAAATTGGGAATTTATCGAAAATTTTCTATAAATTGGGAATTTATCGAAAATTTTCTATAAATTGGGAATTTATCGAAAATTTTCTATAAATTGGGAATTTATCGAAAATTTTCTATAAATTGGGAATTTATCGAAAATTTCGATAAATTGGGAATTTATCGAAAATTTTCTATAAATTGGGAATTTATCGAAAATTTTCTATAAATTGGGAATTTATCGAAAATTTTCTATAAATTGGGAATTTATCGAAAATTTTCGATAAATTAGGAGTTTATCTAAAATTTTCTATAAATTGGGAATTTATCGAAAATTTTCTATAAATTGGGAATTTATCGAAAATTTTCTATAAATTGGGAATTTATCGAAAATTTTCTATAAATTGGGAATTTATCTAAAATTTTCTATAAATTGGGAATTTATCGAAAATTTTCTATAAATTGGGAATTTATCGAAAATTTTCTATAAATTGGGAATTTATCGAAAATTTTCTATAAATTGGGAATTTATCGAAAATTTTCTATAAATTGGGAATTTATCGAAAATTTTCTATAAATTGAAAATTCTTCTATTAAAAGAAAATTTATCTTATATTTTCTCTTAATAGAAATTAATCGTCAATTTTCTTTTCATAGAAAATTTCTCGTCAATTTTCCCTTAATAAAAAATTTTTCCCTTAATTGAGAATTTAAGAAGTGTTTCTTAATAGAAAATTTATCGTAAGTGTTTTCTTATTAAAATAATAATATTATATAAAATATTTCCGATAAATATATTTTCTTATTCTGAAATTTATCGGAAATTTTCCTTAAATACAAAGGTTATCTAAATTTTTTCTTTGTTGCAGATTTTTTTCTTTTCAAAAAAAAAAAAAAAAAAAAAAATTAACGGAAAATTATAAAAAGAGTTATTTTCCTTCATTTGAGCTAAAATACTAGAATTTCTTTCCGATTTTAGTTAGAATTACTTTTGTTGTAAAATTTCAAGCCTTATTGCATTTTCCGGAAATTAGTTTGTAGTTATTTCTTTTTTTCTCTTTTCCAGTTGTAAGGAGTTGCTTTATTTACCTTTTTTTGTATTTATAGCAATCATTTGTGATTTGTTTTTTCATAAAGTTTTGATTTTTTTCCAAAATAAAACTTTAAACGAGAGTTATATAACAAACAATTGCAGGAAGTTAAGTCTCTTAAGTGTTTGTTTGTTATGTTCTGTGATTGTATTTGTTAAGGAACGTGTTGGTTCTGCAGAGATACAAAAGATATCCTTTACGTTGTGGAAGTTTTTTCATTAGTAATTTTTATTTAAATTCAAAAATAAGGATTCTTTAGGAAATAATTTTATTCTTGTCCTTTTATTTAAACAAAGTTTAGTAGATAATTTGTGATATTTAATTTCTTCCTGTTTTTGAAATTATTTAAATCGTTTTTTCTTAAATATCCTTATATTGTGGTAATTTCTTGATTTTCGCCTTTTTTGGAGCAAAAAAAAAATTCGGCTTGAATCATATTAACTTCCAGATATTCTTATTTTAAGAATTTTAATTTCCTTTTGTAAATTTTTATTTCTAAAAGAGGATTCATAATTAAATTTAAATGCATTCATCACGTATTTGTGCCTTTTTCTGTTTTTGTCATTTATAAATACCCTTTTTCAAGTATTTTATTATTTTGTCAGGTGTTTATTTAAATTTCGATAAATTTTATTTAATACTAATTCTTTGTTATACCCTACATCACCGTAAGTACAGAAAAAGTGATGTCAGACCCATCTTTATATATACCGTTCGATTCAAAATCACTTTCTGAGTCGATTTAACGGTGGCCGTCTGTCTGTCCGTCCTGCTGTCCATATAAACGTTGTGAACAGTTTACAGGCCGCAATTTTTAAGATATCTGAATGAAATTTTTGTTATCTCTGCTTGAAGCCTATTGAAATTGACCCCGTTCGGTACAATATTTCAGCTATATCCCATAAAATTGTCCTCCCGGAATGAGGTTTATGTTAATAAAAGTGGTAAATATGAAGCGATTTTAAAGAAATTCGCCAGAAATAGGTCTTATAATATAAACTGATGAACCAATTTATACGAGGGTTGATCTATTGCTACATTCCTCACAATCGGAGGATAACATTATTGAATGAAATTTCTAAACTTATTTCCAAAATAATAATTTAATTTGTAAAACTTCTTTAAAAAAACTTAAAATATCCTTTAAATCTCTTTACAACGTATACTTAATATTTAATTTCAAATAAAAAAATATCACTCATACGTGTTATTGTTTTTTAATTAAAATATTTCATTTAATTCAGTTTATCATTATTTGCCTAAAATCAGGTAAAAATAGAAAATTAATTTATATTATACTTCCACACTTAATCCTATTTACCTTTCAATTATTATAGTTTTTTCTTCATTCTCTCAATTTGTAATATCAATACAAGTTTTAGGAAATTTGTATTTTTTCTATCGAAAACTAACTTAATCCTCTTTTGTAGTTTACTTAATACTTCTGTAGTTTACATAGTGATTTTGAGGAAGAAAAGAAAAAGCAAATTAAATCTTTTATTCTGACATCTGGAACACCAAAATAAAATACAAAAGTAAAAGGAAAGAAATGACATAAAATAAAAAACAGTTTCACAAGTTTTTTTTTATTATTATGTTAAACAAGAGAAAAAAATAATAAAATTGTAGTACCAAATAGTAAAAATATGGGAAATTACTTTGTAAAAGGAAAACGTTCTATTAAAATAGAACTGACCAAAATTTTCTAAAAAAAGAAATAGAATTTTCAAAAATTTCAAAATAAAGGATTTTTGAAAAAAATCTCCCAAAATGAAGGATTAATCAACATTAAGAAAGATTGAGAATTTATCGCAAAATTTTGTCTTAAATGAAAATTTATCGCAGATTTGCTCATGAAGGAAAGTTTTTCGAAGATTATTTCAAATGAACATTTGATTCTCTTAGCTGATCGAAAATTTTCTCTTAATAGAAAATTTATCATAATTTTTTCTTAATAGAAAATTAGAATTAATTGAAAGTTGTCGTAAATTTTCTCTCTACAGAAAATTTATCGTAGATTATCTCTATATAAAAAAGTATCGCAAATTATCCCTTAACAAAAAATTTATCATATTTTTTATTTTAATAGAAAACTTATCAACAAAAAATTTATTATAATTTTCTCCTGAAGGAACATTTTTCGTAAGTTTTTTCGTAATCAAAAATTTTTCGTAATTTTTCTCAAAAACGAGGTTTTATCATAAGTCATCACTTGATAAAAAAATTTGTCAAAATATTCGAAGACTTTTAGTTGTTATTTTAAAGATTCTTTATTTCTACAATCAAAATTTAAGTATTTTGTATTTTAAGTTCATTTACCCTAAATTATAATCTAATAGTGGAACTACCCATATATGTGTTCCTATATTTACATAACAACACACCTATCACACTTAGCAAAATGTGTGCGTAAGTATGTGCTTGTTAAATATCTTGTGAATAGGAAAATCTCTTTTGATGTTTGATATTAAATACAAATGTCTTAGTGTTAGTAGATATTTTTATGTTTATAGTTTAATAAAATAGTTTTTGATATTTTCTCTTTTATTAGGGCGTCATCTATAGAATATTTAAAATTAAGTTAGACATTATAGAGGAGAAAATGCATTTCCATGTGAAAAGCGTCACCCTAATATCAGCTACTGTATTCATCGCCGCAATTATCTTAATGTTTATTTGTATTTGTCTTCAAATAAGTATTAATATTTAAAGTTAATAAAAATACTAAAAACAATAAAAAGTTAACAGACAAAAAAAAGAACTTTATATATTAAAAAAAATTATGTTGACACAAGTTGAAATAACGCACATGATAACGCACGTGTATGAAGTTACATGCATCGAAATAGGGGATAACTTTAAGTGATATTCCATTTTTGGGTTCCTATCGAAGCATTTCTTTGGTAGCAATTCCAGAAAAAACACTCCTTCGGCTCTTTAAAGGTTCCTTTATCATTCATCGCACTCATCCACCAATGTTTTTCTAATTCAACTCCAGACATTAATCATAGGTTTCCCATAGGTTTTGTCTTTGTCTTCAATTATTATCTATTCAAGTTCCTTTCAAGTAACATAAAGGGAACTTTTGTAAAATTCGTAAAATTTGATACCATATTTTCAGGTTGTATAAATCTTAAATATAAGAAATACCTATAAGTGGAACCCAAAATTATAATTCTGTACGATTTAAAAGATGATTTGCTGCTATACGCACCGATGTCAAAGATCATCGCAACCGATGTAGTAATACGGTAAATTTTGCTCTACCGACCCGTAATCACCTTTCTCCAGTGTCTTTGCCATGAATATATATTTAGTATAAAAAAGTTAAATCGATTCATAATATGATTTTGGATCGATCGGAACCTTTAAAACTATTTGATTAACTCTCATAAATATCTGATAGACTAAAGGGTGCATCGATTTCAACTAACGCATGGATAGGAGAACATGGTTCAATCAGTTTTCGATCTAGAATTTATACGCTTGAGTCTTGGATGAAAATTTTAAAATTACTTTTATTTGGTAAAATTATGAAATTCTGTAAATCTCCCTGGTAAAAGGGAGTAAATCGACAAGAAGGAATTATCTAAGACCCAAAAAATTATATATATTCTTACGTCAAATCAAAATCTAGGTTGAATGTCCGATTTTAATAGTCAGGTTATTTGTTATTGTGTTAAGAAGTTTTCTATTTTAAACCAGGCATATTGATGAAATACCAATAAAGACATAAACCGATATCTGAGACAATCTCAAAATTAAAATTTTCCAATTTTTTTTTTATAAAAAGTAATTACACTTCCAAGGAATTTAACCAAAATAGACAAACTATATAAATTTCAATTTAAAATTAAAAGTCTAAATCGGATTAATAGAAAAATATTTATAGGGTAAAATATATAAATTTTGGATACCCTCCATATAGATCACCTTTTTAAATATAGTTATTTATATAATTTGATACGAGGTTCCTTCCCGGAATATTGATTTCAGATTATTAAATTCTTAAATATAGACCAATTCCATTTAAATTTGACATAATTATTTTCTAAATGCCTTTGGTAAATAGATATATTGATATATATTTGGTCATTAGGTTCATATAAGGTCCCTTACCGGAATAGGGTTTTAAATTTATAAGATAAGGGTTTTAAGTATTCACTAAAAAGTATTCAGTTCTATATATTCCGCAAGCGCTGACTTTTTTTTTAATTTCCAATGCGTTTTCCTTCCATAGATTTTGAATGGATGGAGATATTAAAATTTTACATAGGAGGATTACAAGTTACTTAAAGGGTAGTGGGTGGCTTCCATAGTTGATCAATATTGATTTTTTGAAAATTAAAAAATATTTATGATATAAGAAAAAAAATTATGTCGGTAATCCTTGCAAATATCTTTTAAGGCTGAATATGGCCTTAACTGCTTTTAAAACCGATAAAATTCGAAATAATACTGCTGCAAGAATCATATAAATATATATAGATATAGACATATAATGCATATAAACAATAATGGACCAAACCTTTAACCAAATAATATTATAATAAAAATATGAGTTTAATGTACTTCAAGGTGATATTCGGAAGTGGAAGATGTATTGCAGCTGCGAGGAATATTGGTTCTATCGTCCCAAACTTTATTTAAAAAGCTTAGTGAATTAATGGACTCATCAAAATAGTTGTTCCATCATGATATCTTTAAAACTGCATCCTACATTTTGATCACAAGATCCACAAGGATTGCCAGTCAAAAAAACGGTGATCGCTAAACCGATTCAGAAATTCTTATTCTGAGTATAAAGTTTGAAAGAGGAGATAACACTAATTTCTGCAAATCTGCGCAACTGACACTAAATACTTATGGTAATGTAGGGTATAAAAATGATTAAAAAATAAAGATGTTGTCGTACAGACAGACGAATGGGCATCGTTAAAATGACTAAGAAATTGATTTCGAGCCGGACAATATACTAAAAAGTAGGTATTATTCCATTCTTCTGTTACATTAGCACAAACAAAAACCCCAATCACCTACGGTGATGTAGGGTATAAAAATATAATACACCTCTTTATAACTTAAATTTTTTTCATTTTGATTTTTGTTTTATTTTTTTACATATATTTTTGTTTTTGTAGTCATATTTTTATTTATCTATGTTTTTGTTATGGGCCACACATAAACTTTTGACGATGTGTTAACATAAAAAATGGCAAAATATGCTTGTAGTCATAAATTTGTTTGTAAGTTTTAGTACAACAACAAAAATGCAAAAATAGACTCAATTCATTATATACTTTTATGTAAACATACACACACATTCACACAGATATGCAAACTTGAATTTAATATATAAAAAAGTATATTAAACACATATATAAAGTATTATATATCAAGGTATTTAGATATACAATTGTAGGTACAGTGAGGGAGAAAATAATTGAGAATACTATATTCAGCTTTATTGAATCTTATCTATCCTCCACTAATTATATTTTTCAGAAATTTGCAGGAACTAAAGATATTAAAAAATCCGGTACCGGCTTCTATGGGCAGCCCCATTCTTAAGGTCATTCTGATGTTCATCAAACATTTTAATATGAAACAGATTATTACAATTATTAGCTTCAATCTATAAGGATAAAACCTATTTCCGGGATTGGGGCTCTAAGAATAACATTCAACTTTTCATAAAAAATTAAAAGCTCTTTTCACTATTGATTAGATTTTGAACTAAAAATTCGTTTTCTTTTTACTGAAAATCAATTTTTTACTAAAAATTTACTATTTCAATAAAAAGTAAAATTTTTCACAAAAAAGTTTAAATTTTTCATTTCAAAAAACTTAATTTTTTCACTGAAAACAAATTAACTTAAAACCAAAATTTTCACTAAAAACTTAATTTTCACTAAAAAAACTAAAAAAATCAAATTTTTCTCCTTAAATAGATTTCTTCACCAACCAATGAAATTTTTGAAAAAAAATTTTTTTTAAGAAAATGGAATTTTTCACAAAATATTAAATTGTAATAATCAAAATTTTCAATAACAAATTAAATTCTTTACAAAAATATTTTTTTACTAAATTCAATTTTTCAATTAAAAATATTTTTTTTTACTAGTTAAATTAAATTTTTATAAAATTTTTAAGTTCAAATTTTCACTAGAAATTTATCTTTTTTAACAAATCAAATTTTTTACTAAAAATCGAATTTTTATTAAAAAAATCAATTTATATTTCATAAAAAAAACTCTTTATTTAAAAATGAAATTGAAAAAAAAAAATCCTCAAAAAAAATCGATTTTTCAATAAAAATTCAATTAAAAAAAAAAAAAATCACTAAAAATTCAATTTAATAAAAAAATTCACTAAAAATTCAATTTTTCAAAAAAATTAAACTTTTCACTAAAAATTCAATTAAAAAATAAATAATAATTTTTCACTAAAAATTAAACTTAGCAAAAAAAAAAAGAAATTTTACAAAAAATTCAATTTTTTACAAAAAATTAATTTTTTTACAAAAAATTCAATTTTTTACAAAAAATTCAATTTTTACAAAAAATTCAATTTTTTTACAAAAAATTCAATTTTTTACAAAAAATGCAATTTTTTACAAAAAATGCAATTTTTTACAAAAAATGCAATTTTTTACAAAAAATGCAATTTTTTACAAAAATGCAATTTTTTACAAAAAATGCAATTTTTTACAAAAAATGCAATTTTTTACAAAAAATGCAATTTTTTACAAAAAATGCAATTTTTTACAAAAAATGCAATTTTTTACAAAAAATGCAATTTTTTACAAAAAATGCAATTTTTTACAAAAAATTCAATTTTTCACAAACAATTCCATTTTTCACAAAAAATTCAATTTTTCACAAACAATTCCATTTTTCACAAAAAATTCAATTTTTCACAAAAAATTCAATTTTTCACAAAAAATTCAATTTTTCACAAAAAATTCAATTTTTCACAAAAAATTCAATTTTTCACAAAAAATTTAATTTTTCACAAAAATTCAATTTTTCACAAAAAATTCAATTTTTCACAAAAAATTCAATTTTTCACAAAAAATTCAATTTTTCACAAAAAATTCAATTTTTCACAAAAAATTCAATTTTTCACAAAAAATTCAATTTTTCACAAAAAATTCAATTTTTCACAAAAAATTCCATTTTTCACAAAAATTCCATTTTTCACAAAAAATTCAATTTTTCACAAAAAATTCAATTTTTCACAAAAAATCAATTAAAAAAAATAATAATAATAAAATAAAATAAAAAATAAGAATAAAAAATTAATTTTTCACCAAAAAATCAATTGTTCACTAAAAATTGGATTTTTCTTAAAAACAATTCTATTATCGACATAAAAAATAATTTTTACGATTTTTTTCTCTAGAAAAAGTGCTATTATTTTCTTCGCCACTGTTCTTTTTTAACATATGTTTTATACAAGTAATTGTAAGTAAGTAATCTAAAATAAACAAATAAACAAACAGACAAACTTTGCTTTTGTTTCCCTCATTTTTTCCCGTTTAATGTTTTTGTTTTATTTATTGTGGCAACAATGGAATTTGTTTAAGACAAACATTTTTATGAATTTGATTATGATTATTTTTAATGAAAATTTATATGATTTTATTATTATTTTTTTGTACTTTTGCATTTTATTTTGTTTAAATAAGCAGCACAAATTATTGCTCTTATGCCCCTCCAAAAGAGGGGGGAAGCAAATTCAAACCAAAAAAACGAAGGGAAACATTGGTTTTTTTATTTGGCTGAAATCAAAATATTTTATTAGGGTGCGAATGAATAAAGAACATATTTAAATAATATTAAATCAAAATAAATAATATCAAAAACAAGTTCGAATATTATACGTCGCAAATGCCGAATCTTCTTTACCCTCCATCACAAATGCGCATGAAGTAAATTCGTTTTGTTTCACACATACACTCACAGACGCATACATTATATAAAAGGAACATTAAGTGAGTAATAAAATCAGTTAGAATTTTAGCTATAACTTTATTATACCGATTTCCATAATGTTTGGAGTGGTAATGAAGTACATAATGTTTTGTTCCAATTTGTAAATTAATAGTTTACAATTTTTCGAAAGTTTTTCACTTGAATTAAAAGTTTGCCTCAGATATCAGTCTATATCATTTAACATACTGAACCGATTTTTCTGATTTTAAATAGAAAATTTATCAGGACTATAACAAATACACAGGATGAATTTAATATATCCACTTTACCACTAGTGATGTTGAAGGGTGTAGAAACAAACCAAACAAAAGAAAAGTTAGCGTTTAATATGTGATGCCCCACATATGTGCACAAACGTTAATAAATTCATTTGCAAAAAAGTTTTCTTTACTGGTTTTTTATTCATAAATTTCATCCAGAAACAGAATTTATGACTTAATCCGAATGAAACGAAATGAAGACAAGAAAGAATTTTATATACTTTTAAGCCGGACTATGTAATACCCTACACCACAATATTGGCTATAAATGGAAGTTACAAAAAATAATCAACAAACCCTCGTATAATTTGATGTGTGCAGTACATTCTTTGACACTTATATTTATGTGAAATGTATGCATTTCAGAAGTATGTTTTATATATGCAATTTAAAAGAAATGATGGACCGGTCCTCGTATAATTTCGCACATCCATTTTGATTTATATGTCTTAATGTAACCAATTTATATATATCTTAATGTAAAAATAATGGACCGATCCTGCCATAAATTAAGTTTAAGAATACTATGAGACATACGTTTACCAAATTTCATTCAAAATTACTTTATGTTTAGGACTTTATGAACTTAAAACCTCTTTTCGGGATGATATTTATATGAAAGGTATCTGAAATAAAAGACCGAACATGTCCTTGAGCTAAAATAATAATATATAGCATATTTGATTAAACTATCTCAAAATTGTGACCTGTAGAGTGTTAACGACGTTTACATGGAAGCCGGACTGACAGACATTATTAAATTGACTAATAAAGTTATTCTGAGCCGAACAGTACACGTAAAGGTGTGCGTATCAGCATTTTTTCTGTATGTTACACACATTAGCATAAACACATTATACCCCAACCACCTTCGAAGGTGTAGTATATAATGAAAGTGAAATGATATTTGTGTATTTTGGGTAAAATGTGACAAGTGAAATCGTATAAAAGTTAATAATTCCATGTGGTATAAAAATGTTTCTCAACTCCAACGATTAGATAAATATATTCAGTAGTTAAATGTTGAACAGATTTTAATAAAATGTTTTCTTAAATTTATGCCCAAAACCGCAAGGACTTTTTATGTTTTTCGAAATATTGGGGGGGAGGGTGCTTTGTTTGGTTAAAATTAATTTATGAATGAAATGAATTAAATAAATATAAATATTTATTATACAATATGATAACGTTAACATTTTGAAAAGGTGTTCAAAATATATATGTTTATATTTATCAGAATATTATTAATAATTAACCAAATAATTATAGAATAAAGATGAACACTTTTGGGCACAAATTTATGAGGACATGGAAAGAATATGCACTGTTCAAAAATATCAATCATAACAGGTGTGAAAAATTCAATTAAATTTTACAAACATTTTTATATAAAAAGACAAATATCTAATTTGGTGAAATATGAATTTGGCGTTTCAGCAATGATGTTCCGCATCTATAAATTCCTCATTTTTAAAACTCTTCGACTGATGAGGTCTTCCTTGTGTTCTTAGTTGATATAAAAGTGATTGACGGTCAATACAATACGCATTGTGCTGGAACTCCCAATAGTCATTATATTCAGGAGTGAGATGGAAAAATTCTTAACATACATAAATGTTAATAAAAATGAAACCACAAAACTTACATTTAAATTTTATTTCTTTGAAATTTTATTACAATTAACAATTATAAAAATTTAAACATTTTTATATTTTTCATTGCAGTGATGACATTTTGAATCTTTTTGGAGATCCTTCCATTAACATTTTTGCAGTGTTTTCTGTCACTTTCCTCCAACAAGTAGTCCACCTAACACTAACGAGCTTGTTTAATTAAGTGACAGGATGCCAAGTCTGGCCAAAGATAAATGGTTACATTATGAAATCTTGTGTTTTTGTAAACTTCATTGAGGTAAATTTGGGTATTTATAGAGCCCGCTGTAAGTAATGACTGACTTCTTTTGCCCCAACTTTCTAATTTTGGGTTCCGAACATTTCTTCAACATTCCCTCAGCAACATAAAATGTTTGAGCAGGAAGTTGTGAAAACTTGAAGGAACATACGTTTCGTCATTCATTATGCAGCAAGAATATTTCTTTAAAAATCTTGGCTTCAATTTTCGTGCTCCGTTTTTGGCCTCTAAATTTTTAACAGCCTTCTATCAGGAAATTCATTTTAATATTAAAAATATTTTAATTAAATTAACATTAATTTTAATTAATATCATTAAGTACAAAATAGAAGTAGAATTCACTAAAATTTAACACATAATTAATTAATATTTTATTCACCTGAAAACTATTAAATGTTATTGACGCAAAGGGAATTTCAATTCAAAAAATTAAATGCTAATTTGCGCAATTTGTGAGTGACAGTTATGGAAACAAATAAAGCTTCATACGTTTTTCTTTTCTTAGAATTATAATGATGCTATAATTATGAAAATTGCTATAAAATTTTAATAAGTTAAATTTTGTTTAAATTGCGCTGTTTTCTAAAATTCCCCTTGATAAATGTTTTTCCAAAAACGCATTTTGTGGCACTTAGTTCACTAAGTTCACAAAAGCAAAACTTGCAGTGAACTAATTTTAAGAAATTTAATCAAACTTCATACTTGTTTAGAATCTTTGAGAATGTAAAGGTTAATTTAGGTTATAATGTGATGTTATGTATGAATTATTTTCATTAGGGTGAACACAAAATGTTCAGTGAAAATGTGAATTTTTATTAGAATGGAAAATTTCCATAGAAAAATAACTTCCTTATTCTGATTACGAGGAAACTGAAGCCTCCAAAGAAATTGGATTCTGCGTGCCATCGAGTCACGAAAAAGTGTTAAGGCTGATCCAAACAACCAACAGTTATAAAACCATATAATGAGTAGGGGAAGGATGTTTAATGATGTTAGAGATATCGGCTAAGAAGTACAGATCGTAGCGGACAGACATCGCAACAGTTATGAAACTCACAAATGCTCATACAATACCGCAAAGATCGTTAACAGGCGCAAACGTAGAATTTTGCAACTAGAAAAGAAATAAAGGCGTATAATTACGGATAATGCATTCAGGAAAAAATCGTACAGCCAATTTAAAAGCCCGTAAGTTTACCAACGACCATATAAACAGCTTACGAGTGATCGTGATAGAGTCCATGAAATAGTGATCAGTATCTATACTTTATAGACTTCGATGAATTTTTTGACAGGATCTAAAAACTTAATTTTTTCACAGAAATTCAAATCTTTAGCTTAAAATGTTATTTTTTCCCGAAAATTTAATTTTTCACGGGAAAGTCGATCATAGTGAAAAATTATTTATTTGACTAAGAAATTAAATTTCACCAAAAACTCAATTTTCACTAAAAAATTCAAATTTTTTACCAAATTTTCACTTGATATTTTAATATTTCGTTAATAATTAAATTTCCGCTAGAAATTCAATTAAAAAAAATATTTTTTAAAAAGTATATTTTCACTAAAATTTCAATTTTTTATTCAAAAATATAGTTTTTAAAATTTATACTAACAAATTAAATTTTTCACTAAAACAATTAATTTAAAGTTGAAAATTAAATTTATAACTAAAATTCAAATTTTCGCTCAAAATTCAATGTTTCAATACAATTTTTTATAAAAAATTAAAATTATCATTTTCTACTGTAAAATTAAAACTTTCACCAAAAATTTTTATTTTTCACTAAAAACTTAAATTTTTTCACGTAAAACTCGAATTTTTAAAATTTTCACAAAAACTAAATTTTTCGCAAAAAAAAATCACCAAAAATTTAATTCTTTACTAAAATTTAAACATTTCAATAAAAAAATAAACTTTTCATTTTTCATATAAAAAAATTAATTTTTCACTAAATACAATTCATATTAAATATTTCAAAAATCAGTATCATCATAAGTATTACAACCACATACTTAAAGATACTAACACACATTCATTTATAATAAAACATTAGCTAATTGAATATAAAATTTTATGAAAAAAACCCCAAAATACATTTTTGTTTTTATTACAAAAATGTTTTGAGTGAAAAATTTATTTTGAAAATTGAAAGAAAAAAAAGAACGGAATTGTCACAAAATTTCCTTTAAATCGTTTAACATAAAATGTCAACAGACGTGATGTTGCATTTTAAATGTCTCCCTAAAGATATAAAATACACAAATTATGCGACTATATAATACTTATTATGTAAACACACACACACACACACATACACCCACATATACATAAGTGTTATTATATTACTTGCATTCAACATTTCATAAACTTACACTTTATTATAGAGAAATTTTGCACAAAACGCTACAAAAGCAACAACAACAAGTTAAATACATTTATGAAGATTACATGAATTTTTAAACAGATTTCGTTATAAATGTCATACGAATGTCATGAGGATAATGTATGTGTGTATCTGTGCGCATATAGATAATATGTAATAGTATGCATGAATGTGTGTGTGTGTGTTTATATGCCATAAGGTATGTAAACAAGTGAGTTTAATTTATTAAACAATTTTATGAAAATCACTGAGATAATCAACATTAAATTTTCAAAATTTGTTGATAAATTATAAACGTTTGTTGTCAATTTGATGGGAACCAAAATTAAAGTATAAAATACATTTAAGCGAATTTTTTGGAGAAGAAATTTTAGAATTTGATATTTTAAACCTCCCATGAGAGATCATGAGATCCTATAATAGTTACACCCTTTTCATTTGTAGGTGGTTGGGATAATATGCGTTTTGTGCAGATATTTGTAACGGACAGAACGGAAATAGTCCATTTCTAATTATTAACCGAATTAACCATCTGGCTGAGTGGCTATTAAAGCTTGTTCGCAAAAGTACGAGTTGCATTTTTGAACATTTTTGAAAAACGACATTTATAATTTCTTATGATCGGTCCATTATTTCATATAGGACCTATACAAATGTCCTTGGAATTTTTTTGAACAAAATACTCGAGATGTTTAAATTTGTAATGGTCACCGGCTACACACCTGATCACATAGAAGTCTGTATTCCTGTGAATCAATTCCATAACATATCAACTCTGATCATCTGAAATTACACGAGGAATAATCTAACAGTTTAACACTTTTACAAAAAATCAATTTGGAAACATATTGGTAATCCTTTTTCGGGATTTCATTCCATATTTAAAAGTTTTTCGGTTGTGGTTTATACTTAGTTAACAGATATATTCGCGTAAACCAATTGGATTAAAAACTACCGATTTGGATTAAAAATTGTAGGATTAGAACTTGTTTTTAGAGTCGTAACATTGACTTGACTATTGCTTAATACATTAAACAACTAAGTTTGAATTTAATTCAAGGGATGGAGTATTATTTTCCATATGGTTTTATGATATTATAAGTCCAGATCCTGAACAACATTAAGTGGGCAGATAGAATTTTTCGGAAATAAAACTTAAAACTTATATCGGTTCTTGTAGATTTGCAGGAAGTTTAACATATTGCTTGCACAAGAGTGCAGCATTATAACTATGGGAGTTCTGTGTCTCCATGGGAAAATTTCCAGGGATGCAAAGTTAGGTACTCCGAACGTGGTAAAAAATTGTGAATTTTTTTACCATCCTATGGCCATTGTACGTTATTTATTTCAATTTTCAAATTAATTGCATTTTAAGTTTACTTTCAATATTTTACAAGAGGTTAAGTCATTATATTTTAGATATATATGCTCGATCTTATTTAAGTTCCCTTGTATTCTAAAAATCCAAAATTAGGATTTTATTCTAAACAAAACTTATGTTCAAAGTACTTAATTTGCACACTTATGTCTCCATCCATGGAGCCGCTATTTGGACCGAGCTCCAAAAATTATAATCCTTCACTCTTCTTCTACCATTGTATTATGTTTCATTGAAATCCACTTAGCCAAGATCTGTGTGTTTAAATAATATAAACAATGTCATTGATTTTCCAGTTTTCATTCTAGATGAGGAACTTTGGCATGGATAAGAACTCTCTTGCTCCGAAAACTTCTCCCTGAATTCAAATTCTATGCAAAAGTACATATTTCCTATAACATCAATAACTTCATTCCATGACCATTAAAAATCCTATTAATTTGCAGAAGTATCCTTATCGACCATATCAAGGATTATAATAAATTTATTGAAATGAAGTGTTAAATTCTGTTGTTTTCTCTTTGGCTTTATATGAAATCCTCTTGTATTCAAACTAAAACACAATTTCGGGATTCACAACATAATTAGAAATCTTATTCTTAATACAAAGTTATGATTGTAAACTTATTGTATTTCCTTAAGACGTTTCAAGAGAGGATTTAGTGTTTTGGCAATAAATTTCCATAAAACATAGTTATTAAGTGGGTCTACTCGTAAATACAAATCTAATGAAATATTGACACTTTTGGTCCATTTCCACACAAATACTCTCTTTCTCTCTCTCTCTCCCTTTTATTTAGTCTGGTAGTTGTGTATTTGAATTAGGGAAAAACAAGCATAATTTGTTTGCTCATTTTCCGGGAGAACGTCTTATCAACTGTGACCACTATTTGCTTTTAATAAAAACCACCTCCCCCTCCCTCCTAGAAAACTAAATATGGACATTTAAATGCGAAAAAACAACAATCCCGGAAAACAGTGGAAATACCGAAAAACTGAAAATAAAAAACTAAAATGAAATTTATTAAATGAACGTGACATTTTCATTTTTTAAGAGAGAAAAAAGTAACTTAAAATCGGATTTGTTTTTTTTCTTCCTCTTGCTTAGTCCTTATTTTAGGTTTAAACACTTATTTCATTAACTTTAAGGCAAAATTTACCGCATTATTGAGATTTGTTACTTTGTGGTTAGATATTTGTGGCCAATAAACAAAAAATGTAACTAATTTATAAAAAAGTGGTCAAACGCACGCACACACACATTTTCATGGAATAAAATTAATAAGGAGTGAGATTGAAAAATTCTTAACACCAGTTTCTCATTAAAACTTTTATATGATATTTTTTATGTGTTTAAAATGAGTAACCGGAGTGCGTACTAAAATTAATAAATGTTTTCAACAAAACCCAACTTGGTCCTGCAAGAAGTTAACCAAGGATTTTCTAATATTTTTAAGCAGGTTCTGGTAGAAGGAATGGTTCACATGATGTTTTTAAAGCCAAATTATTGAAAATATTTTACATTCGGTAGGAAAACGTCCAGATTAGCTTAGTAATCGAACTAGAGTGACAGAAATGATCCTCAAAAATTCAGAGACCAAAACAGTGCACGGAAATTAAATTCAAGTTTTCTAAAACAAAGTATTTCTGTCGCTTAATGGTTGATGAAACGTATGCATAGGCTTCCTGGTTCAAAATTTTATGAAGCTGACGCTCAAGGGAAATTTTAAGAAACGTTTAGGACCCAAAAGCGTAAAAAATGGCAAAAAAGTTCTTAGTATGGCAGATATTATGCAGTTATGCCAAAGAAGCCAAACGTTTGTAGCAACGGGCTCTATAAAAACCGAAATTTACATCAGGGAATGTTTACAAAAAAACGTTGCTTCACTTCAAAAGACTTCGTAATGTGTCCACTTACTTTTGGCCTGACTTGGTGTTCTGTTACAATGGTAAACAAGGCCATGTGTGCTATGGCAAGTGGAGAAATATTAAGCTCGTTTAAAAAAAAGAATTCATGAGCGCAAAAAATGTGTGCAAAAGTGTTGTAGATTTTAGACGGAGATGAACTTTCTGTTCGAGGAAAATGACTGAAATTACTATAAAATAATTTCATAATTTCATTTCATAATTTATGTGCGTTTCTGCACATAAATTCTTCTCAGTCACCTGATCACATTTGATCTATACTTTGTCCAGTAAAACTGTTCCATGGGAAAGTAATCTTAATACTTAATACTCTTTCGATATCCGATAATCTATACATGTATGTTAAGAATTTTTTGATCTTACTCCTTATATAAATGCTTGTATGTGTGTGAACAAATTACCATACAAATAGAACATTAAATAACATCTTAAGTACAAATCTAGACACTTATGTTGCCTTTTTTGTGAAATAACTTTAATTCTCAAAAGGATGCTATTTTTGTTGAATGGTTGTCGTTGTTGTTGTTTTAGCTTTTATTTTCATAATGTTTGTTGTTGCTATTGTTGATTTTGTATTTCTGTTTGTGTTGGTTTTAATAAATATTTTCATTTTTAGCCTTTTCTATGTAAATGTTTGATATGTAAATGTATATTTGTTTAGGTATGTATTTTGGGATAAAAAGGCGTTAACCTACAGCAGAGATTTCATACATCAATTCATATATAATATAACAAATTTTTGGTAGTCAGTGCATTGCACAGTGGAATGAAATGATTAATTTTAGGAATGTTAAGACAGATTATATCGGTTATGACATTTCTTTTGAATAAAATGTTGTCATAATACAATCAAATAAACCTTAAAAATCTCTATTAAAATATTGTTACTTGGGAATTTTACTTTGTTCTCCATCATTAACAATGTTATACCGGAGCCTTAGAAGTACTGCGTATAGAGCAGTAATTTATGCGCTTTTTATACAGATTCCTGACCAAAAGGTTCATATACTCTACTATTTAAGGAGTTGGGAAAATGGGAATTTTCTCTTCTCTGTTCAGTTAATGAACAGAGAAGAGACAGTGGCATACGACGATTTGTAGTCTCCGGTAAATTTTTGTATGATATATTGCAACGCTTGCAATCTGTGATCAGATGTCTCAGCGATTGATTAAAAACTAATTGGTTTTTTTACACAATTTTTGATAACCGCTTCCTAGCAAGGATGGTGTTACTTATGTTGCCAGAGTTGAACTGGCTAAAATAGCATAAATTCTTAGTAACGATAACGAGGACTCTCTAGTCGGTGGAACGCTTAGTTTCTGTAGATCTAAAATATAAAATTATTTTCTTCAAGAAGGTGGCACATTTTTGCTTTATTTTAGGATAAATATTAGAGGAAACATTTTCCCTCTGGCCCCATTAGAATTAGTAAAATTTTCAAAATGTCACATCTGACATGTAAGAGTGAACTATTTACTTTAAAGTGATTTTCGATATATTAAACCGATTAGAAATAAATACAATAAGGCTAATCTCAAAAAATAGGTTGTCTCAGATATCGGTCTATAACTTTTTTCATACGCAACCAATTTCACTAGTTTTAAAAAGGAAACTTCTGTGGCCGAATTTCGTTGAGCCTTGTCAATTACTGTGGATGTGAGAGTGCCAGCAACAGAAAGGCCTCCATTAAACGGAGTGACTATTTAATATGGTCCATTTACCAGGTGGTGGAGGGTAGAAGAAAGCTTACGGTCAACATTAAAGAAACCTAAATCAAGCCAGAATGCTACATTCGGGTTTACCGAATCTTTCACCACATGCATGCGTTTGTGATAAAGTGTATTTTACTACTTTGACTATAATTTAGGCCACTTTGAAGTCTGTTTGCTTTAATTAAAATCAAGTAAAGCGTATTTATGCCAAATTTGATGGAATTGAACCTGTAATAGATAAGAGAGTTTGTCAACAACAGACATATGAATGAACAGTCAGATAAATCTGATGAATCTACATTATTGGATCTTGTTTGATTCTGTCTTTGTGTTACAGGGGAAATAACAAAATAAATATACCTTGTGATCAAAATGTTAGGTCAAATATTGAAAACTGGTTGAATACAATTTAGAGAACAGCATTTCGCTTAAGTTTGCGTGGCCTTTCTGATATCTGTTTTGATCGATGCATAACTTCCTTATACACTACACCTCTAATCTGAAAACTGGAGCACTTTTTTAATGGGATCTTCAAGTCGTCCTCTATTTAAAGAAAATTATAGCAAATTTTTTATTACTTCTGTACGATATCATCTAGACTTTTTTATTAATTTTTATTGTATTAATTTTAATAAATGTCTTTGTTTTTATTAAACCCTTGATAATACTTTTACTTTTGTTGTGAAAACATCACTCTTTTATTTGTTCACAATTTTTGTAGAGTGAAAATCATCACTGAAAACCAAAGAAACTTTTGTTCAAATCTTTCAGTTTTTCTATGTTTTATATTTTGTTGTTTTTGTTTGCCACAATAAAACAAAATGTTGAAAACAATCAAACTAATGATCCACACTAACATAATGACTAAAGTTTTATTGTTTTATATAAACAGACATATACACATATACAACAACATAGACAGAAAAGAAATTACTGCATATATTTATGTGATTTTATAGTTTGTAACAATATTTCTTCTATTTTCTAAACAAACAAGTAAAAATGTAATCGTCGTACAAGCCCAATTATCAAATACCCTACATCACATTGTTGGTTGTATGAACAATTTATGAACGGGCCTCGTATAATTTTCAACAAATTATTATGATACTAATATTTTTGTGAAATTTTTTCGTTTTAACAGTAAATTTTTCGGAGGAATATTATAGACCGACCCTCGTATAATTTCACATAGCAGTTTTGGCTTATATTTATTTTAATTTTAATAAACATTAATACAATATGTGCGAATTATGACTTTCAAAGTGATATTTGGAAGGGTGGTTGTATGGTACCTATGAGAAATTATGGATCAATCAATGGATCTCGTATAATTTGGCAGATAATTTTAAAATATAATAAGAAATATTTTCGCAAAATTTGGTTGAATCGTGTTATACTGAGAAATTTTTTGAGCTAAGGACCCCTTTCCGAGAGGATGATCATAAAGAGTTTCAGGAGGCATCGTCTCTATAATTAAATAAAAGTACGTGCTTTGAATCTGAATCGAACGATATGCTTAAAAGTGGTGGAAAGACTATATTTTCTAGCCGTTGTACAATTCTGCACCACCTATGATGGTGTAGGGTATAACAAAATGACATTAAAACACCTTTTCAAAATCCAAGTTAAAACTCATCTAAAGGTAAAATATTTTAATGACAAAATGTTCACAATATTGAGAGAATGATTGAAGTAATATAAAGAAATATGTATATATGTGTGAGTATTTAAGATTGTATTGTGGTTACAAACGTTTCTATAAAATTAATAAATGTCATTATTTTAATGTGTGTCCGGGAGGTGTGTTAAAACATTAGTTTCAAAACAAGAACAAAAATAACACATAAAGAAAAGGTTAAAATTCTTATACATATACAAACACATACATTAACACAAACACTTTTACTTATAATATTAATACTTTTATGGTTCTTAACTATTTTTTGTTATTGTTTGCTTTTATTGTCTTGTCATTTATCATGTTTATTGCAGATGTATTTGTATGTTTGTTTGCTTGTTTGTTTGTATTTAGTTTTTAGCAGGTTTTTGTTGTTATTTTTATGGGCGGAAATTGAATTGTAGATCTTTTCTTTTTAATAAAACTCTTAAATAAATCTTTCTTTTTTTGCAATAACTGGCAAAATTGTATAAATAAATCTTAAAGAAGAAGAAAGTTCTATTAATGTGAAGCAATAATCTTGGCAAAAGTGAAACATTAAGTTTATGTTTCAAAGTGGTTAATTCTTTTTTCGGGGAAAAATTGCTTTTTGGTTTTAATAAATTATGGGCCAACATATATCTCTACCTATACACTTACATTTTGAGATATTACGGTCTTTTAATACAAATACAAAGAAAATAACTTTTATATTTTTCACCACCACGTAGGGGAATCATATTTGGAAACAAAAGATACATAAAAAATCTACATAAAAGATGATGGATCGCTGAGATTTTTCAAAAAAAAAAAAAAAAAATATTGTTAAAAACAAAAAAATCTGCTTTATCGAAAATGATACTCAATTAGAAGTTTCAGTAGAGGATGATCACCAAACAGTAGGAAATTTTTCAGATCATTAATAAGTGAAACATTTTATTAATTCTATTTTCTATAAAAAACGATCATTAGTTTATGATCATTATACCCTACACCGCCGACATGCAGTAAATTGTTATTACATTGTATCTTTAAATATATCGTTCGACTTTGAAGCATTTGAGTCAAATTAACGATATCCGATCGTCTGTTTGTCCTACTGCTGTTCGTGTAAACGTTTTTGTGAAACAGTCTAGGTTTCGCAATTTTTTCAATATCTCGATATTAAAAATTTAAAGTTTCGGCCTAAGGAAGAAGCCATTGAAATTGGCTATA
>PYHX02000494.1:66630802-66726542 GCA_004302925.2 Cochliomyia hominivorax
TGTTATGGTTGAACGTTTTATTATACAATTAATTTCTATTGGAAATTTGGTCTTTAAAAATATATAAATTTAGATCTTTCTTGATCGGACAGAAAGGCCTCCTGGGCATCTTTGAACGTTATGAAATTTATCGATTAAATAGAAAGTTCTGGCAGCAAAATGGGTATATTTTCATTTAAACTTTTTTTTTAAGAAAGAAAAAATATATTTCACATAAAATATTGTCAAGAACATGTGATCTCATCAATAAGGCAAACAAAAAGACTAAGAGAAAAGTCTTTTTTACTTTAAAAAATATGTACCGATAATTGCTCCTCATTAAAAACTTAAAAATTTGATTATTACCTTTGGTTAAGCCAAATTATTCCCAATATGAATTCTGAAGCACTTTCTGGATGGAAATATTTTTGGGTGATTGTGTCTACCACAAGTAAAATTTATTTGTCTAGATTTTGCGAGTTTTCTCCATATTAATTAGTTGTTTACTGGATAGAAGAAGTTATCTTCGAATTTGACTGGTTACAATGTTATGCTTTTGATTCTAAAATACTCAAACTAAGTTTCTACACTACACAAATATAACGAGTAAAATCTAAATCCAGGATCGAAGCCACCTTTTTCGAGCGGTTCGTTTGAAATGGTCGACGACTGATATATGTGCTATGAAGAACAGTGGGTTATATGGACCTTGAACATAGCCTTCCATATAATGGTTTGTGAAGCTTGAAGGCTTTTATGATATCTACGAGCACTGAGTTCAGCCGTTCATTAAAATGTTGTATTATAATGCGAAGAGTATTACTTTGGACAAAATCTTGCTGATCTCCCTACGTAATTTCCAGAATTTTATATAATAGTATTATGTAAGGAAATAGTTCCCGTAGAGCTTATTTTTCTTGAGACTGCTAATAGAATTATAAAAATGTGTAAATAAAATAACTGTAAAAGTATGATTTACATCTGATTTCATAAATATTAATGATCCAATACTAAACTCTCTAAGCTTCTCTATTTTAAACGTCAAGGTAACTTTACAAAAGAAATTTTAAATTTGATTACAAACAAAAACTATTTTCCTTCTTTGAATTAAACGTCCCAAATTAAAAAAACTTAACTTTTTAAAAGAAATCACCTTTTACCTAACCCAATAGAGATATATTAGCAATTTAGATATGAATGAGTAAATTTGAGTACAAATTGTATTCACTCAACAACTGAAGGATAAAAAGTGCCAAATTCCTTTAGTTTAAATACTTTTGATGTTTTATCCTAAAGGCACCTTTTGTCTATACAACAAACACATCATTCATTTACAATATCTCACACATGTATGTGTAGGTGAAGGTATTTATGTGAGTAGTTTACCAACTATATTTGTTTAGACAACACACTTACACATCTAAACACATTCACAAAGTCTTCAATAAATTAAAAATTGTCCTTTTGTTACAAACAGGACAAGGAGCGAGAGACAGAGAGAATTAAAGGGAGAGAGAAAGAGAGAGGCGTATTCAATGTTAATTTGATATGAGGGTCATTTGATATTAACAAACGATAACTTGATAACTTATGGAACGATTGTTCTTTTGTAACTGAAAATGAAATTTGTTTTTCAACATGTGTGAGTTTGTTTTCTTGGGGTAAATTTCTGGGGAAGAAATTTAACTGAAATTTATTAATAAAGTTTAAATTGAAAGGAGATTCTAAAAGGAAGTGGCATTTGAAGGAACGTTACGATAAATTCCCAATGTATAGAAAAATTTGGAGAATTTATCATTTTAAACAGACAATTTCGAAAAATTTTAAATTTATAAAAACTTTCTAAAATAAATTTGGGAAACGTTCGAAAATTCAATTAGAAAAATTGAGAATTTATCTAACACATTTTCGAAAAATTTAAATTTATAAATTGAAATTTTCGCAAATTTTCAATATAGTAATTGAGAAATTCTCAATTTGAGAAATTATAAATTCATTTTTTGAAAATTTTTTAAAATTGGTCATATTATAGCATAATTTTCTATCTTTTAATTCAACGAGAATTCACATATTTGTTTTTAAACTTTTCTTTATGCTTTTTCCAATTTATATTTTGGACAATAATCAACAACAATTTTCAAATAAAATCAAACAAATTATGAAATTAGTTTCTTTTATGTTGAATTTAAAAATTAATTGCTATTATTGTTTTTAAAAATTATAGAATTTAAATTTTCTTATAAAAATTGGAATTTACGTTATAAAATTTTCTTAAATTAGAAAGTTCCAAATTATATTTTCTAAAATACTTTTTTTAAGAAAGAATATATTTATAAATAAATTAAAATTGGAAACGAAAATTACTAATAGGACAATTAAATTTATCGCAAGATTATTCAATAATTCTACGCACTTTCTAGAATATTGGGTGATTTGATACAACGAAATTTATTTTCTATAAATTGGGAAATTAAAAAATTACTTCTTAAAGAAATCATTTTCTCAATTGAGATTTTAAATTATATGAAATAAATTGAGTCAAATTTTATACAATGGGAAAAGTCAAATTCTATAAAACTTTTGAGAATTTATCGAAAATTTTCTATAAATCAATTCATTTTTATCGAAAATTTTCTAAATAATTGAGAATTTATCGCAAATTTTCTATAAATTGGTTTCTATAAATTAAAATTTCGAAAATTTTTATAAATTTAAAATTTAAAGGAAAAATCGAAAATTGAGAATTTTTCTATAAATTGATTCATTTTATTAAAATTTTCTATAAATTGAATTTATCGAAAATTTTCTAATAAATTGAGAATTTTATCAAAAGTTTGTTTTTTCTATAAATTAGAAATTTTACTAAATTTGAAATTTATAAAATTTTCTTAAATTGGGAATTCTATAATTTCTATTTGGAGAATTTATCAAAAATTTTCTATAAATTGGAGAATTTATCGAAAATTAAATAGAAATTTTCGAAAATTTCTATAAATTTTCAATTTATTGAAAATTTTCGAGAAATTTTCAATTTATAAAAATTACGAGAATTAAATTTATCGAAAAATTTTAAATTGAGTAATTTATTGAAAATTTTCTATAATTGTAGTATCAATCTATAAATTGAGAATTTATCGAAATTTCTATAAATTGAAATTTATCGAAAATTTTCTATAAATTAGAATTTTCGAATTTTTATAAAATTGAGAATTTATCGAAAATTTTCTATAAATTGAGAATTTATCGAAAATTTTTCATAAATGAGAATTATTGAAAAGTTTATCTATCATTATTTTCTATAAATTTGAGAATTTATCGAAAATTTTTCTAATAAATTAATTTTTATCGAAGAATTTCTAAAATTGAAATTAAATAAAAATTTTTATGAAAAGAGAAGAAAATTAAAAATTTATTTAAAATTTTCTATAAATGAGAATTTTAATTAATTTTCTATTTTGTTAGAATTGAGAATTTTTATAATATCTAGAAAATTTTCTAAATAAAAATTTTTATAAATTGAGAATTTCAAATCAGAAAATTTTCTATAAATTGGGAATTTGATCGAAATTAAAAAATATAAATTAAATTTATCGAAAAAAAAAATTGAGAATTTATCGAAAATTTTCTATAAATTGAGAATTTATCGAAAATTTCTATAAATTGAGAATTTATCTATAAATTGAGAATTTATCGAAAATTTCTATAAATTGAGAATTTATCGAAAATTTTCTATAAATTGAGAATTTATCGAAAATTTTCTATAAATTGGAATTTATCGAAAATTTTCTATAAATTGAATTTATCGAAAATTTTCTATAAATTGAGAATTTATCGAAAATTTTCTATAAATTGAGAATTTATCGAAAATTTTCTATAAATTGAGAATTTATCGAAAATTTTCTATAAATTGGAATTTATCGAAAATTTTCTATAAATTGGGAATTTATCGAAAATTTTCTATAAATTGGGAATTTATCGAAAATTTTCTATAAATTGGGAATTTATCGAAAATTTTCTATAAATTGGGAATTTATCGAAAATTTTCTATAAATTGGGAATTTATCGAAAATTTTCTATAAATTGGGAATTTATCGAAAATTTTCTATAAATTGGGAATTTATCGAAAATTTTCTATAAATTGAGAATTTATCGAAAATTTTCTATAAATTGAGAATTTATCGAAAATTTTCTATAAATTGGGAATTTATCGAAAATTTTCTATAAATTGGAATTTATCGAAAATTTTCTATAAATTGAGAATTTATCGAAAATTTTCTATAAATTGGGAATTTATCGAAAATTTTCTATAAATTGGAATTTATCGAAAATTTTCTATAATTGGGAATTTATCGAAAATTTTCTATAAATTGGAATTTATCGAAAATTTTCTATAAATTGGGAATTTATCGAAAATTTTCTATAAATTGAGAATTTATCGAAAATTTTCTATAAATTGGAATTTATCGAAAATTTTCTATAAATTGAGAATTTATCGAAAATTTTCTATAAATTGGAATTTATCGAAAATTTTCTATAAATTGAGAATTTATCGAAAATTTTCTATAAATTGGGAATTTATCGAAAATTTTCTATAAATTGGGAATTTATCGAAAATTTTCTATAAATTGGGAATTTATCGAAAATTTTCTATAAATTGGGAATTTATCGAAAATTTTCTATAAATTGAGAATTTATCGAAAATTTTCTATAAATTGAGAATTTATCGAAATTTTCTTAAATTGAGAATTTATCGAAAATTTTCTATAAATTGAGAATTTATCGAAAATTTTCTATAAATTGAGAATTTATCGAAAATTTTCTATAAATTGAGAATTTATCGAAAATTTTCTATAAATTGAGAATTTATCGAAAATTTTCTATAAATTGAGAATTTATCGAAAATTTTCTATAAATTGAGAATTTATCGAAAATTTTCTATAAATTGAGAATTTATCGAAAATTTTCTATAAATTGGGAATTTATCGAAAATTTTCTATAAATTGGGAATTTATCGAAAATTTTCTATTAATTGAAAATTCTTCTATTTAAAGAAAATTTATCTTATATTTTCTCTTAATAGAAATTAATCGTCAATTTTCTTTTTATAGAAAATTTCTCGTCAATTTTCCCTTAATAAAAAATTTATCGAGAATTTAAGAAGAGATTCTTAATAGAAAATTTATCGTAAGTGTTTTCTTATTAAAATATTTATCGGAAATATTTTCTTATTCTGAAAGTTATCGGAAATTTTACTTAAATACAAAGGTTATCTAAATTTTTTCTAACTCCCAGTTTGTTGCAGATTTTTTTATAAAAAAAAAAAAAAAATGCAAAATTGAACAGAAAATTATAAAAAGAGTTGTTTTCCTTCATTTGAGCTAAAATACTAGAATTTCTTTCCGATTTTAGTTAGAATAACTTTTGCTGTAAAATTTCAAGCCTTATTGCATTTTCCGGAAACTAGTTTGTAGTTATTTCTTTTTTCTCTTTTCCAGTTATAAGGAGTTGCTTTATTTACCTTTTTTTGTATTTATAGCAATCATTTGTGATTTGTTCTTTTATAAAGTTTTGATTTTTTTCCAAAATAAAACTTTAAACGAGAGTTATATAACAAAAAATTGCAGGAAGTTAAGTCTCTTAAGTGTTTGTTTGTTATGTTCTGTGATTGTATATGTTAAGGTACGTGTTGGTTCTGCAGAGATACAAAAGATATCCTTTACGTTGTGGAAGTTTTTTCATTAGTAATTTTTATTTAAATTCAAAAATAAGGATTCTTTAGGAAATAATTTGATTCTTGTCCTTTTATTTAAACAAAGTTTAGTAGATAATTTGTGATATTTAATTTCTTCCCGTTTTTGAAATTATTTAAATCGTTTTTTCTTAGAAATCCTTATATTGTGGTAATTTCTTGATTTTCGCCTTTTTTGGAGCAAAAAAAAATTCTTCTTGAATCATATTAACTTCCAGATATTCTTATTTTAAAATTTTAATTTCCTTTTGTAAATTTTTATTTCTAAAAGAGGATTCATAATTAAATTTAAATGCATTCATCACTTATTTGTGCCTTTTTCTGTTTTTTTTTGTCATTTATTAATACCCTTTTTCAAGTATTTTATTATTTTGTCAGGTGTTTATTTAAATTTCGATAAATTTTATTTAAAACTAATTCTTTGTTATACCCTACATCACCGTAAGTACAGAAAAAGTGACGTCAGACCCATCTTTATATATACCGTTCGATTCAAAATCACTTTCTGAGTCGATTTAACGGTGGCCGTCTGTCTGTCCGTCCTGCTGTCCATATAAACGTTGTGAACAGTTTACAGGCCGCAATTTTTAAGATATCTGAATGAAATTTTTGTTATCTCTGCTTGAAGCCTATTGAAGTTGACCCCGTTCGGTACAATATTTCAGGTATATCCCATAAAATTATCCTCCCGGAATGAGGTTTATGTTAATAAAAGTGGTAAATATGAAGCGATTTTAATGAAATTCGCCAGAAATAGGTCTTATAATATTCTAAACTTATGAACCAATTTATACGAGGGTTGATCTATTGCTACATTCCTCACAATCGGAGGCTAACATTATTGAATGAAATTTCTAAACTTATTTCCAAAATAATAATTTAATTTGTAAAACTTCTTTAAAAAACTTAAAATATCCTTTAAATCTCTTTACAACGTATACTTAATATTTAATTTCAACTAAAAAAATATCACTCATACGTGTTATTGTTTTTTAATTAAAATATTTCATTTAATTCAATTTAACATTATTTGCCTAAAATCAGGTAAAAATAGAAAATTAATTTATATTATACTTCCACACTTAATCCTATTTACCTTTCAATTATTATAGTTTTTTCTTCATTCTCTCAATTTGTAATATCAATACAAGTTTTAGGAAATTTGTATTTTTTTTCTATCGAAAACTAACTTAATCCTCTTTTGTAGTTTACTTAATACTTCTGTAGTTTACATAGTGATTTTGAGGAAGAAAAGAAAAAGCAAATTAAATCTTTTATTCTGACATCTGGAACACCAAAATAAAATACAAAAGTAAAAGGAAAGAAATGACATAAATAAAAAAAACAGTTTCAAAAGTTTTTTTTATTATTATTATGTTAAACAAGAGAAAAAAATAATAAAATTGTAGTACCAAATAGTAAAAATATGGGAAAATACTTTGTAAAAGGAAAACGTTCTATTAAACTAGAACCGACCAAATTTTCTAAAAAAAAAAAAAAAAAAAAAAATAGAATTTTCAAAAATTGCAAAATAAGGGATTTTTGAAAAAATCTCCCAAAATGAAATATTAATCAACATTAAGAAAGATTGAGAATTTATCGCAAAATTTTGTCTTAAATGAAAATTTATTGCGGATTTGCTCTTGAAGGAAAGTTTTTCGAAGATTATTTCAAACGAACATTTGATTCTCTTAGCTGATCGAAAATTTTCTCTTAATAGAAAATTTATCATAATTTTTTTCTTAATAGAAAATTAGAATTAATTGAAAGTTGTCGTAGATTTTCTCTCTACAGAAAATTTATCGTAGATTATCTCTATATAAAAAAGTATCGCAAATTATCTCTTAACAAAAAATTTATCATATTTTTTATTTTAATAGAAAACTTATCAACAAAAATTTATTATAATTTTCTCCTAAAGGAACATTTTTCGTAAGTTTTTTCGTAATCAAAAATTTTTCGTAATTTTTCTCAAAAACGAGGTTTTATCATAAGTCATCACTTGATAAAAAAAATTTGTCAAAATATTCGAAGACTTTTAGTTGTTATTTTAAAGATTCTTTATTTCTACAATAAAAAATTTAAGTATTTTGTATTTTAAGTTCATTTACCCTAAATTATAATCTAATAGTGGAACTACCCATATATGTGTTCCTATATTTACATAACAACACACCTATCACACTTAGCAAAATGTGTGTGTAAGTATGTGCTTGTATGTGTTTGTTAAATATCTTGTGAATAGGAAAATCTCTTTTGATGTTTGATATTAAATACAAATGTCTTAGTGTTAGTAGATATTTTTATGTTTATAGTTTAATAAAATAGTTTTTGATATTTTCTCTTTTATTAGGGCGTTACCTATAGAATATTTAAAATTAAGTTAGACATTATAGAGGAGAAAATGCATTTCCATGTGAAAAGCGTCACCCTAATATCAGCTATTATCTTAATGTTTATTTGTATTTGTCTTCAAATAAATATTAATATTTAAAGTTAATAAAAATACTAAAAACAATAAAAAGTTAACAGACAAAAAAAGGACTTTATATACTAAAAAAATTATGTTGACACAAGTTGAAATAACGCACATGATAACGCACGTGTATGAAGTTACATGCATCGAAATAGGGGATAACTTCAAGTGATATTCCATTTTTGGGTTCCTATCAAAGCATTTCTTTGGTAGCAATTCCAGAAAAAATCACTCCTTCGGCTCTTAAAAGGTTCCCTTATCATCCATCGCACTCATCCATCCATGTTTTTCTAATTCAACTCCAGACATTAATCAAAGGTTTTCCATAGGTTTTGTCTTTGTCTTTAATTATTATCTATTCAATCTGCTTGTAATTTTTTTTACCATATTTTCAGGTTGCATAAATCTTAAATGAAAGAAATACCTATAAGTGGAATCCTGACTTATAATTCTGTACGATTTAAAAGATGATTTGCTGCTATACGTACCGATGTCAAAGATCATCGCAACCGATGTAGTAATACGGTAAATTTTGCTGTACCGACCCGTAATCACCTTTCTCCAGTGTCTTTGCCATGAATATATATTTAGTATAAAAAAGTTAAATCGATTCATAATATGATTTTGGATCGATCGGAACCTTTAAAACTATTTGATTAACTCTCATAAATATCTGATAGACTAAAGGGTGCACCGATTTCAACTAACGCATGGATAGGAGAACATGGTTCAATCAGTTTTCGATCTAGAATTTATACGCTTGAGTCTTGGATGAAAATTTTAAAATTACTTTTATTTGGTAAAATTATGAAATTCTGTAAATCTCCCTGGTAAAAGGGAGTAAATCGACAAGAAGGAATTATCTAAGACCCAAAAAATTATATATATTCTTACGTCAAATCAAAATCTAGGTTGAATGTCCGATTTTAATAGTCAGGTTATTTGTTATTGTGTTAAGAAGTTTTCTATTTTAAACCAGGCATATTGATGAAATACCAATAAAGACATAAACCGATATCTGAGACAATCTCAAAATTAAAATTTTCCAATTTTTTTTTTATAAAAAGTAATTACACTTCCAAGGAATTTAACCAAAATAGACAAACTATATAAATTTCAATTTAAAATTAAAAGTCTAAATCGGATTAATAGAAAAATATTTATAGGGTAAAATATATAAATTTTGGATACCCTCCATATAGATCACCTTTTTAAATATAGTTATTTATATAATTTGATACGAGGTTCCTTCCCGGAATATTGATTTCAGATTATTAAATTCTTAAATATAGACCAATTCCATTTAAATTTGACATAATTATTTTCTAAATGCCTTTGGTAAATAGATATATTGATATATATTTGGTCATTAGGTTCATATAAGGTCCCTTACCGGAATAGGGTTTTAAATTTATAAGATAAGGGTTTTAAGTATTCACTAAAAAGTATTCAGTTCTATATATTCCGCAAGCGCTGACTTTTTTTTAATTTCCAATGCGTTTTCCTTCCATAGATTTTGAATGGATGGAGATATTAAAATTTTACATAGGAGGATTATAAGTTACTTAAAGGGTAGTGGGTGGCTTCTATAGTTGATCAATATTGATTTTTTGAAAATTAAAAAATATTTATGATATAAGAAAAAAAGTGTATGCCGGTAATCCTTGCAAATATCTTTTAAGGCTGAATATGGCCTTAACTGCTTTTAAAACCGATAAAATTCGAAATAATACTGCTGCAAGAATCATACAAAATATATATAGATATAGACATATAATACATATAAACAATAATGGACCAAACCTTTAACCAAATAATATTATAATAAAAATATGAGTTTAATGTACTTCAAGGTGATATTCGGAAGTGGAAGATGTATTGCAGCTGCGAGGAATATTGGGTCTATCGTCCCAAACTTTATTTAAAAAGCTTAGTGAAATAATGGACTCATCAAAATAGTGTTACATTCCATCAAGATATCTTTAAAACTGCATCCTACATTTTGATCACAAGATCCACAAGGATTGCCAGTCAGAAAAACGGTGATCGCTGAACCGATTCAGAAATTCTTATTCTGAGTATAAAGTTTAAAAGAGGAGATAACACTAATTTCTGCAAATCTGCGCAACTGACACTAACCACTTATGGTAATGTAGGGTATAAAAATGATTAAAAAATAAAGATGATGGCCATCGTTAAAATGACTAAAAAATTGATTTCGAGCCGGACAATATACTAAAAAGTAGGTATTATTCCATTCTACTGTTACATCAGCACAAACACAAAAACCCCAATCACCTACGGTGATGTAGGGTATAAAAATATAAAACACCTCTTTATAACTTAAATTTTTTTCATTTTGATTTTTGTTTTATTTTTTACATATATTTTTGTTTTTGTAGTCATATTTTTATTTATCCACGTTTTTGTTATGGGCCACACATAAACTTTTGACGATGTGTTAACATAAAAAATGGCAAAATATGCTTGTAGTCATAAATTTGTTTGTAAGTTTTAGTACAACAACAAAAATGCAAAAATAGACTCAATTCATTATATACTTTTATGTAAACATACACACACATTCACACAGATATGCAAAATTAAATTTAATATATAAAAAAGTATATTAAACACATATATAAAGTATTATATATCAAGGTATTTAGATATACAATTGTAGGTACAGTGAAGGAGAAAATAATTGAGAATACTATATTCGGCTTTATTGAATCTTATCTATCCTCCACTAATTATATTTTTCAGAAATTTGCAGGAACTAAAGATATTGAAAAATCCGGTACCGGCTTTTATGGGCAGCCCCATTCTTAAGGTCATTCTGCTGTTCATCAAACATTTTAATATGAAACAGATTATTACAATTATTAGCTTCAATCTATAAGGATAAAACCTATTTCCGGGATTGGGGCTCTAAGAATAACATTAAACTTTTCATAAAAAATTAAAAGCTTTTTTCACTATTGATTAGATTTTGAACTAAAAATTCGTTTTCTTTTTACTGAAAATCAATTTCACAAAAAAAAATCAATTTTTTACAAAAAATTTACTATTTCAATAAAAAGTAAAATTTTTCACAAAAAAGTTTAAATTTTCATTTCACAAAAACTTAATTTTTTCACTGAAAGCAAATTAAAAATTCAATTTTTCAATTAATTTTTTTTTTTTTTCACTAGTTAAATTAAATTTTTATAAAATTTTTAAGTTCAAATTTTCACTAGAAATTTATTTTTTTTAATAAATCAAATTTTTCACTAAAAATCGAATTTTTATTAAAAAAAATCAATTTATATTTCAATTAAAAAAATCTCTTTATTTAAAAATGAAATTTTTCAAAAAAAAAAAAAAAAAAAAAATCCTCGAAAAAAATCAATTTTTCAAAAAAAAAAAAAAAATAATAATAAATAAATTTTCACTAAAAATTCAATTAAAAAAAAAAATAAGTTTTTCACTATAAATTCAATTTAAAAAAAATTTACTAAAAATTCAATTTTTCAAAAAAAATAATAATAATAATAAAAATAACATAAAAAAATAAATTTTTCACTAAAAATCGGATTTTTCTTAAAAACAATTCTATTATCGAAAAAAAAAAAAAAAATAATTTAAAAAAAAAAAATTTTCTCTAGAGCAAGTGCTATTATTTTTTCGCCACTGTTCTTTATTAACATATGTTTATTTTTTTTTTTTATTTATTTTTTTTAACAAATCAAATTTTTCACTAAAAATCGAATTTTTATTAAAAAAAATCAATTTATATTTCAATTAAAAAAATCTCTTTATTTAAAAATGAAATTTTTCAAAAAAAAAAAAAAAAAAAAAAATCTATTTTTCAAAAAAAAAAAAAAATAATAATAATAATAAATAAATTTTCCACTAAAAATTCAATTAAAAAAATAATTTTTTCACTATAAATTCAATTTTTCAAAAAAAAAAAATACTAAAAATTCAATTAAAAAAAAAAAAAAAATTATAATAATAATAAAAAATAACATAAAAAAGTAAATTTTTCACAAAAAATTGGATTTTTATTAAAAACAATTCTATTATCGAAAAAAAATAATTAAAAAATTTTTTTTCTCTAGAACAAGTGCTATTATTTTCTTCGCCACTGTTCTTTATTAACATGTGTTTTTATACAAGTAATTGTAAGTAAGTAATCTAAAATAAACAAACAAACTTTGCTTTTGTTTCCCTCATTTTTTCCCGTTTAATGTTTTTGTTTTATTTATTGTGGCAACAATGGAATTTGTTTAAGACAAACATTTTTATGAATTTGATTATGATTATTTTTAATGAAAATTTATATGATTTTATTATTATTTTTTTGTACTTTTGCATTTTATTTTGTTTAAATAAGCAGCACAAATTATTGCTCTTATGCCCCTCCAAAAGAGGGGGAAGCAAATTCAAACCAAAAAAAAACGAAGGGAAACGTTGGTTTTTTATTTGGCTGAAATCAAAATATTTTATTAGGGTGCGAATGAATAAAAAACATATTTAAATAATATTAAATCAAAATAAATAATATCAAAAACAAGTTCGAATGCTATACGCCGCAATGCCGAAAGTTCTTTACCCTCCACTACATATGCGTATGAATTAAATTCGCATACATTATATAAAAGGAACATTCAGTGAGTAATAAAATCAGTTAGATTTTTAGCTATAACTTTATTATACCGATTTCCATAACGTTTGGAGTGGTAATGAAGTACATAATGTTTTGTTCCAATTTGTAAATTAATAGTTTACAATTTTTCGAAAGTTTTTCACTTGAATTAAAAGTTTGCTTCAGATATCAGTCTATATCATTTAACATACTGAACCGATTTTGCTGATTTTAAATAGAAAATTTATCAGGACTATAAAAAATACTCAGGATGAATTTAATATATCCACTTTACCACTTGTGATGTTGAAGGGTGTAGAAACAAACCAAACAAAAGAAAAGTTAGCGTTTAATATGTGATGCCTCACATATGTGCACAAACGTTAATAAATTCATTTGCAAAAAAGTTTTCTTTACTGGTTTTTTATTCATAAATTTCATCCAGAAACAGAATTTATGACTTAATCCGAATGAAACGCAATGAAGACGAGAAAGAATTGTATATTCCTTTAAGCCGGACTATGTAATACCCTACACCACAATATTGGCTATAAATGGAAGTTACAAAAAATAGTCTTCTTAAGTGTGCAGTACATTCTTTGACACTTACATTTATGTGAAATGTATGCATTTCAGAAAGATATTTTTCTGGAGGGTTATATGCAATTTAAAAGAAATGCTGGACCGGTACTCGTGTAATTTCACACATCCATTTTGATTTATAAATATCTTAATGTAACTAATGTATATATATCTTAAAGTAAAAATAATGAACCGATCCTGACATAAATTAAGTTTAAGAATACTATGAACATAAGTTTACCAAATTTCATTCAAAATTACTTTATGTTTAGGATTTTATGAACTTAAAACCTCCTTTCGGGATGATATTTATATGGGAGGTACCTGAAATATATATACATATATATCTCATATTGTGTATGTCTCAAAAATTGTGACCTGTAGAGTGTTAACAACGTTTACATGGACAACCGGGCTGACAGACAGACGGACATTATTAAATTGACTAATAAAGTTATTCTGAGCGAAACAGTACACGTAAAGGTGTGCGTATCAGCATTTTTTTCTGTATGTTACACACATTAGCATAAACGCATTATACCCCAACCACCTTCGATGGTGTAGTATATAATGAAAGTGAAATGATATTTTTGTATTTTGGGTGAAATGTGACAAGTGAAATCGTATAAAAGTTAATAATTCTATGAGGTATAAAAATGTTTCACAACTCCAACGATTAGATAAATATATTCAGTAGTTAAATGTTGAACAGATTTTAATAAAATGTTTTCTTAAATTTATGCCCAAAACCGCAAGTAGTTTTTATGTTTTTTTTTTGTTTTTCGAAATGTGGGGGGGGTTCGTTTGATTGAAATTAATTTATGAATGAAATAAATTAAATAAATATAAATATTTATTATACAATTTGATAACGTTAACATTTTGGAAAGATGCTCAAAATATATATGTTTATATTTATCAGAATATTATCAATAATTAACCAAATAATTATAGAATAAAGATGAACACTTTTGGGCACAAATTTATGAGGACATGGAAAGAATATGCACTGTTCAAAAATATCAATCATAACAGGTGTGAAAAATTCAATTAAATTTTACAAACATTTTTATATAAAAAGACAAATATCTAATTTGGTGAAAAATGAATTTGGCGTTTCAGCAATGATGTTCCGCATCTTTAAATTCCTCATTTTTAAAACTCTTCGACTGATGAGGTCTCCCTTATGTTCTTAGTTAATATAAAAGTGGCTGACGGTCAATACAATACGCATTGTGCTGGAACTCCCAATAGTCATTATATTCAGGAGTGAGATGGAAAAATTCTTAACATACATAAATGTTAATAAAAACGAAACCACAAAACTTACATATTAATTTTATTTCTTTGAAATTTTATTACAATTAACAAATATAAAAATTTAAACATTTTTATATTTTCCATTGCAGTGATAAAATTTTGAACCTTTTTGGGAAACCTTCCATTAACGTTTTTACAGTGTTTTCTGTCACTTTCCTCCAACAAGTTGTTCACCTCCGTTTAAAATCTGGTACATAAACCTAATATCATTCCACTGGCCTTAACTCCAGACAGTTTGGAGAACTTACCTATCTTGTTACAAATACCACATTAATGTTTTTGTATCACTAAAGAGCTTATTTAATTAAGTGAAAGGATGCCAAATCTGGCCAAAGATATATGGTTACATTATGAAGTCTTTTGTAAACTTTCCTTGAAGTAAATTTAGATATTTGTAGAGCCCGGTGAAATAAATGACTGGCTTCTTTTGCCTCAACTGACTATCAATAAGTACAGGAAAATTTCGAAAGCTTCTGAGTCCTAAACATTTCTTCAATATTCCCTCAGCAACATAAAATTTTTTTCCAGAAATCTTGACTTCAATTTTTGTGCTCCGTTTTGGCCTCTAAATTTTTAACAGCCTTCTGTCAGGAACCTTTTTGGTCTTGTGTGTTTTTAAACCTGCATTAGCTTTAACTTTTTATACCAAATAGTCTAAACACTTACCTTACCGGTCCGCTTTCCTACCGGATGTATTGGAAGTTGAATTGAAAATGCTTTAATTTCTTTGGCTTTTGAAACATCATATCGACCATTTATTTTATCCGAACTAGGCTTTCCATCATAGGATAAGTTCCACCGGTACCTTTGAATGCTTGGTCAACTTTATTTGTTTACAAAGCTTACGTGACCCAAAGGAGATTAAATAATAATTAATAAATGTAGTGTGATAAGAATTTTTTAATCTCACTCTTTAAGATTCTATTTTATGGAATTTCAAATTATTCCTTCATGACGTTTTATATAGAATGACCAAGTTATTGTACCCTTTAACAGTACTTGTAAGGTATAAAAAAGCTTGGAAACAATAAAAGATAAGTCACACTTGCAAGCATATTTTTGAAATTAAATGAGAACCTAAAATTGCGTCTCTGTGAAATCCAAGTTTCCAAAGTTAACTTCAATATGATAAGTTATGTGCAAATCCATCCAACCAGTTTAAACTTACAAGTTTATTTTCACTGTGCGATGTTATAAAATGAATCATGTTACGGTAGATAATCGATGGAAACAGATGGTAATCAGATAAAGCAAAGGTCTGGATCCAATTAGTTTTTGAATAGTCCCGTGAACTGTAGACGATTGCTGTCATCGTGGATTATTGTCATATCAGGTGTGGTAGAATGTTCCATAACTTGTATGAACCGTAAGGTATCCACATTTCAACAAGAGAAGCAATGCGATATTCTTACAATTTAGTTAGGACTTATTCTTCTTCAAATCAATAAAAATTGCTATAATAATTCCACCTTTTGCGAAATAATAACGTTGAAATTTCATTCTCATTCATTTTAATTATAAAAATATTTAAATTAAATTAACATTAATTTTAATTAATATCATTAAGTACAAAATAGAAGTAGAATTCACTAAAATTTAACACATAATTAATTAATATTTTATTCACAGGAAAACTATTAAATTTTATTGACGCAAAGGGAATTTCAATTCAAAAAATTAAACGCTAATTTGCGCAATTTGTGAGTGACAGTTATGGAAACAAAAAAAGTTTCATACGTTTTTCTTTTCTTAGAATTATAATGATGCTATAATTATGAAAATTGCTATAAAATTTTAATAAGTTAAATTTTGTTTAAATTGCGCTGTTTTCTAAAATTCCCCTTGATAAATGTTTTTCCAAAAACGCATTTTGTGGCACTTAGTTCACTAAGTTCACAAAAGCAAAACTTGCAATGAACTAATTTTAAGAAATTTAATCAAACTTCATACTTGTTTAGAATCTTAGAGAATGTAAAGGTTAATTTAGGTTATAATGTGATGTTATGTATGAATTATTTTCATTAGGGTGAACACAAAATTTTCACCAAAAATGAGAATTCAATTAAAATCGAAAATTTCCATAGAAAAACAACTAGATTACGAGGAAAGTGAAGCCTCCAAAGAAATTGGATTTCTGCGTGCCATCGAATCACGAAAAAGTGTTAACGCAAAGATCGTTAACAGGCGCAAACGGAGAATTTTGCATCTAGAAAAGAGATAAAGGCGTATAATTATGGATAATGCATTCAGGAAACAGAACAGGCCGATTTTAAAGCCCATGAGTTCACCAACGACCATGTAAACAGCTTACGAGTGATCGCAGTAGAGTCCATGAATTAGTGATCGCCATCCATACTTTATAGACTTCGATGAATTTTTTGACAGGCTCTAAAAAATTAAATTTTTCACAGAAATTCAAATCTTTAGCTTAAAATGTTATTTTTTCCCGAAAATTTAATTTTTCACGGGAAAGTCGATCAAAGTGAAAAATTATTTTTTTGACTAAGAAATTAAATTTTCACCAAAAACTCAATTTTCACTAAAAAATTCAAATTTTTTACCAACTTTTCACTTGATATTTCGTTAATAATTAAATTTTCGCTAGAAATTCAATTAAAAAAAAAATATTTTTTAAAAAGTATATTTTCACTAAAATTTCAATTTTTTATTCAAAAATATAGTTTTTAAAATTTATACTAACAAATTAAATTTTTCACTAAAACAATTAATTTAAAGTTGAAAATTAAATTTATAAGTAAAATTCAAATTTTCGCTCAAAATTCAATGTTTCAATACAATTTTTTTATAAAAAATTAAAATTATCATTTTCTACCGTAAAATTAAAACTTTCACCAAAAAATTAAATTTTTCACTAAAAACTTAAATTTTTCACGTAAAACTCCAATTTTTAAAATTTTCACAAAAACTAAAATTTTTCGCAAAAAGTTTAATTTTTTACAAAAAAAAAAAAAAAAAAAAAAAAAACATCAAAAAATATCAATTTTTTTACTAAAGAATTCAATTTTGCATTAAAAATAAAATTTTCACTAAAAAATCTAGTTTTCATAAATAATCAGATTTTCACTAATAAATCAATTTTTCAATAAAAATACTTCACTTTTTTCTATTAAAAATAACATTTTCTACTAAAAAATCTATTTTCCACTAAAAAAATTCAATTTTTTACTAAAAATTTAAGCATTTCAATAAAAAATAAACTTTTCAAATTTTCACTTAAAAAAATCGATTTTTCATAAAAAATAAATTTTTCACTAAATACAATTCATATTAAATATTTCAAAAATAAGTATCATCATAAGTATTAAAACCACATACTTAAAGATACTAACACACATTCATTTATAATAAAACATTAGCTAATTGAATATAAAATTTTATGAAAAAACCCCAAAATACATTTTTGTTTTTATTACAAAAATGTTTTGAGTAAAAAATTTATTTTGAAAATTGAAAGAAAAAAAGAACGGAATTGTCACAAAATTTCCTTTAAATCGTTTAACATAAAATGTCAACAGACGTGATGTTGCATTTTAAATGTCTCCCTAAAGATATAAAATACACAAATTATGCGACTATATAATACTTATTATGTAAACACACACACACACACATACACCCACATATACATAAGTGTTATTATATTACTTGCATTCAACATTTCATAAACTTACACTTTATTATAGAGAAATTTTGCACAAAACGCTACAAAAGCAACAACAAGTTAAATACATTTATGAAGATTACATGAATTTTTAAACAGATTTCGTTATAAATGTCATACGAATGTCATGAGGGTAATGTATGTGTGTATCTGTGAGCATATAGATAATATGTAATAGTATACATGAATGTGTGTGTGTTTATATGCCATAAGGTATGTAAACAAGTGAGTTTAATTTATTAAACAATTTTATGAAAATCACTGAGATAATCAACATTAAATTTTGAAAATTTGTTGATAAATTATAAACGTTTGTTGTCAATTTGATGGGAACCAAAATTAAAGTATAAAATACATTTAAGAGATTTTTTTTTGGAGAAGAAATTTTAGAATTTGATATTTTAAACCTCCCATGAGAGTCAAGAGATCCTATAATAGTTACAACCTATTCGTTTGTAGGTGGTTAGGATAATATGAGTTTTTTGCAGATATTTGTAACGGACAGAACGGAAATAGTCCATTTCTAATTATTAACCGAATTAACCATGTCCGTCCGTCCGTCGGGCTGAGTGTCTATTAAAGCTTGTTCGTACGAGTTGCAGGTTTGAAAATTTTTGAAGAACGACATTTATAATTTCTTATGATCCATAATTTCCAATATTTCATATAGAACCTATACAAATGTCCCCTTGGAATTTTTTGAATAAAATACTCGAGATGTTTAATTGTGAGGGTTACCGGCTACTCCCCTGATCACATAGAAGTCTGTATTCCTGTGAATCAATTCCGTAACATATCAACTTTGATCATTTGAAATAACATAAGGAATAATCTAACAGTTCAACACTTTTACAAAAAATCAATTTGGAAACATATTGGTAATCCTTTTTCGGGATTTCATTCCATATTTAAAAGTTTTTCGGTTGTGGTTTATACTTAGTTAACAGATATATTCGCGTAAACCAATTGGATTAAAAACTACCGATTTGGATATTATGATATTATAAGTCCAGATCCTGAACAACATTAAGTGGGCAGATAGAATTTTCGGAAATAAAACTTAAAACTTATATCGGTTCTTGTAGGTTTGCAGGAAGTTTAACATATTGCTTGCACAAGAGTACAGCATTACAACTATGGGAGTTCTATGTCTCCATGGGAAAATTTCCAGGGGTGCAAAATTAGGTACTCCGAACGTGGTAAAAAATTGTGAATTTTTTTACCATCCTATGGCCATTGGTTATACACATATGGTTATTTATTTCAATTTTCAAATTAATTGCATTTTAAGTTTACTTTCAATATTTTACAAGAGGTTAAGTCATTATATTTTAGATATATATGCTCGATCTTATTTAAGTTCCCTTGTATTCTAAAAATCCAAAATTAGGATTTTATTCTAAACAAAAAAGTACTTAATTTGCACACTTATTTGCACACTTATGTCTCCATCCATGGAGCCGCTATTTGGACCGAGCTCCAAAAATTATAATCCTTCACTCTTCTTCTATCATTGTGTTATGTTTCATTGAAATCCACTTAGCCCAGATCTGTGTGTTTAAATAATATAAACAATGTCATTGATTTTCCGGTTTTCATTCTAGATGAGGAACTTTGGCATGGATAAGAACTCTCTTGCTCCGAAAACTTCTCCCTAAATTCAAATTCTATGCAAAAGTACATATTTCCTATAACATCAATAACTTCATTCCACGACCATTTAGAATCCTATTAATTTGCAGAAGTATCCTTATCAACCATATCAAGGATTATAATAAATTTATTGAAATGAAGTGTTAAATTCTGTTGTTTTCTCTTTGGCTTTATATGAAATCCTCTTGTATTCAAACTAAAATACAATTTCGGGATTCACAACATAATTAGAAATCTTATTCTTAATACAAAGTTATGATTGTAAACTTATTGTATTTCCTTAAGACGTTTCAAGAGAGAATTTAGTGTTTTGGCAATAAATTTCCATAAAACATAGTTATTAAGTGGGTCTACTCGTAAATACAAATCTAATGAAATATTGACACTTTTGGTCCATTTCCACACAAACACTCTCTTTTCTCTCTCTCTCTTCTTTACACTGGTAGTTGTGTATTTGAATTAGGGAAAAACAAGCATAATTTGTTTGCTCATTTTCCGGGAGAACGTCTTATCAACTGTGACCACTATTTGCTTTTAATAAAAACCACCTCCCCCTCCCCCCTAGAAAACTAAATATGGACATTTAAATGCGAAAAAAACAACAATCCCGGAAAACAGTGGAAATACCGAAAAACTGAAAATAAAAAACTAAAATGAAATTTATTAAATGAACGTGACATTTTCATTTTTAAGAGAGAAAAAAGTAACTAAAAATCGGATTTGTTTTTTTTCTTCCTCTTGCTTTAGTCCTTATTTTAGGTTTAAACACTTATTTCATTAACTTTAAGGCAAAATTTACCGCATTATTGAGATTTGTTACTTTGTGGTTAGATATTTGTGGCCAATAAACAAAAAATGTAACTAATTTATAAAAAGTGGTCAAACGCACGCACACACACATTTTCATGGAATAAAATTAATAAGGAGTGAGATTAAAAAAATCTTAACACCCGTTTTTCATTAAAACTTTTATATGATATTTTTTATGTGTTTAAAATGAGTAACCGGAGTGCGTACTAAAATTAATAAATATTTTCAACAAAACCCAACTTGTTCCTAGAAGAAGTTAACCAAGGATTCTCTAATATTTTTAAACAGGTTCTGTTAGAAGGAATGGTTCACATGATGTTTCTAAAGC
Organism: Cochliomyia hominivorax; assembly: GCA_004302925.2. Taxonomy (NCBI): domain Eukaryota; kingdom Metazoa; phylum Arthropoda; class Insecta; order Diptera; family Calliphoridae; genus Cochliomyia; species Cochliomyia hominivorax. The sequence continues at coordinate 66,652,012 of PYHX02000494.1, forward strand.
CAAATTATTGGCTTTAGAAACATTTTACATTCGGTAGGAAAACGTCCAGATTAGCTTAGTAATTGAACTAGAGTGACAGGAATGATCCTCAAAAATTCAGAGGCCAAAACAAAGCACGGAAATTGTTTTGGCCTCTGAATTTTTGAGGCCAAAACAATTTCATAATGGTTGATGAAACGTATGTATTGGCTTCCTGGCTCAAAATTTTATGAAACTGACTCTCAATGGAAATTTGAAGAAATTTGTAGAACTCAAAAGCCTTAAAAAATTGCAAAAAAGTTCTTAGTATGGCAGATATTATGCAGTTACACCAAAGAAACCAAAAATTTGTAACAACGGGCTCTATAAAAACCGAAATTTACATCAGAGAATGTTTACAAAAAACGCTGCTTCACTTCAAAAGACTTCGTAATGTGTCCACTTACTTTTGGCCTGACTTGGTGTTCTGTTACAATGGTAAACAAGGCCATGTGTGCTATGGCAAGTGGAGAAATATTAAGCTCGTTTTAAAAAAGAATTCATGAGCGCTAAAAATGTGTGCAAAGTGTTGTAGATTTTAGACGGAAATGAACTTTCTGTTCGAGGAAAGTGACTGAAATTACTATAAAATAATTTAATGCAAGTTCATCATTAGTGATCTGTAAAAATATATATATCTTTTTAATTTTAATAATAACTAGATTTTACCCGGTGCGCATTTCTGTACATAAATTCTTTCTCAGTCACCTGATCACATTTTATATTTGTCCAGTAAAACTGTTCCATGGGAAAGTAATCTGAATACTTTCTTTCGATATCCAATAATCTATACATGTATGTTAAGAATTTTTTGATCTTACTCCTTACATACATGCTTGTATGTGTGTGAGCAAATTACCATACAAATAGAACATTAAATAACATCTTAAATACAAATCTATACACTTATGTTGCCTTTTTTGTGAAATAACTTTTATTCTCAAAAGGATGCTATTTTGTTGAATGGTTGTCGTTGTTGTTGTTTTAGCTTTTATTTTCATAATGTTTGTTGTTGCTATTGTTGATTTTGTATTTCTGTTTGTGTTGGTTTTAATAAATATTTTCATTTTTAGCCTTTTCTATGTAAATGTTTGATATGTAAATGTATATTTGTTTAGGTATGTATTTTGGGATAAAAAGGCGTTAACCTACAGCAGAGATTTCATACATCAATTCATATATAATATAACAAATTTTTGGTAGTCAGTGCATTGCACAGTGGAATGAAATGATTAATTTTAGGAATGTAAAGACTGATCATATCGGTTATGACATTTCTTTGAATAAAATGTTGTCATAATACAATCAAATAAACCTTAAAAATCTCTATTAAAATATTGTTACTTGAGAATTCCACTTTGTTCTCCATCATTAACAATGTTATTCCGAAGCCTTAGAAGTACTGCGTATAGAGCAGTAATTTATGCGCTTTTTATACAGATTCCAGACCAAAAGGTTCATATGCTCTACTATATAAGGAGTTGGGAAAATGGGAATTTTCTCTGCTCTGTTCAGTTAATTTACCGATAAATCTTTAGCTACAATATTGCAATGCTCAATTCCTACTTTTTTCACTATCCAGCCTGAATGATATCAGACATGAACTGGCCAAAATAGGGTTAACTTTTAGTTACTTTAAGATAGATACTCTAGAGAATTGGACTCACTATGGTTTAGGACAGTGGCATACGACGATTTGTAGTCTCCGGTAAATTTTTGTGTGATTTATTGCAACGCTTGCAATCTGTGATCAGATGTCTCAGCGATTAATTAAAAACTAATTGGTTTATTTCACAATTTTTGTTAACCGCTCCCTAGCAAGGATAATATTACTTACGATATCAGAGTTGAACTGGCCAAAATAGCGGAAGTTCTTAGTATCGATAACGAGGACTCTTTAGTCGGTGGAACGCTTAGTTTCTGTAGATCTTAAATATAAAATTATTTCTTCAAGAAGGTGGCACATTTTCACTTTATTTAAGGATAAATATTAAAGGAATCATTTTCCCTCTGGCCCCATTAGAAGTAGTAAAATTTTCAAAATGTCACATATAACATGTAAGAGTGAACTATTTACTTTAAAGTGATTTTCGATATATTAAACCGATTAGAAATATATTCAATAAGACTAGTCTCAAAAAAGAGGTTGTCTCAGATATCGGTCTATAACTTTTTTCCTTAGCAACCAATTTCACTAGTTTTAAAAAGGAAACTTCTGTGGCCAAATTTCGTTGAGCCTTGTCAATTACTGTGGATGTGAGAGTGCCAACAACAGAAGGGCCACCATTAAACGGAGTGACTATTTAATATGTCCATTTACCAGGTGGTGGAGGGTACAAGAAGGCTGCAAAAAGTTTTTTTCAAAAGCTTACGGTCAACATTAAAGAAACCGAAATCAAGCCAGAATGCTACATTCGGGTTTACCGAATCTCTCACCACATGCATGCGTTTGTGATAAAATGTATTTTACTACTTTGACTATAATTAAGGCCACTTTGAAGTCCGTTTGCTTTAATTAAAAACAAGTAAAGCGTATTTATGCCAAATTTGATGAAATTTGACCTTTAATAGAGAAGAGAGCCTGTCAACAACAGACACATGAATGAACAGTCAGATAAATCTGATGAAATATTGATGATGAGCAGCAATAAATATACTTTATTGGATCTTTGATGACTCCGCCGCCTAATGTATAAAAACTTTTAGAATTTGGCAAGAAAATTCGATCACATAATCGTTTGATCAGCTATGGAGAGCTGGTAAAATACAGTTTGGAGAACAGCGATTGGCTCAAGTTTGCTTTGCCTTCTGATATCTAGTTTGATCGATGGAGAACTTCCTTATACACTACACCTCTAAAGCGGGCATCAGAAATACGAAAGATTAAAGTATCATCTCAAAGCTTTTTCGAATGGAAACTTCACGTCGTCCTCTATTTCAAGAAAATTATAGCAAATTTTTTATTACTTCTGTACAATATTATCTAGACTTTTTTATTAATTTTCATTGTATTAATTTTAATAAATGTCTTTGTTTTTATTAAACCCTTGATAATACTTTTGTTTTTGTTGTGAAAACATCACTCTTTTATTTGTTCACAATTTTTGTAGAGTGAAAATCTTCACTGGAAACCAAAGAAACTTTTCTTCAAATCGTTCAGTTTTTCTATGTTTTATATTTTGTTGTTTTTGTTTGCCACAATAAAACAAAATGTTGAAAACAATCAAACTAATGATCCACACTAACATAATGACTAAAGTTTTATTGTTTTATATAAACAGACATATACACATATACAACAACATAGACAGAAAAGAAATTACTGCATATATTTATGTGATTTTGCAGTTTGTAACAATATTTTCTTCTATTTTCTAAACAAACAAGTAAAAATGTAATAGTCGTACAAGCCCAACTATCTAATACCCTACATCACATTATTGGTTGTATGAACAATTTATGAACGGTCCTCGTATAATTTTCAACAAATTATTATGATACTAATATTTTTGTGAAATTTTTTCGTTTGAACAGTAAATTTTTTGGAGGGATATTATAGACCGACCCTCGTATAATTTCACATAGCAGTTTTGTCTTATATTTATTTTAATTTTAATAAACATTAATACAATATATGCGAATTATGACTTTCAAATTGATATTTGGAAGGGTGGTTGTATGGTACCTATGAGAAATAATGGATCAATCAATGGATCTCGTATAATTTGGCAAATAATTTTAAAATACAAAAAGACATATTTTCGCAAAATTTGGTTAAAATCGTGTTATACTGAGAAATTTTTTGAGCTAAGGACTCCTTTCCGAGAGGACGATCACAAAGAGTTTCAGGAGGCATCGTCTCTGTACTTAAATAAAAGTACGTGCTTTGAATCTGAATCGAACGATATGCTTAAAAGTGGTGGAAAGACTATATTTTCTAGCCGTTGTACAATTCTGCACCACCTATGATGGTGTAGGGTATAACAAAATGACATTAAAACACCTTTTCAGAATCCAAGTTAAAACTCATCTAAAGGTTAAATATTTAATGACAAAATGTTCACAATATTGAGAGAATGATTGAAGCAATATAAAGAAATATGTATATATGTGTGAGTATTTAAGATTGTATTGTGGTTACAAACGTTTCTATAAAATTAATAAATGTCATTATTTTAATGTGTGTCCGGGAGGTGTGTTAAAACATTAGTTTCAAAACAACAACAAAAATAACACATAAAGAAAAGGTTAAAATTCTTATACATATACAAACACATACATTAACACAAACACTTTTACTTATAATGTTAATACTTTTATGGTTCTTAACTATTTTTTGTTATTGTTTGCTTTTATTGTCTTGTCATTTATCATGTTTATTGCAGATGTATTTGTATGTTTGTTTGCTTGTTTGTTTGTATTTAGTTTTTAGCAGGTTTTTGTTGTTATTTTTATGGGCGGAAATTGAATTGTAGATCTTTTCTTTTTAAATAAAACTCTTAAATAAATCTTTCTTTTTTTGCAATAACTGGCAAAATTGTATAAATAAATCTTAAAGAAGAAGAGAGTTCTATTAATATGAAGCAATAATCTTGGCAAAAGTGAAACATTAAGTTTATGTTTCAAAGTGGTTAATTCTTTTTTCGGGGAGAAAATTGCTTTTTGGTTTTAATAAATTATGGGCCAACATATATCTCTACCTATACACTTACATTTTGAGATATTACGGTCTTTTAATACAAATACAAAGAAAATAACTTTTATATTTTTCACCACCACGTAGGGGAATCATATTTGGAAACAAAAGATACATAAAAAATCTACATAAAAGATGATGGATCGCTGAGATTTTTCAAAAAAAAAAAAAAAATATTGTTAAAAACAAAAAAATCTGCTTTATCGAAAATGATACTCAATTAGAAGTTTCAGTAGAGGATGATCACCAAACAGTAGGAAATTTTCAGATCATTAATAAGTGAAACATTTTATTAATTCTATTTTCTATAAAAAACGATCATTAGTTTATGATCATTATACCCTACACCGCCGACATGCAGTAAAATTGTTATTACATGTATCTTTAAATATATCGTTCGACTTTGAAGCATTTGAGTCAAATTAACGATATCCGATCGTCTGTTTGTCCTACTGCCTGTTCGTGTAAACGTTGTGAACAGTCTAGGTTCGCAATTTTTTCAATATCTCGATATAAAATGTTAAAGTTTCGGCCTAAGGAAGAAGCCTATTGAAATTGGCTATATTCGGTCTAATATTCCAAGTACATCTCATACAAATGTTCCCCCCGGAATGGAGCTCTAAGGAAATAAAGGTACCATGCAATCCCCGTTTCAAATATCACTTTTACGGGCATAAATCTCTCATATACGTTTTTGTTATAATAAAAAGAGGTCAAATGAAATAACAATAATGAACTGCATACTTAAGAATAATTCAGAAAATCAAATTATACGAGGGTAGTTCATTATTTTTCCTTTATTACAGTTTTTTTAACAATAGTGTGTAGGGTATAATGTAGTCGAGCTTGATCGATAATTAATTAGTGATCATTTTCCAGAGAAAATAAATATTATACAATGAGAAAATGATATTCAAACTGAAATTTCATATAGAAAATGATTCTCAAACATTTGGGAAATTTGCTTTAGAAAATATCCAATATGATCCATTTCTGCAGCGCGAATATTGTATTCTGAAACAAGTTGTTATGTAATAGAGATAAATTTTGTGTAACAAGCCTTTTCCTTAAATAATTTTCAACCCTCCTTTAGATAAAAATAAGCAGATCCAGGCCACAGAATTCCACAACTGGATATTTCTTATAGAGATTGATAATTTTTCTACCATTTACAACTAAGAATGAATTACTCCATTTCCTGATACATAGTCGGTCTTGAGCGACTGTTACATTCTTTCTTATTATACCCTACATCCATGTAAATATCCTTTGAAAAACATATGCGTGGGTTTTTTAAAAATATTATTGTTAATATCTTAATAATAACTTGCTCACATAACCTTAAATAAGAGAAGATAAATTATGCGAGGGCTGTTCATAAATTTTTCATAGTAGTCAGCTACAGCCAACAATGTGGTGTAGGGTATTACATAGCCGGGCTTGATCGACTATAACATTTTAATTCGTCTTTTACTGTTCTTGAGCTTAGTCCAATATTAATGTTAGCACTATGGCGTATGAACACTATATGTAATATATACATATACACAAATTAATCATACTCAAACTAATTGTTTAGAGAGCCAAAGTTCGCCATACATCCATTTTTTAATAGTTTTGTGTAGTCTGTCAACATACTTAGTCCCAATCGGCGTCATATTCGATGATTACTTTTTTCTGTATTTCTTTCAGTTTTAAAAATGTCGTATTAAGAACATGAAAATTAGTTTTCTGCTTGTATGTATTCTTAATGTATGTGTATTTTTTGAGCTTAAAAGACCATTTTGGAAGAGTTCTAACACAAATATTGGACCGATCATCACCAGCTTCGTTTTTAAACCAAATTTACAGCATTTAAAGTGCATGGATAAACAGCCTAATACACCACTAGACGGATGGAGAGACGACTTCGTTAAATTGACTCAAGAAATGATTATGTAACGATCGTTAACTTTTAGCTTGAAATAAAATTAATTTTCTGTCTACGATATCCATTAAAAAAGAAACTTTAAAGAATTCTAAGAAAAATTTAATTAACAATAACAAATTTATAATTAAAGTTGTTTTTAATTTATTCAGTTCAACAATAAAGTTAAATTCAATTATTTTAATATAATAACCACCCGCAGAGGCAACATTTAATTGGCCACATCAAGCTGGCCAACAAACCTACTTTTTAGCCAGGTTAATATAAAACAAAAGGTGAACATTTTTCACAACATAAATTTTTATATTTAAACAAATAAATAACAGAGAAAGAAGAAATAATGAAAATTTACAGAGTAACTGTTGCTACACTCTTCACCACAACAAGTGGTAAAGAGGGTATATTAATTTTGTTATTCCATATGTTACACTATGAAGAAAGCATCTTTGATCTTATAATACAAAATCTGAGACGATTTTTCGGACGGACTGTCTGTCAAACCTAACTAAAGTTTGGCCTGAGTATTTTTTGTTATTCTGAAAAGTCTCCTGTTTCAAAAACTAATTTTGAAAAAACTGCCAATTAAAGATCTACAAATTAAAATAAAATTCAGTCAAAATATAAAGTTATATGCACCTCATAAACATTTCAAAAAATTATCCAAATCGGTTAAGTTTTCCTGTGTTATATTTAAGAAAAAACCTTTATATAAAGTATGCGTTTGAAAGTGTGTGTATGTATATATACTGTGTACATATACTCCAAACGCATTTATGGTAAAGGGTATTGAAGATTCGGCATAGCCGAATATAGCATTCTTACTTGTATTAAAATAATAAAAGAGCAACCGAGAAAACTACATTTTATTTACTTAAGTTTTACAATGAATTTAACTCTTTTTGCCTTTAACTTACTTTAAATATGCAGTGAGGGAAGAAGGCCTTTTATATTTCAGCGTATTTAAGCGATTGCAATAAAGTTTAAAGTGTGAGGAATGTTTCATCTAATTTTTTGTTGTTTTAAAATTAATAACCGCAAACCAAATTATTGACTTAATTTAACAATTTTCAACGCTTTTTATATAAAAATTTATTTTTTGCTATAATTATAATTTTTTACTATAATTATATTTAATAAGTTTTCTGTATATACACACATTATGGTTGTGACCAACAACTGGTAAACATCTGATGTTGTTTCACCTAAATGTTATAGTTTATGATTAAAGTTTAAATGCAAATTTAATAATAAAAAACTATAATTGTGTTAAATTTCTAAAACCACTAAGATGTCAGCGTATGTGGTTAAACCACAAAACCTCTGTGAGTAAAAATAGCTATAATTTTGGTACCTCCAAACCACGAATATCTATTTAAATATTTTTATATAAATTTCGTGTTAAAGTGATAAAGAGATTAATAATTTGCAAATAAAACATAATTAAGTGCAAAATTATTTAAATCGAAGGCAAATTTAAACATGTAAGAATTCTATATTCGAGTGCACCTTATCATAAATACCCTGCACCTTTATGTTGGAGTTTATTACCTAATGAATTTCGATGCATTTGGTTTATATTTTATTCCCGGACGTGGGATTATAAAGTAGTTTAATAATTACAGACAATTTAAAAAATGTTTATTGTTATAACAGTTTTATAAGCTTAAATAACATATATTCAAGACAGTAAGAAAGAAAGGCCTTATATGGAATCTATAGCAATATATGGACTGAGAGTATCGAAATTAATAATTTATATAAAACTAATTGATATTTCTTTACCAGTTTATAGGTCCAAAATTGTTTTCCGGGAAGGTGCATGATATAGGAACTATATAAAAATATGGAACGATATTAATAAAATTGATAACATGTATTTGTTGTTGCTGTTATTTAATTGTAAAAAATTACAATAGAATATTTTCATGTTTAAGAATTTTGAAACCATATTCCGGGAAGGAGCGTTATAAGGAAGTTAGGTCAAATAATGACTCCAGAATAATCTTGTTTTTTTAGGTTTATTATTGTATTAAAATAAATGTATATGACATATTAAAAACTCTTAAAAATTGCTACCCGTATCTGATATAGATTCTGGGGTGTATCAAAATTTCGCATATTGCCACCAAACTCTTTTTCTATTGATTCGATTTTGCACGTAGAAAAAGAACATATATTTGTATATTAGATTTAAATTCTTGTTTTAATCTATTTATTTTGGTTGAAAAATTTAGAAAAGCTTTTTTGCTGATAACCCGATATATAGGAACTCTTTAAGACAATAATATATAATGTGGCCGAATTTTATTGAATTGACATTTGTTTTAGGCTTTAGAATATTTCCAACAGATAGACTGAAGGACATAGTTAATAAGAATCAGATTTTGATTTGATGCAAGAATATACTTTACGAGGTCTGAGATGATTCCTTCATAGTGTTACATACGGAATGACAGAGATAATATACCCTCTTCACTATTTGAGGGTATAATAATACAAGTAGTAATACTACGTTCGGCTAAACCGTATGTTCAATACCTTTTACTACAAATGCATATGAAGTAAATTCGTGATGTTTCGTACATACACACTCACACATACATTCAATATACAAGTTTTTTTTTATTAGTTATATTTTTAGCTCTAACTTTTTTTAACGGCACCGATTTTTGGAATGGTAATGAAGTACATATTGCTAAATATTTTAGCAAAATTTCATATTTATTTGTCGATTTATAATTGACAATTTAACGAACATTTGCTGCCTGAACCTATATTACCATTAATTTCAGAACATTTAGCTTAACCTATTTTCATACAAGTACATTCAAAAATATCGGAAAAAAATATTATAGCAAGAAATGTACATGGAATCCTTTTTCAATAAGATTGTATTTAAGAGAGTGAGTATGAGTAATTTAAAAAAATATATATAAAAAAATTACTCATACGTAAATTACCGCATGTTACAGATGTACAGTGTTCCCAAAAACAATTTTTTATTCCTTATACCACTATAGGTGGTTATGATATAATAAGTGGTTATGAAAATAAAAGAAGTATACTGTTCAACTCACTTTCTGTGTCGACTAAACGATGTCCTTCTGTCCGGCTGACTGTCCATGTAAACGTTTGTGATACTCACAGATCGCACTTTTTGAGATATCTTGATGAGTTTTAATACATATTTTGAATAAGTTTTAAGCTTACAAAAGTTCTAAATGTAAAGTGATTTTAATGAAATTAATTATTTTAATATTATTAAAAGATGCGCCAACGTTTACGAGTCAGGGTTTATTAATTCTCATAGATGCCAGACAAAACCCCCCGTTGAAAATCATTTTTGTAATAGTAATTGAAGTAAGAGAAATATAATCCTTTAGCTACCATATAACCGCCCAGAAAAATTCATTTTAAAACTCATACATTTCCCATAAATATTAGCGTAAAAGGTGAAATTATATGAGGGTCGTTCAAAAAAATCATACAATTAAAAATGAAGTGTTTTTGAGTAGATTTAAGGGAGTTCAAGTTCCTATCTGATCAGATTTGCTACCTTTTAAAGTTGGTTACATCAAAACATTATAGGAATATTTCCAAATCCCTCCTGGTTATTTTGGTCACCAGGCTACCATGGAAGATTAAAGCAGTGGATATAATGCTTATTCAGGTCCAAAAGGTCCCTTTGTGCTACCTCTAGCATTCGTGTGCGCGCTTCCCCATAAAGAGTTCTGAGCATTAGTGTCGGTAACCATTATTAAATGAATCTGATGTTCATTCACAGCCCTGATCATACTGAGTATCCTGATGTGTGGTGGGGGTCCCTCATGGTCAATCGCCATATAGCAGGAGGAGAACCATGTCCTGCAGCTGTCACTAAATCTACATCACAGAGCATTTTACATACAATAATTTGTAGCCGTTTTGCGATGAGTCCAAGGATCTTTCCGTTGTTGATCCTCGGTGGTATCCTTCACCACCACTTGTATAGAGGATATCTCCAAATATATTTATCTATAAATACATATATTTTTATAAAAAGTCTGTTGCAATTAATAACATATACAAATACAAGTTAAATATATATGTATACTCACATACAGTCATAATTAAGTGTATTTATATTAAATCCAAGTTATATTAACTTACAATTACAGACAAAAGAAAAACTTAAATAAGGCTATTTATATGCACACAAACAACAAATAAACAAACAAAAACTTAATACACATAAATACATATTTTGTTTATGACAAATAAAAGAAGGAAAATGTGTGAGGGAGAAAAAACAACACAGGAGACTTGAATAATTAAACCATTTAGAGCTGTAATGAAGAAAAATGACGGGAATATAATTAACTTAAAGCCTTCCGAAAAAGAGCCTTTTTGACAGAAATCAAATGTTCTTGAAAATGCCGTTAAGGCAGTAATTGTACGAACTGGGAAAAATGATTGAAATAAATTTTAGTTCAACATATTTTATTACTTCATTTTCCTCTATATTTTAAGGAATCTGTCTTCTATTAGTTTATGTGAAGATATGTGAGTTTATTTAGTCCTTAAGTATGTAAATGTTTTCTTGGTTATTTCAGTATTTATATCTTCATATACATTTATATAAATTTACACATACATTTTTATATTTTACTCTATGAACTTCTTTAATGAATATTTATGTAAAAGAAGACTTAACTTTTGCCATTTTGAAATTTACACAAATATATACAAATACAAATACAAATATATAAATGAAATATTTTATAAAGAGATGATAATCTAAAAACCCTCAGTTCTAATATTCAAAGTGTCTTAAACAGACATTGAGAGCAGTTTTATTTAAACAAAGAATTAAATAATTTACAAAAATAATAGAAAAGAAACATGTATGAGATATATTTTGTACCCTACATCACATTGCAGTGCATTGTTTTATTAAGTGCGATATGCATTTTGAAAGGATTTTGTCGGTGCGTTATATCCAATATATTTGTGAGATATAAACCCTTAAAAGTGATATTTAGAATGGTGGTTGTATCTATAAGAAAAAACCGATCCTCGTATAATTCGGCACATTGTTTAAGATTAGTATAAGACTTATTCTTGTCCAATTGTTATGACCTTAAAATCCCATTCCGGAATAAACATTTCTATGGGCGTTAGGTGTAAAAATGAACACATCATCACCAGTTTCAATAGACATCATCAATGGGCCCAATTAAGGACATGTGTTAATTTCATCAAGATATCTCTAAAATTGCGACCCGCATTTTGTTTACAAGATTTACATGGAACGAAGCCAGCCAGACGGACATCTTCAAATCACCTCAGAAAGTGATTCTGACTGGTATTCTTAAAAGTGGTGGTAGCAAAAAATTTTGTAGTAAAATGTTATTGAAAATTGAATTTTTCACTAAAATTGAATTTTTCACTAAAATTAAATTTTTCACTAAAAATTAAATTTTTCACAAAAAATTGAATTTTTCACAAAAAATTGAAATTTTTCACTAAAAAATTGAATTTTTCACTAAAAAATTGAATTTTTCACAAAAAATTGAATTTTTCACTAAAAAATTGAATTTTTCACTAAAAAATTGAATTTTTCACTAAAAAATTGAATTTTTCACTAAAAAATTGAATTTTTCACTAAAAAAATTGAATTTTTCACAAAAAATTGAATTTTTCACTAAAAAATTGAATTTTTCACTAAAAAATTGAATTTTTCACTAAAAAATTGAATTTTTCACTAAAAAATTGAATTTTCACTAAAAAATTGAATTTTTCACTAAAAAATTGAATTTTTCACTAAAAAATTGAATTTTTCACAAAAAATTGAATTTTTCACAAAAAATTGAATTTTTCACAAAAAATTGAATTTTTCACTAAAAATTGAATTTTTCACTAAAATTGAATTTTCACTAAAAATTTAATTTTTCACTAAAATTTTTCGCTAAAAATTTAAATTTTTACCAAAAATTGAAATTTTCGCTAAAAATTTAATTTTTCACTAAAAATTGAATTTTCGCTAAAAATTTAATTTTTCACTAAAAATTGAATTTTTCGCTAAAAATTTAATTTTTCACTAAAAATTGAATTTTCAATATAAATTTAATTTTTCAATAAAAATTTAATTTCACTAAAAAATCAAATTTTTGACAACAAACGAAAATTTCGCTAAAATTAAATAAATTTTCATAAAAATTAAACATTCTTCTTCAATTACTTCATTTTAATAATGTTTTCATGAAAGCTCTTTATAAAGTTATTTAAACTTTTTTTAATCCTTTAAAATTGGTAAATTTATATCAAACGAAATTGCAAAAAGAAAACTAAAATGAAATCTAAAATATGTGAGAAAAGAATTTCATCAATAACTGAATAAAATCAAGGGGAAATATCTAAATGTACATTTGGAATGTTGCATTAGAAGAGACATGACCAATATTTCCCCCTTCAAATTAAAATAGTTGAAATCATATGCAGTATTTATATATTTTTATATTTAGTTGTACATTTCTCATTTCACTTGTTTCTTTTTCACAATTTTATACTTAAGAGTCGACGTCATGTAAGAAATTGAAATTAAAACGTTTCAATAACGCAAAAGAAAGAGAGAGAGAGAGAGAGAGAGAAAAGCACCAAGTAAGAATTTTAAAGCCGGTGAAAACCGACTATGTAATACCCTACACCACAGCATTGTTTATAAAAATGGTTATAAAAATTAATAAGTGAACCTCGTAAAATTGGATTTACAGATTAATTATAAGTGTATTATTGACACACTTACATTGTTGAGCCTTTTAAAAGGATGTTTTTCTGGAGGCTTATATGCGTGTTGGAAGAAATTACAGTTGACCTCGTATAATTTCGCACATAGATTTGTGTTTTATTATCTTAACTTTATTATAACACCAACGTATAAGTGAGAATCACGCCCTTTAAAATAATATTTGGAAGGAAAGTTGACACCCTGTCAGATGGTCAGACATCGTTAAATCGACTCAGAAAGTGATTCTGAGTTCAACGACATACTTAAAGATGGATGTTACTTCATTTTCTGCATCTTGAGATCAGTACAAACACAATATACCCCAACCACCTATGGTGCTGTAGGGTATAAATATCCTTGAAATGTCATTGTTACAAATATTAGCTTAAGTTGCAATTGTGTGTGTATTGATTCTAAGAGAGAAGGGTTTTTTTCAAAAGAATTGCTTTAGCTAGTCATGGAGTATTGAAAGTTGTATTGAGAAAACAATAAAAAAGTTGTTTATAGGGTTAATATCTTTTATAAGTGTTAGAAATATTAAACACGTTTCATAGTTCCTTTGGTGCCATGTGTTCCAAAATGCAACGCAACATTTAAGATGATAAGGAGACTGATGTAGAAGAAAGAAGATTTTTCTAAGGCAAAATTTGTTGAAGGAAAAGAATAAATTCCAAAAGCTTTATATCTCTAAAACGAAAGAGATATAAAAAGTAAGACTACTATATTCGGTTTCGCTGAATCTACAATACTCTCCACCACAAATGTGTGTAAAGTAAATAACTTAGGTTTCGTACATACACACTCACACATACACTGACAAACGTACGTAATATATTAATGTTTCTCTAAAATATTACACAGGATATTACTTTATTCTACTGAAACGACTTAGATAAAAAATACAAAACTGCCCTCAATTTTTAAATTAGCAATTTAATCTATGATAACTTTTAAAATTGGCTCAATTTCCATAAATAAGATCTAAAAATCTAAACTTAACTTATGATCACTTTTGAAATTTTCATAGAAAACTAAAATTTACTCTAATTCCTTAAACAAGCCTCCAATCAAGAATTTAAGCTTTATTTGGAATCAGTTTTGAAATTTTCAAAAATAAAACCAAAACTGGTTCTAATTCCTTAAATAAGCTCAATAAAGAATCTAAGCTTAATTTCGTATCACTTTCGAAATTTGTTAAAATTAAACTAAAATTAGCTCTAACTCCTTAAACAAGCCTCCAATCAAGAATCTAAGCTTAATTTCGAATCACTTTCAAAATTTTCAAAAATGAAACTAAAATTGGCTCTAATTCCTTAAATAAGCCTCTAGTCAAGAATCTAAGCTTAATTTCGAATCACTTTTGAAATTTTCAAAATTAAACTAAAATTGGCTCTAATTCCTTAAATAAGCCTCCAATCAAGAATCTAAGCTTAATTTGGAATAACTTTTGAAATTAAAAAAAAAAAATCCAAAACTGGCTCTAATTCCTTAAATAAGAATGTAAGCTTAATTTGTGATTATTTATGAAATTTTTAAAAAATAAAGCTAAAATTGGCACTAATTCCTTAAATAAGCCTCCAATAAATAAAATTATTTATATTATGATCAATATTGAAATTTTCGAAGGTAAAACTAAAATTGGCTCTAATGCCTTAAACAGACCTCCATCCAAGAATTTAAAATTAATTTATGATCACTTTTGAAATCTTAAGTTGGCTCTTTTTCCTTGAATAATTCTCCAATCAAGAATCTAATCTTAATTTGGAATCACTTTTGAAATTTTCAAAAATAAAGCTAAAATTGGCTCTAATTCCACAAAAAACAAATCCTATCAAAAATATATGATTGAATTCTTATTATCACTTTAAATTTTCAAAAATAAAACTAAGACTGTTTCTTAGTCCTTAAATGTGGTTCTTACCAAGAATGTGATCTTTATCTTACACCATTTGTATAATTTAAAAAAATTAAACTGAACTGGCTCTGATTCCTAAAATGAGCTTGTAATCAAGAATTTAAGCTTAATCTGTGATTATTTTGAAATTTTCAAATACAGAACAGTACAGAAATGCAGAATTTCTCGAACTTTTTAAATCTTTTAAAAATACTTTTTTAATTTTTCTATTAATATTATGTGGAAAGCAATAAATAGAAATTGTTTGGTACTTTTTGAAAAACTTGTTTGGTACTTTTTTAAATTTTTGTAATTTTATAATGTTAACAAGCCCAAATGATATGTAATAATATGATGGTTCTATATTTATATATTTGTAAATTGTAATAAAAATTTCAATCAAATTCAAACTCTGAACTAAGTAATTTATTTTTTGTTAAAATATATGTTTGTCTCACTTCTTATTAATATCTCCCTTTTTTCCTTCATCCCTCATTCATTTAAATCAATCATTTCAATATTTAAACAAGAATCACAAGAGACAAATATTTTTGTTTTAAATTAAATCAAAAAATCCATAAAATTAATAAAATATATATCAATCTCCAACTGAACAATCAAAAAGTAAATTTTACTTTGAAAATATTTCTACAAACAAAAGACAATTTGGCACCAGTCTTGTCCAATTCCTTCCTTTTCCTCCCTCTTGCGGCATACTTTCATAGATCTCATGTTTGTATGTTTAACAAAATACTTGATTTAAGTTAAGATGATTATGATTATGGTTGCAAGTGTCATCAATGACTAATCAATAGAAACAGTAACTAAAACCAGTTTCTGTTTATGGTTTTCTAAATATGGATACTTCATCAATGTCATTAAGAACTTTTCCGAATGTCATTTCAAGTGACCACAATTATAATGACAACAACAACAATAACAATAACAACAGAGTAAGTAAAATTTTGTTCAATTAATTTTTGGAACGTACTTTAGGAAATATTAAGAATCATATAGAAATTTTGTTTAATTTATGTAACTGTTTCAATGGATTTGAATTTGAGATCTTGAAATGGGGTCATTATTGTTAATAGAAAATTTTGGTAAATTGAATTGTTGTCATAAACATGAGTTTAAAGAGGACATTTTGAGGAAATAATATATGTTTTTTAATAAATTGTAGAGATTGAGAGATCCTTGGAAGGAATATTGGATTAATTAAAACAAAAAGTGTTGCATACTTAAAGCCGTTATAAAATTTAATAAGTGCTTTTAAGTTATTCCATGTCGTGGTTGCTTTCGAATTCGCTGGTGAAAGTATAAAAATACGTGTTCTGAAGAATTGTGCATTTCATTAAGATATTAATTTACCAAACCGCATAGGTCATCAGTTCTATAGGCCATTGCTCTAATTATATAGTCATCCGCA
Organism: Cochliomyia hominivorax; assembly: GCA_004302925.2. Taxonomy (NCBI): domain Eukaryota; kingdom Metazoa; phylum Arthropoda; class Insecta; order Diptera; family Calliphoridae; genus Cochliomyia; species Cochliomyia hominivorax. Next base: position 66,668,742 of record PYHX02000494.1, read on the forward strand.
TAAATTATCACGACAACTTCTGATTGAGACGCTGAGAGTTTTTAAAGGTAGAAATTTAACAAGAGTGTTGATAAGATGCAGCCTTGTGGATCTCATTGTTTTACTCACAGAACCTTTGATATTTGGTCACAAAACTCAAAATCGATTGACAGCCACTCAAATATATCGTGAAACATTTCTTTAATTGCTCGGTAAAAAGGACTACAGGATGTCCTGGAGGAGAATATTGTAAAAGCCTTTAGACAGGTGATGTGCCGAATGTTCTTTACAGGTTCAAACTATGTATGATTTGAGAGGCTGTTAACGCTGTTATTGTATTGTGCATATTGTGTATCATTGCTGATGACCTGCAGCTATGGAATGACCAATTATCTGGGGAAAAGGATCTCAAAAGTCTTCGCGAAAGGTGACAGGACGTAAATCATAAGATTGTTTCTCATTCGCGTATTTTCCCAGGTTATAGTATTGGTGTGACACTACTCATTTTCTAGACATTGAGTCAGGCATAGCATTGACAGGTTAAATATTGTTAGGATCAATCGCCTTATATTGTTTGGCTGCACTAATGAAATTTCAACTTCCTGTATTGTGTATTATATCTGAGCGAGCAATCCTTAAGGTCAGAACTGGTGGTATTCGCAAATTTAATCGCGAACTAATCATTCTTCTTCTTGGGGATGTTTCCATCCAATCTAATCCTAATACTAAGACGAAGCAGCTGGCTACTGAAAGAACATAATCATGATATATTCCAAGGTCTGCATCTAACAATCTGACTGCAGTACCTTTGATTCCAAAATATTGTTCCTTGGTTGTCAGATGGAGAGAACTGAACGGTGTTGTATTAAGAAGGCGATGCCTCCAGCGTAGCTCCTGGTGCGGTATTTGCGAAGAAAGTTGTATCTATAACAACTATGATGTTTGAATTGCTCGCCTCTGGAATGCATGACTATGATGTTGAAGCTTACAGTTCAACTTAATACCAATATCACCTCAGGTTTTCGGACTGCAATCAACGGTATAAGCAGTGAATGTGGATGATATTGGTTTCGGAACAATTCGGTGAGAAGAAACGGCTGGCGTGGAAATAAGCTTTGTCTGCATCTAACAATCTGACTGCAGTACCTTTGATTCCAAAATATTGTTGTCAGATGGAGAGAACCGAAAGGTGTTGTATTAAGAAGGCGATGCCTCCAGCGTAGCTCCTGGTGCGGTATTTGCGAAGAAAGTTGTGTCTATAAAAACTATGGTCTTTAAAATTGCTTGCCTCCTGGAATGCAATGACTACGATTGTGGATGATGTTCATTTTGGGATATTTCGGTGAGAAGAAACGGCTGGCGTGGAAATAAGCTTTGTCAGCAATTTGTACTACAAGCTAAATATTTGTAGTTAAAAAAAAGCGGTTTCTTTAAGGATCTGATCGATCCTTAATTTTTTCCATTTCACATTTCAAAATATTTACTCTCACAAAATTCTAATATTTACATTATTTTCATACTTAAACATAATTTCAGAACTAATGTTACACAAACACATCCTTAGTCAATTACTAAAAGTGAAATTTAATTTATTTTCATTTTTCATCAATATTTATTGTAATTCTTTTAATTCAATATTAATTTCCTCAAACAATAATAATTTTTCAACTTAAAATCTCCATAAAAAATTACTTAAGGGAAAAAAACTAAAACGAGAGAAGAATTTGTTGACAAGTCAAGTTTTCCTTCGTATTTCATTTCCTTTATTATTGTTTACTTTTCATTATACCCTACACCACCACAAATGCTTAAGAGAGTATATTAATTTTGTCATTCCGTTTGTAACCCTAAGAAGGAATTATCTCAGACCACATAAAATATATATATTCTTGCATCAAATCTAAATTTAAGTCTACTTATGTCGTTCGTCTGTCTGTCTGCTTTGAACGCTCAAGTCCACAATATTTATTAAACTCAATGAAATTTTGCCTGAGTATTTCTTATAGTTCTGAGAAGTTTCCTATTTAAAACCGGCAAAATCGATCGAGTTTATAAAAGACATAGAACGATATCTAGGACAACCTCTAAGTTCAAGCGAACACTATGAGTCAAAAGATTAATTATATTTTAAATATAACTTTTTTCTACTTAACCAATTTTGATAACTCTTGTAATGATAATGAAGTACATAAATCTATTATATTTTAACAATATGTTATTCTAATTTGTCGATATCGAATTGTCAGTTTCACGAAACCCCTTCGCTGAAATTTAGAAATTGTCTCATATCTTTTGATAAACTAAACCGATTTTGCTGATTTTAAATAGAAAATAGGTCTGTATACTCAGGCCAAATTTCATTGAGGTGATACGGATAGACAGACGGACATAGCTAAATCGACTCAGAATTTAATTTGATCCAAGTATTTAAATACATTATGGTGTCTGAAATGATTCATTCTTACGTTACACATGGACTGACAAAGTAATATACCCTCTTCATAACTTGTTACTTGTGGTGGTTTGTAAGTGTATGTGTAAGTGTGCATGTAGGAAACATAACGTATTTATTTCACACTTATTTGTGGTGGAGGGTATTGAAGATTCGGCATAGCCGAATACAGCATTCTTAATTGAGTTGTTTTTGTTATTCTCTCATCTTCTGGTTGTAAGAATTTTGTCATACAATATTTTTCAAGTATAAACATGAGAGAATTTTAAAGTTTTCTTTCTTCGAAGAGTAAAAATAGAGGAAATTTTTTATTGTTGATTGTATGGAATTGGTTATAGTATTAGTATTATTTGTTGGTGTTATATTTTCAATTATGTTAGTAGTATTGCTTCCCTTCGCCCAAAAGAGTTCATTTCCACTTATTTAACGTATAATGAGACAGGAAGTGATGTATCGTTAAAATTCAAAATATGAACACAAATGAACAATACAAACAAATCATGTGAATATGCATATATAATACGTGAGAGAAGACGCGTGTATCTATAAGTGTGCGTTTAAGTGAAGAGAATTCAACAACATAATAAAATATTTCCTGTGTTGGCATGAGAAAGAAAAAATGAAACAAGTTTATGTACTTGTTTATACATAAATATGTATGTAAATTTACATCATACACTTTGCAACGAAAGATGAAAGAAAATCGTAACAATGATATTTACATCTGATACTGAATTGTCCGATCAATACCTAATGTCAACAGTTCTGTCATTTGTAATCTAATTGTTCTGTCTCGTTAGCTTAGTCAAAAGGATTCGCTAACCCCTCCTACATCATTATATTTATTGATAGTTCACAATCACACCTAAATCGTCATCGATAGTTTAGCACATTTGGGTCAGAAAGATGATCACGCTACATGTAACGATTCTAAACATAAATAAAGATCCAGTGATACTAAAGATGATCCTGCCAGCATCAGCATCTTGTAATCCTAACAAGTTAATTTTAAGAACAGGAAACGGAAATCAGAGATCTTCAACTTCCACCTCACAGTTATAAGGGACATTTAATTTCCTAGCATATGTATTATGAAGGTTCACTTTCGAGAGGACCAAATATTTAAAGGCACAGATTTGCTTCGATATCGAACAGGTACTGAGGACATAACCCCACTTTTTTAAGGACCCATCATCTTCCTTTGCGTATTTTTACAATAAGCTTGGTAAATCGGTGTTAAACCATTCGAAGTCAACTCGGACACTTCACATAGGAGTTCATTGTAGAGGTTTTAGATGCTAAGTTCTGGCTTGCAGGCTCTTTAATTGTGACTCCTTCTCAGACTCGTCTTTTCCCGTTAAGGATAGATTATTGACGTGAGAATGACAGTGGGTTTTTTAGTCAGCTAATGTGAGTTCTACCAGTTTGAGATGATGTAATTAACCGTTATCAAATATTCTACATCGTTGGAATTGAAGCTCTTGAAGATCTTGGCTCCTGAAGACGAATACGTATATCCAGTGAGAGATTTGTTCAGAGTTCCCTTGTTTACAACTGGTACACAGGTATGGAGCCTTTTTACGTAGCTCCCAAAAAAGGAGTCTCAGGGTAGTTTTACGGCCGAAGGTCTTTTTTCTCCGGATAATAAATTTTTTCTCTAAATTTTAGAAAGAATTTGAAATTCGAAAAAGAATTTGAGATCATTGGGAGAAGTCCTTTTTCCCTTCCAATTCTTTGCATAATTTTGTTAATTTTGCAAAAGAATGACCAATTTAAGAAATGAAGTCAATTTTAAAACAAGCTTTGTCCGATACTTGTCTACTTTGGAATAAGTAAGTGGGAATTTGTTTATAGTTCTGTATTAAGGACAAAATTGTCCATAACACACTTTTTTCAACATTCTCTCGAGCATCAGCAATGATCAGAATGTTGCAAAAATGAAAAACATGTGTTTGTCGATCTCAGTCTTTAGATGAGGCAATGTTACTCCTTACTTTTTGATGACCAAAATCTTCTCTGTATCCACATCCCAGTTTCTGTTGACAAAAACGAAAACTCATATTTATATCCGTTCATTGAGTCTCAAGTGTTTAATTTTATTTTCACATAGTTGATGATAAATTATGGTTGAAAGAAACTTTATCTATGCAAAATATGAAAGCAACAGAGAGAAAACCCCGACAAAAAAAATTGGTAAAAAGTGTTGAAAAGAAAGTTGTTGTTTTATATTTTTGTTGGCAGTTTTTCTTGTACGAAATATTTAAACTTCAATTATTTATAATATTTTTACAAGGATGTTTAATGTACAAGTGTCTATGTTAGTTTCTTTATAGTTATATGATATATGTGTATAAGTATGTGTGTGTTTGTAAGTGCACGTGTAAGATTGTGAGTGTTTTGAAATATTCTTAAGTTTTGCATCATATTTCTTTATACCCTACACCACTTTAAGTGGTGGGGTATTATGTGTTTGTGTAGATATTTGTAACGGGCAGAAAAAAATAATCTACCACAACTTTTGAGTATAGTGTTCGACTCAGAATCACTGGCTGAGTTGTTTTAAGTATGTCTGTCCGTCTGGTTGGCTGTCCATATAAAGTTTGTTCGCAAAGTATAGGTCGCAGTTTTGAAGATACCTTAATGAAATTGAAATTTGGAACGTATTGTTGTTTTGGCCCATGGATGTTGTCTATTAAAATTGATTATGATTGGTCCATTATTTCATAAAGTCCCCATACAAATATTCCCCCCGCACGGAGTTTTAAATGGGGCACGATTCATATTTTTTTACTTCCATATAAACTTCCAAAAATGTCCTTTTAAAACTCATAAATTTCACATAAATATTAGTATCATAAAAGCAAATTATACGAAGGTCGTTCATATATCTTTCCTAGAATCCAATAACAACCAACAATGTGGTGTAGCATATTGTATAGTCGGGCTTAACTGACAATAATATTTTTACTTGTTTAAGTTCATTTTAAATAGAGAATTATGCAACAAAACAAAAAACTCTAAATTTAGTTAAGTTATCAAGATTATAAAAATGAAAATACAAAAATTAAAAATTATTTATATTGTTTATACCAAAAGGAGGGATTATACATCATTTAGTTAATAACTTGTGAAAATTTGAAATTAAAAATTGCAAATTTATTTAACTTTTCATTACTTTCATTAGGTATGAAGATTGATGTGAGACTTGTCAGAATTAGGATCCCCTAAAGGCTCTATTTGCGGAATAAGTTGATTTTGCAATTGATATATTGAACCTTTTCGGAAACCGTACCATTAACACTTTTTAAGAGCTTCCTGTCACTTTACTCGAACCATCCACCCATCTTCCATTTAAAATCGATCACACTTTTGGATACAATTTTTTAAGATTAAATTCAGTTCACTTTTAATAAGAGCTCAATATCTCTCTACAGGCTTTAGCTCCGAAATGTATTAAGGATTTGGTACAAATACCACATAAGTTTTCTTGAAACACTCAAGGGCTTGTTTACCATAGTGACAGAATGCAAAGTCAGACCTAAAACAAGTGGACAAATTTTAAAGCCTTATGAAAGGAAGCATCTGTTTTTAACATTCCTGGATGTAAATTTCATATTTCTAAAATTAATCATTAATATTTGTTCCAAATTTGTACGCTTTTTATATGTAAACATTCAACATTAAGAGTCATATTCAAAATAAAAACTTATAACGGACTTTAAGAACAAATGAGTTAATAAGTTCATTTAGCCTAATAATCAAAATTAAAAAATCGTATTCAAATCACGGAATTAATACATTTGTTAATTTTGATTTTGAATTGTCCCCCCTCTTTTGAATTAGAACTGCAAACTAACGAATGAAATTTCATCCGAGTAGTTTGAATTTTGAAATATTTTTTAAAAATGTTTGAATAAAATCATCATTGATAAATAAAAATACTCAAAATGTATGGAATTCAAAAAGTATAAAAAATAAAATATATTAAATTAATTTTATAGATAAATCTGGTATTCGAATAACGAGCTTTATTCTATTTGTTTTGATACATTTCATGAATTCTTTAGTTTTTATACCCTCCACAACCACAAGTGGTGATGAAGGTGTGTTAAGTTTGTCATTCTGTGAGTAACGCCGAGAAAAAATCATCTCAGACCCTACAATGTATATTATTAGTGTATTAAATCAAAAACTGAGTCAATTTAGCTATGTCCATCTGTCTGTCTGTTGAAACATTCTCACGCCTAGAAAAATTTTCAAAATTCAATAAAATTTGGCGACATCATTTGTTATTGTCCTAAGCAGTTTCTATTAAACAGCCATATTGGTTTATAAGCAAGGAAGTTATAGACCGATATCTGAAAAACCTCAAAATTCCGCAAAATAACACTTCTAATTTCTTCTGAAAATGTAATTAAACTTAAACAAAAAATTAATTTTATCATACAGTTTTACGTGCTCTATTATCGTGAAAAATATCATCAAAATCTGATTAATGGGAAAAATTTAGGCTAAATATACAAAATATTGATATACCCCAAACTCTATGTATCATATGGGCCGCAATTTTTAAGATATTTTACTGAAATTTGTCAAATATACTTATTTTGATACAATAATAAATCTAAAGAAGTCATATTGTTCTGGGATCATTAAATGACACAGGTCCCTTTCCCGGAATATGATTTATTGCTTATAAAACTCTTAAATTTTAACCAATTCTATTGAATTTTGGCACAATTAATTTTTAACTATTTTAAATATATGTTATAAATTTTATTAACATGGTTCCATATTTTCATATAGCTCCCATATAACGCCCCTTTCTGGAAAACGGGCAATTCCATTGGAACTCAGTACAATGATTTTTTTAAACTATTTTTAATGTAAAATCTTGGATTCACAATTAAATCGCAATTCCTGTTAAAAATTCTATTTAGTTTTAATTATATGAATAGTAATAATATAAAAAGAACATAAAATAACGAACATCCTTATTTATATGATACATTTTTATCAAACAATGTTATTCAGCTTCTTGTAACAATTTCTTAAAATATATTCAATTTTTTACAAAGTATTGAAGGATACAAAAATTAAAACCATGGACAATGATTTCAGTTCATTGGTCTATCTTTTTGTATAAAAATAAAAGAAGAAGTTAATCAGAAGTAGTTTAAAATTTTTTTAATAATGTAATTACGAATGAAAAATATAGAGCATTAATGTCAATTTGATCATGGTATCCTGCACTAACTAAAGTGTACTAAAAAAGGCAATTGAGGTATATTGTTCTATTGTTAATACTTAATAATTATGTTACGTTTTACCTTTCATATACAATATTTTATAGGACTGATTGGGTCATGCAATTCTTAGCACTTATTCGTTTTGATAACAACATAATTAGTTATTGATATGAATATTTCTTGGCCAATACAACGCACACTGTGTATTTTTTTGTTATAAATACCATTATATGAACCGACAATTCAAATATTAAATAATTTATGGATTTTTTTAGACTTATATAGATTAGATTTATTTCCAGTTTTTACATTTGGAATAAAATTTTGACAATATATTCAAATATCTCTATTATTCATTCAACATTTAAAGTATTTAACATAAAATATAAGTAATTTTACAGGAAAATGTTAATAATTCTATTAACATGTTTAGCAACATTCATATTACTATAATTTGTCTGTGTGTGTAAACAACAGTATGTAAAAGTTATATCAAACATTTTATTTTAATTTTTACGTACATTTGGTATACATTTGGTAATTTTACATGAAATCATACTCATTTTATTAAAGTATTTTTTGCATTGATTTTTTAAAAAGTAGCAAAAATATTAATTGACATTAATTTTCTTGCTCTATTTTTGGCCTCTAAATTTAAAGCTGCGTGCGTTCCTATCATTAACTATTTCATCCTTGTATGTTAAGTTCAAAAAAATCTGGTCAACAAAAAAATTGAGACGAATCATTATATTCTAAAAGGGCATCCAGTCCTCCAAATTAAATACTATCGATGCTTGTTGTTTGAATGGGGTCAGATATTCGCAGGCAACAAACTTAAAACCAGATTCACTTAATGTAGCACAATCCAAAGAAAATAATATCTTATATCTCAACGGATGAAATGCCTGTCAAAAATTATATAGAAAACAATAGATGGAACATTTTGCTGCTCTCGTCTTACTGTCTTTATTTTTGCCCTCTCTACTACCATAACTCCCTTACTTGGATACGCTACAAGAGGGAAAGTGTTGTGCCTAATGATGGACAATAACTTGAGTTATGTAGCAACATAATAAATGAATTTTCAAAGACAAAAACTATATTTTGAATTTCATCCCCCTTATTCAAAAACCTCCCTTTACCGCCTTCAATATTCCAATTTCATTAAATGTTGCACATTTAATTAAAATAAACTTAATTTTTTCATTTCCGTTTCCAGTTAATTGATATCTTCGCTTAAGTAACTCAACAACTTTTTAAGTAATAAACTCATTTAATACACTTGATTAATTGCACTTTTTCTCTTAATTAATTACTTTGTTCCTCCTTCTCATTCCAATTTAAGACAATATTTACTTTAAAACGTTTATTAATGTGTTCCTGAATTTCTATATTTTATTATCGCATTTTAAATAATAAATTTAAGTAATAAAATTTTCTAAACACTCAATCCTTTAACGGAGGCAAAATATACAAAAGGATGCTCTGAACAGGATATACAAAGGACGGAAAACAATTTAAGAAAATAAAATTAAGAGAAATAGAGGTAAACGATAAAATGTATTAAATGTGAAATAAAGTGAATAATTTGTATTCCTTTTTTTTCGAGACATAGAACAACAGTTATATTTGATAATGATCAAAATATGATTGAAACCATTTAACATTGTTTTCTTTTTTTCTTTCTTCTTCCTCAGATTATATTTTAATATCCTTTTCTAGTGGAGTTATAACACAAAAGAGAGGAAAATACTGAAGCTGTTAAGCGAAAAAAGGTGTAAAATAAAATATTTTACTTAATTGTTTTCTTGAAAAAAATATTTACCGGAAAGGATTTTTTTCTTTGTTGTAATCAACAATTATATACACATACTTATACATGTTTATATACATACACACAGACAAATACTTTTACTTGTACAACAGCAACAACAAAAATTGTTAAAAAGTTTTTAATTACATCAACATTATGGCCAAATGAAAGAAAACCAAATGTTCGCCAGAAGTAATAAAATGGAAAAGACATTGAAGGAGTAACAGAACAAAGGAAAGAGGCAAAAGGATAACGATAACGAACACTTATGTAATAAATAATTACTCGAAGGATGAAGGCGAAATTATACAAAAACAATAACAGCATAAACAATACAAAAGGAAATAATAACTATTTTACAGTAAGTGAAATAGCAAATTAATAATATCGTGAAGAGTTTTGGGGCGAAATCATAAAACACTTTGAGAAATTACTCTCAAATAGACTTTTACACAAAATTTAAATTTTCCACCAAAAATATATATGCGATATTCAGCATATATCGGTAACAAATATTAAAGATTGTTAAAAAATTTAATAGTGACAATTTGGAATGAAATTGATCAAAGGTTTTGTAAGCTTAACTCGTTTTCCAGAAAGGAGATTATACGTGAACTATTCCAAGCTATAGACCAATATTAATAACATATATTCAAGACAGTTACAAAGTATTTTATAAGCTTAAAACCATTTTCCAGGAAGGGAGCTTATAAGGGAGCTATAGCAAAATATAGACCGATTTTCTTGAACTTAGTTAGGTGCAATAAAAATGCTACAAAACTAATTGTGTCGAATTACAATAGAGCTGGCCTTTATTTAACCATTTTAATAAGCTTCGGTTAGGAGCCTTATATAGGAGCTTTAAGCTGAATATGTGCTCACATTGATCAAATTAATAACACTCATGCAAGGCAGTTACAAAAATTATTGTGCTAAATTTCAACAGAAGGGAAAGGGGCCTAATATGAGAGCTTTAGCAAATATGAACCGATATTCGTCAACTTAGTTACATCTGTTTAGCCACAGTTAGAAAAATGATTGAACAGTATCTTTATTCAAATTGCGTTCATATTTAAGCAAGTTTTATATAACACAAAGTAAGCGACTCCGCAAGGGGCCATATATGCAGAATAGAAAATATTTGTGGCCGATATTTCAAGAGACTACATTTCCGAAACAACATTTTAGCTTAAAACTACATTCCGGGAAAGGATCTATATGGTATAAATAATGGCCCAAGAACAATTTAGTTTTTTTGGGTTGATTCTTGTTCAAAAATAAAAATATTTGCTAATTTCAGAAAATTATATTCAAAACTGCGATTTTGACATTGGAGTGCATCAAAATTTTGTTATAACTTTTTTCTACCGATCGATTTTTATTATTTTTGTACGGGAGAGAGATACGAATAGTTGATATGCTATTAGCTCCAATCCATAACTTTATCTTAAAGATTTAGAAAAGGTCTTCTTCGGAATTTGAGATTGTCTAAGATATTGTATATAACTTTTTGTTAATGACCGATATACTTGTGTCTAAATGTGGAAAAATAACGTGGGTAATTTTCATTGAATTTGGACAGTTCTTCTAAGCATGAGAATGCTTCTAACAGGCAGGTATACGTACAGACATAGATCTTAGGTATGAGGTCTTGGGTGATTCCTCTTAAAGTTATATAATTATATAAAATTACAAAGTATATATGTAATATAACCCTCATTACCATTTGTATTGGTGAAGGATGTAAAAATGAAATTTTCAACTAAAAATAAAATTTTTCATTAAAAAATAAAATTTTCACAAAAAATTGAATTTTTTGAAAAAGTAAGAATTAATTCTTTATAATATTTTCATTCTTTTTCTATAAAATCCAGATTTCAACAAAAAAAATCAAATTTTTCACTTAAACTAAAAATGTTTCCTTATGGATCGTTAGGAATTAAAATTCTTTGAATCTGTTGCGACAATGTACAAGTCATTGGACTATAAGAGCTATGAACTCGACTTCGGGAAGATTCAAGAAGTTATTTTTGCAAGTAGGTCGCTAGATAGTACAGGAATGGATCTTATCTGTACATACCAATGGTTTAAGAATAGTGACAGATTCTGTTACGGGGTCTTTTTGGTGGGAGTAACACGATGGGTGTATCGGGTACCAAGTCGAAATCCTAAAAGTAACAAATGTTACGGATTTTACAATAGAGCAAGCAAATGTCGGTAAACAAATAGCATCCGGAAATGATAAAGCTATTTCATTATCGCAAATAGTTGACTAGGAGTGGTTACAGCGTATCAATAGTTTATGGCCAGAATATGATGCTGTTCGCAAGAAATTACTTCTGGCCGTTAATAGATTTGCCTTAGGAGGGGCATACATTTCTTGACTGGTTATTGTAAATATAGCGGTAATGGCAATGACTGTCAAGCTTTTGCGGGATGTGCAAAACATAAATACCTTCTACATAGAAGGCTTCAACGTATGAGGATGAAGTGATTTGGCCGGCAGTTTTTATATAGTTTAGTGGTTCTGGCATTCTTAGAGTTGTCGACTTTCATTAAAATTATTTTCACTTCTCTATTTTTTACAGGATACCAACGCTGGATCTAAATGGTTACCAGTGAAAATATACATATAACTACAGTGGTATATACCCCACCCTTCCATACCAACATGTTGCAGTTTTGACTGAAATTAAATTTTTACCTGAACATGTTTATTTTCAAAAAAAATTTTAAGTTTTCATTAAAAATGAAATTTTTAGTAAAAAATAAAATTTTGTACTAAAAGTGATTTTCACTTAATTTTTTCGATTAAACGTACAATGTTTTAAATATTATTATTTATGATATTTTTCCACTTTTATGCTCGACTGTCAAAGAAATTAATCTTTATATTTTCCAACACCTGTTTTTTTTTTGTTTTGAATGGAATTCGTTTTGTTTTCTTTTCAAAAATAAATAAAAATAACAAAAACAACAACAAGAACTAAAAAATATGTTTCACTTTCATAAAATATTTATTACAACAATTTCATTCTTATTTCTTTACTCGTTGCTCGTTCATAATTCTCGTAACCTCCACCACCACAAGTAGTGAAGAGGGTATATTAACTTTGTCATTCTGTGTGTAACGCTAAGAAAGAATCATCTCACACCCTTTAATGTAAATATATTCTTGCATCAAATCGAAATCTGAGTCGATTTAGCTATGTCCGTCCAATTGTCAATTAGAAATCGACAAATTAGAATGAGATTTTGACAGATTATTAAGCTATATGTACTTCATTACCATTCCAAAAATCAAAATCGGTTCAGAAAAAAAGGTACGGTCATAAATAATTTTATGACTCATTAAGTGTTCCTGTGTTATATTTAGTTAAGAAAAACGTTTGTATATTGTTTGCGTCTGTGAGTGCGTATGTATGAAACATAAAGTATTTTCTTTACACGCATTTGTAGTAGAGGGTGTTAAAGATTCGACATAGCCGAATACAGCATTTTTACTTATTTCTTAATAAAATCCTTTCATTTTTTGTAATGTGCGTCTGCAGTTCTCATATTTTGTATATAAATTTTGTGTGTGTGTGTAAGTATTTACTTAGAAATATACCAGAGTAATTGTTTAGGTATAAGTATGTTTGTGTGTGTGCCGATGTGAGGTGTTATAAGAACTACAAATTAATGACTTTGAAGAAAGTTTTATGCCAAGAATGCAACAATAATAAATTTTCTAAAATATTTCATAATTTTTTAAAGTAAAAGTTTAAGTTTTATTCTTGCGAACGGAAACTTGAATGAGAAAGAGTTTTAATATATATAAAAATGTGTATGTGTGTGTAATATGAAGGATTATGATATAAGAAGTAAATTTTGAAAGTAATTTGTTTAAGAGTTTGAGGGATTTATGTTAAAGAAGTGAAAATGAAATAAATAACAAATTAAAAAATGAGAAAGGGATGGAGACGTATAATTAATATTTAATTAAAAATTAATATTAATTATACGCTTAAGGTGTTGAATACTTTATGCTTAAAAGTTTGAATATGAAAAGAAAAATATTTAAATTTAAATTAGAGAACAAATATATTAATTTTTAATGAATATTTTAAATAAAAGGAGTACATTTGGAAGTTAGAGGTTAATTGGAATTTCAATTAAACTTCAAAACAGTGGTCTCAAAGCACTATTGTAAAGTCATTTCGTAAATTTAATACGCTTTGTTTCGTACATGCAAACACACACATACACTAACAAACGTATATAATATACAAAAGTTTAAATACAACACACGAAGACTTATTGTGTCATAAAATAAGTTATATTTTTGGTCATAACTTTTTTTCTACTAAGCCGATTTGAAAATTATTTGAATGGTAATGAAGTATATTTGACTTAATATTATGGTAAAATTTCATTTATATTTGATTAATAATTCGCTTGAATTTTTAGCTAGACTCAGATATCGGCCTATATCTTTGAATATATAGACAGACGGGCATAGCTTAGTCGATTCAAATTTGAATTTGACACAAGAACATATATACATTATAAGTTCTAAAGCGATTCCTTTTAAGAGTTACACACGTTTTAATAAAGTTAGCACATCATTTCACTACTTGTGGTGGTGGATGTTAAAAAATATTTCAGAATTGGTAAATAAGATGGAATCACCATATGACCCCATATAGTAAATATATTTTTGCGTGAAATAAAAATCTGCTTAAGCTGTGTCTGTCAATCTGTTAAAACGATTCTCACGTCCACAATAATGATCCCATTCTAAAGAAACTGGAAGTTTTTCAGTGTCCTCTTCAGTTTGCTATTTAAAACCGGCAACATCGGCTTAATAGTTATTCCAAAAATTATTCTTCTAACCGATGTAAATAAGTCGGACTGCATGGATACCACGGTAATGTGTTGAAATTCAATAGATTTGGTATGGTATGGTCGGTGGTGTAGATCAGTTGGGTCCAAGAATAAAATTAGCTTAAGATCCCGGTCCCGTTTAAAGTTAAACCAAAAATATTCAGGGACATTGTGGATAATCCACCATAAATTTCGTGGAGTTCAACCAAGTCATGCAGACCAGGACTTCCGAAAATAGAGTTCTTTTAAGATGAATAATTGACAATACTAAAGAAAATATACAATTGTCGCCTTTTTCTATTCACTACAGAAAATTCTACAGAAGTCCTAAAATTGGAGTTTCAATCTCCACAATATATCCAATAATCACTGTGATAGGAGTACCCATTAATGTTAGATCAATTTAGATTATAAAGGGAACTGATTTATCTCAATATCGAGTAGTGAGATTAATTTGAACGTTTCTCAGGTACCAATATAAGGAAGTATGGTAATGTACTAAATCAGCACGAGTCTCTATTATAGTTTCTATGTATCTCGACTATAGTTTACATTATAGACTAAACTATAGATTTTACTGTATTCTTGACTAAAGCTTGTACTATAGTTTCTTAAAATTTAAATACCACTATTGTTTGCCTGTCGGTCCTTTTCAAAGTCATTTTTTCTCTCTCATCCTTTTTTTCTAAAAAATTTTATGAATTTTTGTTTTGGTTGAAATAATTAATTGTGTTATTTTTGGTCTCTAATAATGACATTACAATTTCTAATGATCACAAACTCTTGAATGCTTCTATTGTCCTACATTTTTAATTTTATTATTCTTGTTGCAGCAGTTGTCATTAGAATAACAACAGCAGCAGCAACAACAACAGAAATATAAAAAATGTACATTTTTAGAATAACAAATTTTGAGGCCAAAAAAAGAATTATTGCCAAAATTATAAAAATATTTTTGTGAGTTCATTCTTACTGGACACAAGATACAATTATGGTCATTTAAATTGAAATGCAACAACAGCAACAACTGGAAGACCATATCTACACAATATGCAAATCAAAGTTTGCATACAATTTTAATCAAATGCAAATATAACAAAAGAATGAGAATAAAGAGAAAAAGGCTGGAATTTTGGATGTTGATATTGGTAGAATATAAGGCACGCAACAGCAAGTGTTGGTTAAAGGAACTGAGAGAAGATTATTAGTGGGAGATTAAATAAATGTGGTAAAATTAGGAGTATCTATAAATTTAAATACTGAGATTGTAAAATTCTTAACACACGTTTTTCATTAAGATTTTTTTACCCAAACTGTTAGTTGATATTTTTGATGACGTTACGTTTGAAAAATGTCAGATATAATATTAATCTGATTAAAATGAGTGTTAAAAAAATTGAAAAGCACAAAAAGTGTGTCAAAAAGTGTGGAAGGTTTTAAATGGAGATGGACTACAACGTTATTGGAAAGGTTTCCGAAAATTATTCAAAATTTTTTCACCAGTAATTAAAATTATAAAAATATTTTTTTTTAATTTTAATAATAATTTCAATCATATAAAAAATAAAACTATTACGTTAGTGATTTCGTTTTTATTTACATATATGTGTGTTAAGAATTTTTCGACCTCACCCTTGACAGAAGGATATTGTTGCGTAAGTTGGTAAAAAATCTTAGTCAAAATAGATATGTCCTTAATAACAGAAAAGAATCCTATAAGTCTCGTCTGAAACAGAGAAAAATCATAGATTACGTATTATTAAAATTGAGCTATTTATGACGACTATATTATAAATAGCTCAATTTCAACTTGCCGAATGGAAGATCGGACTTCATAATTAGCCGCTGATAGAAGCTCTAGTTAATTTTTTTGACGTACCTTTCAATTTTCTTTATATTATCAAAATTCCTTCATCATCAAAAAATCAATAAGTAGTTTGATCTGCTGACAGAAGTAAGGACTTAATTATTCCACTTGACATTCAAAATTTAAGTCATATTTTAATAGGTCAAATAAGCCTATAAATGCCTTTTTAACTTGTGGTAAACATAACCTCAAATCCCTTTTAATTTACCTATCATCACACACTTTATTTGTGTACTTGAAAAATATTTAGTACAAAAATATGTTGCACACAAAAAAATGAAGACACTTATGAAACATGTTGCAAATAAGTGACTTGAATATTGTCTTTTGTTTATGAACTCATGTGTATGTACATATATGTATATATTCGTATGTAAATGTGTATCCGTTTTAAACATAAACTGTACAGACAATTTATATAGTCAACATTTTTGTTGAATCTTTTCTTTTCAGTTATTTGCATTTAAATATTTTGACAATTGTGCATAAATTCATAGAATAGCATTTCTTCCATTATTTTTGTTGTTTTTCACTTTTATACTCTAAAACAAATATTTAAAGAATTTTATAATATTTTATTAGTTTGAATGCACAAAATGACTTTAGAGGAAATTTGGGGAAAAAAAGTAATTTTTTTTGAAATTGTTTTATAAAAAAATGGAAGAAAAGAAATAATTAGATTTTTATATGGTTTTGTGGTCAACCTCATATTTAAATATTTAAGGTATAGCGATCTATTCAGAATCATTTGATTTACTTATTGATGACCGTCCATTTATCCGGCTGTTTCTAAGTACATAAAAGGCTTAAAGATTGGAATATAAACTATAGTCAGGGCTGTAGTATAAATTATAATTGAAATAGTTAATCACAAAACATAAATTACAGCATAGACTTTAGCATAAACTATATATTGAGTAAATTAACACTTTAGGTCGTGACTATAATATAAAAAAGATCGTGACCAAAGCAAAAACTAAAGACTCGAATTAGTAAAAAATATTGTGGAGACAATAGTATAAACTATAGTCGAGACTATATAATTCAGTATAGTCGAGACTATAGTGTACACAATAGTCAATTATAGTATACTATATAGAGGAGACTATAACCTACACTATAGACGAAACTGCAGTATACAATATTGTCAAGACTATAGTAAATCGTATAGTCAAGACTATTTATATAAACTATTATACTTAAACTAATATGACTATAGCCGAGACTATTTTACAAACTATAGTTAAGACCATGGAATAATTTATAGTCGAGACTATAGAATAATCTATAGTCGAGAACTATAGTTCAGACTATATTATAAACTATAATATACTCTGGACTTTAGTATAAACTGTATTCGAGACTACAGTTTAAACTGTAGTCTAGACTATAGTATAAACTATATTGGAATTCAGTTGTATACCTAACTTTTATTAGCAGCATACTAGCAAGAGGAATTAACTGGCGAACTAAGTGTACAGAACATAATCAACGAGCGAAACGGGGACGCAGTGAGTTTATTAATGAAGAATATAATCGTGAAATTTCAGATGGAGGAGATACAGAGAAAGAATTCTTGTGTTTAGACGTAGTCTTAATATTGCTTTCTGGTCCTGCGATGCAATATCCTTGCGGAATATTCCGCAGGAACGTGTAGTGAAGAAGGAGGTGGTTTTAGTCGGTAAGAATCCGACTGATTGAAAGATCAAGCATGGGTATACATGGGTATACGTAATAAAAACGAATAAAATAGTAGAGACTATAGTACAAACTATATTCGTGATCGTAGTATAGTCGAGATAATGTTACAAATTTTAGTCGTAACTAAATTACAAACTATAGTCCACACATTAGTATAGTAACAAACCTTTATAAAATCTGTTGTCGTAACTTTTATACAAAATCATTTAGAACCTTCATAAATTTTCCTTTTCCATTATGTAATATATTTCAAAATATCCCCTACTAATTTGTTAAAGTAAATACACACATATTTTCTTTATAACATAAAATTTCAAAATTTATCACTCTAAGAAGTTTTTGTCTTAAATTTTGTTTTACCTAAAACTTTTGTTAATCTAATGACATTTTTCGTTTCTGTAACTTTCAAAATAAATTTATTTTCAATAAACCAACTTTATTTACTCATTCTCTTCGGTTTTTCTTAAATAAATGACTTTTATTCAAAATAAATGCAGGGATGGAGAGAAAAAGCACTAAACCAAAACAAAAATCATAAAACTGAAAGTTGTGTTTGAAAACTTTTTTCTTTTATAAAATTATTCATATTTAATAAAGTTCGCAAGTAACAAAGTTTTTCTTCTTTTTGCTCTATATTTTTTTAAATCTTTATTTATATTTTTATTTACTGAGGAGATATTTTTTAGCTATTTTTTGTTTACATATTTTTTTTATAAAGTTAAAGTGGTGGAAGCTTTTTTCCAAAACGTTAACAAACTGAAGGTGCAAATGTTAAATTGTTTGTGAAAAATTCTTTTACGAACATTTTAAATTGCGGTCAGTAACAAACAGACAGACAGACAGACAAGCAAATGCTACTAAATAAGTCAGAGTAGGATTTGCTTAAATGATGACAAATTTTAAGGCTAAGCCTGGACTACAGTTTAGTCCATAATTTTGTCTATGGTCTTGAAAACAGTTCCATTTTCAGTCTTGCCTACAGTTTTATTTATAGTCTCAACTGTAGCTTAGTTCTTTTTTTAAGTCTAAACTATCGACTATAGTTTTAACCACTGTATTTACTATAGTAAAGTCTATAGCTACAGAAACCTATAGCTAAATGTTTGATTTCTCGAATATAAATAAATTTACAATCTTGGATATATTATCTAGACCACAATTTATTATCCAATTTCAAGAATAGTTAGTCCATAGTCTTCAGTTTATAGTTTCGAATATAGTTCAGGTAATATTTTCAAATATACTATAGTATACAGTTCAAATACAGTTTAGTCTTTTGTCTGGACTATAGTCTATAGTTTCTAGTCATAGTTTTAAGTGTCAATTATAGTTAGGTCTTCAGTCTCGAATACAGTTTAGTTTATAATCTCGACTATGCTATAATATTGACTACACTTTAGCCTACAGTCTCATATATATTTTAGTCTACAGTTTCAACTGCAATTTACTCCTCTCGACAACAGCTTTTTCTACAGTCTCGGATATATTTTAGCCTGCAATTTAGTTTTGTCTATAGTCAAATACAGTTTAGTCTGTATTCCTGTCTATATTTTAGTCTACAGTTTCAAATATATTTAAGTCCACAGTCTTGATTAAAATTCAATCTATAATATCGCTTAAGACCTCGACTCGCTTTTTCTACAGTCTTGGATGTAATTTAGTCTAAAATTTAGTTTAGTGTTTAGTCAAATATAGTTTGCAATTATACTTTAGTCTACAATCTCATATCAATCTGAGCTATAGATGTGTCTCATCAATAGCTTTCCGAATTAGTATTTTTCTCAACTGAAGTATTTGATTGAAGTCTAGACTATAGTTTAGCCTCTATCTCAAATACATTTCAATTTTTTCTATGGTCTCCCCCTCTGGTATAGTCTATAGTCTCATGTAGTCTATAAACTCGATTATAGTATATTCCGTAGTTAATTCTATATCCATTTTTAATGCTCTTTTTCCTCACATCCAATTTCAACTTAAGTAAATTACTTAATGCATTTTTAACATTAAAATTATATAATTTTTCTCAAGATCTTATTACAAATTGACATTTAATAATTTATTGTTGCAATTTTGCTCGATGACTGCATTAGCAAATTTCATATATATAAAAACTACTTAAGTTTTTTTCTGACTTTCTAACGAGGGCAGTTGAATGTCTGACTTATTTCTAACTTGTTTCAAGTATTTCTAGTTGTTGGCCAACAACTACATTGTGATTTTGTAATTGTCGCACGGAGTGAGCTAAAAGAGAGCAAAACGACAACAAAAACTTAATAAACTTAACAGACTCAACACCATTTAGTAGTCTCTTTTTTGTGGCATAATGCTGGCACAAAATGATTATAATAAAATTTTCCAGCACTTTTGCTGCAAATTGTATTTACATGATTTTCATTTTAATGTCTTGTTGTTGTCAATAACAACAACAACAACAGCAGCAGCAACTAGTCAATTATATAAGAACTACGAATCTAATAATGATGTCATTAGAGTAAAATGCTATTTTGGTGTTTTAAAAATTTGCAATAAGAATCAAAGATTTAAATCTTTTAAATTTTAAATTTATTTTAAATCAATTTAGCAAATTTTTTGGTGAAATATAGTCGAGGGTATAGTCTAAACTATATTTGAGACAATAGACTAAACTATAGTTTAGACTATAAGCTAAACTCTAGTCTAAGCTGTTATTGAGACTATAAGCAGAACTATAGTCGATATTACAGATTAAAGTACAGTTTAGTTTATAGATCAACCTATAGAGTAGCCAATTGAACAACCTTTGGCTGATAACCGGGTCTTTAGTCCAAACTGAGGTCAAAAATACCAATTAAGTCATAGTTTTAGAAAATGTTCGATAATTCGCCTATTTTGAAAAATTTTCGATAAATCGCCTATTTTGAGAAAATTTTCCAAAAATCGCCTATTTTGAGAAAATTTTCGATAAATCTCCTATTTTGAGAAAATTTTCGATAAATCGCCTATTTTAAGAAAATTTTCCAAAAATCGCCTATTTTGAGAAAATTTTCCATAAATCGCCGATTCTGAGAAAATTTTCGATAAATCGCCTATTTTGAGAAAATTTTCGATAAATCGCCTATTTTGAGAAAATTTTCGATAAATCGCCTATTTTGAGAAAATTTTCGATAAATCGCCGATTTTGAGAAAATTTTCGATAAATCGCCGATTTTGAGAAAATTTTCGATAAATCGCCTATTTTGAGAAAATTTTCGATAAATCTCCTATTTAAAGAAATTTTTCGATAAATCGCCTATTTAAAGAAATTTTTCGATAAATCGCCTATGTAGAAAAAATTTCAATAAATCGCCTATTTTGAGAAAATTTTCGATAAATCGCTTACTTAGAGAAAATTTTTGATAAATCGCCTATTTTGAGAAAATTTTCAAAAAATCGCCTATTTTGAGAAAATTTTCGATAAATCGCCTATTTTGAGAAAATTTTCGATAAATCGCCTATTTTGAGAAAATTTTCGATAAATCGCCTATTTTGAGAAAATTTTCGATAAATCGCCTATTTTGAGAAAATTTTCGATAAATCGCCTATTTTGAGAAAATTTTCGATAAATCGCCTGTTTTGAGAAAATTTTCGATAAATCGCCTATTTTGAGAAAATTTTCGATTAATCGCCTATTTTGAGAAAATTTTCGATTAATCGCCTATTTTGAGAAAATTTTCGATAAATCGCCTATTTTGAGAAAATTTTCGATAAATCGCCTATTTTGAGAAAATTTTCGATAAATCTCCTATTTAAAGAAATTTTTCGATAAATCGCCTATTTAAAGAAATTTTTCGATAAATCGCCTATGTAGAAAAAATTTCAATAAATCGCCTATTTTGAGAAAATTTTCGATAAATCGCTTACTTAGAGAAAATTTTTGATAAATCGCCTATTTTGAGAAAATTTTCAAAAAATCGCCTATTTTGAGAAAATTTTCGATAAATCGCTTACTTAGAGAAAATTTTCGATAAATCGCCTATTTTGATAAAATTTTCAAAAAATCGCCTATTTTGAGAAAATTTTCGATAAATCGCCTATTTTGAGAAAATTTTCGATAAATCGCCTATTTTGAGAAAATTTTCGATAAATCGCTTACTTAGAGAAAATTTCCGATAAATCGCCTATTTAGAGAAAAAAATCGATAAATCCCCTATTTAGAGAACATTTTCGAAAAATCTCTTATTTTTGTAAAATGTTGAATTTCTAGCGCAAAATGAAATTTTTAATGAAAATTTTAATATAAAAAAGCAAAGTTAACAAGTGAGAAATTTAATATTTTGTTAAAAATTAAATTTTTAGTAAAAATTTATTTTTTTGTGAAGATTTAAAATTTTATCTTCATATCCATGTCACTGTGTTGTGTCAAACATTCTTTTGTTTGTTTTACAAAAATTCTGTAAAACATGTTTGTTTTTCATGTGATAAATTTATTTAAGTTATTTTGTAATAATTAAATTCTTTTTTTAAATTAATAGAAAATATTTTAACAATTTCTAAAACATGTTAACTTTAATTTATTAACAAAAGAAAATTAAATAGAAATTATAATAAAATACTACAACTTGTACAAAATTTCTTTAAAATAAAAAAAAACGAACAAACAACAAAAATCTTCTGTTGCAATGATAACAACAACGCCAAGAACAACAACAAGAAAAATTGTTTACAAAAATAATTTTAACATTAAATGTCAAATTTAAACAAGGCCATAAATTATGCAACTGACTTTATGTTAAATCCTCCTACTGAGGCTTATTCATGTTGTTGTCTTTTACTTCTTCCCTATTTTAGTTACACACAGACATGCATGTAGCAATATATTTATACATGTATATGTTGCCGCGAGTGTTGTAGTATGGTAGTTGTAACATGAACATAATTCTTTAGGCAACACAAATATTTATGTCAAAAGCTTGCAAGACAGTAAATTTTACTTTTTTCAGTAGAGCAAAGAGAGAGGGGAACAAAAAAAAAACGGGTCTTAAAGTAGCCATGAAGGGAAGCGGCAAAAGCAAACGTATAAATGAATAAATAGTTGATAACTGGAAAGAATGAATACTTGAAGGGTTTTGTAGTTAGTTGAATTTTGGATTACAATATTAAAGTGCTTAAAAGCTTTTGAATGGCGGAAGAGAGTTAAAGGAGGAGAAATATTTATAACTTAATTTATGCGATACTTGACATTACAATCAGAACTATAAACATTGAATGGACAGTATTTTTTTAGTTATTTCTTGCGATAAGATATTTCTATAAATGTCAGTTTTGTTCCAAAGAATTGAAAAACTTAAGGTCAAGTTGCGGAGATAGAGAATAAGAGAACAATTTATAGATATTATTGGCGAAGAGTACTGTCAATAGAATAATAAAAAGTGAAATTGGAAAATAAATAAAATACGTTTTAAGAAGCAGAAAATACCAGAATCAAACAAATTCAATGTCACCATGAGAGTGAGTGACTTCATTTCGTCTACAACATCACCACTCCCACTAGAAAATACGGTTGTGTTGATAGAAATAGAGGCTGCTACATTGATCATCATTAAGAGATATACAGTTATACGTAGACAACACCAATAAGTAACTCACGTAATAAACTAGACCATTTATAGGTTAACAAAAGTAAGAGAAACTCTTTAACTGATGTCATAAACTGAAGAAGCGCTGACATCTGTGAAGACCATGAATCCATTACAGAGAAGTTAAAATAAAATCGTAAAAAGGGAAAAGGTCCATTATGCAATAAACATGATAATCTGTAACCATCTGCCGAATAATCAACAATATCGAAGGGATGATGCCACACAAATGTATAATCGATTGGCAAGCAATTGATAAGAGATAAACTTATATTCAAAACAACATTAGAAGATAAAAATATATTTTCGGGATGGAGCTTTATATGAGAACAATGACTAAATATGGACCTATAATCGACGAATTATCAATGCGAATTTTTATAAGCCAATTGAACCGAACTGGGTTAAAATTACAAAATAGAACAACTTAAACCCGGATCATTATTGTGGACAATAATGTTTCCATAAGGAAGGCAGATGTTAGACAAGCAGAGATAAAATTGTCTCAGTTTTTGACTTAATACTAGAAAATATGTATTTTATGTGATCTTAAATAATTCCCTCTTGGTGTTACAAACAAAATTACAAAGTTTACATACCCTTTTCATCACATATGGTGGAGGAGTGTAAAAAGTATAAAATGAGACAGCAGAAATTTTATAGCTAAAGTATACAGAGAGGAACTAATATCATTTCTGTGTGTTAGACTGCGGGAAGAAAGGTTGAAAGAAGTCAAGAAAGGTTGCAACTTTAAGCATTTCATTGAGAGATGTCAATTCAATTCTTAGCTGTGAGAATAATAGTGGTGAAAAAGATAAAATAAAAAGTCTGGGAAAGTTTCAACATGAGATAAGTATCAGAAAATCTAAGGTTGTAAGTAACATATACATCAATAACATCAAACTAAAATATCACATATCTCAAGAATTTGTGATTATCCAAGTTATACCTGGAGACGCTCAGTACTCCTAGATCAATGAAAGTGCATATTACATGAAAAGCAAAAGCAGTATGAATTGAAAAAGATTAATTGATGGGCAAGGGAAAAATCGGTTATAGATCGGAATTTTTGTATATTTAATGTCTCTAAAATGATGGCGACACCTTGATCCACATCCTTAAGAATACACCATTATTTATATTTTCATATATTTGTCAAGAAACGTAGAAGCGGTTGTTTTGTATTAAGTGTTTTGAAATCGGTTCATACGAATCCAGTCACCATAAATATCCTTCATAACAAGTCAAAATGATAACGAAGAATGAGGAACTTAAGTTACTTTATTTTAAAAGGATAGAAAAGGGATAAGTGTTCAATAATGTTATTTGCAATCTTTTATATCATTTATTCAAGAACCGTACCGCAGTAATCCAAATTGGTATGAAGAAAATAAAATTAAAATTAAGAATTAATTAACATTCATACAGCTGTGATCAAAATAATGGCACCACTGACATGTCACATCTTCGTTGCTGATTTGTGTTTTTGTTCATGAATATTTTTATCGAAAATTTTGTAGTACTATTATTTAAAGCCAATAATATTATAAGCCAATAATAAATAACAATTATTTTGACTTTTTTAATGGTTGACACCAAATAGTCCTATATATATTTGTACAGTAGTGGTATATATTTGACGGCATGTTTTATCAATTCATCTCGAAATAAAGATAATGAAAAGAACCATAATTTAAGAACAACTTTTTATTCAAATGGCTTTTATGACTTAATAAAGAAGACATATATATGTGGCGTTATTCTTTTGACCACAGCTGTATATATTCTAGATTAAAAATATGTCTTTTATTTTATAGAAATTCTTTCTTTATTTTCCAAAATTTGAAAGCATTCAAAATGTATAAATTTTATTAAGAAAATAAATTCTTCAACTTTCCATTTCTTTTCTTTACCTTTCATTGTCAATCACGTGCATTAAATTTTTTTTTTTTAACACATGTCAAAAAATTTGACATTTTCATTTTAAAATGTTTATTTAATTTTTGTATAAAAAGAAAATTTCCTGTGGCTTTTAGACAAATAATTTTATTTACGTTTTTTTTTATTTTAAACAGTTTCACTATATTTATAATAAAGAACACAGACATACACATGTTTATTTTATATACCCGAAAAACCAAAAGACTTTAAAATAAGTTTGTAATAAACTTACCAGCATAAGCGTAAGGCTTGCAAAAGTGTTATGATAATTATTGTGAAACTCTTGTTAATAATTAGTTAATTAAGAAAATTGATCGCTTGCGATTATATTTTTAATTTAAGTATACAATTATAAAATAGGCTTACATGGAACTACTTTTTGAAACATGATTAAAGTAAGCTTATTTTCGCAATATATTTATAAGCTTAGAAGCTCAATTGAAATAATAACTTTCTTATTTTTTATACATTTCTGAATTTTTACAATTTATTTCTATTTAATTTTTTCATTATAAAAAAAGGATTTTGTATGTTTTATAAATTCGTCTTACAAAGCGGTATTTTTAAAATTGTAAAATAAATATATTTCTTACGGCATTTTATGTATCTAATCTACGCACACTTTCTTTCCTCTCTTCTTCTTCAATATAAATTTTCTGCTTACTCATCCATTAATAACTTCAGAATCAATCTCGTTTTCATTTGTATACAAATTTTCATCACTATTTTTCGAAACTTATCATGGCAGGGGCTGGTTGGAACTTCACTCGAATTGCTTTTATTATTTAAGAGCAATTCAAAAATTTCTTTTGATTCTTGACGGACTTTGTATTTTATTTTATATCTCGTTTTTTTACAATTAATTTTAGAAAATTTTTTTAAACACAGATTTTATATTTTTTACTTTTATACAGAAACACTTACAAAACTATTGCGAATATTAATCCTTTACAATCATATTTCTAAACATTGTTATCCCAACAAGTATATAGCAAGTATTATTACAAATACTGTTGCTATAAGAAACATTTTTAAAGTATTATTTCAAAACTACTTATCATTTTGATTAAAATAAATCTATAATAAGTATGATTATAAAATGTTGTCGAAAATTCTTTATGATAAGTTCATTTTTTAGATATAGTTACATTTTGTTTATGGCTTGGTTAGTTGGGTATATATTTACGTATATATAGAAAAACATATGTATTAAGCATATAAACAACGCTCATTGGCTGCAAAGTAGTCATAACTCAAAAAATCAAATTTTTCGGTGGATGTATTTTTCATGTTTATTTCACAGAATCACATTTCTTGGAATACATGAATGAAAATATTATTTTTAGTTTGCATAAAATATGCAATGTAAACTTTACAACTATCGATGTGCATTTGGAATAAGGCTTTATTTCGGGCAATAGTCTGAAATCCAGTCTGATATATGAATGATTCATTCACAAATATTTGTCAGTTGATCAAATACAAATACAATAAAACTTGCGAATTCTGAGTTATGACGACCTTGCAGATAAGCGGTATATGTTAAGGTAAATAACAAATTTTGTAAATAAAATTTTACTTTTTTTGTAGGTGTAACAAAAATATTTATTTGCCACAACTATTCAATTTATATTGTCACAGTGTCTTATTTTAAAGATTTTGTCATTATGATGAAATTTTATTTTAAAATTTATGAAAATATAAAAAGTTATATTTACAAGAAGTTTAGACACATAAAACATCACTGAAACCAAATATTTTGAAAAATTAAAAAAACAGTGTTTTCGATTCCCTTTTAGTTTTTATACCCTCAAATGGTGATTAATGACAAAGCATTAATATGTAACGCCAAGTAAGTATCATTTAAGGCGTCATAAAGTATATACATTCTTGCTACAAATCAATGTTATAACCGTCTGTTTTTGCATCTGTCTGTCTGTTGTCGGCTCAATAAATATTTTGCTTAATTTATCTTATTGTCCTGAGAAGTTTCCTATTACGAAAACATTTTTCGTGAAAATTTTAACCCAAATATTATTTTTTATTATGGATCAAGTAACCTTTGCAAAATATGTCAGTTATTATGTTCAATATCAAACTAATCAATATATTGTTAATCTGATTAAAGCGAGTAACCAGAAAAAGTTCATAATAAAATTATTAAATATTTTCCATAAAACCCAATTTGGTCCTCCAAAAAAAAACTGGCCAAGCATTCAAAGGTCTGCCGGCAAACTATTTCCAATATTAATAAACAGTCCTGGGAAACAGTTTAAAACTTCTTCAATACTTAATACAGTAGAACTGAAATTAATGTTATTTTACAACAACATTTTTTGTAAAAACTAACATGAATAGGAAAAGCGAGAAATTATCTAACAGTTGTTGAAAGAAAATACATTAGATTGCTGCACGGTTATCAATATTTAAAATACAATTTATCGTGCGCACTATCACCACAAGTGATTAAGGCTTAATAACCGCCTTTGTCGTTTAGCCAGACTAAAAGCTGAATTCTAACCCGAAGATACAGATATATTACCATTTCATTTTTCATTTGAAACACTGTGCGTTGTTGATGATCAAACTTATGTGAAGCCACATACAATATTGTTCAAGACCTAATCAACTTTTTCCCAATGAGTACCTAATTTTAAGAAAAAACACAACATATTTTATTTTAGAAATTCTCTGTTCGAAACTTAAGCAACTTAGTGCAGTTTTTGGGCATCGCTGCTCACTCTGGTTCTAGGCAGTGTCTTAGCTCCAGATAACCCCTGAAGCCTCGTTTTCAAATGCCAAAGACGTCCTCTATGGACAATCCATGACCTGGGTACCATTAGCTAATAACTAATCTTCTATGAATATTCCGGATCACTGCCATGTTGAAACGCCTATCGAAGTTGTTTTTTTTTTTTCGCTTAACCAACAAAGTGTAATAAAATATTCTACTTTTGTTTGGATTCTATAAAAAGATAAACTACACTGTCAGTAAAAGAGGTTTAATCATAACACTGCCAACACCTTGACAACGGATTTTGTAGCTTTTCCTATATTTTTCGTACTTAGCACAGACCATGTGATTTAAAGGTGTCTCTCAGTTTCAATGATAAAGATATAATTAAAACTTGGACGATTATGTTAATAGGGGATTTTAAAACCCCACCAATAGCCTTCATTTAGGCAGTCTAATGTACATACAAGAAAATTCTATAGACAACAAATTTAAAAAAGTTGAAATTCTAGTTTTTACTAAAATGAAAAGTAATGAGCCACTTTGGTGTTAAATATATTTGAAATAACCTTAAATGGTAGAAATCAGCAAACTCCTAAAGTCCCTTGATATGTAACAGACGCAAAACAAATGTACACAATTCCATAGATGAAATTTTGTCCTTAAACAAATTAACTTAAAGTTTATCTAAACTAAAATTTTATAAAGTGAGTTATTTTAGGCGAACTGAAAGGAAGAGAAATCTTGTTTGTATTTTCAGTTTTTATTTAGTCTTCGTATTATTTTATGTAACTATTTATTTACGTTACTGTTTGTTTTGCTATTTTGAAATGGAACTACGCAGAAAAAGAGCAAAAATCCATTAGAAAATGGGAAAAATAATATGCTTTGGGAGTATTTTTTGTCTCCTAACAAATGAATTTTAGTTTTGGCTCTTTTTTTTGCAGATGAAAATTTTGCTATTTTTCCTTTTTCTACTCATAATAATGGCATTAACGTTTTAAAACTAATTTCAATGGACTTTGTTATGATAATAAAAATGCAGTCAAGTTATACAAAAAAGTAATTTTAATAGTTATTTTTTTGCTTTAATTTAAAAGAAAGCTTATTATTGAGATCACAAAAAATAATAAAGGCTTTTATCCAGATTATAATGACATTTACTAGGATATTTGATATTTTGCCCTAATGTGCGAAAAAAGTTATATAATTTATAATTTATAATTTTTTTTTATAAATTATATTTTGTAAAGCACAACTTGAGTGATAAATTAAAGGAATGATATCGAAAAATTCTTAACACACATTTTTCATTATCTCAAGTTAACGAAAAATGTGTGTTAAGAATCAAGAAATTGATTCTTTTTGATCATTTTAACTTTGTTTGTGAGTTTTAAAAAAATGAGTGATCAGAAATAGTGTGCACTAAACTTAATTAATATTTTTATCTAACTTGGTCCTTCTAAAAATAGGTTAAGCATTCAAATGTCTGCCATCAAACTGTCTACAATGTTATAAAAGAACATCAGAAGAACTCGTCCGTTAATTGAAAAACTGGTTCAAGTAAAAGAAATTATGTTTCTATAGCAAACAAATAGAAAGCATATTCAAAAGAACTCCTAACACAACCGGAAAGAAAGCAACCAGATTAGCTTAGTGCTCTGACTTTTTTTTCGAAATTTTTCGATTTTTTCGATTTAAAAACTTACAAGGCTTAAAAAGTTCTTAACAGGAATTCTGCTAAAAATGTAGAAATCAAATACAGAATACGGATATTAGAATTAAGGTCTTTTTGCATAAGGGTTGACGAAACCTAAGTTGTGACGGAAAAATGTATACCACTGATGCTCAGGGAAATATTTAAGAAACAAGCAGTCAAGCAGTGAAGATAAATTTTGATCTTCTTAAAAAAGAATTATAGAGCATAAGGAGTCCAAAAGTGTGGATTTTTACCAAGAATCCTCCACACTGGCCGGAACTAAGACCTGTACTGAGTCCTTGGTAAAAGGGAATTGAAGAGCACCAAACAAAATCCAAACTCTCTAAATTTTTCACGAAAAATTCAATTTTTCACGAAAATTCAATTTTCACAAAAAAATCAATTTTTCACGAAAAATTCAATTTTTCACAAAAAATTCAATTTTTCACGAAAAATTCAATTTTTCACAAAAAAATATTTTTTTTTCACAAAAAATTCAATTTTTTTTTCACAAAAAATTCAATTTTTCACAAAAAATTTAATTTTTCACAAAAAATTCAATTTTCACAAAAAATTTAATTTTTCACAAAAAATTCAATTTTTCACAAAAAATTCAATTTTTCACAAAAAATTCAATTTTTCACAAAAAAATTTAATTTTTCACAAAAAATTCAATTTTTCACAAAAAATTCAATTTTTCACAAAAAATTCAATTTTTCACAAAAGAATCAATTTTTCACAAAAGAATCAATTTTTCACAAAAAAATTCAATTTTTCACAAAAAAATTCAATTTTTCACAAAAAATTCAATTTTTCACAAATCAAAAAATTCAATTTTTCACAAAAAATTCAATTTTTCACAAAAATCAATTTCACAAAAAATTCAATTTTCACAAAAAAATTCAATTTTTCACAAAAAATTCAATTTTTCACAAAAAAAATCATAATTTCACACAAAATTCAATTTTTCACAAAAAATTCAATTTTTCACAAAAAATTCAATTTTTCACAAAAAATTCAATTTTTCACAAAAAATTCAATTTTTCACAAAAAATTCAATTTTCACAAAAAATTCAATTTTCACAAAAAATTCAATTTTTCACAAAAAATTCAATTTTTCACAAAAAATTCAATTTTCACAAAAAATTCAATTTTTCACAAAAATTCAATTTTTCACAAAAAAATCTATTTTTCACAAAAAAATTAAATTTTCACTAAAAATTAAATTTTTCATTAAAAATTAAATTTTTCACTAAAAATTCAAATTTTCACTAAAAAATTCAAATTGTTCACTAAAATTCAGTTTTTCACCGAAAAATAAATTTTATACTAAACATTAATATTTTTAAGATTTTTCACATTTTCTAATTTTTCTTTCAAAACTTTCTTCATCTTAATAAACTTTTTAATCGAGAAATTTTAAACATTTCATCGAACTCATTATGTTTCATTTGTCCTGATTATTTATTTTCTTTGTCCTTAAAATTGCCCATTATTTTCACTTAATCAATGTAACAAACACAACATTTCTAACAAAAAAGTTCTTTCTAAAACAAAAGACTTTAATATCTCACGCAAATTCTAAATGGTAAAAATGGAAATAATACAAATAAATTACACTATAAAAAATTAATATTTGTGAATTTTCCTTTTCACCAAATAAAAAAAAACAACAACACAAGAGAAACAAATTTTAGACAAAAAAAGTGAAAAACCAAATAACCATAACGAAAATTAACTTTAAATCTTCCCCAGAGTGCGTTTGTGTTTTTGTCAGCCAGAAAAAGAAATGAGAAAAGAAAAAAGTCAAAAAATATTGAAACTAAAATTTATATTTCGTTTTATGTTTAACAAAAGACTGACTTCTGGTATCAACGACCCGCATACAAATATTTCTATGTGTTGGTGTGTAAGCGTGTGTTAGTGTGAGTACTGTTGCTGTTAACCTATGAATGTATATGTATGTATGTTTATCAATTTGGTTACTGTTGATATTGTTGGCTGTTGTAGTTGTTGTTGTTGTATTATATCAAAAGTAATAAAATAATATACAATTTTCATAAAACTTTATTACAATCATCATCAGCAATCACCAACAACTACAGTAGACACATAAAAAGAAAGATGAAAACTAAAGAAAAATTATGTTTAGAGAGAACAGGGCGCGTTCATAAATTAAGTTTTTGTTTGGCAATTTAGTCCAGTTCTAGTGCAGTTCTAGTTCAGTTTTAGTTCAGTTTCAGTTCAGATTCTAGTTCAGTTCTAGTCCAGTTCTAGTTCAGTTCTAGTTCAGTTCTAGTTCAGTTCTAGTCAGTTCTAGTTCAGTTCTAGTTCAGTTCTATTTCGATTCTATTTCAGTTCTAGTTCAGTTCTAGTTCAGATTCTAGTTCAGTTCTAGTTTAGTTCAAGATCAGCACCAGTTCAGTTCTATTGTATTTCTATTTTAGTTATAGTTCTGAATCTATTTCATATTCTACTTCGGATTCAACTATTTATTTTAGGTCAGTTTCTTCTTGAGATTCAAGTTCAGATTCTTGTGTGGTGCATATTATTGTTTAGATTCCCGTTTAGATTATATTTTAGACTTTCATTTAGATTCTAGTTCAGATTCGTGTTCAGAGTCTGGTTCATTTTCTAGTTCAGCACCTAATTCAAATTCAGGTTCAGGTTCGAGATAAGATTTTACTTCAGATTCTGCTAGAGATTCTAGTTTAGATTTTAGTTCAGATTCTAGTCTTAATTTAAGATCAGTTCTAGTTCAGATTCTAGTTGAAATTCTAGTTCAGATTATTGTTCGAATTCTATTTCTATTTCGGACTGTGGTATAGAATCTGGTACAGATTATTGTTCAGATTTAGTTTCCGTTGTAAGTTCAGATACTCTTGTTTTAATTTTGGTTCAGATACTAATTCAACGCTTTTAGAAATCCCATTTCTCTTAACTTTAAAACACCCTGTAATTTTTCATTTTTAACCTTCACTAGTAAAACAACTTAAAGTTAAAAGTTAAAATAATGTGTGCTTGTATATCGTTACCAACAAAAGAAAAAACAACAAAAAGAAAAGAAAAAGATAACAAAAAAATGAAAATAAATTCAGCGAAGAAATATCTAAAAGTTGTGAAAAACTTTATCCTTCAGTGTAAAACTAAATACGCCGCCATGGGACGACATCTACAAAAAGTGTAAGTTAAAGATGATGCTGCTATCGTTGTTGACGATCATAATGGTGGAATGTGATGACTATGATGTTAGTGTAGTTGTTGATATGACAAATAACACATACACACACACACACATAATTTTGAATAAAATTTAATTTAAATGAAAACAACAAAACTGAAATTAGTTGAGTGTAAAACAACAAAAACAAAAAGGTAAAGAAATTTCAACTTTGATGATTTTGTCATAAAATCAAGAGAAGCAATTGAAGTTTTTGATGAGAGATGGATGGAATGAAGGAATAATTGAAGTAATGAATTGGAATTCAT
This sequence comes from Cochliomyia hominivorax, assembly GCA_004302925.2. Lineage (NCBI taxonomy): Eukaryota > Metazoa > Arthropoda > Insecta > Diptera > Calliphoridae > Cochliomyia > Cochliomyia hominivorax. The sequence continues at coordinate 66,702,126 of PYHX02000494.1, forward strand.
ATGTAAATTATTTTAGTTGTTTTTTATTTATTTATGTCTTTAAATCGTTCTCATATGAATTCGAAAATAAATAAATAAATAATATTTTTCTTTTATTTTAGTGATAGATGAAATTTAAAACTTGAAAGTGTTAAGGCTCACATAGGAGACGAGGACGACGATCTGCTGGATATTGATATGGACCCTCTCATGTGAATTTTGTACCACTAATGACATAGATTCTCACAAAATATTATGGCGCTAAGTTAATTTGACAGGATCTTTGTAGATCATATGTCAAAAACCTAATTGCCATTCACAGCAGAAATAGAAGTAAACAACAAATAGATTCTGAACTAAAATTGGAACTAGAATCTGAACTATAATCTGCATTATAATCTGAACAAGAATCTGAACTGGAGTCTGAACTATATTTAAATTAGAACTGAACTAAAACTGAACCAGAACTAGAAATGAATTAGATCTGAACTAGAACTGAACTAGAAGTGAACTAGAAATAAACTAGAAATGAACTGGAAGTGAACTAAACTGAACTAGAATAGAAGTTGAACTACACTAGAACTGAATTATAACTGAACTAGAACTGAACTAGAACTGAACTATAACTGAACTGGAACTGAACTGAAACTGAACTAGAACTGAACTAAAATCTGAACTAGAATCTGAACTAGAATCTGAACTAGAATCTGAACTAGAATCTGAACTAGAATCGGAACTGGAATTTGAACTAGAATCTGAACTAGAACCTGAACTAGAATCGGGACTGGAATTTGAACTGGAATCTGAATTAGAACTAAATTAGTACTCAACTAGAACTAAACTAGATCTAAACTACAACTGAACTTGAAGTAAACTACAATTGAACTACAACTGAACTAGAACTGAACTACAACCGAACTAAAATCTGAACTGGAATCTGAACTGGAATCTGAACTAGAAGCTGAACTAGAAGTGAACTAGAAATAAACTAGAAATGAACTGGAAGTGAACTAAACTGAACTTGAATAGAACTATAACTACACTAGAACTGAATTATAACTGAACTAGAACTGAAAAAAGCTGAATTATAACTGAACTAGAACTGAACTACAACCGAACTAGAATCTGAATTAAAATCTGAACTAGAATCTGAACTAGAAGCTGAACTAGAATCGGAACTGGAATTTGAACTGGAATCTGAATTAGAACTAAACTAGTACTCAACTAGAACTGAAAAGAACTGAACTACAATTGAACTACAACTGAACTAGAACTGAACTACAACCGAACTAAAATCTGAACTGGAATCTGAACTGAAAGATGAATTATAACTGAACTAGAACTAAACTAGAGATGAACTAGAACTGAACTAAGACTAAACTGGAACTGAACTAGAAATTAATCTGAAATAGAACCGAACTTGAACTTAAACTAAAACTGGAATTCGAACAAGAATTAGGGACTGAAATTGAATCTGAATAATAGCCTTAACTAGAAGCGTACAAGAACCTAAATAAGTTTTAAAATCTGAAATAGTATCATATATAGAATCTGAATTATTATCTGATCGAACTAGATCGCGAAGTAAACTGTGAACTAAAACAAGGTCACGGCTAGCACTGAGGTTGATCTAAATCTCTGAACTGAACTCTGATATTAGTTAGATCTATACTAGATCTTGTAGTGGAACTAAGCAGTTTAGTGCCTATATAGCTTTAAATGATTATATTCTCTTTTATTCTGCCCTATAAGTACTATTCTCTTCGGCTGTTGCTCTTAGTCTTTGGCTTTTAGTCTTGTTTATTTAGAAATCTGCTGAACAATTTATGATTGGGGTGTTTAAGTATTTTATTTATGTGTTTGTCTCTTCCCCTGTTGTTAGTTCATAGTTAAATTTAATTCGTGTTTATCAATTCAAATAAATTTTTGTAATAAAATTTTCAATTTGAATTTATTAGCATCTTAAAATGGGTGTTAATACTATGAGGGATCCATTATAATTTTACGTTTTTCTTTTGTTTGCAAATCAAATCAAGAGTGAATGAACTTTATGAAAATATAAATAAATTGATTCGATTGTAGTATTATGATAATATGTGATGGATATCGAAATAGCATACAGGGCCGGTAATTGGAATATGCAAAATAAAATGTGAATAAAAAATGTTGTTAAATTTCGAAAGAGAGAGAAATAAGCACTAAATTATCAGAATAAACTTTTTAATTTTCCTTATAAAATTTATTTTTTGTTTTAAATAATTAGATAATTAAATAATTATAAAACACAAATCGAAATCGAATGTTTAAATCACGACCTTCCAAAATACATTTAATGCCAAATTTTATGAGTCTAATAATAACTAGAATTTATTTTTAGTTTTAGTTTATTTATCACTTAAAATGCCATGAATGTACCTGTAACCAAAATCTATGTTTTCCATTATTTTGGCAACATTTATGGCTTTTTTACACGTTTCATTTAGATATCACAATTTATGGTCATTAAAGCAGAAACAGACCTATTTTGTCTTGGCTGCAAAACTAGAGAATTACTTTCATAAATTCTTATCAGACATTAGCATTGAAGCAATAAACAGACATTTGCTGAAGCATTTTATTGTTCTAAATATTGTGGCTGAATGTATTTGATGACGAAATGTTTGCCAAAATATATAAATGTTAATGTTTTTGTGATGGCAAAAAGCCAAAAGTAATCACAATATTGATTGTGCATTTTACCTTTATTTAAAGTGGTACATTGGGACAAAATCGAAAAGAAAACAGAAATATAACACTACAAACAACTTAAACTGAACAAGAAATGAATCTTAACTAAAGATGACTAAAACTAGAACAGAAATAGAAGAGAACTAGAACAGAAGTAGAGCCCAAGTAGGGCAGAACTAGGACAGAGCTTAAACAGAACTAGAACAGAAATAGAACAGAACTAGAATAGAACAAGAATAGAAGAAGAACATAACTAGAGATGAACCAGAACCGTACTAGAACATAATAAGAACAGAACTAAGTAGTGAGAGTGCATAATTCCCAGAACACATATTCATTGCAACTTTTAACCTTAGTTTTCTTCAATTATTTTTTGATCAAAACACATCCAGTAAAAAAGCAGTCTACTTAGCTCAGTGCTCGACTATTTGGCTAAAAATGTTTCTGGCAGGAACACTACTAAAAATTTCAAGACCAAAAACAGAACATGGAAATTGAAGTCAAGTTTTCTAAAATAAATATGTTCTTGCTACATAATGAAGGACAAAACGTACGTTCTGGCAGATTTTCCCAACTTCCTAAACTTGAAACTGTAAGTTCTTCGTTACGCTTTTATAAATATATCTGTTAAAAATTATTTGATCTCACTCCGGAGAACAAAACTGGAACAAACTAGAACTGTTAAGGAATAGAAATAGAGCTGTTTTTAAGTAGAACAAATATAGAAGGGAACTGACAGTAGCAGAACATGACTGGAAGAAATTTAGAACAGAATTTTTCACTTACTCAAATTTACAAATATTTTTCCAAAAAAAGACACCATTCTTTCCCACTGTAAATTGCTGAAAATAATAGTTCAATCCTTCACAAAAATAATAAGCAAAAATTAAAAAAAAAAAAATAAATTTGAGAGTGTTGACTGTTTACTTGATATTGAAATTTTCTTTCAACTAAATCACTCTTTAAAGTATTTTAAACAACATTTTAAGCAAACACAACTAAAGACATACACACGTACTAAAATATTTTACCTTAAACAAAACTACATGAAATGGGAATTTAAATTGTTTACGACAACAAAATATTGGAAACAGCAGTAGTCACAGCAGTATTTTTAGTTTATGTTATTTTACGCATTTTTATGATGCCATTAAAAAATCTTCACGTATCTTTTTATTTCTTTTATGGTTTAGAATACAAAAAAAACTTACATTTGACCATTTGAGGCCAACAACATACCTTTAATAAGTAAGTTTACAACACACCTCCTAAGAACCTTGAAGAGGAGACTGTTACTGGACAAATTTTGTAAATTTCAGTGTACTTGAGTGGAAGGTTATTCACACACCAAACTGTATAAATTACAAGATAAATAAATAACAGTGTTATTTTATTTGTTTTTAGGTTGATTCGAACCAGCGATATGTCGAAAATTTTATGGTTAAGTGTCTTTTCCATGTAAAGTTGCACATTAAATTTGTTTGCCACTTTGTAGTTTGAGATGTAACATTAGTGGAGTTTGAATTTTATTATTGGTAAACATGCACAAGTGAGTTCTGCTCTTCTTAGCTAACTAAGCAGATTATATTTTAACTGAACCAGAACTGATTTAAAACTGAAATAGAACTGAACTGGAATTGAACTAGAACTGAACTAGGACTGAGTTAGAACTGAACTTGAACTAGAACTGAACTGTAACTGAACTAGAACAGAACTATAACCGAACTAGAACTGAATTATAAATGAATTAGAACTGAACTATAACTTAACTAGAATTGAATTATAACTGAACTAGAACTGAACTTTAACTGAACTAGAACTAAACTAGAACTGAACTTGAACTACAACTTAACTAGAATTGAACTAGAATTGAACTATAACTGAACTAAAACTGAAATAGAACTGAACTCCAACTAAACTAGAACTGAACCAAAACTGCATTAGAACTGAATTAGAACTTAAGTAGAACCGATCTTAAACTAACCTAGAACTAAACTAGAACTGAAAGGATATGTCGTAGAATTTGAATTTTATCTAAACTAAAATCTGAGCTGGTGTCTGGATTAGAACGTGAATTGAAATTTGAACTAAAAAACTAAATAAAATTTTACTAGAATCTAGAAATAGAATCTGCTCTGGCACTGACACAAAACTAAAATAAAACCAGAGAAAAGAGCTAAAATCGGATCTATTATCTTTGGATCTGAACATCAACTTTATTATGAGCTGCGATTTGAACTCAAATTAGAACTAAAACTTGAACAAGAATGTGAATTGGGATTTGAACTGAAAGCTGAAAAAAAGAAAATGAACTGGAATCTAAACTAGAAACTTATATATTTTATGAAATATGAGTTAAGTCCTTAGCTGTAATATTAACTAAGATCTGAGCTAGAATCTTAACTGGAAAAATATCAAATAAATTCCAAACAAACTTAAACAAGGATCTTTGCTAATGTTTTGAACTAAAGTAAAGGTTTGGAAATAATCAAGTATTATAATTATTTAATAATCATGGCGTACACTTAATATATGAATAATAAAATGTGTTTGAAATATTACGTATACGTATTTATCTTATTCACTTACCTTAACTATATTTATCACATGTTCCGACAAACCTCTCAAAAATCATGTAATATTCCCACTTACTAGTTCATTTCTGATTACGACAATCATCTTTGTGTCAATTTTGGCAGATAATAAAGAGTTCTTTTTGCCATTTTACCCAACATAAAGTACTTTTTCACATTTTTGATACTTCAAGCGTTGAATAAATGCGTTTATACCTTTTTATTTTTGGAGTATAAAAATATAACTTTGTTTAATTCAAAGCATATTCCATGTTGAAACGTTAAGAATTTCTGTCAAAATGACATTATAAAATAACGTCTGTATGAAGTTTTTTTATTTTTATTCATTCATTTAATATTTTAAGAAGCTCAAACTTTGAACTCAATTTTTGATATGAGAAAGTGAAAGACACATTTAACCCCAGACATTCGTAAATGCCAAAATAATATGAAATAAAAATGTACAGGTAAAGATATTATATTTGGCGATGCCGAATCCTTAACTATCCTCCATCAATAGTTGTGCCGAAATTCAATAGAATTGTTTCAAGTTTAAAAATCTTATAAACTTAAAATTCTTTTCCGAGAACGAGACTTATATGGCAGCTGTAGGAAAATATGGACTAATATTCTCTGAGATTGAATTGGTTCATATTTATATAATAATTTTTTAAAATCAAATCCTTTTCCGATTTGAACTAATACAACTATTGTATGAATATGAACCAATACTGATCAAATTGTTTCAAGACAGTTAGAAAAACAATTGAGCCGATTTTCCATAGAATTGGTCACAGATACTTAGATTCATAAAATCAAACATGTATATTAAATACAGTTAGAAAAATAGTTGTATCGATATTTAATAGAATTGACCTATATTTACTAGTTTGATAAGATCAAAATTATTTTACGGAAAGGTGACTGATATGGGAGTAACAAAAAAATATGGATCGATATTGGTAAAATTAATATCATATAATCGAGACACTTAGAAAAATAATTGAGCCGATTTCGACAGAATTGGTCATTACAAATATTTATTAAATACAGTTAGGAAAATAGTTTTGTAGAATTTCAATAGAATCGATCTATATTTACTGGTTTTGAAAGGTCAAAAATGTTTATCGGGAGGAATAAAGAAGCTGCATGAACCAAGATTGTGTCAAACTCCAATTGAATCTATCTTTATTTAAGTATTTTTTTAAGCCTCAAAAACATTTTCCGAGAATGAACGTTATACAAAATTGACCCAAATTAATAACATATATTAAGGAGAATATAAGGAGAATTACTTGTGCCAACTTTCAATAGAATTGGTTAATAATAAAGAATTTTATAAGCTGTAAACCATGTTCCGGGAAGGGACGTTATATTTAAAAAGGTTCAATAATGATCCCGGCACAATCTTGTTTCTGCGGGTTTATTATTGTATCGAAATAAATAATATATATATATATATATATATATATATATATATATATATATTATATATATATATATATATATATATATATATATATATATATATATATATATATATATATATATATATATATATATAATATATATATATATATATATATATATATATATATATATATATATATATATATATATATATTAACTGACACAGCTAACTTTAAATCGGAAACTGCTTGGGAGAGTTGTAAATAATGTGGCCGAATTTTACTAAATACGGATAATTGTTCTAGGCGTAAGAATGTTTCCAAAAGATAGAGCGACAAACATACAGACAGACATAGTTCAATCGACTTATATTTTGATTTCTTACAACAACATATATACTTCAAGGGTCTGAGATGATTCCTTCTGGTGTTACATACGGAATGACAAAGTTAATATACCCTCATCACCACTTAATGTGGTTTAGTGTAACAAAGTGAAAACGTTAAGTGATTTTCATTTCATATTCAAAATTTTATTTCACGTATTTTATGTTAATACCTCAATAAATCTATTATGTTTAAAATATAATAAAAAGTGTAAAATAGAATTAAAAATTAGCATAATAAATGTTACATTTTAGTAAAATGATTGATAACGATAAAATTTCTGGAACATTTAACTTTATTGTTGTTTTTAGCGAAAAATTCATTTTTTCTTAATTCACTCATTTAGAAACCCAAATCCTGGATAAAAAGTGCAACTGACATTTTTAGAAATCTATAGGTTCTCTTCATATTTTATTTTATGTCCTTATACCCTACACTACCACAAGTGGTGTTGACTTTGTCATTCCGTTTGTAGCTCTAAGAAGGAAATTTTTCAGACTCCATAATCTATATATATTCTAGCATCAAGTAAAAATCTATTGTTGGCACGCTCACTTACACAATAATTGACAGATCTCGATGAAATTTAGCCTTAGTATTTACTACAGTCCTGGAAAGTTTACTATTTAAAACCAGCAAAATCGGTTCAGTATATTAAAAGATATAGATCGATATCTGAGACAAACTTTTAATACAAACGACAAAATTTCGTCAAATTGTCATTTGTAAATCGAAAAATTATGAATCGATAATTTATTATGAAATAATGTCATAACATTTAGCTATATATACTACATTACCATTCCAAATATCGGTTCAATGGCAAAGAAGTTATAGTCAAAAGTACAATTCATTCTATGGCTCATTAAGTGTTCCTGTGGTGCATTTAAATAAAACTTTTATATATTGTATATGTATGAGTTTGTATGTAGGAAATATAACGTATTTACTTCACACACATTTGTGGTGGAGGTTATTAAAGACTCGGCAAAGCATTCTCACTTGTTATTATTTTTTTTACTATTAAGTAAAACTTTAACCATTTAACTTTAAGTTTTTTTCTAAACTTTTAAATACATTTATATGTTTAGATTCGAATGTATGTGTAACTGTATGTTGATGATATTTTTTATTTTTTCATAACCTTAAAATACACACAAACACTTTAACACCTGCAATGAACTAAAGTTCCCATTTTGCCTTTTGACAAAGGCATCTCAAGGAAAGGACACAGATGGGATAAAAGATTTAGAAAAAGTAAAGAAAAAAGTGTTTAATTGCTTTGGCATTGGCAAAGCTCGTGAACTGTCAAGTGGAGCATGTAGTCTCCCAGGAATCTTTTTCTTTTATTTTCTAATGCCAGACATTCAGATGAGAGATAAAAAACAATTTTTTCTTTCTTCCTACTGTTAAAGCTCCGATAAGGTCCATTAAAGGCAATCAAATCCTTTTTGCATGCTTTCCTTAGGCAGTGACCTTTATTACTGACATCAACCTAAATTAATCCCTTTGATTTTGATTTAGAAGATTTAGTTATATGGTCCATGAGTGCCATAAGTGTCTGACGACAATTATTCCGAGACGAGCTTTTGGACGAAAATATTTCAGAAATACACTGCATTCAGCAGGAAGACTATATGGAAAGCATATTTGAATTGCTTCTGAAAAGACATTATCGCCTTCATCATAACCCATATCGGAATAATCAGTAAAGGTCCTAAAGCTGTGGTCCCTGATCAAAGTTCATATATGGCGTGTCAATATACCTGTAAGTTTATATACTCTAGATTTCCAATAATTGACTGCTTCCATCCTAACTTACTGATTTCTTTTTAATCCTCAAACCATTGTACCTTTTACCTTTGATCTACCATATATCTTTTTACAATATCCTTGGGTTTGGAACGATTTTTCACAAAATTATAAAAAAGAATTGAGACTTGGCATATTTGGACTTGATAATGTATATCTGAATTTTCCTTTTGCGTTTCTTCTTTTCTTGGTCATCTGTCTTAATATCCAGTAATTTACTCTTTTTCATGCTGCCATCTCTACCATTTTAAAGGGAAAACTTATACAAATTTTCTACAAAGAGAAAGTTTGCAGCAAAGTTTCTCTAGAAAGAAAAAAACAAACTTTTTTAAACCGACAATTTATGAAAAAATTTCTCTAAAGAAAACTTTCTCTAAAAAGAAAATATTATATCTCTAAAAAGAAAAATTATATAAAATATTTTTAAGAGAGAAATTTTCTCTAAAGAAAAAATTCATAGCAAATTTTCTCTAAAGAAAAAATTTATAGCAAATTTTCTCCAAAAATAAAATTTAAAGCAAATTTTCTTTTAAAAGAAATCTAAAGAGAAAATTTGTTAAAAATATTGTAGCAAATTTCTTGTAAAGAGAAATTTTACTTTCTCCAAAGAGAATTTTTAAAACTAATTTTGTGTAAGAGAAAATTTGTAAAAAATCTTATCTAAAGATCTAATTTATGTCAAATGTTATCAAAAGAAAAATTTAAAATAAAATTTCATAAATAGAAAATTCATGACAAGTTAGCAAATGTTCTCTTAGGAGAAAATTTATAGCAAAGAGAAAAACAAGAAAAAATTTATAGCAAATGTTCTCTTACGAGAAAATTTATAGCAAATGTTCTCTTACGAGAAAATTTATAGCAACTGCTCTCCTAAGGGAATTTATAGCAAATGTTCTCGTTAGAGAAAATTTATTTCAAATTTTCCCTTAAGTGAAAAATTATAGAAAATGTTCTCTTAATAGAAAATTTATAGAAAATGTTCTCCTAAGAGAAAATTTAATTAAATCTAGTCTAAAGAGAAAATTTTTAGCAGAAGGAAATTTATGAAATTTTTGGGATTTTTGGAATGAGTTTGAGAATTTATCAAGTATTTTCTAAAACCGTTCAAAATGATGGTTAACATTCTGTTAACAATGGAAAAATTTGTTAAAAATTTCTCTTAAAAAATTAGTTTTTTTTGTGATCCCTTTTTTAAAAACAGACTGTTGGTTTAATTCTTAGAAAGAAGTCTTTAAATTTATTTTCCTTTTATTTTTTAAGTCTAGAATAGTTCCGGCATATATATTGATATAAATGTATAGTTGACGAGTAAAATTTCGTTAAAAACAACTTAATGAGCTGTAAGACTTTTTAAAGTCGTCAAGAAAATTAGATCCTTTTTTGGTATTTAAAGTGCGCAAATAAATCTCAATTTCCTGTAACATTTTTAACATCCCTTGACCTTTTCCTCTTAAGCAAATGCTCTTTATTTGAACTCAATTGTTGTAAGCTTATACAGCAGCATAAGTGTCTCACCAAGTATCGGAGTATATAATTTTCTTTTATTTCTTTTATTTTTATTTGCTCATTTATATATTATTGTACCTTCCATCACCACAAGTGATGAAGAGGGTATATTTATATTTGTCATTCCGTATGTAACGTTAAGAATCAAATCTCTCTGTCTGTTAGTATATCTGTTGTTGGCACATTGAAATTTGGCCAGAATATTTATTGTAGAGAAATATAAGAAGTTTCATATTAAAAATCAGCAAAATTAGTTCAGTGTTATAAAAGATATGCACCGATATCTGGGCCTACTTAGAGGTAGTTCATTTTATAACTCATAAGTGTGTTCCTGTGTTATATTTAAGACGTTGTGGGTGTATGTGTGAGTGAGTATATAAGAAACATAAAGTATTTGTTTCACACACATTTGTGATGGAGGGTATTAAAGGTTCGGCATAGCGAAATATAACATCCTGACTTGTTTTATTTTTATTATTACTTTTTTTCTTATTTTATTTTTCAATACGTTACTTTTGCATTATTAAACCACTTAAAATGAAACGTTTTCTCGCTGAATATAGTTTTTCCTACTTTTTTTCTTTTGTTGAAAACTTCTTTTAGTGGAAAAAAAAGGAATCGTATTTTACTTTGAATTGAAATGTTAGAAACATTTGATTCTCTCTCCTTGAAATGGCATTAAAGGTTTCTGCATAAGTATTTATTCTTATTCTTATTATTATTTTTGTTATTTTTTTCAGGGAATAAAAAATAAGTTTATTGAAGCTATAAAAGCAGTTTTTAAGAGTTTTTATTATTTGCTGTTGTTATTTCGCCATTTTTTCATAGTTTACGAAAAAAACAAAGTACTTTTGATTTAAAGTGATTCCTTGGCATTTAAGGAATCTTCTTTTTATCAGGTCTTTAGTTAATTGTAGAAAAGGAAGAGATTTTTCCTCTAAAATATATAAATGTTGAAATGGAAGAAAAGCTTAAGTTTTCTATATTTTATGCAAATAATTGCAGAAAATAACTTCTTTTTCCGTCAAATTTCATCTGCAAATATTTCTAAAAATCTTAGAAAAACTCCACTATCACAAGTGGTGAATAGGGTATATTAAGTTTGTCATTCCGCGTGCAACGCTAAGAAGGAATCATCTCTGACCCCATTTGTGGCATGTTTCCATCTGCTATAATTGACATAGCTCTATTAAATCTGGGCTTAGTATTTGACATGGTCCTCAGAATAATAAATTCGTCATTGCATTAAATTATATGTACATAACTTCCATAAAAAATTATGACTCTTTAAGTGTTGTTGTGCTACATTTAACATGTATACGTTTGTAGGTACATGTGTTAGGAAGTACGAAACATAACACATTTACTTCACAGGCATTTGTGGTGGAGGGTATTAAAGACACGGCACAGTTGAATATAATATTCTTACTTATTTTAAAATTTATTCTTATCGATAACACTTTTCTTGATTTGTTTGTCTTAACTTCAGCGAGTTAATCTTATTCTCTTGATGCTCTCGTTTTGCATTAAAAGATATTGAAATGTGCATTAATTCAGGTGCTTAAATGTTATTTTCATTTCTGCATTTAATCTTAGAGAAAATAGAAAAAATATGCAAATATAATGAACTTGAATCGTATTTTAAGAGAAAAATAAAAAGTTTCAAAAGAAATTAAACGATTTACGGGGTGACAGGTTTAAGCAGTATTTTTTTCCTTCCATTAGCACAATCATTCATCATTCTGTGTATAATGCCAGGAAATAATCATATTAGACCTCCAGTAAAGTATATATTCTTGCATCATATCAAAATCTGAATCGATTTAATCATTTCCGTCTTTCTGTCCGTCTCTCTGTTGGAAAAATATTTATATAATTATTTTTCATTATCCTAAATAGTTTGGAGGACTTTTGGTACAAATTATAATGACAGGATGCAGGCTCAGGCCAAAAATAAGTGGACTCATTATGAAATCTTGTGAATGGAAGCAGCCTTTTATGTAAACATTCTTTGATGTAAATTTTGGTATTTATTGAGCTCGTTGCAACAAATGATTGGCTTCTTTTTCCGCAAGAAATATTGCTTGCCAAACAAAGATTTTTTTAAATAAATTTTTACTACTTTTATGTTCTAAACTTTTCTTCAATATTCCATCAAGCATCAATGACGTGAAATTTTGACCACGATGTTGCTTCCAGTTGATTTTAATTTTTAGGGCTCTGTTTTTGGTCTAAAAACTTTTAGCAGCATATCTGTCGGGAACTTTTGAGACTTGATTGTTTTGAAACTTACACTAGCTCTTACTTTTTCGTACCAAAAAGTCTAAGCACTTAACTTACTGTTCTATTTTTTGATTGGAGGATTGGCAGAGTTTTGAAATAAAGACCTTACATAACCGAGAACAAGTTGATTGCTGTCTAATGAATATCTTTGTAGACTGTATGACTAGACACTCATATTAGAATATTAATAGATTAAAAAATAATATCGTGGTTTAACATATCCAAAAAATGCGTATCTATTGAGTCCCACACTATATGTCTTGAATAAGAATATGTTTAATAGCAGTCAGCACCGTTAATTGCAGCATTAAATGCTCTAGAGCTTCATTCATCCTTTATTGGATTATTTGGTTTAAGAGGGAATCTATGAAATCTTGCACTTAACTAACCCCTACTGGAATTATATCGTGTTGGTTTCGAGAGCAAGAGCCGTTTTCGCTAAACATCTGGATATGATCACGACCCATTATAAAGATGTCAATTGAAATAATCGACACCAAAGTGTACAAAATGCGGAAATCATACTTGATAAGAAGCTTTCGTAGAATTTTTACATAAAATCAAAAACATTTAGAGCCATCCGTAGGATGACAAAAACTGACAAGTGGAGCATTAACCAAAGGAACTGAATACATGAGGCCGTAATTAAAAGTATTACAGTGTGACTCTATCGTAGAAATAGACGAATACTTTCGAAAACTTATTCGAAATTAAATCAGGACCACATCCTCTAAGACTATTTTTACACTAATGAACTAGATTCTTATGGATCTTTAAGTAAAGTCACTTATCTCAGCGATCAGACTCAATGACATGCATAACTGAAGACTTAACCCCTTTGGCCACTTATATATACTTAATGCCACTGGGGTTATCTTTGTGTAACTGGAATATTGTATACATGGATGAATTGACTGTTAGTGTGGTCAGAGCAGGTGTACTATAAATAATTTTAGTGCACGTCTCTCGTTCAGACTGCCCAGTAAATACAGTATATTTCATATGTGGCATTATGACCATTAGAAGCGTAACAAACTGTCTATGGTGCTAAGAATACTTAAGTATAGCAATGATAATTCTTAATAGTTGTATTCCTCACATTGATATTAATTCATGAATGTCGTTTATCCCCAAATATGATGTCGCGGTATGCGTGATTTGTGCTTAGATACGGAGACTAACGTAGATTGAAATATAAACTATCATAGAATTTGAATAACATGAACTGGCCTAGAATGGACCAGCTGCGTATATTCAAACTTTCTGCTGCTCCCGGATGTCCATGATAGTTTTGAGATATGTTGGTGACGCTGCAGAAAGTGTACTTCATGCAACGACTTTTGGCGTTGTTATGAAAATGAAGAAGAAGAGGAGACAATTGGTATTAGCCTGCTTTTCGCAGCTTTATGATCAGCTATCATGTCTTGCAGAACAAAGCTTCCTTGAACTGATTGTTTTATCAGGAGCTCCACATGGTTTCAAATGATTTCTATTCGAAATTTTCAGTTAAGTAATCGTAATCCCACTCAAAGCCCCTGAATTGTCATCTTCATTAGATTAGAATATTTCTAAAGGTGGAAAAGTTACAGACTTATTTTCAGCAATAATCGAATTTCATTTAAATCGTAGATGGTTGGGTTCGATGAGAGTTCAAAATAATGTTCAACAAATTATTTTTTATATCCTACATCATCGTAGATTGATATGAGTTTGTGTAGAAAATTTGCCACAAATAATTCCCATAATATTTTAAAATGATGTGGCCATTTATACGATCGGTCTTTTATTTTTCATCGAACCCCTACAAATCCACCCTCCCAAAAATATATTTTCGAAGGGTTTAAATCTCACATATATGTTGGTATTGCAAACTTGTTCAAATTAGCTTTAGTTCTCCTATAACCCTCCCTTAGAAAAATCCTTTTCAAACGCACAAATCTTAAAAAAAATAATAATTTTTCAACACATTTCACATTTTAAACCAATAACATCTGTAGTCTGAAAAGAAAGAAAAATCTGCAACATATTTTCCAAAAAAAAGAAAAGATCCAAATATTTCCCTTTTCAAAAGTTTGTTAATAAAATTTTCAGTTATTAATGAAAATTTGTAAAAAAGGAATTTAATATTTTAACCAGAGTATGAAAGACTCGAAGCAAATTTTCAAATGATCTTAAGTTTTACTCTCCTCTGCGAAGATTAAGAAAATTTTTATCCATATTTGTTTATCTTTATCTGCATGGAGCAAAATCAAAAATTGTTTTAGTCTTCTTTAAGTTAAGTTTTTTTAATCACTCAAAACAATGTGTAATTATTGAAGAAAAATAATAATAACAAATATTGTTTCTATACATATACAATGACACAAACAAATTTCTTGCCGCAATTAAACTTACTGTTGTTGTTTTATACTAAAAAAATTAATAACAAAAACACACAAAAATTCAAACAACATTATGAGTGTAAGTACGTTTGAATTTTCGACTGTTACTCTAGTTACGATTTCGCTCTTTTTTAGTTTTTGATTTTATTTTTTTAATTTTTTATTATTATTTTATTATATTTTTTTGGGTTTTTATCACATTTTAGATTTAAAAGAGCGATAAAAATTAAAACTCTTTTTAAAACTTTAAATTGAAATCTTTGAAAGATCCGATCTTACGAAGAATAATAAAAAGATTCGAAAACCGTATTTCAATTTCAACACTTGAAACCATTTTCAGCATTAAATTAAAAATCTTAAATTGACCCAAAATAATATCATAATTTTGTTCTTCTTTCGATATTTTCAATAAACAACAAATACAATAATGATACCAAATAAATAAATATGTGAGTATGTATGTATCAACATACTTTTTTTTTCATTTATTAATTTTTCTATATAGAATTTCTTTATTTGTATTATACACATACACTTACATATAAAAGAGTATTGGAGGATGAAATAAGTAAATAATAAAAAGAATGTTCCCCAAGAAACAATATTTCAAATAATAGAAATTATACCCAAGATTCTCAAAACAACAACAATGTTAGTTGAAAGGGGGAGTTAATGTGAAGGAGGAGGGGTTAATAGTTTTTCTTTATTTTTACCACACCAATTTATACCTTTAAGCCATTTAAAAATATTAGGAATTTTATATTTAAAGAATATTTGCAATCATTTTCTTTTGCACAGTGGTCCAAATACGCTAATTTTGTCTATGTATAATTGACAATTTTACAAAAGTTCTTCGCTTGAACTTAGAGGTTGTCTTAGATATCGGTCTATATCTTTAAATACACTGAATCGGTTGATGATTTTAAACATGAAACTTCTCAGAACTAAAGCAAATATACTCAATCCAAAATTTCATTTAGTTCTGTCAATTATTCTGGGTATGAGCATGCCAACAACAGACAGGCACACAAAATCCTGGTGAAATCCTCTAGAGAAGTGAACCCAATATAAGGTTACTTTCACACTAATATTAATTTTCGTATACTTCCTCTGCATAGAGTTTACAACGTCTTAAATACCGGTGAATCTTTTATCACAGAAGAAGATACATATGAAGTCAATGCGAATGGTTTTTAATTCCGAAATGGCGTAAGTTGTTTTTACATTCTCTGATTGTACTTCCTTTAAATTCTTTAGATGGGGAGGTATTCCGATTAGAAATTAATCTGAGTATAGGATTACTTTGGAAACCCCTGGCAAAATTGTTGCGCAAGAATTGGTCAGCTATTGTTTTACGGATTGGTCTCGGTAAAAGGAATCTCTTATCTGTGTAATTACTGGTTATAGGTACACATGTTTGGAGATTAATACTCCATTATAATGACCTGTTAGGAGTTACCGTAATGACGAGGAAGTGAACATTCTTTTTGTCATTGACACACATACCCTTTTTCTGGGAGTCCCGTTCTATAAAACTCCAGCTTTTGACTCCACATACAGATAATACTGCGGGATAATCTTCTTGAGCACAAGTGAGCTTAACTAACAATGCCGATTAAACTGAAGCCGTTTCTGGACCACACAAAATTAAGCCCAATAATTTTAAATATCATGTCTTAGAATAGATAAGAATTTTGCAAAAAAATTTAAAATAGGAACCACATTTAATAAGTATTTTTATCGAATCATAAATTGTGGATCCTTAAAAAAATTAATATCCACTATGATATTGAATGATTAACTATTCAGTGGTTCCAAAATTTGGCCCCAACAGCAAAAGTCTAATTTGACAATATACACTGAGCATAACGGTAACAATTTTAACGTTACTTTCTGAAAATTTCCTCTTATACAATGCACCACTGCATCGAAAGTTGTACCTCCTCTCCACATCTTATGGTTTAACAGTAAACTTCAAGTTGTTAATGCTGTATAGGCAGATCTTGCACACAAATTAAATAATAAATTGTTGAAATTATAGCAAATTTGATCATGTGCATATGTTTCATGATTTCTAACTCGATCTATTGATAATCAATTTTGCAAACCTTCACAACTTTGAAGAAATTTGTTTTGTGGAGCATTTACATGAGTAGAAATCTTATACAAAAGATTAAAAGATCCCATCATAATTGCGTATATCTCCCATACAACTTCCAAAAACTTTAACTATCTGACTACTTTTGTACCGATACACAAAGTCTTATTTAATCTTCTTTTTGGGAAATTAATCACAAATATTACTTATTATACCCTACACCATCGTAGGCAACATAAATTCGGTCTATTATTTGTCATAGGTCCCATATAAACCCTTTTCCAATTATAAATTTTAAAAGCATAAATCTCGCATATATATTGGTATTGTATTAAAAACAGGTCAAATTAGGATAAATATGAGCAAAATCTATGTGTAAAATTATACGAGGGTCGCTTCATAATTTCTTGTAGATTCCAACAAACCACCCCCCCCCCCTAAAAAAAAATAACTTTAAAACTCACAAATTTCACTTAAGTATTAGTGTCACAATAATGTACTCCATACTTAACAAACAATTGGAAAATCATATTATACGAGGGTAGTTCTTAAATTGTTTGTAACTAGCAGTTTTAACCAACAATGTGGTGTACACGATTAGGCTTGACCGACTACACATTCTTACTTGTTTTTTTTTGCGTAGAAACAACCTCTAAAATGTGTTCTCATGTGTATTTTTAAAAATTATGCGTATGTGTGCGTTTAGGTACACATATATACACATTATAAAATTATTGTATGTAATAACACCAGGATTAGCCACAATTTCGTTACGCTCCTTTAATGTTTAACGCGACAAGAATGTGTTAAATATTAACTGAAAATGTTTTCATATTTGTATTTTGTTCTAATTTCTTTCATTTCATATCGAAAAAATAATAATAAAATGAAATAAGTAAAGATAAAGTGATGTACTAAAAACTTATGATTATTAAGGTTAATAAAAAAGGAGGGATGGTAACAAATTGACTTAAGGATGAAACTTAACTAAAGAGATAATAATTTTCATATATTTATTAAAGAAAAAATCTTTAAATTTTATATGTTTGATAAATTATTAATTTTTTTAACCAATTTTTATTAAATATGTACCAACCCTCGTAAAATTTCTTAACATTTAATGTTCAATTTCACAGCTACTTTTCTTGAACTGTCATTTAACGTCTCATAAAACATAAATGGAAAAGAATAAACAAACGCTAAAGAATATGAAAAATAAATAAAAACAAAATAACATCTCTTCTCCCCTTAACGAAAATTGAAGAAAAATATGCCTTTTCCCCTGCCCCATGTTTCGAAAAAAACTACAACTTACCACATATTAGGTTTTTGTATTATTCGATAAAATTTCTTCAATCCATATTGTAACTGTTTTTCGAAGTATGGAAAATATCAGAATAAAATCTTTATTTTCGGATTATCTTCTTTTTTAATTGATCGTGAACGAGGACTAACAAATCAAAATCTAAAAAATTATGAACCAAAAACTTTCATATGAAATATTGAAATTAAAAAAAATTGTAATGAAAACGACCAAATTTTGATGGAGGAGACCAAGTTTCAGTCAATTTTAAATATACTGTGTAAAGTATTTCTATAAGTATTTGAAGTCCTTGTAGTCGCTGACCCTTCAAAGTTGGCTACTAAATATGCGACAGATTTTGGATAAAATTCTTAAAGACATAAATTGGAACCATAAAAATTTTTGGATCTCTTTTTAAAAAATGGTGATAAATTTATTCACTGATAAAAACATATTATAATTTGTATACCCTACACCACACCATAGGTAGTTGGTTTAGATATACCTTTCGAATCAGAATCACTTTTTTGAGTTGACCTAACGTATTTTTCCTTCCTCTGCAAGACGTAATTTTTGAGATATTTTAATTAAATAGTTCATATTATTTTAGTCATGTTCGGTCCAATATTTCAGGTTCCTCCCATAAAACTGTCTTCGTGGTTTTAAGTTGTTGAAAGGCGTATATGTAAAACGTTTTCAACGAAAATTTGCGAAAATTAGTCTTATAATTTTCTAAAACGATGTACAAAATTATACGAAGGTCGATCTATCGCTTTTCATAGGCACTATACAAGCTATTTTTTAAATATCACTTTTAAAGGCATAAAGCTCATATATACGTTGGTATTGTAATAATAATTCGTCAAATAAAGATTAATATAAGCGATGAGCAACATTATATAAGGGTAGGTCCATAATTTATTCAATATTTCGCATGAATGTTATTTTTAGTACTACCATTTATAACCAACACTATGCTGTAGGGCATTGCACAGTCATGCATGACCGACTATAAAATTTTTACTTGTTCGGTTTTGTTTTGCTTGATATTGAATCCTTTTTCCGGTGCGCTTTGCTGTACAAAAATTTTCTACGATCGATAATTGATATTGGTTGCAAAGAGTGGGCGGGGGTGAAGCTTCTGGTTGATAGGTTCCACTAATATGATTTAGTTTAGGTTATTTTTAAGAAGAACTTTAATTTATGTTATATATAAGAAAAATTTTAATGTATTGTATTTGTGAGTGTATGTGTGATTGTAAATGTATAGAACATAAGGTTTTTACTTAACATGCATTTGAAAAGATTTAAAATAAAACTCTAAAACTAAACTCTCTGCGTATAAAAATTTAACTTAGAGAAAAATCTTAAAAAAGATTCGATATTCGCAACCTGAATTTCTTCTTTAAATTTCGATAAACTTATCGGTTTTCTTTATTATTTTACTATAAGCGAAATTAAAAAAAGGATATGAAACGCAATACTTGACAAAATAATACAATATTTTCTTTTTTACAAGGAAAAAAAAACCAAGAGAAAGGAATTCCTGAAGAAGAAAAAAATATGAACATAAATGTAAGTGGCTCCTTGGGGAGTCATAATATTGGTTTCTAAGATTACGTATATATAAGTAGTTGTAATGTCTATAACAAGTGTCTGTTTACATAGACATAAGTGTATGTACAGAAATATTAAGAGGGTTCGTAACAACTGACCTCAGGATTAAAAAAAGATCTTGTTAATCATTTTGCAAGGATTTGTTTCATATTAAAACCTCCCAAAAATATTTTATTGCTACGCCTTTGATTTTATAGGATTGTATATCTATAATATTCTCTTTGTATATCTATAATATTCTCTCTCTTGTCACTTAGTTCTTATAGTTTAGGTTTCAAAAATCTTTATGTTGAAAATTTGTGATATTTTTTTTAAATTATTTTATTTATATAAATATTGAAATGTTTATTTTAACAATTGTTCAATAATGAAATCCAAATATCTACAGAGTATTATAAATATTAACAAGTTAAAATACATAAAAAAAACTTTTATTCCTTTTAATAATTTCAATTAACTGATTAAAGTTCAAAAACTACACAATTTAATAGAAAATTGGATTGGAACTGAAAATTGGATTGGCCATTCACTAATATATCGTCATGTTGTGTATAAGTCCACCACACAGTGAAACCCACCAATACAAAAATCGTCAAACAAAGGGCATTTATACCAGAGTTCTAAAAACTTTCTCATTGCAATATAGTGAAATAATAAAGAAGAAAATAAAATTTGAAAAAAATCATTGCAAGAATTCGGACACCTTTTTTATATTCTAAAATTATAATCCTTAAAATAGTCCTAAATAATGTTGAGAAAAATAAGACATATTGTGGTTATAACTTTTATATAATTAAAATAATATACCATAGTCGACTTCTCAAATAAAATAAAAAACGGGCAGCTGTTCTCTTTTATTATTAATCTATAAATATGTATAATTAAATAAAAAATAATTAAAAAGACTATTTATCTAAATAATGTGAACAAAAAACATTTAAGGAAAATGTTTAATGATCTTATGAAAATGGTTCCTTCTAAATGGAGTCTAAATTTTTCTAAATTTTTTTAACTCATTTTAGCATATATAACTTATACGCTTATGTGTTAGTTATCCAAATCAAATGAAATCTTTTCATAATCGATAAACAATAAAAGTTTTTAGTCTTATTTAAAATTATTTTATTGTTCTTAATTCGTTAAACAATATTTTATTTTATTTTATTTTGAATACTGTAGGAATTATGTTCCTAAAAAGATTCACTGTTCGCTACTTTAAATCTGATAGCCTCCTCTAAATCATTATTTTTTTGAAATAATTCAGATTTTTATCGTTGGTGATAATTAAATGAATTTTCTTATAAATAGAGCTCAGATGTTTTCGTGCTTGAAGAAAACAGCTTAGTTGGACCAGAAAAGCTGAGTTTTGGTTGTATTCCAACCAAGTAATAAGCTTCTTTAACAAGTAATTGGTATCTATTAAAACCATAAAAATTTAAAAATACAAATATGTTATCAAAAGGTAGTGAAAGGTCATTTGTAATTAAAAATTTACGAATAATTTAATATTTCTAATTTATGCTGTTTTTGAAATATAAAATTAATATTAAAACTTTAATCAAATTTGAACAAACAACGATTTTTAAATGCAATTTTAGTATGATATAAAGGCACTTGTCTATCAATCTAAGAATTTCCACTTTTCTATGCGCAAATATCCAAAATTTCAATCCGCATAAACCATATTTAAGAATTTGACTTTCGTCCACTGAAATTATCACCATATATATTTAGAGAGATCTGAGAACTTAACAAAAAATGTTAAAATATTTTTTTTTTGAATTGGACATATTTATATAGTGCAAAGTTCTGAACAAAAATTGATTTTACCAGTAGACACTTGTTATCACCATTTAATATGCGTTCTCTCTAGTCAAATTTAGTTGTTTTCTTTTAATTTCTAGCAAACACTTCATTAACGTTTTTTAGTGCTTTTTGTACGAACAGATAGTCACACATTTGGACACTTTTTGTTCTCTTCAATTCTCTGTTAACAAGAGTTTAGTAACTTTCCACTAGTCCTAGCTCAGAGCAGTTTGCCTCTCTTGGTACAAATACCACATTTTTGTTCTTTTGCCGCTCAAGTGCTTGTTCACAAAAGTGACAGCAATAAGTGCACACATTATGAAGTCTTATGAATGAAAGTAGCCGGTATTTATAGAGCCTATTGTAACAAATGATTGGCTCCTTATGCCGTAACTGCATATTGTTTCTCCAACCAAGTACTTTTTAGAGACATTCCCTCGAGAATCTCCTCCATAAGATTTTTAACAAGGAATTTTCGAAACATTTGCCCGAACATACATGACCTCACATGGACATCAAAAAGTTCAAAAAAGTTTAAAAAACTCCAAAACGAAAAGGACATGAGAAGTAGGAATGATGACAATTGAATTCCTTCTCTAAATGTTTTCGTATTGAAATAAAGATTACTGATATCGTTAAGGTGTGTAAATGAGTTTAATTTGTTCTTTCAATTAATAAATATTTTTGTTCAATTATTTTTGTATTCAGTCTTGAAATAATATTTTCACTTTGAAATATTAATTCACTTTCACTTATAAATTAAAATACTCCACCTTTTTTAATTTACCAACTGTTATCATCCATTTATCAACTTTATTGAATTATAGTTTTTTGTTCAATTTCTTTTCTCTTTTCTCAGTTTTTGTTTTCAAATTTAATTTCATCTACAGTTAATCTTATTACTCCGTCGTATTTAATTAGTATTTTGCTTCAAAAGTAAACAATTAATTTCATTTTTTTGCAAAAAAGATTAAAATTAAAAAAGTAATAGTTCTTGAAGCCAAAGTAAAGAACTCTTTGAACTTTTTGTGTTTAAGTTTTATAATATTTGTATATATAAGAACAAATACATGCAAACTAATAAATACACATACATACATACACCAGAAACCAAGAAAAAACAATAAATGAAAAATACACATTAAAATTACACTGTCATAGAAAAATACGACCCTGTAGGCAATTTAAAGCCGAAAAATGGAAATTTTTGTAATCTTAAGAAATAGAAAAAAAACTATTTAATGAATATCCATATTGGGTTAGATAAAAAGTAATTGCGAAATTCTGGCTCAGATTTTTCTACAGATTTTAGTCCAAATTTTAATCCAGATCCTAGTTCAGTTCTAGTTCGGTTCTAGTTCAGTTTTAGTTCAGTTCTAGTTTGGTTCTAGTTCAGTTTTAGTTCAGTTCTAGTCCAGTTCTAGTTCAGTTCTAGTTCAGTTCTAGTTCAGTTTTAGTTTATTTCTAGTTCAGTTCTAGTTCGGTTCTAGTTCAGTTCTAGTTCAGTTCTAGTTCAGTTTTAGTTTATTTCTAGTTCAGTTCTAGTTCAGTTCTAGTACAGTTCTAGTTCAGTTTTAGTTCAGTTCTAGTACAGTTCTAGTTCAGTTCTAGTTCAGTTCTAGTACAGTTCTAGTTCAGTTTTAGTTCAGTTCTAGTCCAGTTCTAGTTCAGTTCTAGTTCAGTTCTAGTTCAGTTTTAGTTTATTTCTAGTTCAGTTCTAGTTCGGTTCTAGTTCAGTTTTAGTTCAGTTCTAGTTTGGTTCTAGTTCAGTTTTAGTTCAGTTCTAGTCCAGTTCTAGTTCAGTTCTAGTTCAGTTCTAGTTCAGTTTTAGTTTATTTCTAGTTCAGTTCTAGTTCGGTTCTAGTTCAGTTCTAGTTCAGTTCTAGTTCAGTTTTAGTTTATTTCTAGTTCAGTTCTAGTTCAGTTCTAGTACAGTTCTAGTTCAGTTTTAGTTCAGTTCTAGTACAGTTCTAGTTCAGTTCTAGTTCAGTTCTAGTACAGTTCTAGTTCAGTTTTAGTTCAGTTCTAGTCCAGTTCTAGTTCAGTTCTAGTTCAGTTCTAGTTCAGTTTTAGTTTATTTCTAGTTCAGTTCTAGTTCGGTTCTAGTTCAGTTCTAGTTCAGTTCTAGTTCAGTTTTAGTTTATTTCTAGTTCAGTTCTAGTTCAGTTCTAGTACAGTTCTAGTCCAGTTCTAGTTCAGTTCTAGTACAGTTCTAGTTCAGTTTTAGTTCAGTTCTAGTTCAGTTTTAGTTTATTTCTAGTTCAGTTTTTGTTCAGTTCTAGTTCAGTTCTAGTTCAGTTCTAGTACAGTTCTACTTCAGTTTTAGTTCAGTTCTAGTCCAGTTCTAGTTCAGTTCTAGTACAGTTCTAGTTCAGTTTTAGTTCAGTTCTAGTTCGGTTTTAGTTCAGTTTTAGTTCAGTTCTAGTTTGGTTCTAGTTCAGTTATAGTTCAGTTCTAGTTCAGTTCTAGTACTCCAGTTCAGGTCTAGTATTTGAAAAGTTATGCAAAATTGGGATGTCCTTGGGGATACAACGCA
>PYHX02000494.1:66726642-66772778 GCA_004302925.2 Cochliomyia hominivorax
TACCTTCCATCACCACAAGTGATGAAGAAGGTATATTAGCTTTGTCATTCCGTATGTAACTTAAGAATCAATTAAATTCTAAGTGGACTAAGCTATGTCTGTCCGTCTATCTGTATGTCCATCTTTCTGTCTGTTAGACTGTTTATTGTTGGCACTCATACATCTACAATATTGGTAGAGCTCAATGAAATTTAGCCTGAATATTTCTATGAAGTTTCATATAAAAAGTCAGCAAAATCGGTTCAGTGTATTTAAAGCTAGGAACCGATATCTGGGGTTTATAAGAGGTAGCTAATTTTATAACTCATTAAGTGTTCCTTTGTTAAGAAAACTTTACATATTGTATATGTTTGTGGTGTATGTGTGGAGTGAGCATATGAGAAACATAAAGTATTTGTTTCACACACATTTTGTGATGGAGGGTATTAAAGATTCGCCATAGCGAAATATAACATCCTGACTTGTTTTATTTTTATTATTACTTTTTTTCTTATTTTATTTTTCAATACGTTACTTTTGCATTATTAAACCACTTAAAATGAAACGTTTTCTCGCTGAATATAGTTTTTCCCATTTTTTTTTCTTTTGCTGAAAACTTCTTTTAGTGGAAAAAAAGGAATCGTATTTTACTTTGAATTGAAATGTTAGAAACATTTGATTCTCTCTCCTTGAAATGGCATTAAAGGTTTTGCATAAGTATTTATTCTTATTATTATTTTTG
Organism: Cochliomyia hominivorax; assembly: GCA_004302925.2. Taxonomy (NCBI): domain Eukaryota; kingdom Metazoa; phylum Arthropoda; class Insecta; order Diptera; family Calliphoridae; genus Cochliomyia; species Cochliomyia hominivorax. The sequence goes on from PYHX02000494.1 coordinate 66,727,364, forward strand.
TTTTTTTTTTCAGGGAATAAAATAAGTTTATTGAAGCTATAAAAGCAGTTTTTAAGAGTTTTATTATTTGCTGTTGTTATTTCGCCATTTTTTCATAGTTTACGAAAAAAACAAAGTACTTTTGATTTAAAGTGATTTCTTGGCATTTAAGGAATCTTCTTTTATCAGGTCTTTAGTTAATTGTAGAAAAGGAAGAGATTTTTCCTCTAAAATATATAAATGTTGAAATGGAAGAAAAGCTTAAGTTTTCTATATTTTATGCAAATAATTGCAGAAAATAACTTCTTTTTCCGTCAAATTTCATCTGCAAATATTTCTAAAAATCTTAGAAAAACTCCACTATCACAAGTGGTGAATAGGGTATATTAAGTTTGTCATTCCCGCGTGCAACGCTAAGAAGGAATCATCTCTGACCCCATTTTGTGGCATGTTTCATCTGCTATAATTGACATAGCTCTATTAAATCTGGGCTTAGTATTTGGACATGGTCCTCAGAATAATAAATTCGTCATTGCATTAAATATATGTACATAACTTCCATAAAAAATTATGACTCTTTAAGTGTTGTTGTGCTACACATTTAACATGTATACGTTTGTAGGTACATGTGTTAGGAAGTACGAAACATAACACATTTACTTCACAGGCATTTGTGGTGGAGGGTATTGAGGACTCGGCACAGTTGAATATAATATTCTTACTTATTTTAAAAATTTATTCTTATCGATAACACTTGTCTTGATTTGTTTGTCTTAACTTCAGCGAGTTAATCTTATTCTCTTGATGCTCTCGTTTTGCACTAAGAGATATTGAAATGTGCATTAATTCAGGTGGCTATAATGTTATTTTCATTTTTGCATTTAATCTTAGAGAAATAGAAAAAAATATGCAAATATAATGAACTTGACTCGTATTTTAAGAGAAAAATAAAAAGTTTCAAAAGAAATTAAACGATTTATGGGGCGACAGGTTTAAGCAGTGTTTTTTCTTCCATTAGCACAATCATTCATCATTCTGTGTATAATGCCAGGAAATAATCATATTAGACCTCCAGTAAAGTATATATTCTTGCATAATATCTTAGTCTGAATCGATTTAATCATTTCCGTCTTTCTGTCCGTCTCTCTGTTGGAAACATATTTATATAATTATTTTTCATTATCCTAAATAGTTTGGAGGACTTTTGGTACAAATTATATGACAGGATGCAGGCTCAGGCCCAAAAATAAGTGGACTCATTATGAAATCTTGTGAATGGAAGCAGCCTTTTTATGTAAACATTCTTTGATGTAAATTTTGGTATTTATTGAGCTCGTTGCAAACAAATGATTGGCTTCTTTTCCGCCAAGAAAATATTGCTTGCCAAACAAAGATTTTTTTAAATAAATTTTTACTAACTTTTATGTTCTAAACTTTTCTTCAATATTCCATCAAGCATCAATGACGTGAAATTTTGACCACGATGTTGCTTCCAGTTGATTTTAATTTTTAGGGCTCTGTTTTTGGTCTAAAACTTTTAGCAGCATATCTGTCGGGAACTTTTGAGACTTGATTGTTTTGAAACTTACACTAGCTCTTACTTTTCGTACCAAAAAGTCTAAGCCACTTAACTTACTGTTCTATTTTTGATCGAATTTGTGGCAGAGTTTTGAAATAAAGACCTTACATAACCGAGAACAAGTTGATTGCTGTCTAATGAATATCTTTGTAGACTGTATGACTAGACACTCATATTAGAATATTAATAGATTAAAAAATAATATCGTGGTTTAACATATCCAAAAAATGCGTATCTATTGAGTCCACACTATATGTCTTGAATAAGAATATGTTTAATAGCAGTCAGCACCGTTAATTGCAGCATTAAATGCTCTAGAGCTCATTCATCCTTTATTGGATTATTTGGTTTAAGAGGGAATCTATGAAATCTTGCACTTAACTAACCCCTACTGGAATTATATCGTGTTGGTTTCGAGAGCAAGAGCCGTTTTCGCTAAACATCTGGATATGATCACGACCCATTATAAAGATGTCAATTGAAATAATCGACACCAAAGTGTACAAAATGCGGAAATCATACTTGATAAGAAGCTTTCGTAGAATTTTTACATAAAATCAAAAACATTTAGAGCCATCCGTAGGATGACAAAAACTGGCAAGTGGAGCATTAATCAAAGCAACTGGATACATGAGGCCGTAATTAAAATATTACAGTGTGACTCTATCGTAGATATAGACGAATACTTTCGAAAACTTATTCGAAATTAAATCAGGACCACATCCTCTAAGACTATTTTTACACTAATGAACTAGATTCTTATGGATCTTTAAGTAAAGTCACTTATCTCAGCGATCAGACTCAATGACATGCATAACTGAAGACTTAACCCCTTTGGCCACTTATATATACTTAATGCCACTGGGTTATCTCTGTGTAACTGGAATATTGTATACATGGATGAATTGACTGTTAGTGTGGTCAGAGCAGGTGTACTATAAATAATTTTAGTGGCACGTCTCTCGTTCAGACTGTTGTATTCCTCACATTGATATTAATTCATGAATGTCGTTTATCCCCAAATATGATGTCGCGGTATGCGTGATTTGCGCTAAAATCAGTGCTTAGTTACGGGACTAACGAAGATTGAAATATAAAACTATCATAGAATTTGAATAACATGAACTGGCCTAGAATGGACCAGCTGCGTATATTCAACTTTCTGCTGCTCCCGGATGTCCATGATAGTTTTGAGATATATTGGTGACGCTGCCAGAAAGTGTGCTTCATGCAACGACTTTTGGCGTTGTTATGAAAATGAAGAAGAAGAGGAGATAATTGGTATTAGCCTGTCAGCTTTAAGGCCAGCTATCATGTCTAGCAGAACAAGCTTTTTGGACTGATTGTTTTGTCAGGAGCTGCACATGGTTGCAAATGATTTCTATTCGAAATTTTCAGATAAGTAATCGTAATCCCACTCAAAGCCCCTAAACTGTCATCTTCATTAGATTAGAATATTTCTAAAGGTGGAAAAGTTACAGACTTATTTTCAGCAATAATCGAATTTCATCTAAATCGTAGATGGTTGGGTTCGATGAGAGTTCAAATAATGTTCAACAAATTATTTTTTATATCCTACATCATCGTAGATTGATATGAGTTTGTGTAGAAAATTTGCCACAAATAATTCCCATAATATTTTAAAATGATGTGGCCATTTATACGATCGGTCTTTTATTTTTCATCGAACCCCTACAAATCTACCCTACTAAAAATATATTTTCGAAGGGTTTAAATCTCACATATATGTTGGTATTGTAAACTTGTTCAAATTAGCTTTAGTTCTCCTATAACCCTCCCTTAGAAAAATCCTTTTCAAACGCACAAATCTTAAAAAAAATAATAATTTTTTCAACACATTTCACATTTTAAACCAATAACATCTGTAGTCTGAAAAGAAAAAAAAGAAAAGATCCAAATATTTCCCTTTTCAAAAGTTTGTTAATAAAATTTTCAGTTATTAATGAAAATTTGTAAAAAAGGAATTTAATATTTTAACCAGAGTATGAAAGACTCGAAGCAGAACTTTTATTTTCAAATGATCTTAAGTTTTACTCTCCTCTGCGCAGATTAAGATAATTTTTATCCATATTTGTTTAGTCTTCTTTAAGTTAAGTTTTTTTAATCACTCAAAAAAATGTGTTATTATTGAAGAAAAATAACAATAACAAATATTGTTTCTATACATATACAATCACACAAACAAATTTCTTGCCGCAATTAAACTTATTGTTGTTATTTTATACTAAAAAAATTAATAACAAAAACACACAAAAATTCAAACAACATTATGAGTGTAAGTACGTTTGTATTTTCGACTGCTACTCTAGTAGCGATTTCGCTCTTTTTTAGTTTTTAATTTTATTTTTTTTATTATTATTTTATTATATTTTTTTTTGTTTTTATCACATTTTAGATTTAAAAGAGCGTTAAAAATTAAAATGTTTTAAAAACTTTAAATTTAAATCTTTGAAAGATCCGATCTTACGAAGAATAATAAAAAGATTCGAAAACTGTATTTCAATTTCAACACTTGAAACCATTTTCAGCATTAAATTAAAAATCTTAAATTGACCCGAAATAATATCATAATTTTGTTTTCTTTCAATATTTTCAATAAACAACAAATACAATAATGATACCAAATAAATAAATATGTGAGTATGTATGTATCAACATACTTTTTTTTTCATTTATTAATTTTTCTATATAGAATTTCTTTATTTGTATTATACACATACACTTACATATAGAAAAAGTATTGGAGGATGAAGTAAGTAATAATAAAAGAATGTTCCCCAAGAAACAATATTTCAAATAATAGAAATTGTACCCAAGATTCTCAAACAACAACAATGTTAGTTGAAAGGGGGAGTTAATGTGAAGGAGGAGGGGTTAATAGTTTTTCTTTATTTTTACCACACCAATTTATACCTTTAAGCCATTTAAAAATATTAGGAATTTTATATTTAAAGAATATTTGCAATCATTTTCTTTTGCACAGTGGTCCAAATACGCTAATTTTGTCTATGTAATAATTGACGTTGTCTTAGATCTTTATCTTAAATACACTGAATCGGTTGCTGATTTTAAACAGGAAACTTCTCAGAACTATAGCAAATATAGTCAATCCAAATTTCATTGAGTTCTGTCAATTATTCTGGGTATGAGTATCGCCAACAACAGACAGGCACACAGAATCCTGGTGAAATCCTCTAGAGAAGTGAACCCAATATAAGGTTACTTTCACACTAATATTATTTCGTATACTTCCTCTGCATAGAGTTTACAACGTCTTAATACCTGGTGAATCTTTTATCACAGAAGAGATACATATGAAGCAATGCGAATGGTTTTTAATTCCGAAATGGCGTAAGTTGTTTTTACATTCTCTGATTGTACTTCCTTTAAATTCTTTAGATGGGGAGGTATTCCGATTAGAAATTAATCTGAGTATAGGATTACTTTGGAAACCCCTGGCAAAATTGTTGCGCAAGAATTGGTCAGCTATTGTTTTACGGATTGGGTCTCGGTAAAAGGAATCTCTTATCTGTGTAATTACTGGTTATAGGTACACATGTTTGGAGATTAATCTCCATTATAATGACCTGTTTAGGAGTTACCGTAATGACGAGGAAGTGAACATTCTTTTGTCATTGACACACATACCCTTTTTCTGGGAGTCCCGTTCTATAAAACTCCAGCTTTTGACTCCACATACAGATAACACTGCGGGATAATCTTCTTGAGCACAAGTGAGCTTAACTAACAATGCCGATTAAACTGAAGCCGTTTCTGGACCACACAAAATTAAGCCAATAATTTTAAATATCATGTCTTAGAATAGATAAGAATTTTGCAAAAAATTTAAAATAGGAACCACATTTAATAAGTATTTTTATCGAATCATAAATTGTGATCCTTAAAAAAATTAATATCCACTATGATATTGAATGATTAACTATTCAGTGGTTCCAAAATTTGGCCCCAACAGCAAAAGTCTAATTTGACAATATACACTGAGCATAACGGTAACAATTTTAACGTTACTTTCTGAAAATTTCCTCTTATACAATGCACCACTGCATCGAAAGTTGTACCTCCTCTCCACATCTTATGGTTTAACAGTAAACTTCAAGTTGTTAATCGCTGTATAGGCAGATCTTGCACACAAATTAAATAATAAATTGTTGAAATTATAGCAAATTTGATCATGTGCATATGTTTCATGATTTCTAACTCGATCTATTGATAATCAATTTTGCAAACCTTCACAACTTTGAAGAAATTTGTTTTGTGGAGCATTTACATGAGTAGAAATCTTATACAAAAGATTAAAAGATCCCATCATAATTGCGTATATCTCCCATACAACTTCCAAAAACTTAACTATCTGACTACTTTTGTACCGATACACAAAGTCTTATTTAATCTTCTTTTGGGAAATTAATCACAAATATTACTTATTATACCCTACACCATCGTAGGCAACATAAATTTGTCGGTCTATTATTTGTCATAGGTCCCATATAAACCCTTTTCCAATTATAAATTTTAAAAGCATAAATCTCGCATAATATTGGTATTGTATTAAAAACAGGTCAAATTAGGATAAATATGAGCAAAATCTATGTGTAAAATTATACGAGGGTCGCTTCATAATTTCTGTAGATTCCAACAACCACCCCCCCCCCCTAAAAAAAATAACTTAAAAACTCACAAATTTCACTTAAATATTAGTGTCGCAATAATGTACTCCATACTTAAGAAACAATTGGAAAATCATATTATACGAGGGTAGTTTCCTAAATTGTTTGTAACTAGCAGTTTTAACCAACGATGTGGTGTACACGATTAGGGCTTGACCGACTACACATTCTTACTTGTTTTTTTTTTGTGTAGAAACAACCTCTAAAATGTGTTCTCATGTGTATTTTTAAAAATTATGCGTATGTGTGCGTTTAGGTACACATATATACACATTATAAAATTATTGTATGTAATAACACCAGGATTAGCCACAATTTCGTTACGCTCCTTTAATGTTTAACGCGACAAGAATGTGTTAAATATTAACTGAAAATGTTTTCGTATTTGTATTTTGTACTAAAAGATTATTTTCATTTCATATCGAAAAAAATAATAATAAAATGAAATAAGTAAAGATAAAGTGATGTACTAAAAACTTATGATTATTAAGGTTAAAATAAAAGGAGGGATGGCAACAAATTGACTTAAGGATGAAACTTAACTAAAGAGATAATAATTTTCATATATTTATTAAAGAAAAAATCTTTAAATTTTATATGTTTGATAAATTATTAATTTTTTAAACTATTTTTATTAAATATGTGCCAACCCTCGTAAAATTTCTTAGCATTTAATGTTCAATTTCACAGCTACTTTTCTTGAACTGTCATTTAACGTCTCATAAAACATAAATGGAAAAGAATAAACACACGCTAAAGAATATGAAAAATAAATAAAAACAAAATAACATCTCTTCTCCCCTTAACGAAAATTGAAGAAAAATATGCCTTTTCCCCTGCCCCATGTTTCGAAAAAAAACTACAACTTACCACATATTAGGTTTTTGTATTATTCGATAAAATTTCTTCATCCATATTGTAACTGTTTTTCGAAGTATGGAAAATATCAGAATAAAATCTTTATTTTCGGATTATCTTCTTTTTTAATTGATCGTGAACGAGGACTAACAAATCAAAATCTAAAAAATTATGAACCAAAAACTTTCATATGAAATATTGAAATTAAAAAAAATTGTAATGAAAACGACCAAATTTTGATGGAGGAGACCAAGTTTCAGTCAATTTTAAATATACTGTGTAAAGTATTTCTATAAGTATTTGAAGTCCTTGTAGTCGCTGACCCTTCAAAGTTGGCTACTAAATATGCGACAGATTTTGGATAAAATTCTTAAAGACATAAATTGGAACCATAAAAATTTTTGGATCTCTTTTTAAAAAATGGTGATAAATTTATTCACTGATAAAAACATATTAGAATTTGTATACCCTACACCACACCATAGGTAGTTGGTTTAGATATACCTTTCGAATCAGAATCACTTTTTCGAGTTGACCTAACGTATTTTTCCTTCCTCTGCAAGACGTAATTCTTGAGATATTTTAATTAAATAGTTCATATTATTTTGATCATGTTCGGTCCAATATTTCAGGTTCCTCCCATAAAACTGTTTTCGTGGTTTTAAACTGTTGAAAGGCGTATATGTAAAACGTTTTCAACGAAAATTTGCGAAAATTAGTCTTATAATTTTCTAAACGATGTGCATAAGTATGCGAGGGTCGGTCTATCGTTTTTCATAGGCACCATACAAGTTCCTTTTTAAATATCACTTTTAAAGGCATAAAGCTTATATATACGTTGGTATTGTAATAATAATTCGTCAAATAAAGATGAGCCACATTATATAAGGGTGGGTCTATAATTTATTCTATATTTCGCATGAATGTTATTTTTAGTACTACCATTTATAACCAACATTATGCTGTAGGGCATTGCACAGTCATGCATGACCGACTATAAAATTCTTACTTGTTTGGTTTTGTTTTGCTTGACATTTGAATCCTTTTTTCCGGTGCGCTTTGCTGTACAAAAATTCTCTACGATCGATAATTAATATTGGTTGCGAAGAGGGGGCGGGGTGAAGCTTGTGGTTGATAGGTTCCACTAATATGACTTAGTTTAGGTTATTTTTAAGAAGAACTTTAATTTATGTTATTTTTAAGAAAAACTTTAATGTATTGTATTTGTGAGTGTATGTGTGATTGTAAATGTACAGAACATAAGGTTTTTACTTAACACGCATTTGAAATGAAAGGTAGTGAAGATTCGGCATAGACGAACATTTTATTTAAAAATAAACTCTCTGCGTATAAAAATTTAACTTAGAGAAAAATCTTAAAAAAAGATTCGGTATTCGCAACCTGAATTTCTTCTATAAATTTCGATAAACTTATCGGTTTTCTTTATTATTTTACTATAAGCGAAATAGAAAAAAGGATATGAAACGAAATACTTGACAAAATAATACAATATTTTCTATTTTACAAGGAAAAAAAAACCAAGAGAAAGGAATTCCTGAAGAAGAAAAAAATATGAACATAAATGTAAGTGGCTCCTTGGGGAGTCATAATATTGGTTTCTAAGATTACGTATATATAAGTAGTTGTAATGTCTATAACAAGTGTCTGTTTACATAGACATAAGCGTATGTACAGAAATATTAAGAGGGTTCGTAATAACTGACCTCAGGATTAAAAAAAGATCTTGTTAATCATTTTGCAAGGATTTGTTTCATATTAAAACCCCCAAAAATATTTCATTGCAACGCCTTTGATTTTATATGTTTGTCTTTGTATATCTATAATATTCTCTCTTGTCACTTAGTTCTTATAGTTTAAGTTTCAAAAATCTTTATGTTGAAATATTTGTGATATTTTTCTTCAATTATTTTATTTATATAAATATTGAAATGTTTATTTTAACAATTGTTCAATAATGAAATCCAAATATCTACAGAGTATTATAAATATTAACAAGTTAAAATACATAAAAAAACTTTTATTCCTTTTAATAATTTCAAATAACTGATTAAAGTTCAAAAACTACAGCATTTAATAGAAAATTGGATTGGTCATTCACTAAAATATCGTCATGTTGTGCATAACTCCACCACACAGTGATACCCACCAATACAAAAATCGTCAAACATAGGGCATTTATACCAGAGTTCTAAAAACTTTTTCATTGCAATATATTGAAATAATAAAGAAGAAAATAAAATTTGAAAAACAAATCATTGCAAGAATTCGGACACCTTTTTTATATTCTAAAGTTATAATCCTTAAAATTGTCCTAAATAATGTTGAGAAAAATAAGACATATTGTGGTTATAACTTTTATATAATTAAATTATATACCATAGTCGCCTTCTCAAATAAAATAAAAAACGGGCAGCTGTTCTCTTTTATTATTAATCTATAAATATGTATAATTAAATAAAAAATTAAATTAAAAAGACTTTTATCTAAATAAAGTGAACAAAAAACATTTAAGGAAAATGTTTAATGATCTTATGAAAATGGTTCCTTCTAAATGGGGTCTAAATTTTTCTATTTTTTTTTAACTCATTTTAGCATATATAACTTTTATGCTTATGTATTCTTTGTTTTGTCATCCAAATCAAATGAAATTTTTTCATAATCGATACATGATAAAAGTTTTTAGTCTTATTTAAAATTATTTTATTGTTCTTTATTTGTGAATTTCTTATTGGGTCTATTATAAATTCTTTCGGATGTTAATAATGGATCTGATAATGAAATCGATTTAATAAATCATCATCTCATAATTTAACCTTATTTCGCTTATCATTAAACAAAATTTTATTTTATCTTACAGTATTCAAGTAGGAATTATGTTCCTAAAAAGAATCACTGTTTACCACTTTAAATCTGATAGCCTCCTCTAAATCATTATTTTTTGGAAATAGTTCAGATTTTTATCGTTGGTGATAATTAAATGAATTTTACTGATAATAAAGCTCAGATGTTTCTGGATGATCAGCTTAATTGGACCAGAAAAGCCGAGTTTTTGTTGGATTTCAATCATATGATAAGCTTCTTTAACAAGTAATTGGTATCTATTAAAACCTGAAAACTTTATCGAGGTAATGGAATGTCATATGATGTCAAAAATTAAAACATTATAAATTTTAATTTATGATTTTTTAAAATAAAATTAACATTAAAACTTTAATCAAATTTGAACAAACAACGATTTTTAAATGCAATTTTAGTATGATATATAGGCACTTGTCTATCAATCTAAGAATTAAATAATTTCCACTTTTGTATACCCAAATATCCAAAATTTCAATCCGCATAAACCATATTTAAGAATTTGACTTTCGTCCATTGAAATTATCACCATATATATTAAGGGAGATTTGAGAACTTAACAAAAAATGTTAAAATAATTTTTTGAATTGGACATATTTATAAAGTGCAAGTGGGCGGATCTTTGCCCCAAGTAAAGTTCTGAACAAAAATTTATTTTACCAGTAGACACTTGTTATCACCATTTAATATGCGTTCTCTCTAGTCAAATTTAGTTGTTTTCTTTACTGGTTAACTCTGCCGTTAACGTTTTTTAGTGCTTTCTGTTGCATTGAGCGAACAGATTGTCACACACTTGGACACTTTTTGTGCTCTTCAATACTCTGTTAACAAGAGTTTAGTAGCTCTCTACTAGCCTTAGCTCCAATCAGTTTGGAGGATTTTCCTCTCTTGGTACAAATACCACATTTTTATTCTTTTCCCGCTCAAGTGCTTGTTCATAAAAGTGACAGCAATAAGTGCACACATTATGAAGTCTTATGAATGAAAGTAGCCGGTTTTATGCCGTAACTGCATATTGTTTGTCATACCTTTTTAGAGACATTCCCTCGAGAATCAGCAATATAAGACTTTTAAGCAGGAATTTGCGAAACATCTGCTAGAACATATATGACCATGGACACATGGACATCGACACAGATTACATATAAAAGCAATACACATGTATTTGGAAATTTTAAAAAAAGTTTAAAAAACTCTACAACGATAAAGACATGAGAAGTAGGAATGATGACAATTGAATTCCTTCTCAAAGTGTTTTCGTATTGAAATAAAGATTACTGATATCGTTAAGGTGTGTAAATGAGTTTAATTTGTTCTTTCAATTAATAAATATTTTTGCTCAATTATTTTTGTATTCAGTCTTGAAATAATATTTTCACTTTGAAATATTAATTCACTTTCACTTATAAATTAAAATACTCCACCTTTTTTTAATTTACCAACTGTTATCATCCATTTATCAACTTTATTGAATTATAGTTTTTTGTTCAATTTCTTTTCTCTTTTCTCAGTTTTTGTTTTCAAATTTAATTTCATCTACAGTTAATCTTATTACTCCGTCGTATTTAATTAGTATTTTGTTTCAAAAGTAAACAATTAATTTCATTTTTTTGCAAAACAAAAGATTAAAATTAAAAAAGTAATAGTTCTTGAAGCCAAAGTAAAGAACTCTTTGAACTTTTTGTGTTTAAGTTTTATAATATTTGTATGTATAAGAGCAAATACATGCAAACTAATAAATACACATACATACACCAGAAACCAAGAAAAAACAATAAATGAAAAATACACATTAAAATTACACTGTCATAGAAAAATACGACCCTGTAGGCAATTTAAAGCCGAAAAATGGAAATTTTTGTAATCTTAAGGAATAGAAAAAAAACTATTTAATGAATATCCATATTGGGTTAGGTAAAAAGTAATTGCGAAATTCTGGTTCAGATTCTACTACAGATTTTAATCCAAATTTTAGTTCAGTTCTAGTTTAGTTCTAGTTCAGTTCTAGTTCAGTTTTAGTTTATTTCTAGTTCAGTTCTAGTTCAGTTCTTGTTCTACTTCAGTTCTAGTTCAGTTTAAGTCCAGTTCTAGTTCAATCCTGATACAGTTCTACCTTAGTTCTAGTTCATTCCTAGTTCAGTTCTAATTCTGATCCAGTTCAGGTCTTGTATTTGAAAAGTTATGCAAAATTGGGATGTCCTTGGGGATACAACGCATTTTCTACAAATTTGACTAATCCAATATGAAAGAAAAGTAATTTTGGAAATTTGTTTTTCTACAATTTTCCCAATTGGCATAAATTATTTTAAAAGTAAACAAAAAAAGTGAAAACGTCGTGACTCAAAGAAATTGAATTTGTGCAAAGAAGTGTAATTAATAAATGCCTTTCAGGTGAAACATGGCGTAAAGTTAATTAAGAAATTAAAATGGCAACTGTTTGCAAAAGAATGAAATAAAAATAAAATCATGAATAATAAAATTAAATAAAAAATATATTAAATGACAAACTCAAAACAAAATGAAGAAAAAAAAAGAGGTGATAATTGTATATTCGCTTACGGAGAATCTGAAATATTCACTACTAGAAATTTTGGAATATTTTAAGTGGCTGCAACAGAAGCATAATTTTATCCCACTTATTTGTCATAAATTCAAATTTCAAAAATTTCAATTTCAATTCAGTTAAGACAGATCTAGCGCTTAAGGTTTATGGAAGACACATTTTTCCTATGAAATGACAAAATTAATACTCATTCTTGCCTCAATTGCACTGTTGTATGATATAAAACGTAAGTTGGTATTATACAGTGCACACTTATGTAGAAATAAAGAAAAATTTCATTCCTTATAAGTATTCTATAGTATAGTTGTGTGTGTGTGTGCAACTGAGAGTAAGCGTATTTAATACCTCTGTTATATAGAGGTCATATAATGACAATGCAAAAGTATGTGTTGAAAGATAATTTAATATCTTATAAAGTTGTTACACTTAATACAAACAAACAATTATTTTACCTTTACACTTACAATTGTATAAATTGCATAAGTAATGGTATAATACACATACATATATGTGTATGTATGTGTAATTAGATCGTAAATGAAAAGAAAAATACTTAAAGTTCATTAATTACTTGAATAAATGTGGATTAGAGCCTGGTCGCACACGATCGGGTAGACCCTACTAAGGGTTAAGACTGATGGCAGTTAAAACTAATATTGAAACGACCGTTGTATTTGACAGAATAGGACGAAGAGAGATGACTGTATATGACAAGAATATTCTAGAATCGACAAAAACTGACGAGTAACGATTAGATCTCAATAGACGGTCAATTCCGTCTATAGTTGAGTTTGAGCACTGGTCCAGGACAGTCGTAGTCTAAAGTTGAAAGAGTTAAGTTGTTAAGTTGTTAAGTTGTAAAGTTGTTAAAAGTCAAGTTGTAAATTTAAGTTGTGAAAGTGTCTTAAAATCAAAGTGAATAAATATATTTGATTATTTAATTAAACTATAAATACCCCCTAGACTTAAGCCTAATATACATAATATATAATAAACTAAATTTATTAAAGAATTGTGTTTTAATCAAAGTCATCAAACTTTGTTATAAAACTATCCCACATAAATTAATTTTATTTCATATGATTTATACTCTCCTCCACCCCAAGTGGTGATGAGGGTATATTAACTTTGTCATTTCGTGTGTAACACTAATAAGGAATCATTTTGGACCCCATAATGTATATATATATATTATTACAGAAAATTAAAATATGACTCAATTTATCTATGTACGCTTGTCTGTTTATTATTTTTAGAGCCTGAGTATTTGTCATATTCCTGAGAAGTTTCTTATTTAAAATGAGCAAATTCTGCAAGTTCCAACGAAGAATTTTCGTTAAACTGTCAATTAAAAATCGACAAATTAGAATATAATTTTGGCGTTATATAAAGTTGTATGTGCTTCATTACAATTCCCAAAATTATCAAAATTATTTCAGAATAAAAAAAAAATATTTCACATACATTTGTGGTGGAGGGTATTGAAAATTCGGTACAGCTGAATATAGCAATTTTACTTGTTTTAATTTCCTTTGCAGTTGAATATTTTTCATTTTGCAATTTTTTTCAAAAATAAATTGCAGTTGATAGTTCCATTAATTATACAGTTATCTGAAATTTCTAACGTTTTACAATTTCTAATTTGTAATGAAAATATAAAAGTTATTGGAAAAGCAGGTGAAACAAAGTGGATACCAAAGAAGAAAAAGAAGTTCTGGAAAATACAAAAGTTTATTCAGTGATAAATCCGGTCTAGTTAAATTTCAGAACAGTTTAGCTCTAGTTCAGATCTCAGATAAAAATCTTATACAGATCTTATCTCAGATTCTAGTTTAAATTCCAATTGAGATTCTAGTTCAGACTGCAGATCACAATTCGGTACAGAGTCTAACATAAGTCCATGTCCAAATTATAGTTCAGTTAATGTCCAAATTCTAACTTTAATTATTGTTTAAATTCTTGTTCAGATTTAAGTTCAGATTCTAGTTCAGATTTTGTTCAGATTTCAGTTTAAATTTTAGTCCAGATTCGCATTCCAGTTTAGATTTTATCTTAGGTTGAAGTTTTTTTTTAGTTTAGTTTAGATTTTAACTCGAATTCTAGTTAGATTCTACTTCAGATTCTAGTTAATTTTCCAGTCCAAATTCTAATTCAGATTCCAGTTAAAATTCTCATTCAGATTATAGTTCATAGTACTTTTCAGATTTTTATCCATTTTTGTTCGGATTTAAGTTAAGTCTTCAGCTCATATTTCTGTTCTAAGTTAAAAATCTATTACACGTTCAGATTCTAGTTCAAATTCTAGTTCAGAATTTTGTTCAGATGCTAGTACAGATTCTGTAGCAAGTTATATTTCTGTTTCTACAACCGATTCTAGTTGAGATTCAGGATCAGGTCTGTTTTGGATATTATTCCATATTATGGTTTAAATTCTTTCAAAGTCTAATTCAAATTGTAATTCTGCTTCAGTTTTAAGTTCAGATTGCGATTCAGATTTAAGTTCAGATTTAACCTGAGACTCTAGTTCGGATTACAGTTCAATTTTAGTTTAGATTTTAGTTAAGAAGCGAGTATTAATTCTAGTTTAGATATTCGTACATACTATAGTTCAGATCATAGTTTAGACTCCACTTCATATTCAGATTCCAGTTCAAAATAAGATGTTTCGGAATTTTTATTACATTCCAGTTCAGACTCTTGTTCATATTTCTATTCTGCTTTCAAAAAAGAAACATAATCTAGTTAAAGTTCATATTCTATTGCACGTTGAGATTCTAATTTATAGTTCAGATTCCAGTTCAGATTTCGTTGCAGATCCTTGTTCAAATTTTAGTTCAGAGCAGAGTTTATTCATTATGGTTCATTCATGAAATATGTCCTTTTTCAGCATTTTCCATCCCTTCAACATTATTTTTTAATTTTATTCCAATTAATATTAATTGTCAT
Organism: Cochliomyia hominivorax; assembly: GCA_004302925.2. Classification (NCBI taxonomy): domain Eukaryota; kingdom Metazoa; phylum Arthropoda; class Insecta; order Diptera; family Calliphoridae; genus Cochliomyia; species Cochliomyia hominivorax. The sequence continues at coordinate 66,742,875 of PYHX02000494.1, forward strand.
TTAAATCGCATTTTATACATTTCACAAAAATTGTCTCTTTTAAAATTTCATGGAATGTGATATTTAGCATTGGTGTGTATATTTGTCTCAATTTCCATATGTGTGTTTATTGTATGTATGTATATATGTATGTATGTATGTATGTATGTATGTATGTATGTATGTATTGTATGTATAGTTCCTTTAACCGCTGACGAATCATTCTGATATTATGATGTTATACACGAGTTTTGATGGGACAAAAATCAAATCAATGCCTGTCATTGGAACACGTACTTGTTCTATGGTGTACGTGTAATGGCGTATTTCACATTCTTAAAATTGAATATTTTTCATTTTTTTTTTATAAAAAATAAAAGAAATTAAATTTTTGAATATGACAAAATGTAAAATGTATAAATGTAAAATCAGATGTAAGAAAATTTCTTTAAAATACGTTAAAAACGTGACCTGTTTAATAACGAGGGATGAATCTAAATATTTATAAACGTGGTAACAGTTAAATGTTTTATAGGCAAAAAATTAAGACATTTATTTGAGAAAGACAATTTTGAATGAAATTCAGAAATTAATGTAATTAAAGGAATTTTTAAGAAAAAATTACAGACATTCAAACATTTTTTTTTGCTTTAGGTGTCTTTTATCTTTAAATATGAGCGGAATACATATTCGATGTCATTAGAGCTTTTGGAAACTTAACATCGCTAATTGATTGAACGAATATTCAATTTCAAGGAAACCGGCTTAATTTAATACAAATGTTAAAAGGGTGAACTACATCTACGCAAATAAAGTGAAAATTTAGTGAAAAATTAAATGTTTTAGTGAAAAATTCAATTTTTTAGTGAAAATTTTGTTTTTATTTTTTTGAAAAATTTATTTTTTTGTGAATAATTGAATTTCTAGTGACAAATTTAATATTTTAGTGAAAATTTCATTTTTAGTGAAAATTAAATTTTTTAGTGAAAATTTAATTTTTTAGTGAAAATTTTATTTTTTAGTGAAAATTTAATTTTTAGTGAAAATTTAATTTTTTAGTGAATAATTGAATTTCCAGTGAAAATTAAATTTTAGTGAAAATTTTATTTTTAGTGAAAAATTCAATTTTTAGTGAAAAATTCAATTTTTTAATGAAAATTAAATTTTTTAGTGAAAAATTCAATTTTTAGTGAAAATTAAATTTTTAGTGAAAATTAAATTTTTTAGTGAAAATTAAATTTTTTAGTGAAAAATTAAATTTTTTAGTGAAAAATTAAATTTTTAGTGAAAATTTAATTTTTAGTGTAAAATTCAATTTTTTAATAAAAATTAAATATTTAGTGAAAAATCAATTTTTTAGTGAAAATTTAATTTTTAGTGTAAAATTCAATTTTTTAATGAAAATTTAATTTTTAATGAAAAATTAAATTTTTTAGTGAAAATTTGGTGAAGAATTAAATTTTAAGCGAAAAATAAAAATTAATGTTTAGATTGTATTTCTGATTCTAATTCAGATTCTAACAGTTCATATTTAAGTTGAGATTCTAATTCAGATTCCAATTTATATTCCAATTTAGATATTCATTAATATAGACTTATGTTCAGATTCTGCCTTATATACTAGTTCAGATTTTAGTTTAGATTCTAATTGAGATTCCATTTCAGAATCTTGTACAGATTCTAGTTCAGACTGTAGATCAGTTTGTACATCAAATTCAAGTTCAGATTCAAGTTCAAGTTCATATTTAGATTCACTTTTAAGTTCTAATTCTGAGTTTAACTAAGATTCATGTTTAAATTCTAATTCAAATCAGATTTCATTTCATATTCCAGTTTAGACTCTAGTTGAGATTTTAGTTTATATTCATTTTCAGATTTTATTTCATATTCAAATTCGAGTTCATATTCAATGTCAGATTTTTATTCAGATCCTAGTTTAGGTTCTCGTTCAGATTCTAGTTAAAATTTCGGTTCAAATTCTTATTCAGATTGAAACTTGGATTTAAGTTCGAATTCTAATTCAGACCAGATTCTTGATCAAAAACCAGTTCGTATTCTATTTTAGATTCTGATTCAGATTCTTATTGAGATTTAAAATTCAATTTTGATATAAAATTTAATTTTTAGTAAAAATACGATTTCAGTAATAACATTTTTTAGTGAAAACATCATATTTTTATAAATAGCTCTTGAACTTCTAGGCGGAACTATAATATTACCTATAAGTCCAGTATTTTTTCATATTTTTGTATATTCTTCCTCTTATCAACTTTTTCTAATCTATTGTTTCTAAAGGGTATACAAAATTTGTTTAAAGCTTTAATAAAAATTGTCACCTGTTTAGATAATTAGTTTATTGTTTATTTTCATCGAAATCTTCATCGTCATTAACATCGTCATCATCACCATCATCATTTTCTTAAATTTTTATCTTTTTACATTTGTTTTACATAGAGAATATAATTGAATTGTAAATTTGATCTTTTATTGAAATATTCTATATCTCAAGTTACTTTTACCTTCAATAATGTTTCTCTTGATTCTAAAAGTTTTTTCTCCTTCTTCTTTTTTTGCGAATAATCCAATTATTTAGAACCACTAAAATAGAATAATAAACAACAACTAATTAAATCACAAAATTTTATATAAAAACAAGTAAAAATCTTATATTCGTCTATGCCGAATCTTCAATACCCTCCACTACACATGCCTAAGAAATAAATATATTATGCTTCGTACATATACAGTATAGGCACATACACACTCACATATTCTTTCACAAATGTATACAATGAGTGATTAAATTATTGCTAATTTGTCGACTTATAACTAATAATTTCACGAGTGTTCTTCGCTTTAATTAAGAGATTGTCTCAGATATCGGTCTATATCTCTTAACATACTAAACCGATTTTGATGGTTTTATATAAGAAACTTTTCGAGACTATAATATACACTCAGGTGAAATTTCATTGATCTCTGTCAGTTATTGCGGATGTGAGCGTGCCAACATCTGACAGACCAACAGATAGACTGAGAGACAAACAGACAGAGGGACACACAGACAGACAAAACTAAATCGGCTCAGATTTTGATTTGATGCAGGAATTTATATACATAATGGGTTCTTAGATGATTCCTTCCTACCGTAAATTTTAACCCATTTTAACCTCAAGCATATTTAGTTTTTTCCCAACACATGCTTAATACGGGTCATATAGTGTTGAAAATATGGGCCTGATTTCCTATTAAATTCTACAAAACACGGTTTTAGGAACCTTATAAATTTAAAGTTATATGAATCCGAAACTACATCTTTAAAACAGGTTAGAATGCTATATTCGGCTAAGCCGAACACTAAATATATTTCACCATAATCCATTTGGATTACATATGATGATCGTGCCCTATCACAAAATTACATGCTTTATTATATGTTGCTATTCTTGCTTCATCCATGTGTCATATTTCGTCACAAATCCTATAATAGTTCTAGAAATACATTAAAATACATTGAGGGATGCCACACCCTCAAGAGTTAAGCTTAAAAATGTTAAAATTTTTGCCATATTAAAAGTTTTCTTAATTAGGGTGTCACCACTCCCCTCTTCCTTATTAATTTTTATCTTTATTTTTGACATAATCGATATTAAAAATTTTAAGTTTTGGAGGTTATCTAAAATATTTGTCCATATCATACTTTAACCTTAGAAAATTTTCCAACAGGAAACTTCTTAGAACAATAACAAATGCATGGGGCAAATTTCCGTCAATTCTGTCATTTATTGTAGATGTAAAAGTGTCAGATTTTGATTTTGGTTTGATGCAACAAACATATGTACACATTAAGGGGTCTAAGATGACTTCACATTGGCGTTACAATCGGATTGACAAAGTTAATATATTTTTTTCAAAACTTGAGGTGGTGAGAGTTTATTTTTTCCAAAAGGTGGAAGTATTTTTTCAGATCTTTTTATGAATAGACAGTTTTTAATCTAAATTGAAGGAGGCAGTTTATCCGAAAGACAATGCCTATTGAAACTGGTAATGATCGGTCCATTATTTTATACAGGTCCCATTATTTCTCATAGGTTCCATAGAACACCCTTCAGGAAATCATTTTTAAAATCATATACGAGGGAATTGTTATAATTTTTTGTAAAATTTCCATAAATATAAGTAAAACCTATTGTGCGAAATTATACGAGGTTTGGTCCATAATTTTTAAAATTCTTCTAAAACCTTTTAAATTTAATTTAGGTGTGATTATCACAATAATCGATTGCACATTTAAACATAAGTTAGAAAATCAGATCATATGACGGTCTTTTATAATTTTTTCGAAGCTGTTATTTAGAGTCAACAATTTCTTAGACAGACCTTCTCAGATCTATATAATTTGTTTAAATTTCCTGTATAAATATTAACGAAATCAACTGCAGGATAAATTCAGATGAGCTGGGGGTGCAAGTCATATCCAAATTTTATAAATTTTGATCGCAAAGTCAAATTATTCTTAATATATAGTTACATTTATCGCTCATTTTCTGCAAGGTCGTCATAACTGTAAATTTGTCAATCATCCCATCAACTGGGATAGAAAATTTTGAAAAGTCTCAACACTATCTTGGGGCCAGTTTTCCTTCAGGTTCACTCAAAGTTGTCTTACTTTTTTGAGATATATTCAAATATATCCAACGGTTTAAAACTTAAACCGCTGTTTTATGTAGTGAAATTAAACCTTTGTAAATGTTATATATATGTAAATGTGTGTGTATGTGTATTTTTTTGTGGATTTTTGATAAATTTCTTTTTATCGGTTTTTTTATTTATTTTTTGCCCTCAATTCATCAAATAAATTCACCAGAAAAGACTAAAAATAATAAAATTAAATTTTCCGAATCATAAAAACCACAAATCAAACGAATTTTACTGTTTGGCATTTTCTTCTGGAAATTTTATTAAGAAATTGAGATAATCTTCTAAAAGATTGTATTTAAATGTTTAAAGTTAACCAACTTGGGAATTATTTGTTTCCCTTATTTTCTTCTGCAAACTTATTTCCCTTTTTTAATTTGGGAAACGGAAGTTTTTCCTTATGGTTTCTACAACTTGTCGTTTCTATCGTATATGTGTACTGACGTTATATTTTGAGATGAATATCATTTTATTTATGTATTTATCATATGAGTATGTGTGACATGTATATTAGTAAATAAATACAAGTGTATGTATTTTAATAGATGATTTCCTTTAGAGTATTCATTTGTTAAGTTTTAATTGCATTCAAATTAAATTATTTATTCTTGGTTTCCATTTTTGTCAACTAAAAAGTTTTCTCTTCAATTTATAGCCAAAAGGGAAATAAACAAACAAATAGGAAATAAAATATTTATAGAATTTTTCTATTAAATATTCTTATATTAAACAACAAAATTCCTGGTTTTTGATTTGGAAAAGTTTAATTTGGGATAATTTTTTTAGAAACTCCAAAATCGTGAAGTCAATTTTAAAAGTTATATCATCAGTTTAAATCCTCAATTCTATGTTTTTTAAGTTGAAAATGTGATTACTTACAAATGAACAAAAAATTTTTTTTAAATAAAGTTTAAAGGAGCAACAATCCCGCTCCTTTGGAACCATTAGTGATATCTTAATGAAATTTCATCTCTTACGATGAAGAAATATTCAGTTGATTTCGATTGATTTGGCCTTTATCAGGCCAGTAGAATATTCTATGACTCTATAGGTGAGACTATATATCATTCTATTGACTGCACAATAAATCACTCTAAAAACACAGACTGGACTATAGATAATAGTCAATAAGTGAGTGCGCCAGATTTCCTAAAAATTCAAAATTTCACCAAAAATTTTAAGTTTCACCAAATGATTCAATTTTTTTTCACTATATTGAATTTTTCACCAAAAATTTCATTTTTCACCAAAAATTTCTTTTTTCACCAAAAATTTCATTTTTTACCAAAAATTTCATTTTTCACCAAAAATTTCATTTTTCACCAAAAATTTCATTTTTCACCAAAAATTTCATTTTTCACCAAAAATTTCATTTTTCACCAAAAATTTCATTTTTCACCAAAAATTTCATTTTTCACCAAAAATTTCATTTTTCACCAAAAATTTCATTTTTCACCAAAAATTTCATTTTTCACTAAAAATGTTATTTTTACTAAAAACCACATTTTTTACTTAAAATTGCAATTCTTACAAAAAATTCCATTTTTCACTAAAATTTATTTTTCCGTAAAAATCGCATTTCTGACCAAAAATTTATTTTTCAATAAAAATTGCATTTTTCAATAAAAATTGCATTTTTCAATAAAAATTGCATTTTTCAATAAAAATTGCATTTTTCAATAAAAATTGCATTTTTCAATAAAAATTGCATTTTTCAATAAAAATTGCATTTTTCAATAAAAATTGCATTTTTCAATAAAAATTGCATTTTTCAATAAAAATTGCATTTTTCAATAAAAATTGCATTTTTCAATAAAAATTGCATTTTTCAATAAAAATTGCATTTTTCAATAAAAATTGAATTTTTCAATAAAAATTGCATTTTTCAATAAAAATTGCATTTTTCAATAAAAATTGCATTTTTCAATAAAAATTTCATTTTTCAATAAAAATTGCATTTTTCAATGAAAATTGCATTCTTCACTAAAAATTGCATTTCTCACTAAAATTTGCATTTTTCACCAAAAATTGCATTTCTCCTAAAAGCTGTATATTTGCACTTTTCATTACAAATTTAATTTTACTCAAGAAAATGTCATAAAAATGAAATTTAAAAATAATAATAATAATAATAATAATAATAATAATAATAATAATAATAATATTTATTATTTATTATGAATTGAATTTTTCACTAAAATTGATTTTTTAATGAAAATTTTACTTTTCACTAAATTTTAAATGTTTCACAAAAAACTTATTTGATATTTACTGCAAATCGATTTTTAAAATTTTGTTTCTCACGAAAACTTGCAAAATATTTCTGTTTTCATTAAAATTTTTTTTATTTTCCTGTAAAAATTGCCTGAATTCATTATGACTTGAAAATGTTATGTTAATGAGTGTTGTCTGGTATACGTATGATTAATATTAAGGGTTGCATAAATTAATCATACGCTTCATATGTTCAATTTAAGTGCTAACATATGTGATGTATGATTAATATAATATTTATTAATCATACGTTATAAAAGACTGGAATTTTTAATAAGTTTAAGGTTTAAATTTAAAATTTTTTTAAAAAGTATTGTTTCACAGATAAAATTTAATAACGTATTTTAAATTTTCACAAAATAATCTTTGTTTCCATTAAACACATTTTCTTTGTCTTTAAATTATAGAATTTTATTTTCAACTTTATTGTTCTGCCAACAACATAATTTTCTACGCTCGTAATATTTAATTTATAGCTTTTTTATGTAATTTTAAATTACATGCATTTTTTCTTTTTTTGCTTTTTCTACTTCAGCTAATTTTACTACACACGAATTTGATTTATACGTTTTTAAGCAAAAAAATATTTACAACTTTGTATTTAAAATCTCGCATTTTTGAAAACAAAGTATTTTTCTTCATAATTTTCATAGTAAAATCAACAGGACTTTTCACTTTTTTCAGCTCTTTCTTTCTCTCTCTCTATTTTCTCCTTCTTCTAGATTTTTTGATAATTTGCTTGATTTTATGTTTTTTGTTCACCCTCCACCAACACAAGTGTTGATGATGGTATATTCACTTTGTCATTCCGTGTGTAATGCCAAGAAGAAATAATCTCATATACCATAAAGTATATATATTCTGCATGAATTCAAAATCTGAGTCGATATAGATATGCCGTCTGTCTGTCTGTCTGTCTGTTGGAAACAATTTCACGTCTAGAATAATTGTACGAATTCAATAAAATTCGGCCACATTATTTTTTCATGTTCAAAGTAGTTTTCCATATCGATTCATCAGCAAATGATTTTTCCAGCTGTATTTAACATGAATTATTAATTTAGAGAATCTCGGTCCATATGTTGCTATAGATGCCATATATAGCACCATTTCTGATCTTTCAAAACTAGTAAATATTAACTTATTTTGTTGAAAGTCGGCTCAATTATTTTTCTAACTGTCTTGAATATATGTTATTAATCCGACCAATATTGGCTCATATTATGCTTCAGCTCCTACAAAACGCTCCTTCCCGGAAAAGGGGTTTGAAACCTTCTGTATGAAAAATAATCTTTGAAACTGTCTTTTATATATAAAACTAGTGGCCATATTTGGTTATTACTCCTTCATAATCCCACTTCCTGGAATATAATATGAACCAATTCAATCGATATTCAGACAACTAGATAATTGTCTTGAATATAGTTGTGGAGGGTATTTAAGTTTCCGCACAGCAGAATACAGTTATTATTTTTTTCAACTTTCCATATATACCCTACACCACCCTACGTGCTGCGTTTTTGCAGACGTACCGTTCGACTTAGGATCACTTCCACAGTCAATTTAAGCATGTCCGACCGGCTGTCATGTTAGCTTGTTCGTAAGGCGCAGTTTCGAAGATATTTTAATTAAATTTGGTACGTAGTATTATTTTGTTTCCATTGTTCCTCATAGAACCCATACAACCATCATTCCAAAATCACCTTGAAACTCATAAATTGCACATATACGTGGGAATTGTACTAATATATTACTTAACATAAGATAAATATAAGTCAAAACAACTGTTAAAAAAAAAACGAGGGTCGGTCCATAAAATAACCTTTAGAAAAAATTATTTTTAAAACGCATCAATTTCACAAAAGTGTTAGTTTCATAATAATTTATTGCTCACATAATATAATATAAATTTTTCACAGCAGTCATTTGTAACCAACAATGCGGTGTAGGGTATTACATAGTTGGGATTGGCCAACTATATCATTTTTACTTGGTTTTTGTTACACTCAGTTAACAGAGATTGTACAACAATTTTAATGTAAGAATTTCATTAAGTTACTCAAGCATGTTTCAACGAAAGAAAACAAACAAACGAATATGGAAAATATAAAAACCACAATCACGAAAACAGAAGAAAAAAATCATCCCGTAAAAAATGCCATCCAATGAACAACAAGTCACTAAATAAACCAACAATCCGAGAACATTACAAAATAATACAAATTATTCCATTTTTTTTTTTCGTTTGGTTACAGTCACTTAAATTTCAATATGTGAATGTTAACGATGGAAAAACAAAAAATATGACTTTTTACGGATTTTTCTCCCTGATTCCTTTTATTAAGTCTGCAGGCGAATTGTGAATACAAGAAAATATGAAAAAAATCATTCAATAAACAGAAAATTTTATATAAAATTTTTGACTATTTTTGGAAGTTTCAAATGTGAAAATAATTTCAGTTAAAATCACATTTTGCTTACAGTTACTGCAACTTTCAAAAGGGAATTTTTTCGAAGATGAGTATAAGGTAATATTCTGAGATATTTAATTAATTAGTAACTACAGATTTCAGAAATAATCTTTAAAGATTTTTAGACGAAATTTGTAAATCTGGAATAGATTTTAGAAAATTTCAAAAAAATTCGAATTCAAAATGTGAAATTTGAAGCTTTTTTCGGAGACCTTTCTATTAACGTTTCTACAGTACTTTCTGACGCTGACCAAAAATGAGTAGACTCATTGAAGTCTAATAAATGGGATCAGGCTTTTTTGTATAAATTGTTGGATGAAATTTTTTGTATTTACAGAGCTCGTGTAAGAAATGATTGGCCTCTTATGCAGCATCTGCCTATTGCTGGCTACCAGCAAACTTTTGACTGCTTTAATGTCTTAATATATTCTTCAACATTCCCTCCAGTATCAGTAACATAAAATTCTTGAGCAAAAAAGTTGCTAAAAATCTGCCACCCATTACGTCATCCATTATGCAGCAATAATATTATTCTAGAAATCTCGACTTCAATTTTCTTCCTGTTACAATCTTTTCGAGATATGTATATTTTTAAACATACATTAGTTTTAATTTTCGTACCAAATAAACCGATCACTGAGCTTACCGAACTACTTTGTAACGGATGTATTGGGCGCTCTTTAGAAAGTGCTATCAGTCTTTTTTTGTAAACATCATGTGAACCATTTCTTCTGCTTGAACCAGGTTTTCCATTAATGAACATCTTCTCCCGATACTGTAATATTATTGAAAACAGTTTGATGGCGCACCTTGAATGCACTTTTTTCTGATCATTCATTTGTTAAGAATTTTTCGTTCTCAGACCTCATGTATATAGTATGGGGTTTAAGATGATTCCTTTTTAGTGTTACATACGGAATCTAGAAGTTAATATATCCACGCATTAAAAGATCTAATGCGTTTATAGAAATATGCACCAGAGTATACTATTCTTAATGTATTTAGCTTTAATATATGAGTCGATCTATTTTGATGATCAATATCCTGCCCCCTGAACCAAATGTCGTTTGTAATATTAATGAAAAAAGGTGTTAAGATTTTTATTCTCATTAACGGAATTTTTCGTAAATTTGAAGAATTTTCTTCATATGTACTAAAAAAATTAATCAAAAAATTTTCGAAGTCAATGAAGTTAAATTGAATAAAAAATTAAAGAAAATAAGTTATATCAACAGATATTTAGTAAAAACGGAAGTAGCGCATCGTAGGTTAAATAACACACAAATTAATGTAATTCTACATCTTTAAATGAAGTTAATTTGAATAAAATTTTTGTTAAGTTAACAATTTTGATCGTTAAATAATTAAATGAAATATGACAAAGGAAATGTAAACAGAATATTGAAATGTAAAGAGGAATATATTTTAAAGAACATCCTAATAAATGTGATTGATAGATATTCGATAATTAATATTTGCATTGTATGGGGGCTGCTTCTCCCCTGATCCTTTCCGCCTTACATTTTGTACAATGAAATAGTTCCCTGAGGAAGTTATTCAGACCAAATTTCTAAATTCTCGCTGTTATAGTTTTTTGATACTGTAAAATCATTATTTGCTTTGCACGGGGACTACTCCTTCCACTGGTCTTATCGAAATTTTTCATGAAATAATTTATACTTAATATTTTATGTATTAATTTATTACAATAAATTAACGTAATTCTTTCCTCAATTCAACTAAGTTTCATAAATTTAACTTAAACATGGTATTTAAATTGAATAATATTCATCAATATAAAGAATTAGTTTTCATCAATTTGAATAATTTATTGTTCAAATTAACTACATTTTTATTAATGAACTCATATTGACAGTTTTTCCTCAATTAAACGAATTTAGGAAAATTAACTAAAATTTCGTTACGATGAATAAAGATTTCGTTGGGTAAATATCTTTTTCTACATATTTTTCATTGTATTTACTTCCTTTTTGGATTTGGCGTTTTCCGATCATTGTTTGACTACTTTTTTCTTTTATTGAAATTTGATCAAAAATTAAAACTTTTGCCTAAAAAATAGAAATTTCATTTTCCAAAATGTTTCAAAATTAATTTATACAAAACTGAACTTTAAAAAAATTTTATTAAATTGTTAATTCATGCAGTTTTTTCTTTGTAGTGTCTTCTGTTATTTGTCATTAATGTCAAAAATTATTTCCTTTAATATAAAAAAAAATTTCCTTAAATTTTATTAAACATTTTCTGCGAAACTAATTAATTGAGTTGGAAAAAAAGTGTAAATAACTCAAACATCCTCAATTTTAATTATAATTAAAATTTTCACATTCTTATAGAATTTTTAGCTTCAGGTCATTCATGTCTTTTAATGTAAAGGAAAATAATAAAATTCTTTTGAAAATTAAATATTTTCTTAAAATTAATTTTTCGAAATATCTCATATTTAATTAAAATTAAAATCTGCTTAAAGGTAAAAATTTGAAATAATAAACTAAATAAGGAGTGAGTTCAAAAAATACGTTACATTTAAAATAATAAATAAAAATCAAAACCAAAAAAATATATATTTTTACAGATTCAGTCACCATAACATGATAAAATTTTGTAGCTTTTTCAGAACCCCGTTTGTTTTATCACTTTGCTCTAACATATAGTCATATCCGTTTAAAATCTACCACAATTTTCAAATAATTTTTAGACCCGTCACCACCACAAGTGGTGAAGAGTATATATTATTTTGTCATTCCTTGTGTAATGCTAAGGCATCATCTCAAACCCATATTGTATATATATTCTTACAGCAAATCAAAATCTGAGTCGATTTAGCTATGTCAGTCTCTCTGTCTGTCTATCAGTCGTTGGAACGCACACATTCACAATAATCGACAGAGCATAATGATATATGGCCTGAGTATTTGCTAAAGTCCTGAGAAGTTTTCTTTAAAAAATCTGCAAAATCGGTTCAGCATATTAAAATATATAAACCGATATCTGAGACAACCTCTAAATATAGGCGAATAACTTCCTCGAAATTGTCAATTATAAATTGACAAATTACAAATTTTGTCATAATATTAAACTCTTATTACCGTTCCAAAAATGATCAAAATCGGTTTAGGAGAACAAAAGGTATAGCCAAAATATAACCAATTTTATGACACTTAAGACAGGTGTATGTACGAAATCTAATAAATTTCTTACACAAGCATTTGTCGTGGAAGATATTGACGGTTCTTCATAGCCGATTATAGGATTATTACTTCTTGAGCTCCTTAATTCTCTCTTAACAAGAGCCCAATAACTCTCCAATTGATTTATATCCGGACAGTTTGGAGGATTTGCTTCTTTTGATAAAAATACCACATTGTTGTTCTTGTACCACTGAAGGGATTGTTTACCATAGCAAGCCAAGTCAAGCCAAAAATAAGGGGACACATTTCAAAACTCATATGAATGGAAACAGTCGTTGTTGTAAACATTCTTTGATGTAAATTTCGGAATTTATAGAACCCGTTGTAACAAATATTTGGTTTCTTATGCCGCACCTGCATATTGCTTATCGTATCAAGAACTTCTGGGAAATTTTTTCTGCTTTTGAGTCCTAAAAGGCTCTTTAACATTCCCTCGAGTATCAGCATATTTATAAAAATTTTTTACAGAAAGTTGCGAAAAATCTTCCAGAACAAACATGCAGCATGCGGGTATGCAGATGTTACAAACATCTTTATAAACCATAATACGGAAGTGTGGAGTATAAGTATCAAATAAAACATGTGTTTTAAGCTTTTACGGAAAAAAGTGTGTTAGGAATTTTTCGATCTCACTCCTTATTTAATAAATATTGATTATATTATTTATTTCTGATAATTATTAATTAGTGATTAAAACTATAAATTATATTTTAAAATATTTTATGGTTTATTTGATTTTCAAGACAAATTACAATAAATGACTAAAATGTGCAGGAATGTGGGAAAGAGAGAGAGAGAGAGAGCGAGTGAGTGTATCAGTAAATAAATATGTATTTGTGAATGTGTTGGAGATTAAAAATCTACAACTACAATCACACGAATTTAGTTAAAGTCCTCAATGTTTTCTTTTTTTTCAAATTTATACCCTACACCAACGTAGGTAATTGGATATATGATCCGTTCGTGCTGATGTTTGTAACATTGAGATAAAGTAGTGTAACACCCACTATACTATTCGACTCAGAATTTTGAGTCGATTTAACCATGCCCATCTGCCTGTCTGGCTGCCTGTTTAGCTGGTTGTGAACACAATACAGCTCATCGAAGTCAAACTGGATATATTTGCGCTTATATTTCAGTTAACTCCCATACAAATGTCCTCCTGGAATGAGGTTTTAAGGTCATAACAGTCCTTACTATCACACAAGCTTTCTTCAAATATCATTTTGAAGGACATAAATCTGAAAATCAAATTATTTAAAGATCGTTCATAAATGTACAGTAGGATGTTACATATTCGGGTTTGACCGGCTATAAAATTTTTATTTGTTTCTTATTTTTGTTTTAATGGAATATTTAATTACAATATTAATTTTACACCTCAATAAACATTTAGGTCATTTTTACAAAAAAAATCACCAGAAAAAGGCAAACAAATTGCATTTTCTATGCAAAAAAGAGAAAAACTTTAAATTTTTTTCAGTTTATCGTCAAGAAAGAACAAAACAAGAATTTTGAAAATTAAAGCAAAAAAGAGAAATTTAAGTTTAAAGAAAATATTAATTCCATGGAACAGCTGGCAAAAATAGTGAAAACCTCAAAAAGGATGAAAATAAGAAAACAAAAAAAATATTACAAACAAAATATAGAGAAGAAGAATGCGAGTAAAAGAAAAAAATAAAAGAAAATAAAAACAAAATTTTGTTTTTGTTTGAAATTTGTTGAATTAAAAAATATTGACTTGAAAATGTTGCATACAAAATTAAAACCACAATAAGAACAAAAGAACTGGAAAAGGAGGAAAATATAAGAAAATAAATTCACTATTTATATTTCAATGTTGGATTTTCATTTATTGTCGAGATGAATAAATGACTGAGAATACACAAAATACATAAAATATTAGGTCAAAGCAAAAGTAGTTAGATAGTGAATTTTTTCAATAAAACTTCAAATTTTTACTAAATTTTTTTCTAGTTCAGTTCTTGTTCAATTCTAATTTAGTTTTAGATAATTTTTCACTAAAAATTTATTTCTTTTTTTTTTCCCAAAAAATTGATTTTTTCACTAAAAATTGAATTTTTCACTAAAAATTGAATTTTTCACTAAAAATTGAATTTTTCACTAAAAATTGAATTTTTCACTAAAAATTGAATTTTTCACTAAAAGTTGAATTTTTCACTAAAAATTGAATTTTTCACTAAAAGTTGAATTTTTCACTAAAAATTGAATTTTTCACTAAAAATTGAATTTTTCACTAAAAATTGAATTTTTCACTAAAAACTGAATTTTTCACTAAAAATTGAATTTTTCACTAAAAGTTGAATTTTTCACTAAAAGTTGAATTTTTCACTGAAAGTTGAATTTTTCACTAAAAGTTGAATTTTTCACTAAAAATTGAATTTATCACTAAAAGTTGAATTTTTCACTAAAAATTGAATTTATCACTAAAAATTGAATTTTTCACTAAAATTAATTTTCACTAAAATTGAATTTTTCACTAAAAATTGAATTTTTCACTAAAAATTGAATTTTTCACTAAAAATTGAATTTTCACTAAAAATTGAATTTTTCACTAAAAATTGAATTTTTCACTAAAAATTGAATTTTTCACTAAAAATTGAATTTTTCACTAAAAATTGAATTTTTCACTAAAAATTGAATTTTTCACTAAAAATTGAATTTTTCACTAAAAATTTAAATTTTCACTAAAAATTGAAATTTTCACTAAAAATTTAAATTTTCACTAAAAATTGAATTTTTCACTAAAAATTGAATTTTTCACTAAAAATTTAATTTTTCACTAAAAATTGAATTTTTCACTAAAAATTGAATTTTTCACTAAAAAATTGAATTTTTCACTAAAAATTGAATTTTTCACTAAAAATTTAATTTTTCACTAAAAAATTGAATTTTTCACTAAAAATTGAATTTTTCATTAAAAATTGAATTTTTCACTAAAAATTGAATTTTTCATTAAAATTGAATTTTTCACTAAAAATTGAATTTTTCACTAAAAATTGAATTTTTCACTAAAATTGATTTTTCACTAAACATTGAATTTTTCACTAAAAATTTAATTTTTCACTAAAAAATTTAATTTTTCACTAAAATTGAATTTTTTCACTAAAAAATTGAATTTTTCACTAAAAAATTGAATTTTTCAATAAAAAATTGAATTTTTCACTAAAAAATTGAATTTTTCAATAAAAAATTGAATTTTTCACTAAAAAATTGAATTTTTCACTAAAAAACTGAATTTTTCACTAAAAAATTGAATTTTTCACTAAAAATTTAATTTTCCACTAATAATTTTATTTTTCACTAACAATTTTATTTTTCACTAAAAATTGAATTTTTCACTAAAAATTGAATTTTTCACTAAAATTGAATTTTTCACTAAAAATTGAATTTTTCACTAAAAATTGAATTTTTCACTAAAAATTGAATTTTTCACTAAAAATTGAATTTTTCACTAAAAATTGAATTTTTCACTAAAAATTGAATTTTTCACTAAAAATTGAATTTTTCACTAAAAATTGAATTTTTCACTAAAAATTGAATTTTTCACTAAAAATTGAATTTTTCACTAAAAATTGAATTTTTCACTAAAAATTGAATTTTTCACTAAAAATTGAATTTTTCACTAAAAATTGAATTTTTCACTAAAAATTGAATTTTTCACTAAAAATTAAATTGAATTTTTCATTATGAACTGAGGTTACGTGTCTTTTAAGGAACACTTCTCATTATTCCGTAAATTCTACTTTAATCCTTGAATACTGCATATTTATATATATTTAATATCTAAATAAACTGTTTTTTCTCATTTCGAATGGTTTTTGTGGTCGAAACAGTCGACAAAACAAATAAAACTAAATATAAAACATAAATCAAATGTAAACTCCTGCAGAAAACAGATTAATTATTTTCATTTAATATTTCTTAAGAAAATATTTTGAAAGAAAAAAAATCGAAATAAATGATTTCACAAATTGCTGGTAATTAAAGAATTTATTCAATTTATTTGAATTAAAGTTAAGTGAGAAATTAGGTCAAACTGTGAAATCAAAATATAAATTAAATTACAAAATTAAAAAAAAGAAAAATTTTATAGTGATTTGAAATTACTGGAGTTATAAAGCATGAGGAATTTTAATTGCATATGCCATAATATGCAATGGTGGTAAACCGCAAATAAATTAAAAGAAAGAAATATTTTTGAAGAAAACTTAAAATATTCAGAACTAAAATTATGACGAGATTTTCATTCACAAAATAAAACATAACTTTATTTATTTTTATAAAAATGATGCGTTTGTACCTCCCACATAAATGTCTTCTTGGAAGGAGGTTTTAAGCTCATAAAAGTTCTTAACATTAAGTGACTTTAACGAAATTTTATAGAAACAATTCCTCTGACATTCTCAAACAATGTGACAAATTATGCGACAACGTTCGACTGCTTCTTATAGGTCCCACACAAGCCCTATTCAAAATATCACTTTATGGGCATAAATCTCACATATATGTTAAGATAAATGTAAACAAAAATTGTTGTATTAGATTATACGAGGGTCGATCTCCAATTTCTTCTAGCTCCCATTGAACCCCTCAAAATATTTATTTTCAAACGTATAAATTTCAGACCAATGTTTACTTTAAAATAATCGTTTGCATACTTTAGAATAAATCAAAATATAAAATATACGAGGGTCATTCATTCGTTTTTTGTTACTACCATTTTTAACCAACAATGTGGTGTAGGGTATTAGATAGTCGGGCTTGATCAACTTCCACCACCAGAAGAGGTGAAGAGGGTATATTAACTTTGTCATTCTGTGCGTAACGCAAAAAAGGAATCATCGCAGATGATTATTCTTGTTTCAAATCTAAATCTGAGTCGATTTTTATTGTTGCCACGCTCACATTTAAAAAAAATTGCGAGAGCTCAATTGATTTTGGCCTTTTTTTTTAAATTTAAAACCAGCAAAATCGGTTTCTTATTTTAGAAAATATAGACCGATATCTGAGACAATTTCTAAGTTGAAACAAAAAACTTTCGTAAAATTGCAAATCGACAAATTAGAATAAAATTATGCCAAAATATTATGTTGTATGTACTTCATCAAAATCGGTTCAGTAGAAAAAAATATAGGCAAAATATATAACTAATTTTATGACTCTGTGAGTGTATGTGTGACATTATTGCACAAGCATTTGTGAGGAAGCGTATTGAAGATTCGGCATAGCCGAATATTACATTCTTACATGTTTTAAATTACCTTCACTTAACTATTATGAAACAACTTTGTACCTTCAATTTTTTCCACTTCTATATTCACGACAATTTTTCTTCCTCTTTTCTAAATCTTTTTTCTAAATCCTCTTTTAAAGATTTTTATTTTAAAAATAACATTTAAATCTTGCTATTAAATTCATTATTTAATAATTATTATCTCGTGACTTTAAAATAGCTGAAATAGCTTTATAACGCAAATATAAAATATAATAAATATAAAGACTTGCAAAATTATATGAATATATTTTTATACCTTAAAAAGACTTTTATAATTTTATAATTTTATCTTCTTCTTCTTCTTCGTAGGCAAAAAAATATTTTACAAAATTATCTTATCAGCCAACGTCTTATCATGATGTCATAATTTATCATAACAGAAGCAAAAACAACAGGAACAATGGAAAATGTTGAATAAAAAGTTGAGAAAAATAAAAAAACATAACAACAACAACGAGGCTTATCATTATTTTAATATGTGAAATTTCCATTAATTTTCTGTTAAAAAATCATACTTAATGCATTAATGTTTTGTGATTAAATGAAGGTGAATTTCTGAAGATTTAGAGATGTAATAAAGGCCTATTTGAGAAAAACTTGAAATGAAAGCATATTTCAAAAAGCATGAACCTTTTCAGAAAGAATCAATGTTGCTCTAAATTCAGATTTGCTAACTAGTGAAGATATAGTACAAATTCTGCTCACCTCTCACGTTCACTACAAAAGACCACAGCTTTTTATAGTTCAAATCCCAAAAATTCCAATTTTGGAATTTTGCCTCCCATTTTTGAAAGCACAGGGAATGTTTTACAAAAGCACTTTTATCTAGAATAATATTCAATCATTTTCCCAATATGTTCGTCGCAACAATAATATATTCACGGCAAACATTTATCGTTATCGCCAACATTTTTTGTTCATGCAATAAAAAATAACATTGCGAATAAATAAAATTTTTATTGGAATAAAAATATTAAAGTGGCTGTAATAATATTTATAGTAACTATAACAACATTTTTATTAGCTACGGCAATAACTATTTTTATCAACACAAACAAGTCTTTTCGTTGCAATAACAACACCTAGTAACAACTGTGTGTGGTTACCGCAAACACGTTTATCTCTGCATATAGAAAGTCTTCATTTTCTCAAACTTTCTAAAATATATCTTTGTTAATAGTTATTTGATTGCAATTCAACCAATTTTTCCAAAAGTTGTCAAAAACAGTGGAAACCATTTTTAATATTTTTAGTTCGATATATATTCCTGAACCAAAAACAGGATTCAAGGACTCAAGACAATATCTTGCAAATCTGTGGTCTGGAAGAAGCCATTTCTAAAGGATTAAGAGCACAAACTCAAGCATTGTGATTTTACGACAAAGAGGTTTAATTAACAATTTTGATTTAAAAAGTGTCAAATTTGAGAAGGTTCGGTGAAAAAATATGATTTTTGAATTTTCTAATTAGAATTTGATAATTATTGAACCTGGTGAAAATATTGACCTCAAATTTTTTAGTTTTGTAAATAATTTTTTAATCATATGAAATTTCAACTAAATCGGGACAATATTTTCGGAAACTGAGTCTATAACTTTCAAAATTTTGGAAGTTTTAAATTCAAATGGAAATGACTCAAGAATAATAAGGGATATCACACGTAAGAATAGTTTTTAAAGGACTCATCAACGGTTATAAGGCAGTTAAAATCCTAAAAAATGACACTTTTAAAAAATGTAATGACCAAGATACCGTTTTTTGAGACTCTATAACTCCTTCAATAAATCTTCAATACGGTCCGGAGTCATACTGTCACAATCCTCTGTTTCCGTTATGCTAAATTTCATGTAAATCTCTCTAGTTGATAACTTCAAAAAATCTATTCGAACCCACTGTGCAGTGGTGCTAGAAATTCAGATTTGCTGACTTGTGACTTATTTCACAGGAACATTAAAAAAGCTGTGGCTCTCTCATCAACTTGAGTCAGGTAAGCATTACTTTAATCCATTTTTTCAGTTCATTTAATAATTTTCTTGATTCTATAGTATCGGGAATTTTTATTTCAATAGTTCATAATTCAAAGCACCGCTTTCATCTAACCAATTATACGTATATGTGGGCATCATGAATATGACCAAGAAAAAATTACGATTCTTTTCATGAAAATCCAATTGTGCTTTAACTGACAAAAGGATCTGATTTACCTGAATGAAACGATATTAGGCATTTACTCCTTTTTATACCCTACGCTATAGTAGGTGGCCTATTGTAAATCTGTAAACAAAGAAATATCTTGATGAAATTAAGTTCATGCCTGTTGAAATTGGTAACAACAGGTCCATTGTTTCACTTAGTCATCATACAAATATTCACTCCGCAATGGGGTCACAGAATTCCTAAATATAACTCGATTTTAAGGAAAAAAAGTCTTATGTCCTATGACATTCCGGAACGATGTTGGCATCATAACGTCTTGAAATCTCGTTCCTGCAAAAGACCAACATTATTGCAGCACCATTAAACGGTTAACGCGATGAACCATTTTAGTAAAGATTGTTGCATCATTGTGAGGGAGCCAGCATATTAGGGCCCGCATAAAAGACGTAGATGATAACCTCCATTAACCGGGAACCCCTACTACAAATCACGTAACCTGTCATAAATGCCGACAGCTGATTATAACGATATTCTTTAACTTATAAAAATCTTTACTTTTCGAATTTTTAAAAGGCCCCTTTAAAGGTGCGTAAATGTTTGTATGTATGTGTAACATTTTATTTAAATTAAAGAGATATTTCTATCATAACGCACATATACGTAAGATTTAAAAACGCATAAAAATCCACTCACACACATACACAAATTAAAGTACATTAGAGGTGGAAAATTTAGTACAATTTAAATTTTAATTAATGAAAAGAGTTAAAGTTTTAACAGTTTATGAAGAATGACCCATCTACGATGCTTTGAGTTTATGATGAGTCGCACCTTAAGGTTATATAACGAAACTTAAACGAAATCGGATCTACAAATGATTTGATCAAGCATAATTTTCAAAATCGGGATAATTGTACGTTATTGTCTGTGAACTGTGTTTGTGGGAACTGTCATAGCCAGTGACCAAGTTATTGTGGTTTCCAGCATATAAACTTATATATGTATTTTTGTTATGAGAATTTTAAATAAAAATGAAAAATTCACTCACTTTCAAGGTTTATTTTTTCTAACACTGCTATAATCTTACACTCCACTGTGGCAACATAACTTTTTTATGCGATCATTGTTTGGATAAGGAGTAAAATATATGATGTACTTATATCGCTAAAAGCATTTAGGAATCATACAGGAAAAATTCATCATAATACTTAAAATTTACACACACACACTCAACCAGACTTATAAACATTCACAAACATACACACACACTTATACAATAACATAAATTATAATTTCAAGTTAAAAAATAAATACTGACTGTCATTAATCATTGATATTGAAGGTATAAATCATGATTTCAAACTACAAACACACACACACCATTATATCATATTCTATTGCATACAACACACACAGAGACGGAGAGTATATTTTAACAAGTGAAATGCTTAATCATCATGCTAAATCACAAGTAAAGATGTAAACGTAAATTGTAAGTACAATTTAAAATTCTCATATCATGATTGAATGATGATAAAGATGACAAAAAATGTGTGAATAAAAAAATAAGAAAATGATAATTTATAGAAAAATTACAAAAAAAAAAAAATGTATTAAAAGAAGAATTTAGGAAAAAAATAATTTTCTTAACTTAAACTTTTTCGTTTCCCCAATTTAATATTGTCTTGTTTGTTGCAGAGATAAAATCAAATATTCAGCAGAAGCAAACGAAAAAAAAAACAAGGAAGAATGAAGGCCAGTCAAACCTGACTATGTTATATCCTACAACACAAAGTTGGTTATTCCTACTTGTGTAGTACATTATTGTGAAATTAACATTTATTCGAAATTTATGCATTTTAAAATGAATTTTTTAAGAGGGCTTTAATGGGAGCTAAAAGAATTTAATGGATCGACCCACATAAAATATATCTATGATTATTGAAAGGGGGCTTGTGTGAGACCTATAAGAAGCAATGGGCCAACTTTTCCAAAATTTGGCATATCGACTTGGAATATCGCAAGACTTATTTATAACAAAATTTGTTGAAACTGCTTCATATTTAAGACGCTTATAAGCTTAAAACCTCATTCTGGGTATGGGAGATACCTAAAATACTGGAACAAACATGGCAAATTCCAATAGACTTAGTTCTTAGGTCAAAATAATAAAGCATACCGAATTTCATCAATATATCTCAAAATTGCGACATATATGTTACATACATCACCACAAACGTATACTATCACAAACACCTACGATGGCGTAGGGTATAATAATGGAAAAAATATCATAAATGAATAAGGGTAATTTGATTTTATTAAGTGTGGGATTTTAAAAATAAATGATTATTTAATAACAGCGGAGACATCTATAAATATTTTATGCATCTTGATATACAAGACCTGTTCAATATATATTTGTTGATGTTTTTTAAGAGAATTATTTAAAAATACATTTTTTACAAATTTCAACAATAAGAAGTGAACGCTTTGGGAAGGAGGAATTTTTGATTAAGTAAGGCGATTTTCAAATAAAGAATTAAGGTTGTCTGCTGTGCTATTAAAAGCTTTTTCAAAATATCGAAGAATATTTTTAAAATTATCAAACAAAAGAAGGAAGTTAAGAAACATTCAATGCGTATGATTAATATTTAATGACACATATTTTCTTCTTATTAAGTATACGCCTTCCCATACATACATCTGCTATCAACAACAGAATCCTTTTTTATAAAAAAATTCTTAGCTAAATTTTACACGGTTATTGTTGAGTTCTGATCAAGCTGATGCGGTGAAATACAGGCGCCTTTGTGGTTAGTGCCGCAAGCGATAAATCTCCAAATTAGGCCATCTCGGATATGTTTGATAATTTAAAAATTAAGAAAATTTTTGTGTATACACTGATGCATAGTTCTACAGAAGCATTTATTTTTGTCTCTACATTTGTTTTATCTTTGCCGTTCTCATAAGTATGTGGAATGTTTTAATGAGAGGCAACTCAACGGTTATTTTTTAAAGTAAAAAAACTGTTTCTTAGTCTTGTTGATGCCAGTTTACTTGGAATGTTATTTCTTAAAAAAAGGACAGAGAAACACGAAGTTAACAAAGAGGAGACTTAATCTTATAAAACAAGGTGCATCCTGTAACAAATTAAATTCCACACAAATAAAGAATAAACAAAATATCCCTATGACTTCTAAACTCTTTGCTCACCAAATATACATACAGAAGTGAAAAACCGTAATGTGTTCTGACAAAAAAATATGCAATATAGACGATCCTGATTCATAATCATGTTATTTGCAAGATTTACGATCAAACGATGTTCGGATGTCAAAATGTATTTTCAGCGGTTGGTAATAATTTCTACAATTAGCAAATCTAAAATTTGTTTTGTTCCAACAAAAATAAATACTACAATTTATAACGAAGTACTGGAAGATGCTCCTCTCTCTTTTATGTATGGGAAAATATATGAAGATTTTGTATTTCAGTAAGATAATGCTGCAGTTTCATTTTTGATAGCAGTGCAAATCAAGGTTTAACAGATACAAAATACCTCTGTTGGACTGGTCGTTTTGCAGTCCAGACTGGACATAAAAACTTTTTTTAATTATGTGCATTATTTGAATAAAACTGTGTTTATTCAAATAATTCCCAAAACGAAATATAATTATAAATAATTTTAACAGATCTAAAATTGAAAATGAATAAATTTTGGGAGGAAGTTGCTTTTGATCTTCTTAAGAAATTAGAGGAATCAATACCAAACCTTATTCTTGTGGTAATCTATAACAAAGGATGATTTAAGCATTATTAATGATACTATAGAGACTGATAAACTTAAGTGCGAATACAGTAATAGTTAACTATATGATAAAGTCAATATTTAATGAAAAATTTGAATTTTTAATGAAAATTTGAATTTTTAATCAAAAATTTATTTTTTAATGAAAAATTTGAATTTTTAATGAAAAATTGATTTTTTAATGAAATTTGAATTGTAAATGAAAAATTGAATTTTTATTGAAAATTTGAATTTTAAATGAAAAATTTAATTTTTAATGGAAAAATTGAATTTTTAATGAAAATTTTAATTCTTAATAAAAAATTTAATTCTTAATAAAAAATTTAATTTTTGATGAAAAATTGAATTTTCGATGAAAATTGAATTTTTAATGAAAATTAAATTTTTTAATGAAAAGTTGAATTTTAAATGAAAATTGTTTTTTTTAATGAAAAATTGATTTTTTAATGAAATTTGAATTTTAAATGTAAAATTGAATTCTTAATAAAATTTGAATTTTAAATGAAAATTTAATTTTTAATAAAAATTTTAATATTTAATGGAAAAATTGATTTTTAATAAAAAATTTAATTTTTAATGAAAACTTTAAATAACGATTTTTCCAATTACAAAATATACGATATATGCAACTTTGATGTAATTTTCAGTCGTTAAATAAAATGAAAAGGCCTATAGAAAATTATGGAATGATTGTCGCAAATTTTGGTTTATGGTTTTCAGTTAAAAAGAAACTTATTTGGACCAAAATTTAATTTGAATACCTTTATTTTGTGAGTATGAGAGCTACCTGAAGTCCTAGACCGAACATAACATATAGTGGGTCCACAGTTTTGATATGTTGAGTTAAACTAATTTTAAATCTATTTGGACAAAATTTCATTCAAACCTCTTTATTTGTGTGAGTTTTATAATCATAGAATTCCATTACGGATGGACATTTCAATGAGAACTAAACAATATCAATAGACTTTGACATTGGAGGCAAAATAATATATCAAGACATCTAAAAATTGCGGACTAGAGTTTAAAATATTTTTTCTGTATGTTGAAAAATACTATCAGAAACCTATAATATCTCATCCGATAATTGTGTTTTTAATGAGACTTTAATTTTTAAAATTAAGTTTAAATAAGAAATTGAATTTTTAATAATGAGATCAACATTTAGTAAAATAAAATAATCGATTTTTTAGAAAATTTAAATTTTTAGTTAAAATATATATTTTTGAAAAAGTCGGAGCACCTTATCTTCCCAAATATTTTTGGAAGCATTTCGGAAAAGCCCATTCCTAGCAATAATACTCGTAAACGTTTTTGGAGTCGATTTACTTATGTTCGCTTACGAGTCCGGCCGGCAGCCCATCAGCCATGTAAACTAAAGAAATTGCAGGTTTGATAACGTCTTTGAGAAATTTGGCAGGAGTTATATTTTAGTCAATGCTTGAAATTGGTGACAATGGATCCATTATCTCTATTAGTACCATACAAAATTCTCTGCAAAAATTGTTTGGGCTTCTAAAAGTCCCAAAAATATAAATTTTAAAAAAAAAATTGACATATAGAAATTTTAAATTTTTGCCAAATTTTTCGGAGATCGGTCGGTACATTATATCTGGGAACTCAAGTAAAATCCTACATTTAAATATGTGTTTGAAATGTTAAAATGTCATATATACGTTTTTATTCTAATAATTTTTAATTCAATTAAGGCAAACTCTAACTAAAATCAATATTAAAAATTTTACGAGGGTCGCTCCACTATTTCAAAAAGCGGCTTTATTTAGAAAAATAAAAAGCATAATCTTACAGAAATGTTAGTATCATAATAAGGTATTGAATTCTTAAACAGAAATGAGGAAACCAAACTATACGAGGGTCGTAACATAATTTTTCGTAGTTTGTTTTTATAACTAATAATATCGTGCATGGTATGACATATTCGGGCTTGACCGAATATTACTTTCTCACTCGTTTTTTTTAATAAATAAATGTTAATTCATTTGATTAAATAATTTTCAATTAAAGCTTTTTGTTTAAAAAATTAAACTACACATATTTTTTAAAATTCAATAATTCACACAATTTCTGTAATTTTTTATCTAATCCCTTTTTTATTGTTAGTGTGTGTATGTGTGTGAACTATGTCCTATACGCAGCATTAAATCAATTCAATTAATCATTCAAATCCATTAGACAAATAGAAATAATAATAATCACAAATACATACATATTTCTATATTAAATACATTTACAGTTATATTACTAAATAACAAGAATAACAATAACAACAAAAAAATTCAGAATAACTAAAAGAAATGTGCAAACGAGTCAATGAGTATGAATAAAATGTGTAAAATGAACAAAAAGAGGAAAATCACATAAAAAGGACACAAAGTATATCATTTTCTATATACAATCAAATAAATAAGAGAGATGTGCGGTAATCTGGTATAACATGATTTTTCATAATGAAGTCAATAAGGATTAAATATTTAATACACACTCACAAACACACACTCGAATGTTAAGCACAAAGACTTATACAAAGACATGTGTGAAGGGATTGTGTAAAGAGCAAAATCTGCATAAAGGATATGGAAAATGGAAAATATAACATAAATTGCGACCTTTAAAAACCCATTGATGAGTATTAAATTGGAATTCTATTTATTATTAAAAAGGATCAGTATTTGATTTTACTTTTTTCGTTTTTTATTTTAAAGTGAAAAGTGTAGGAGAC
The DNA here is from genome assembly GCA_004302925.2 of Cochliomyia hominivorax. Taxonomy (NCBI): domain Eukaryota; kingdom Metazoa; phylum Arthropoda; class Insecta; order Diptera; family Calliphoridae; genus Cochliomyia; species Cochliomyia hominivorax. Next base: position 66,769,513 of record PYHX02000494.1, read on the forward strand.
AGAAAAAAAGTTTTTTTGGAATATACAGGAGCTTTTGTTGTACTTGGGGGAATTACATTAAATTATTTGTGGAAATAATGAAATTTAAAAAAGGGTGTTCAGTCTATCTAAAAACTGAGGCTATGAAAACTTAAGTTATGCATTACAAACTGTATGCGAAATGATTTATTTAAGTCTCTAATGGAACCTGGATTAATATACATCTCTGGTTCTTTTTTATGACTTGTTACTGCCAGTACCTACAAAAAAGTGATAGAAAATTTAGATTTTTTAAATCAACTGGTTCGGTGGGTCAGTTTTACTAAGCTGTAAAGTTACACAGAAATTGGAAGACTGATCATTCTCAGTCTCATCAAGACAGAAATCATTAGAAGTGAGGCACATTCATCAGTACAAAAAAATTAACTCCAACTCCAAATATCATAATTCTTCTAATTCTTCCCTTATCTTATTTAGAGATATTCCTTCTTTTCAAAAGCACTTGATGAGTTTTTGAAGGCGGTGATCTCCACCTACTGATTACTAAAACCAGCCAGAATTTTGAAAAAAATGCAACATCGAAATTTTAATACTTTTCAATCTTTTCCTTTAATTCTGAAATGCCTGAAGTTGTCCTTAAATACATTAGAAGTTTAAGCATTTTGAAAGACACTGGAAATTAATATTCTGGAGTCATAAACATTTCAATAAAGGTAACAACACTCATATGTTTCCACCAATTACCAGAAAACTTCCGAAATATATGCGTTGTGTTCATTGATTATTTTTCGTTGTGATATAAAAGGTATAAGAAGGTATCTGGGTGACTGGGTGTTTTAATGTCCAAGAGGAGAGAAATTAAAGCTTGGAATAACTGACGTGATCGCCTGAGGTATTCTTGAATAAATTTTCGCAGAGGATGCATTGGAAATGTCTTCAGCGTCTGAAATCGGAGTAGTGTTTAGAATTTGTATCGACTTAAAATATTAAAAAATTTTTAATAATACTTGTCTACTAGTTCATATTTGTTCCTAGTTTATATTATGGATTAGCTCCTTGTCTATATTATGATAAGTTCCTAGTCTATATTTTAGTCTAGTCTATATTTAAATGTAGTCTATATTATAGTCTTATTCCCAGTTTGTATTATATACTAGTTCTATGTCTATATTAAAGATTAGTTTCTGATTGAGCTTATGGACTAGTACCTAGTCAATATTATAAACTTGTTCCTACTTTATATTATAGACTGGTTTATTGTATATATTGTAGACAAGTTTCTAGTGTATATAGCAGGATAGTTCATAGTCTTATATTTTTCACTAGTCTTTTGTCTATATTATAGACCAGTTTCAAGTCTATATTATATACAATTTTTTGTCGATATTATAGAATAATTTCTGTTCATTTCTTGCCTGTATTATGGAATAGTTTCTAGTCTTATTATTCAAGTCCTCAATGTCATACATAACTTCCTAGTCCTATATTATAGATTAGTTACCAGTCTATTTAAAGACTAGTTCTAGTCTAATTGCCTATATAATGGAATAGTTCCTCGTATACATTATCAACTAGTTCCTTATCTTCTATTAGAATATTAAATGTCTTATTTTTCTCTATAAATTTCAATTTTATTGCTTCAAATAATAATTTCATAATCAACCATAATTACAGCTAAAAAGCAGCAAATAAATCTGCATTCAAAATAATTTATTTTTTGTATATTTCAATTTTCAATCATCAATTTACGCATTTTTCACTCGTTTTAACGCATTTATTTGCCCTCAATTTGAAAGATAAACACATGACAGACAGAAAGCAAAAGTTTTTGTTGGTTTTTTTTCTATTTAAATAATATTAATTGAAGTGTTTTGTTGTTATTTTTATACCCTCCACCAGCACAAGTGTTGAGGAGGATTTATTCACATTGTCATTCTGAGAAGGAATCATCTCAAACACCATAATGTATATATTATTGCATTAAATCAAAAACTGAGTCGATTTAGCTATATCCGCCTGTGTGTCCGTTCGTCTATCTGTCCGCCTGTTTGTCAGACTCTTATAGCAATGGTAACATCTAAAATAATTGACAGAGCTCAATATTGTGCAGGGTATTTAAGATTCAGCATAACCGCATTTTTACTCGTTTTTTTCAAAATTTCTTTCACTCAAAAAGTTCAATGAAATCATTTTGAAAATGAAAATATGGCCAATACTTACTTACACACATACACGTCCATAAAGAAGAAAATTCATAAGATTGACATGATGGCATTAGTCTTGCACACTGGTCTACTAAATCAAAAAAAAAATGATGAAAATTTATTATTTTTCTTCAATAAATAATATAAATAAATTATAGAATGAGATAATAATATTAATGATGATGATGATGTAGGTGTGTATGTATGTGTGTATGTATGCATGTGTTTATATATCGGCATAAACAAATATTATTTTGTTTATTTTGCAATTAACTAATCATGTTTCTGTTTCATAGAAATGAAAACTTAATTGATGAAACACAACCTATTAAAATATTCATTGATATGAATGATGATGAAGATGATGAATAAAAATAAATATATGTCAAGATTATTTAATTGGTGTAAATTAGTTTTAAATAATTAAAATGAATTTAATAATTTGGCATTGATTAATCTAAGAAATTGTATAAAACACTTTGCAACAGTTGATTTTAAGAAGACTTTACAAGTAAAAATTGAGTTTTAAGATTTTTGCATCAGTTCAAATTTATACCCTCTACCATCGCTTGTCGTGAAGCAGGTATATAACTCTGTCATTTCGATTGAAAAGCTAAGAAGGAATTATCTCAAATCCCTTATTGCATCAAATCTAAATTAAATTCAATTTAACTACGTTCGCCCTCTGTCTGTTGTTGGCACGGTCAAATCCACTAAAATTGACAGTGGTAAGTATATCTTTATAGTCCTGAAAAGTTCGTAATTAAAAATCAAAAAAATCGGTTCAGTATATTTAAACATATAGACGGATATCTGAGGAAACTCTTAAATTCAATTGGATAACTTTCGTAAAATCCTTAATTACCTATATAAATTTGGTCATAATATTAAGTTATGTTAACTTTTATATCAAAATCGGTTCAGTAGAAAAAAGTTATAGCCAAATATAAATGATTTAATGTTTCATTAAATTGTTTTAAATTTGCATTTAAACTTCATCTTGTAAATCAATTGGTAGTTTTTACATAAGAAAGAGTTTTTATAAGCACAGACAATTAGGTCCAATTTTCGATCTGCCTAAAA
>PYHX02000494.1:66772878-66834260 GCA_004302925.2 Cochliomyia hominivorax
TTTTCTACAAATTTGACATAATCCAATATGAAAGAAAAGTAATTTTGGAAATTTGTTTTTCTACAATTTTCCCAATTGGCATAAATTATTTTAAAAGTAAACAAAAAAAGTGAAAACGTCGTGACTCAAAGAAATTGAATTTGTGCAAAGAAGTGTAATTAATAAATGCCTTTCAGGTGAAACATGGCGTAAAGTTAATTAAGAAATTAAAATGGCAACTGTTTGCAAAAGAATGAAATAAAAATAAAATCATGAATAATAAAATTAAATAAAAAATATATTAAATGACAAACTCAAAACAAAATGAAGAAAAAAAAACAGGTGAGAATTGTACATTCTGAAATATTCACTATTAGAAATTTTGGAATATTTTAAGTGGCTGCAATAGAAGCATAATTTTGTCCCACTTATTTGTCATAAATTCAAATTTCAAAAATTTCAGCTTCAATTCAGTTGAGACAGATCTAGCGCTTAAGGTTTATGGAAGACACATTTTTGATCTTTCACATGAAATGACAAAATTAATACTCATTCTTGCCTCAATTGCACTGTTGTATGATATAAAACGTAAGTTGGTATTATACAGTGCACACTTATGTAGAAATAAAGAAACATTTTCATTCCTTATAAGTATTCTGGAGTATGGTTGTGTGTGTGTGTGTGTGCAACTGAGAGTAAGCGTATTTAATACCTCTGTTGTATAGAGCTCATATAATGACAATGCAAAAAGTATGTGTTGAAAGATAATTTAATATCTTATAAAGTTGTTACACTTAATACAAACAAACAATTATTTTACCTTTACACTTACAATTGTATAAATTGCATAAGTAATGGTATAATACACATACATATATGTGTATGTATGTGTAAGTAGATCGTAAATGAAAAGAAAAATACTTAAAGTTCATTAATTACGTGAATAAATTAATTTTATTTCATATGTTTTATACTCTCCTCCACCGCAAGTGGTGAAGAGGGTATATTAACTTTGTCATTTCGTGTGTAACACTAATAAGGAATCATCTCGGACTCCATAATGTATATATATATATTACAGAAAATTAAAATTTGACTCAATTTATCTATGTCCGTCTGTCTGCTTGTTATTTTTAAGGCCTGAGTATTTGTTATATTCCTGAGAAGTTTCTTATTTAAAATGAGCAAATTCTAAGTTACATCGAAGAATTTTCGTTAAACTGTCAATTAAAAATCGACAAATTAGAATATAATTTTGGCGTTATATAAAGTTGTATGTGCTTCATTACAATTCCCAAAATTATCAAAATTATTTCAGAATAAAAAAAGTTATTTCACATACATTTGTGGTGGAGGGTATTGAAAATTCGGTACAGCTGAATATAGCAATTTTACTTGTTTTAATTTCCTTTGCAGTTGAATATTTTTTATTTTCCGATTTTTTCAAAAATAAATTCCAGTTGATAGTTCCATTAGTGATACAGTTATCTGAAATTTCTAACGTTTTACAATTTCTTATTTGTAATGAAAATATAAAAATTATTGGAAAAACAGGTGACACAAAGTGGATACCAAAGAAGAAAAAGAAGTTCTGGAAAATACAAAAGTTTATCAGTGATAAATCCGGTCTAGTTGAATTTCAAAACAGTTTAGCTCTAGTTCAGATCTCATATAAGAATCTTATACAGATCTTATCTCAGATTCTAGTTTAAATTCCAATTGAGATTCTAGTTCAGAGTATAGATCACAGAGAGTTTAGAGTTTAACACAAGTCCTAGTCCAAATTATAGTTCAGTTAATGTCCAAATTCTAACTTTTATTATTGTTTAAATCCTTGTTCAGATTTTAGTTCAGATTTTTGTTCAGATTCCAGTTTAAATTTTAGTCCAGATTCAGATTCCAATCCAGATTTTATTTTAGGTTCAAGGTTTTTAAGTTTAGTTTAGATTCTAACCCGAATTCTAGTTAGATTCTACTTCAGATTCCAGTTAAAATTCTCATTCAGATTATAGTTCATAGTACTTTTCAGATTTTTATCCATTTTTGTTCGGATTTAAGTTAAGTCTTCAGCTCATATTTCTGTTCTTAGTTAAAAATCTATTACACATTCAGATTCTAGTTAGAACTCTAGTTCGAACTCTAGTTCGAACTCTAGTTCAGGATATCGTTCAGATGCCAGTACAGATTCTGTAGCAACTTATATTTCTGTTTCTACAACCGATTCTAATTGAGATTCAGGATCAAGTCTGTTTTGGATATTATTCCATATTATAGTTCAAATACTTGTTTCGAATCTAGTTCAAAGTCTAATTTAAATTGTAATTCTGCTTCAGTTTTAAGTTCAGATTGCGATTCAGATTTAAGTTCAGATTTAACCTGAGACTCGAGTTCGGATAACAGTTCAATTTTAATTTAGATTTTAGTTAAGAAGCGAGTATTAATTCTAGCTTAGATATTCGTACATACTATAGTTCAGATTCTAGTTTTGACTTCATTTCATATTTCAGATTTCAGTACAAAATTAGATGTTTCGGAATTTTTATTACATTCCAGTTCAGACTCTTGTCCATATCTCTATTCTGCTTTCAAAAAAAAAAAAAAAAACATAGTCTAGTTAAAGATAAAATTCTATTGCACGTTGAGATTCTAATTTCTAGTTCTGATTCCAGTTCAAATTCCAGTTCAGATTTCGTTGCAGATACTTGTTCAAATTTTAGTTCAGAGCTGAGTTCATTCATTATGATTCATTCATGAACTTTGTCCTTTTTTAGTTTAGTTCGATTCCGAATCCGGCACCATTTTCAGCATTTTCCATCCCTTCAACATTATTTTTAATTTTATTCCAATTAATATAATTTGTTATTTAATTCGCATTTTTATACATTTCACAAAAATTGTCTCTTTTAAAATTTAATGGAATGTGATATTTAGCATTGGTGTGTATATTTGTATCAATTTCCATATGTGTGTGTTTATTGTATGTATGTATGTATGTATGTATGTATGTATGTATGTATTGTATGTATAGTTCCTTTAACCGCTGACGAATCATTCTGATATTATGATGTTATACACGAGTTTTGATGGGACAAAAATCAAATCAATGCCTGTCATTGGAACACGTACTTGTTCTATGGTGTACGTGTAATGGCGTATTTCACATTCTTAAAATTGAATATTTTTCATTTTTTTTATAAAAAATAAAAGAAATTAAATTTTTGAATATGACAAAATGTAAAATGTATAAATGTGAAATCAGATGTAAGAAAATTTCTTTAAAATACGTTAAAAACGTGACCTGTTCAATAACGAGGGTTGAATCTAAATATTTTTAAACGTGGTAACAGTTAAATGTTTTATAGGCAAAAAATTAAGACATTTATTTGAGAAAGACAATTTTGAATGAAATTCAGAAATTAATGTAATTAAAGGAATTTTTAAGAAAAAAAATTACAGACATTCAAACATTTTTTTTTGCTTTAGGTGTCTTTTATCTTTAAATACGAGCGGAATACATGTTCGATATCATTAGAGCTTTTGGAAACTTAACATCGCTAATTGATAGATTGTGGATATTCAATTTCAAGGAAACAGGCTTAATTTAATATAAATGTTAAAAGGGAGAACTACATCTACGCAAATGAAGTGAAAATTTAGTGAAAAATTAAATGTTTTAGTGAAAAATTCAATTTTTTAGTGAAAATTTTATTTTTAGTGAAAAATTCAAATTTTTTAGTGAAAAAATTAATTTTTTTGAAAAATTTATTTTTTTTTGTGAATAATTGAACTTCTAGTGACAAATACAATATTTAAGTAAAAATTTAATTTTTAGTGAAAATTTTAAATTCTAGTGAAAAATTAAATCTTTTGGTGAAAATTAAATTTTCTAGGAAAATTTTGATTGTTAGTGAAAATTAATTTTTTAGTGAAAAATTCAGTTTTTTAGTGAAAAATTAAATTTTTTAGTGAAAAATTCAATTTGTTTGTGAAAAATTCAATTTGTTTGTGAAAAATCCATTTTTTTGTGAAAAATTCAATTTTTTGTGAAAAATCCATTTTTTGGTGAAATATTCAATTTTTTGTGAAAATTAAATTTTTGTGAAAATTAAATTTTTAGTGAAAAATTAAATTTTTTAGTGAATAATTGAATTTCTAGTGAAAAATTAAATTTTTAGTGAAAATTATATTTTTATAAAAAAATCATTTTTTTAGTGAAAATTTAATTTTTAGTGAAAAATTCAATTTTTTAATGAAAATTAAATTTTTTAGTGAAAAATTAAATTTTTTAGTGAAAATTTAATTTTTTAGTGAATAATTGAATTTCTAGTGAAAAATTAAATTTTTATTGAAAATTTTTATTTTTAGTGAAAAATTCAATTTTTTAATGAAAATTTAATTTTTTAGTGAAAAATTAAATTTTTTAGTGAAAATTAAATTTTTTAGTGAAAAATTCAATTTTTTAGTGAAAAATTCAATTTTTACTGAAAAATTAAATTTTTTAGTGAAAAATTCAATTTTTTAGTGAAAAATTCAATTTTTTAGTGAAAAATTCAATTTTTTAGTGAAAAATTCAATTTTTTAGTGAAAAATTCAATTTTTTACTGAAAAATTAAATTTTTTAGTGAAAAATTCAATTTTTTACTGAAAAATTAAATTTTTAGTGAAAATTTTATTTTTAGTGAAATATTAAATTTTTTAGTGAAAATTAAATTTTTTAGTGAAAAATTAAATTTTTTAGTGAAAAATTAAATTTTTTAGTGAAAAATTAAATTTTTTAGTGAAAAATTCAATTTTTTAGTGAAAAATTCAATTTTTTACTGAAAAATTAAATTTTTTAGTGAAAAATTCAATTTTTTACTGAAAAATTAAATTTTTAGTGAAAATTTTATTTTTAGTGAAATATTAAATTTTTTAGTGAAAATTAAATTTTTAGTGAAAAAATCAATTTTTAAATGAAAATTTAATTTCTAGTAAATATTAAATTTTGTAGTGAAAAATTAAATATTTTAGTGAAAAATTAATTTTTTTAGTGAAAAATTTGGTGAAGAATTAAATTTTAAGCGAAAAATAAAAATTAATAATTTCCTGTTTAGATTGTATTTCTGCTTCTAATTCAGGTTCTAACAGTTCATATTTAAGTTGAGATTCTAATTCAGATTCCAATTTATATTCCAATTTAGATATTCATTCAGATTATAGTTCAGATTCTAGTATAGACTTATGTTCAGATTCTGCCTTATATACTAGATCAGATTTTAGTTTAGATTCTAATTGAGATTCCAGTTCAGAATCTAGTAGAGATTCTAGTAGATGTTTGTACATCAAATTCAAGTTCAGATTCATGTTCAGGTTCATATTCATATTCACTTTTAAGTTCTAATTCTGAGTTTAACTAAGATTCATGTTTAAATTCTAATTCAAATCAGATTTCATTTCATATTCCAGTTCAGACTCTAGTCGAGATTTTAGTTTATATTCATTTTCAGATTTTATTTCGAGTTCATATTCAAAATCAAACTCAAATTCTAGTTCAGATTTTTATTTAGGTTCTCGTTCAGATTCTAGTTAAGATTTCAAATTCTTATTCAGATTGAAACTTGGATTCAAGTTCGAATTCTAATTCAGACCAGATTCTTGATCAAAAACCAGTTCGTATTCTATTTTAGATTCTGATTCAGATTCTTATTGAGATTTAAAATTCAATTTTGATATAAAATTTAATTTTTAGTAAAAATACGATTTCAGTAATAACATTTTTTAGTGAAAACATCATATTTTTGCAAATAGCTTTTGAACTTCTAGATATTTTGTAGGCCGAACCTATAATATTACCTATAAGTCCAGTATTTATTCATATTTTTGTATATTCTTCCTCTTATCAACTTTTTTCTAATCTATTGTTTCTAAAGGGTATACAAAATTTGTTAAAAGCTTTAATAAAAATTGTCACCTGTTTAGATAATTAATTTATTGTTTATTTTCATCGAAATCTTCATCATCATCGTCATTAACATCGTCATCATCACCATCATCATTTTCTTCAATTTTTGTCTTCTTACATTTGTTTTACATAGAGAATATAATTGAGTTGTAAATTTGATCTTTTATTGAAATGTTCTATATCTCAAGTTACTTTTACCTTCAATAATGTTTCTTTTGATTCTAAAAGTTTTTTCTCCTTCTTCTTTTTTGCGAATAATCCAATTATTTAGAACCACTAAAATAGAATAATAAACAACAACTAATTAAATCACAAAATTTTATATAAAAACAAGTAAAAATCTTATATTCGTCTATGCCGAATCTTCAATACCCTCCACTACACATGCCTAAGAAATAAATATATATTATGCTTCGTACATATACAGTATAGGCACATACACACTCACATATTCTTTCACAAATGTATACAATGAGTGATTAAATTATTGCTAATTTGTCGACTTATAACTAATAATTTCACGAGTGTTCTTCGCTTTAATTAAGAGATTGTCTCAGATATCGGTCTATATCTCTTAACATACTAAACCGATTTTGATGGTTTTATATAAGAAACTTTTCGAGACTATAATATACACTCAGGTGAAATTTCATTGATCTCTGTCAGTTATTGCGGATGTGAGCGTGCCAACATCTGACAGACCAACAGATAGACTGAGAGACAAACAGACAGAGGGACACACAGACAGACAAAACTAAATCGGCTCAGATTTTGATTTGATGCAGGAATTTATATACATAATGGGTTCTTAGATGATTCCTTCCTACCGTAAATTTTAACCCATTTTAACCTCAAGCATATTTAGTTTTTTCCCAACACATGCTTAATACGGGTCATATAGTGTTGAAAATATGGGCCTGATTTCCTATTAAATTCTACAAAACACGGTTTTAGGAACCTTATAAATTTAAAGTTATATGAATCTCAAACTATAACTTTAAAACCGGTAAGAATGCTATATTCGGCTAAGCCGAACACTAAATATATTTCACCATAATCCATTTGGATTACATATGATGACCGTGCCCTATCACAAAATTACATGCCTTATTATATGTTGCTATTCTTGCTTCATCCATGTGTCATATTTCGTCAAAAATCCTATAATAATTCCAGAGATACATAAAAAATTACGTTTATATGGGGATGCCACTCCCTCAAGAGTTTAGCTTAAAAATGTTTAAAATTATACCATATTAAAAGTTTTTTAATTAGGGCGTCACCACTCCCCTCTTCCTTATTAATTTTAATCTTTATTTTTGACATAATCGATATTCAAAATTTTAAGTTTTGGAGGTTATCTAAAATATTGGTCCATATCATTCTTTACTTTCCCACAAGAAACTTCTTAAAACAATAACAAATGCATGGGGCAAATTTCCGTAAACTCTGTCATTTAATGAGATGTGAATTTGTCCACAATGGAGATAGCTCGACTTAGAACATATGTACACATTAAGGTGTCTAATATGACTTCACATTGGCGTTACAATCGGAATGACAAAGTTAATATTTTTTTTTTTTTCAAAACTTGAGGTGGTGAGAGTTTATCTTTTCTAAAAGGTGGAAGTATTTATTCAGATATTTTTTATGAATAGGAGGCAGTTTATCCGAAAGACAATGCCTATTGAAACTGGTAATGATCGGTCTATTATTTCATACAGGTCCCATTATTTCTTATAGGTCCCATATAACACCCTTCAGGAAATCATTTCTAAAAGCATATACCCCTCGTATAATTGTTATAATTTTTGGTAAAAATTTCATAAATATAAGTAAAACCCATTGTGCGAAATTATACGAGATTTGGTCGATCATTTTTTCTACCTACAAAATAATACTCCAGATAAAATACTTCTAAAACCTTTTAAATTTAATTTAGGTGTGATTATCACAATAATCTATTGCACATTTAAACATAAGTTAGAAAATCAGATTATATGACGGTCGTTTATAATTTTTTCGAAGCTGTTATTTAGGATCAACAATTTGTTTCAGGGTATTACGTAGACGGACTTTTTCAGGTCTATATAATTGGTTTAAAGTTTCCTGTATAAATATTAACGAAAGTAACTGCAGGATAAATTCAGATGTGCTGGGGTGACGATCTCTCTGCAAGTCATATCCAAATTATGTCAATTCTTATCGCAAAGTCAAAGCTGTAGTCATATCTAAATTATTCTTGATATATAGTTATATATAGTTACTGTAAACTTATCAATCAGCCCATTAACTGGGATAGAAAATTTTGAAAAGTCGCTTATTTTCTCTAACACAAGGTTGGGACCAGTTTTCTTTCAGGTTCACTCAAAGTTATCAGATTTTTTTTTTGAGATATATTCAAATATATCCAACGGTTTAAAACTTAAACCGCTGTTGTATGTAGTGAAATTAAAACTTTGTAAATGTTATATGTAGATGTAAATGTGTGTGTATGTGTATTTTTTGTGAATTTTTGCTAAATTTATTTTTATCGGTTTTTTTTTATTTATTTTTTGCCCTCAATTCATCAAATAAATTCATCAGAAAAGACTAAAAATAATAAAATTAAATTTTCAAAATCATAAAAACCACAAATCAAACGAATTTTACTGTTTGGCATTTTTTTCTGGAAATTTTATTAAGAAATTGAGATAATCTTCTAAAAGATTGTATTTAAATGTTTAAAGTTAACCAACTTGGGAATTATTTGTTTCCCTTATTTTCTTCTGCAAACTTATTTTTCCTTTTTAATTTGGGAAACGGAAGTTTTTCCTTATGGTTTCTACAACTTTTCGTTTCTATCGTACATGTAAATTGACGTCATATTTTTAGATGAAAACCATTTTATTTATGTATTTATCATATGAGTATGTGTGACATGTATATTAGTAAATAAATACAAGTGTATGTATTTTAATAGATGATTTCCTTTAGAGTATTCATTTGTTAAGTTTTAATTGCATTCAAATTAAATTATTTATTCTTGGTTTCCATTTTTGTCAACTAAAAAGTTTTCTTTTCAATCTACAGCCAAAAGGGAAATAAACGAACAAACAGGAAATAAAATATTTATAGAATTTTTCTATTAAATATTCTTATATTAAACAACAAAATTCCTCGTTTTTGATTTGAATAAATTTAATTTGAGATAATTTTTTTAGAAACTCTAAAATCGTGAAGTCAATTTTAAAAGTTATATCATCAGTTAAAGTCCTCAATTCTATGTTTTTACCAAAATAAGCTGAAAATGTGATTACTTATAAATGAACAAAAAACAAATTTTAAATAAAGTTTAAAGTCCTTTGGCAACAATCTCGCTCCTTTTGAACCATTAGAGATATCTTAATGAAATTTCATGAAATCTCATCTCTTAAGATGAAGAAATTTTGAGTTGATTTGGCCTTTATCAGGCCAGTAGCGTACTCTATAGGTGAGACTATATATCATTCTATAGACTGCATAATAAATCACTCTAAACAGAAAAATATAGATCACCCTATAGACTGGACATAAGATATTAGTCAATAAGTTAGTGCGCCAGATTTCCTAAAAATTCAAAATTTCACTAAAAATTTTATGTTTCACTAAATGATTCAATTTTTTTCACTATATTGCATTTTTCACCAAAAATTTTATTTCTCACCAAAAATTACATTCTTCACTAAAAATTGCATTTTTCACTTAAAAACTGTAATTTTTACTAAAAACTGCATTTTTTACTAAAAATTGCAATTATTACCAAAAATGTAATTTTTCACTAAAAATTTATTTTTTCCGTAAAAATCGCATTTCTGACCAAAAATTTCATTTTTCAATAAAAATTGAATTTTTCAATAAAAATTGCAGTTTTCAATAAAAATTGAATTTTTCAATAAAAATTGCATTTTTCAATAAAAATTTAATTTTTTAATAAAAATTGCATTTTTCAATAAAAATTGAATTTTTCAATAAAAATTGAATTTTTCAATAAAAATTGCATTTTTCAATAAAAATTGCATTTTTCAATAAGAATTGCATTTTTCAATAAAAATTGCATTTTTCAATAAAAATTGCATTTTTCACCAAAAATTTCATTTTTCACCAAAAATTTCATTTTTCACTAAAAACCACATTTTTTACTTAAAATTGCAATTCTTACCAAAAATTCCATTTTTCACTAAAAAATAATTTTTTTCCGTAAAAATCGCATTTCTGACCAAAAGTTGCATTTATCAATAAAAATTGCATTTTTCAATAAAAATTGCATTTTTCAATAAAAATTGCATATTTCAATAAAAATTGCATATTTCAATAAAAATTGAATTTTTCAATAAAAATTGCATTTTCCAATAAAAATTGCATTTTTCAAATTTAATTTTACTCAAGAAAATGTCATAAAAATGGAATTTTTACACAAAAAAAAAAAAAAAAAAATTATTATGAATTGAATTTTTCACTAAAATTGATTTTTTAATGAAAATTTTACTTTTCACTAAATTTTAAATGTTTCACTAAAAACTTATTTGATATTTACTGCAAATCGATTTTTCAAATTTTGTTTCTCACGAAAACTTGCAAAATATTTCTGTTTTCATTAAAATTTTTTTTTTCCTTTAAAAATTGCCTGAATTCATTATAACTTAAAAATGTTATGTTAATGAGTGTTGTCTGGTATACGTATGATTAATATTAAGGGTTGCATAAATTAATCATACGCTTCATATGTTCAATTTAAGTGCTAACATATGTGATGTATGATTAATATAATATTTATTAATCATACGCCATAAAAGACTGGAATTTTTAATAAGTTAAAAGTTTAAATTTATTGTTTAAATGTATTGTTTCACAGATAAAACTTAATAACGTATTTTAAATTTTCACAAAATAATCTTTGTTTCCATTAAACACATTTTCTTTGTCTTTAAATTATAGAATTTTATTTTCAACTTTATTGTTCTGCCAACAACATAATTTTCTACGCTCGTAATATTTAATTTATAGCTTTTTTATGTAATTTTAAATTACATGCATTTTTCTTTTTTTGCTTTTTCTACTTCAGCTAATTTTACTACACACGAATTTGATTTATACGTTTTTAAGCAAAAAAATATTTACAACTTTGTATTTAAAATCTCACATTTTTGAAAACAAAGTATTTTTCTTCATAATTTTCATAGTAAAATCAACAGGACTTTTCACTTTTTTCAGCTCTTTCTTTCTCTCTCTCTATTTTCTCCTTCTTCTAGATTTTTTGATAATTTGCTTGATTTTATGTTTTTTGTTCACCCTCCACCATCACATGTGTTGATGATGGTATATTCACTTTGCCATTCTGTGTGTAATGCCAAGAAGAAATCATCTCAGACACCATAAAGTATATATATTCTTGCATCAATTCAAAATCTGAGTCGATATAGATATGCCCGTCTGTCTGTCTGTTGGAAACAATTTCACGTCTAAAATAATTGTACGAATTCAATAAAATTCGGCCACATTATTTTTTCTTGTTCAAAGTAGTTTTCCATATCGATTCATCAACAAATGATTTTTCCAGCTGTATTTAATATGAATTATTAATTTAGATAATCTCGGTCCATATGTTGCTATAGATCCCATTTATAGCACCATTTCTGATCTTTCAAAACTAGTAAATATTAACTTATTTTGTTGAAAGTCGGCTCAATTATTTTTCTAACTGTTAATCCGACTAATATTGGCCCATATTATGCTTCAGCTCCTACAAAACGCTCCTTCCCGGAAAAGGGGTTTGAAACCTTCTGTATGAAAAAATATTTTTGAAACTGTCTTTAATATATAAAACTAGTGGCCATATTTGGTTATTACTCCTTCATAATCCCACTTCCTGGAATATAATATGAACCAATTCAATCGATATTCAGACAACTAGATAATTGTAATTAATATAGTGGTGGAGGGTATTTAAGTTTCCGCGCAGTAGAATACATATGTATATATATATATATATATATATATATATATATATATATATATATATATATATATATATATATATATATATATATATATATATATATATATATATATATATATATATATATATATATATATATATATATATATATATATAATATATATATATATATATATATATATATATATATATATAATTCAATCGATATTCAGACAACTAGATAATTGTAATTAATATAGTGGTGGAGGGTATTTAAGTTTCCGCGCAGTAGAATACATATGTATATATATATATATATATATATATATATATATATATATATATATATATATATATATATATATATATATATATATATATATATATATATATATATATATATATATATATATATATATATATATATATATATATATATATATATATATATATATATATATGTATTCTACTGCGCGGAAACTTAAATACCCTCCACCACTATATTAATTACAATTATCTAGTTGTCTGAATATCGATTGAATTATATATATATATATATATATATATATATATATATATATATATATATATATATATATATATATATATATATATATATATATATATATATATATATATATATATATATATATATATATATACCCTACACCACCCTACGTGGTGCGTTTTTGCAGACGTACCGTTCGACACAGGACCACTTCCACAGTCGATTTAAGCATGTCCGACCGTAGCTTGTTCGCAAGTCGCAGTTTCAAAGATATTTTAATGAAATTTGGTACGTGGTATTATTTTGTTTCCATTGTTCCTCATAGAACCCATACAACCATCATTCCAAAATCACCTTCAAACTCATAAATTGCACATATACGTGGGAATTGTACTAATATATTACTTAACTTAAGATAAATATAAGTCAAAACCACTGTTCAAAATAAACGAATGGGTCGGCCCATAAAATAACCCTTTAGAAAAAATTTATTTTTAAAACGCATCAATTTCACAAAAATGTTAGTTTCATAATAATTTATTGCTCACATAATATAATATAAATTTTTCACAGCAGTCATTTGTAACCAACAATGCGGTGTAGGGTATTACATAGTTGGGGTTGGCCAACTATAACATTTTTACTTGGTTTTTGTTACACTCAGTTAACGGAGATTGTACAACAATTTTAATGTAAGAATTTCATTAAGTTACTCAAGCATGTTTCAACGAAAGAAAACAAACAAACGAATATGGAAAATATAAAAACCACAATCACGAAAACAGAAGAAAAAAAATCATCCCGTAAAAATGCCATCCAATGAACAACAAGTCACTAAATAAACCAACAATCCGAGAACATTACAAAATAATACAAATTATTCCATTTTTTTTTTTTCGTTTGGTTACAGTCACTTAAATTTCAATACGTGAATGTTAACGATGGAAAAACAAAAAAATATGTCTTTATGCGGATTTTTCTCCCTGATTCCTTTTATTAAGTCTGCAGGCGAATTGTGAATACAAGAAAATATGAAAAAAATCATTCAATAAACCGAAAATTGTATACAAAATTTTTGAAAAAACAATTTAAGTTAAAATCACATTTTGCTTAAAATTACTGCAACTTTCAAAAGGGATTTTTTTCGTAGATGAGTATAAGGTTATATTCTGAGATATTTAATTAATTTAGTTACTTAAGATTTCAAAAATTATCTTTAGAGATTTTTAGACGAAATTTTTAAATCTGGAATGGATTTTAGAAAATTCTAAAAAAAAATCAATTTCAAAATTGTGAAATTTGGAATTTCGGAGATCTTTCTATTAACGTTTCTACAGTACTTTTTGCCACTGACCAAAAATGAGTAGACTCATTGAAGTCTAATAAATGGGATCAGGCTTTTTTGTATAAATTGTTGGATGAAATTTTTTGTATTTACAGAGCTCGTGTAAGAAATGATTGGCCTCTTATGCAGCATCTGCCTATTGCTGGCTACCAGCAAACTTTTGACTGCTTTAATGTCTTAATATATTCTTCAACATTCCCTCCAGTATCAGTAACATAAAATTCTTGAGCAAAAAAGTTGCTAAAAATCTGCCAACCATTACGTCATCCATTATGCAGCAATAATATTATTCTAGAAATCTTGACTTCAATATTCATCCTGTTACAATCTTTTCGAGATATGTATATTTTTAAACATACATTAGTTTTAATTTTCGTACCAAATAAACCGATCACTGAGCTTACCGAACTACTTCGTAGTGGATGTATTGGGAGCTCTTTAGAAAGTGCTATCAGTCTTTTTTTGTAAACATCATGTGAACCATTTCTTCTGCTCGAACCAGGTTTTCCAATAATGAACAACAGTTTGATTGCGCACCTTGAATGCACTTTTTTCTGATCATTCATTTGTTAAGAATTTTTCGTTCTCAGACCTCATGTATATAATATGGGGTTTAAGATGATTCCTTTTTAGTGTTACATACGGAATCTAGAAGTTAATATATCCACGCATTAAAAAATCTAATGCGTTTATAGAAATATGCACCAGAGTATACTATTCTTAATGTATTTAGCTTTAATATATGAGTCGATCTATTTTGATGATCCATATCCTGCCACCTGAACCAAATGTCGTTTGTAATATTAATGAAAAAAGGGTGTTAAGATTTTTATTCTCATTAACGGAATTTTTCGTAAATTTGAAGAATTTTCTTCAAATGTACTAAAAAAATTAATCAAAAAATTTTCGTAGTCAATGAAGTTAAATTGAATAAAAAATTAAAGAAAATAAGTTATATCAAAAGATATTTAAATGAAGTTAATTTGAATAAAATTTTTGTTAAGTTAACAATTTTGTTCGTTAAATAATTAAATGAAATATGACAAAGGAAATGTAAACAGAATATTGAAATGTAAAGAGGAATATATTTTAAAGAACATCCTTATAAATGTGATTGATAGATATTCGATAATTAATAATTGCATTGTATGGGGGCTGCTTCTCCCCTGATCCTTTCCGCCTTACATTTTGTATAATAAAATAGTTTCCTGAGAAAGTTATTCAGATCAAATTTGGAAATTCTCGCTGTTATACTTTTTTGATATTGTAAAATCATTATTTGCTTTGCACGGGGACTACTCCTTCCACTGGTCTTATCGAAATTTTTCATGAAATAATTTATACTTAATATTTTATGTATTAATTTATTACAATAAATTAACGTAATTCTTTCCTCAATTCAACTAAGTTTCATAAATTTAACTTAAACATGGTATTTAAATTGAATAATATTCATCAATATAAAGAATTAGTTTTCATCAATTTGAATAATTTATTGTTCAAATTAACTACATTTTTATTAATGAACTCATATTGACAGTTTTTCCTCAATTAAACGAATTTAGGAAAAATTAACTAAAATTTCGTTACAATGAATAAAAATTTCGTTGGGTGATATATTTTTTCTACATATTTTTTCATTGTATTTACTTCCTTTTTGGGTTTGGCGTTTTCGATCATTGTTTGGCTACTTTTTTCTTTTATTGAAATTTGACCAAAAATTAAAACTTTTGCCTAAAAAATAGAAATTTCATTTTCTAAAATGTTTCAAAATAAATTAATACCAAACTGAACTTTAAAAAAATTTTATTAAATTGTTAATTTGTGCTGTTTTTCCATTGTAGTGTCTTCTGTTATTTGACATTAATATCAAAAATTATTTCCTTTTATATAAAAAAAATTTTCCTTAAATTTTATTAAATATTTTTGTAAAACTAATTAATTGAGTTGGAAAAAAGCGCAAATAACTCAAACATCCTTAATTTTAATTATAATTAAAATTTTCACATTCTTATAAAATTTTTAGCTTCAGGTCATTCATGTCTTTTAATGTAAAAGAAAATAATAAAATTCTTTTGAAAATTAAATATTTTCTTAAAATTAATTTTTCAAAATATCTCATATTTAATTAAAATTAAAATCTGCTTAAAGGTAAAAATCTTAAATAATAAACTAAATAAGGAGTGAGTTCAAAAAAATACGTTACATTTAAAATATTAAATAAAAATCAAAACCAAAAAAAAAAATATTATATTTTTACAGATTCAATCACCAGTGATAAAATTTTGAAGCTTTTTCGGAACCCCGTTTGTTTTATCACTTTGCTCTAACAGATAGACCATCTCCGTTTAGAATCTACTACATTTTTCGAATTATTTTCAAACCTTTCACCACCACAAGTGAATATTATTTTGTCATTCCTTGTGTAATGCTAAGGCATCATCTCAGATCCATATTATATATATTCTTACAGCAAATCAAAATCTGAGTCGATTTAGCTATGTCAGTCCCTCTGTCTGTCTGTCTGTCTGTCGTAGGGTCGCACACATTCACAATAATCGACAGAGCATAATTATATATGGCCTGAGTATTTGCTATAGTCCTGAGAAGTTTCCTTTAAAAAATCAGCAAAATCGGTTCAGCATATTATAATATATAAACCGATATCTGAGACAACCTCTAAATATAGGCGAATAACTTCCTCGAAATTGTCCATTATAAATTGACAAATTACAAATTTTGTCATAATATTAAACTCTTATTACCGTTCCAAAAATGATCAAAATCGGTTTAGGAGAAAAAAAGTTATGGTCAAAACATAACCAATTTTATGACACTTAAGACACTTTTAGTGTGTATATACGAAATCTAACAAATTTCCTTCACACACATTTGTCGTGGAAGATATTGACGGTTCGTCATAGCCGATTATAGTATTATTATTTATTGTGCTCCTCAATTCTCTCTTAACAAGAGCCCAATAACTCTCCAATGGATTTATATCCGGACAGTTTGCAGGATTTGCCTCTTTTGATACAAATACCACATTGTTGTTCTTGTACCACTAAAGGGATTGTTTACCATAGCAAGCCAAGTCAAGCCAAAAATAAGGGGACACATTTCAAAACTCATATGAATGGAAACAGTCGTTGTTGTAAACATTCTTTGATGTAAATTTCGGAATTCATAGAACCCGTTATAACAAATATTTGGCTTCTTATGCCCTACCTGCATATTGCTTATCGTATCAAGAACTTCTGGGAAATTTTTTCTGCTTTTGAGTCCTAAAAGACTCTTTCTCATTCCCTCGAGCATCAGCATATTTATAAAAATTTTTTACAGAAAAATCTTCCAGAACAAACATGCAGCATGCGGATATGCAGATGTTACAAACATCTTTATAAACACATAATACCTCAACCACCTACAGTAGTAAGTAAGATAAGTATCAAATAAAACCTGTGTTTTAAGTTTTTACGAAAAAAAGTGTGTTAAGAATTATTCGATCTCACTCCTCATTTAATATATATTGATTATATGATTTATTTCTGATAATTATTAATTAGTGATTAAAACTATAAATTATATTTTAAAATATTCTATGGTTTATTTGATTTTCAAGACAAATTACAATAAATGACTAAAATGTGCAGGAATGTGGGAAAGAGAGAGAGAGAGAGAGCGAGTGAGTGTATCAGTAAATAAATGTGTATTTGTGAATGTGTTGGAGATTAAAAATCTACAACTACAATCACACGAATTTAGTTAAAGTCCTCAATGTTTTCTTTATTTTCAAATTTTACCCTACACCAACGTAGGTAATTGGATATATGAACCGTTTGTGCTGATGTTTGTAACATTGAGATAAAGTAGTGTAACACCTAATTTTAAGTACTATTCGACTCAGAATTTTGAGTCGATTTAACGATGCCCATCTGCCTGTCTGTCTGTCTGCCTATCTAGCTGGTTGTCCATGTCTACGTTGTGAACACAATACAGGTCGTCGAAGCCAAATTGGATATATTTGCTCTAATATTATAGTTAACTCCCATACAAATGTCCTTCTGGAATTAGGTTTTAAGGTCATAACAGTCCTAACTGTCGAATTCTAACTCGATGTGCCAAATTATGAAGGGTTTAGTCTTTTCGCACAAGCCCTCATCAAATATCACTTTGAAGGAAATATATCTAACGATATACGTTACAATTGGTCAAATTTGGAAAAAATGCACCAAAATCTGAATCCAAAAAAAAAAATAACATAAAAAAATTATACGAGGGTTGTTCCTAAATGTACAGTAGGGTATTACATATTCAGGTTTGGCCGACTAACATATTTTCACTGGTTTCTTAAATTTGTTTTAATGGAATATTTAATTACAATATTAATTTTACACCTCAATAAACATTTAGGTCATTTTTACAAAAAGAGAAAAAAAAAATCACCAGAAAAAGGCAAACAAATTGCATTTTAAAGAAAAAACTTTAAAATCTTTTCAGTTTATCGTCAAGAAAGAACAAAACAAGAATTTTGAAAATTAAAGCAAAAAAGAGAAATTTAAGTTTAAAGAAAATATTAATTCTATGGAACAGCTGGCAAAAATAGTGAAAACCTCAAAAAGGATGAAAATAAGAAAACACAAAAAATATTACAAACAAAATATAGTGAAGAAGAATGCAAGTAAAAGAAGAAAAATAAAAGAAAATAAAAACAAAATTTTGTTTTTGTTTGAAATTTGTTGCATTAAAAAAATATTGACTTGAAAATGTTGCATACAAAATTGAAAACCACAATAAGAACAAAAGAACTGGAAAAGGAGGAAAATATAAGAAAATAAATTCACTATTTATATTTCAATGTTGGATTTTCATTTATTTTCAAGATGAATAAATGACTGAGAATACACAAAATACATAAAATATTAGGTCAAAGCAAAAAGTATTTGGACAGTGAATTTTTTCAATAAAACTTCAAATTTTTAATAAATTTTTTTCTAGTTCAGTTCTAATACAGTTCTACTTCAGTTCTTGTTCAATTCTAATTTAGTTCTAGATAATTTTCACTAAAAATTTATTTTTTTTTTTTCACTAAAAATTTAATTTTTCACTAAAATTTAATTTTCACTAAAATTTAATTTTTCACTAAAAATTTAATTTTTTCACTAAAAATTTAATTTTTCACTAAAAATTTAATTTTTCACTAAAAATTAATTTTTCACTAAAAATTTAATTTTTCACTAAAAATTGAATTTTTCACTAAAAAATTGAAGTTTTCACTAAAAAATTGAATTTTCACTAAAAAATTGAATTTTTCACTAAAAATTGAATTTTTCACTAAAAAATTGAATTTTCACTAAAAATTGAATTTTTCACTAAAAAAATTGAATTTTTCACTAAAAATTGAATTTTTCACTAAAAATTGAATTTTTCACTAAAAAATTGAATTTTCACTAAAAAATTGAATTTTTCACTAAAAAATTGAATTTTTCACTAAAAAATTGAATTTTTTCACTAAAAATTGAATTTTTCACTAAAAATTGAATTTTTCACTAAAAATTGAATTTTTCACATAAAAATTGAATTTTTCACTAAAAATCAATTTTTCACTAAAAAATCTGAATTTTTCACTAAAAATTGAATTTTTCACTAAAATGAATTTCACTAAAATTGGAATTTTTCACTAAAAAATTGAATTTTTCACTAAAAAATTGAATTTTTCACTAAAAATTGAATTTTTCACTAAAAATTGAATTTTTCACTAAAAATTGAATTTTTCACTAAAAAATTGAATTTTTCACTAAAATTGATTTTCACTAAAAATTTTATTTTTCACTAAAAATTGAATTTTCACTAAAAATTGAATTTTTCACTAAAAATTGAATTTTTCACTAAAAATTAAATTGAATTTTCATTATGAACTGAGGTTACGTGTCTTTTAAGGAACACTTCTCATTATTCCGTAAATTCTACTTTAGTCCTTGAATACTGCATATTTATATATATTTAATATCTAAATAAACTGTTTTTTCTCATTTCGAATGGTTTTTGTGGTCGAAACAGTCGACAAAACAAATAAAACTAAATATAAAACATAAATCAAATGTAAACTCCTGCAGAAAACAGATTAATTATTTTCATTTAATATTTCTTAAGAAAATATTTTGAAAGAAAAAAAATCGAAATAAATGATTTCACAAATTGCTGGTAATTAAAGAATTTATTCAATTTATTTGAATTAAAGTTAAGTGTGAAATTAGGTCAGACTGTGAAATCAAAATATAAATTAAATTACAAAATTTAAAAAAAGAAACATTTTATAGAGATTTGAAATTACTGAAGTAATAAAGTATGAAAAACTTTAATTGCATATGCCATAATATACAATGGTGGTAAACCGCAAATAAATAAAAAAAGAAATATTTTTGAAGAAAACTTAAAATATTCAGAACTAAAATTATGACGAGATTTTCATTCACAAAATAAAACATAACTTTATTTATTTTTATAAAAATGATGCGTTTGTACCTCCCACATAAATGTCTTCTTGGAAGGAGGTTTTAAGCTCATAAAAGTTCTTAACATTAAGTGACTTTAACGAAATTTTATAGAAACAATTCCTCTGACATTCTCAAACAATGTGACAAATTATGCGACAACGTTCGACTGCTTCTTATAGGTCCCACACAAGCCCTATTCAAAATATCACTTTATGGGCATAAATCTCACATATATGTTAAGATAAATGTAAACAAAAATTGTTGTATTAGATTATACGAGGGTCGATCTCCAATTTCTTCTAGCTCCCATTGAACCCCTCAAAATATTTATTTTCAAACGTATAAATTTCAGACCAATGTTTACTTTAAAATAATCGTTTGCATACTTTAGAATAAATCAAAATATAAAATATACGAGGGTCATTCATTCGTTTTTTGTTACTACCATTTTTAACCAACAATGTGGTGTAGGGTATTAGATAGTCGGGCTTGATCAACTTCCACCACCAGAAGAGGTGAAGAGGGTATATTAACTTTGTCATTCTGTGCGTAACGCAAAAAAGGAATCATCGCAGATGATTATTCTTGTTTCAAATCTAAATCTGAGTCGATTTTTATTGTTGCCACGCTCACATTTAAAAAAAATTGCGAGAGCTCAATTGATTTTGGCCTTTTTTTTTAAATTTAAAATCAGCAAAATCGGTTTCTTATTTTAGAAGATATAGACCGATATCTGAGACAATTTCTAAGTTTAAACAAAAAACTTTCGTAAAATTGCAAATCGACAAATTAGAATAAAATTATGCCAAATTATTAAGTTATATGTACTTCATCAAAATCAGTTCAGTAGAAAAAAAATTATAGGCAAAATATATTACTAATTTTATGACTCTGTGAGTGTATGTGTGACATTATTGCACAATTTTTCTTCCTCTTTTCTAAATCCTCTTTTTAAAGGTGTTTATTTTAAAAATAACATTTAAATCTTGCTATTAAATTCATTATTTAATAATTATTATCTCGTGACTTTAAAATAGCTGAAATAGCTTTACAACGCAAATATAAAATATAATAAATATAAAGACTTGCAAAATTATATGAATATATTTTTATACCTTAAAAAAGACTTTTATAATTTTATAATTTTATCTTCTTCTTCTTCGTAGGCAAAAAAATATTTTACAAAATTATCTTATCAGCCAACGTCTTATCATGATGTCATAATTTATCATAACAGAAGCAAAAACAACAGGAACAATGGAAAATGTTGGATAAAAAGTTGAGAAAAATAAAAAAAACAACAACAACGAGGCTTATCATTATTTTAATATGTGAAATTTCCATTAATTTTCTGTTAAAAAATCATACTTAATGCATTAATGTTTTGTGATTAAATGAAGGTGAATTTCTGAAGAGTTAGAGATGTAATAAAGGCCTATTTGAGAAAAACTTGAATTGAAAGCATATTTCAAAAAGCATGAACCCTTTCAGAAAGGATCAATGTTGCTCTAAATTCAGATTTGCTAACTAGTGAAGATATAGTACAAATTCTGCTCACTTCTCACGTTCACTATAAATAACACAGCTTTTTATAGTTCAAATCCCAAAAATTCCAATTTTGGAATTTTGCCTCCCATTTTTGAAAGCACAGGGAATGTTTTACAAAAGCACTTTTATCTAGAATAATATTCAATCATTTTCCCAATATGTTCGTCGCAACAATAATATATTCACGGCAAACATTTATCGTTATCGCCAACATTTTTTGTTCATGCAATAAAAATAACATTGCGAATAAATAAAATTTTTATTGGAATAAAAATATTAAAGTGGCTGTAATAATATTTATAGTAGCTATAACTACATTTTTATTAGCTACGGCAATAACTATTTTTATCAACACAAACAAGTCTTTTCGTTGCAATAACAACACCTAGTAACAACTGTGTGTGGTTACTGCAAACACGTTTTGCATGTATAAAGTCTTCATTTCCTCAAACTTTCTAAAATATATCTTTGTTAATAGTTATTTGATTGCAGTTCAAACAATTTTTCCAAAAGTTGTCAAAAACAGTGGAAACCATTTTAAATATTTTTAGTTCGATATATATTTCTGAACCAAAAACAGGATTCAAGGACTCAAGACAATATCTTGCAAATCTGTGGTCTGGAAGAAGCCATTTCTAAAGGATTAAGAGCACAAACTCAAGCATTGTGATTTTACGACAAAAAGGTTTAATTAACAATTTTCATTTAAAAAGTGTCAAATTTGAGAAGGTTCGGTAAAAAAAATATGATTTTTGAATTTTCTAATTAGAATTTGATAATTATTGAACCTGGTGAAGATATTGACCTCAATTTTTTTAGTTTTGTAAATAATTTTTTAAGCCTATGAAATTTCAACTAAATCGGGGTAATATTTTCGAAAACTGAGTCTAGAACTTTCAAAATTTTGGAAGTTTTAAATTCAAATGAAAATGACTCAAGAATAATAAGGGATATCACACGTAAGAATAGTTTTTAAAGGACTCATCAACGGTTATAAGGCAGTAAAAATTGTAAAAAATTACACTTTTAAAAAATGTAATGACCAAGATACCCTTTTTTGAGACTCTATAACTCCTTCAATAAATCTTCAATACGGTCAGGAGTTATACTGCCACAATCCTCTGTTTCCGTTATGCTAAATTTCAGAAAGCTGTGGCTCTCTCATCAATTTGAGTCAGGTGAACATTATTTTAATCCATTTTTTCAGTTCATTTAATGATTTGCTTGATTCTATAGTATCGGGAATTTGTATTTCAATAGTTCATAATTCAAAGCACCATTCTAAACTTACCAAATATACGTATATGTGAGCATCATGAAAATGACCAAGAAAAAATTACGATTCTTTTCATGAAAATCCAATTGTGCTTTAACTGACAAAAGGATCTGATTTAACTGAATGAAACAATATTAAGCTTTCACTCCTTTTTATACCCTACGCTACAATAGGTGGCCTATTGTAATTCTGTAAACAAAGTAATATCTTGATGAAATTAAGTTCATGCCTGTTGAAATTGGTAACAATGGATCCATTGTTTCACTTAGTCATCATACAAATATTCCCTCCGCAATGGGGTTTTAAAGTTACAGAATTCCTAAATATAACTCGATTTTAAGGAAAAAAAGTCTTATGTCTTATGACATTCCGGAACGATGTTGGCATCATAACGTCTTGAAATCTCGTTCCTGCAGACGACCAACATTATTGCAGCACCATATAACGGTTAACACGATGAACCATTTTAGCAAAGATTGTTGCATCATTATGAGGGAGCCAGCATATTAAGGCCCTCATAGAAGACGCAGATGATAACCTCCATTAACTGGGAACCGCTATTATAAATCACGTAACCTGTCATAAATACCGACAGCTGATTATAAAAATCTTTACTTTCCGAATTTTTAAAAGGCCCCTTTAAAGGTGCGTAAATGTTTGTATGTATATGTGAACATTTTATTTCAATTAAAGAGATATTTCTATCATAACGCACATATACGTAAGATTTAAAAACGCATAAAAATCCACTCACACACATACACAAATTAAAGTACATAAGAGGTGAAAACTATAGTACAATCTTAATTTTAATTAATAAAAAGACTTAAAGTTTTAATAGTTTATGAAGAGTTTATGATGAGTCCCACCTTAAGGTTATATAACGAGACTTAAACGAAATCGGATCTATAAATGATTTGATGAAGCATTATTTTCAAAATCGGGCTAATTGTACGTAATTGGCTGTGAACTGTGTTTGTGGGAACTGCCAAGGCCAGTGACCAACTTATTGTGGTTTCCAGCATATAAACTTATATTTGTATATTTGTTATGAGAATTTTAAATAAAAATGAAAAATTCACTCACTTTCAAGGTTTATTTTTTCTAACACTGCTATAATCTTACACTCCACTGTGGCAACATAACTTTTTTATGCGATCATTGTTTAGATAAGGAGTAAAATATATGATGTACTTATATCGCTAAAAGCATTTAGGATTCATACAGGAAAAATTCATCATAATACTTAAAATTTACACACACACACACACTCAACCAGACTTATTCACATACACATACATACACACACACTTATACAATAACATAAATTATAATTTCAAGTTAAAAAATAAATACTGACTGTCATTAATCATTGATATTGAAGGCATAAATCATGATTTCAAACTACAAACACACACACACCATTATATCATATTCTATTGCATACAACACACACAGAGACGGAGAGTGTATTTTAACAAGTGAAATGCTTAATCATCATGCTAAATCACAAGTAAAGATGTAAACGTAAATTGTAAGTACAATTTAAAATTCTCATATCATGATTGAATGATGATAAAGATGACAAAAAAATGTGTGAATAAAAAAATAAGAAAATGATAATTTATAGAAAAATTACAAAAAAATGTATTAAAAGAAGAATTTAGGAAAAAATAATTTTCTTAACTTAACTTAAACTTTTTCGTTTCCCCAATTTAATATTGTCTTGTTTGTTGCAGAGATAAAATCAAATATTCAGCAGGAGCAAACGAAAAAAACAAGTAAGAATAAACGCCGGTCATACCTGACTATGTAATATCCTACAATACAATGTTGGTAGTTATGAAAAAATAAGTTATTCTTACGTGTGTAGTACATTATTGTGAAATTAACATTTATTCGAAATTTATGCGTTTTAAAATGAATTTTTTAAGAGGGCTTTAATGGGAGCTAAAAGAATTTAATGGATCGACCCACATAAAATATACCTATGATTATTGAAAGGGGGCTTGTGTGAGACCTATAAGAAGCAATGGGCCAACTTTTGAAACTGCTTCATATTTAAGACACTTATAAGCTTAATACCTCATTCTGGGAGGACATTTGTATGGGAGGTACCTAAAATACTGGAATAAACATGGCAAATTCCAATAGACTTAATCCTTAGGTCAATATAATAAAACATACCGAATTTCATCAAGATATCTCAAAATTGCGACATATATGTTACATACATCACCACAAACGCATACTATCCCAACCACCTACGATGGCGTAGGGTATAATAATGGAAACAAATATCATAAATGAATAAGAGTAATTTGATTTTATTAAGTGTGGGATTTTAAAAATAAATGATTATTTAATAACAGCGGAGACATCTATAAATATTTAAAGCATCTTGATATACAAAACCTGTTCAATATATATTTGTTGATGTTTTTTAAGAGAATTATTTAAAAATACATTTTTTACAAATTTCAACAATAAGAAGTGGAAGCTTTAGGAAGGAGGAATTTTTGATTAAGTAAGGCGATTTTCAAATAAAGAATTAAGGTTGCCTGCTGTGCTATTAAAAGCTTTTTCAAAATATCGAAGAATATTTTTAAAATTATCAAACAAAAGAAGGAAGTTAAGAAACATTCAATGCGTATGATTAATATTTAATAACACATATTTTCTTCTTATTAAGTATACGCCTTCCCATTCATACATCTGCTATCAACAACAGAATCCTTTTTATAAAAAAATATTAGCTAAATTTCACGCAGTTAGAGCTGAGTTCCTTGCAAGCAGATGCGGTGAAATACAGGCACCTTTGTGGTTTGTGACGCAGACGGTGACTCTCAAATGTAGTCCATCTTGGCTTTATTGATAATTTAAAAATTTGTATGGGAAAATATAAGATAATGCTGCAGTTTCATTTTTGATAGCAGTGCAAATCAAGGTTTAACAGATACCAAATACCTCTGTTGGACTGGTCGTTTTGCAGTCCGGACTGGACATAAAAACTTTTTTTTAATTATGTGCATTATTTGAATTGAACTGTGTTTATTCAAATAATGCCCAAAACGAAATATAATGATAAAAAATTTTAACAGATCTAAAATTGAAAATGAAGCAATTTTGTGAGGAAGTTGCTTTTGATCTTCTTAAGAAATTAGAGGAATCAATACCAAACCTTATTCTTGTTTTAATCCATAACAAAGGATGATTCAAGCATTATTAATGATGCTATAGAGACTGATAAACTTAAGTGCGAATATAGTAATAGTTAACTATGTGATAAAATCAACTTTTAATGAAAATTTTGAATTTTTAATGAAAAATTAATTATTTAAAGAAATTTTTAATGAAAATATGATTTTTTAATAAAAAATTGAATTTTTAATAAAAAATTTAACTTTTTATGAGAAATTACATTTTCGATGATAAATTGAATTTTTAATGAAAAATTTAATTTTTAATGAAAATTTGAATTTTAAACGAAAAGTTTAATTTGTAATGAAAATTTTAATATTTAATGGAAAAATTAAATTTATAATGAAAATTTGAATTAATAATAAAAAAGTTAACTTTTTATGAAAAATTGAATTTTTAATGAAAATTTGAATTTTAAGTGAAAAATTTGAATTTTAAATCAAAAATTTAATTTTTAATGAAAAATTGAATTTTTAATGGAAAAATTGATTTTTTGATAAAAATTTGAATTTTTAATAAAAAAGTTAACTTTATATGAGAAATTAAATTTTCGATGAAAAATTGAATTTTAAATGAAAAATGGAATTTTTAATAAAATTTTGAATTTTAAATGAAAAATTTGAATTTTAAATGAAAAATTTGAATTTTAAATGAAAAATTTAATATTTAATGGAAAAATTTAATTTTTAATGAAAAATTGATTTTTTGATAAAAATTTTAATTTTTAATAAAAAAGTTAACTTTTTATGAGAAATTAAATTTTCGATGAAAAATTAAATTTTCGATGAAAAATTGAATTTTAAATGAAAAATTGAATTTTAAATGAAAAATGTAATTTGTAATAAAATTTTGAATTTTAAATGAAAAATTGAATTTTTAATGAAAATTTGAATTTTTAATAAAAAAGTAAACTTTCTATGAATAATTGAATTCTCGATGAAAAATTTAATTTTTAATGAAAAATTTAATTTTTAATGAAAAATTTAATTTTTGATGAAAAATTTAATTTTTAATGGAAAAATTGAATTTTTAATGAAAAATTGAATTTTCAATGGAAAAATTGATTTTTTGATAAAAATTTGAATTTTTAATAAAAAAGTTAACTTTATATGAGAAATTAAATTTTCGATGAAAAATTGAATTTTAAATGAAAAATTGAATTTTAAATGAAAAATGGAATTTTTAATAAAATTTTGAATTTTAAATGAAAAATTTGAATTTTAAATGAAAAATTTGAATTTTAAATGAAAAATTTAATATTTAATGGAAAAATTTAATTTTTAATGAAAAATTGATTTTTTGATAAAAATTTTAATTTTTAATAAAAAAGTTAACTTTTTATGAGAAATTAAATTTTCGATGAAAAATTAAATTTTCGATGAAAAATTGAATTTTAAATGAAAAATTGAATTTTAAATGAAAAATGTAATTTTTAATAAAATTTTGAATTTTAAATGAAAAATTGAATTTTTAATGAAAATTTGAATTTTTAATAAAAAAGTAAACTTTCTATGAATAATTGAATTCTCGATGAAAAATTTAATTTTTAATGAAAAATTTAATTTTTAATGAAAAATTTAATTTTTAATGAAAAATTTAATTTTTAATGGAAAAATTGAATTTTTAATGAAAAATTTAATTTTCAATGAAAATTTGAATTTTTTAATGAAAAATTGAATTTTTAATGAAAAATATAATTTTTAATGAAAAATTTTATTTTTAATGAAAATTTTATTTTTCAATGAAAAATTGAATTTTTAATGAAAATTTTGATTTTTGATGAAAAGTTGAAATCGTGATTTTTGAATATAAGATTTATGCAACTTTGATGAAATTTTCAGTCGTTAAATAAAATGAAAAGGGCTATAGAAAATTATGAGCCGATTGTCGCAAATTTTGGTTTATGGTTTCCAGTTACATTAACCTTAAAGAGATGAAATAACTTCTTAATACTGTCATTTTTATGAGATGTCGTTTCGAATTAAAAAGAAACTTTTTTGGCCCAAAATTTAATTTGAATACCTCTATTTTTGTGAGTATGAGAGCAACCTGAAGACCAAGACCGAACATAACATAGTTTTGATATGTTGAGTTAAACTAATTATAAATCTATTTGGCCAAAATTTCATTGAAACCTCTTTCTTTGTGTGAGCTTTATGATCATAGAATCTCATTACGAATGGACATTTCAATGAGAACTAAACAATATCAATAGACTTTGAACTTGGAGGCAAAATAATATATATCAAGACATCTAAAAATTGCGGACTAGAGTTTAAAATGTTTTTTCTGTATGTTGAAAAACATTAAATAAGAAATTGAATTTTTAATAAAGAGATCAACATTTAGTAAAATAAAATAATCGATTTTTTTAGAAAAAGTCGGAACACCTTATCTTCCCAAATATTTTTGGAAGCATTTCGGAAAAGCCTAATCCTAGTAATAATACTCGTAAACGTTTTTGGAGTCGATATAATGATGTTCGCTTACAATTCCAGCCGGCAGCCAGTCTGTCATATAAACTGAACAAATTGCAGGTTTGATAATGTCTTTGTGAAATTTGGCAGGAGTTATATTTTTAGTCAGTATTTAACATTGGTGACATTGGATCCATTATCTCTATTAGTACCATACAAAATTCTCTTCAAAAATTGTATATGGTTCTAAAAGTCCCAAATATATAACGATTTTACAAAAAATTGACATTTAGAAATTTAAATATGTGTGTTAAATGTAAAAATGTCATATATACGTTTTTATTCTAATAATTTTTAATTCAATTAAGGCAAATTTTAACTAAAATCAATATTAAAAATTTTACGAGGGTCGCCCCATTATATCATTATATGGTATTGAATTCTTTTAGAGAAATGAGAAAACCAAACTATACGAGGGTCGTAACATAATTTTCGTAGTTTGTTTTTATAACTAATAATATGGTGTATGATATGACATATTCGGGCATGACCGAATATTACTTTCTCACTCGTTTTTTTTAATAAATAAATTATAATTCATTTGATTAAATAATTTTCAATTAAAGCTTTTTGTTTAAAAAATTAAATTACACATATTTTTTAAAATTCAATAATTCACACAATTTCTGTAATTTTTTATTGTTAGTGTGTGTATGTGTGTGAACTATGTCCTATACGCAGCATTAAATCAATTCAATAAATCATTCAAATCCATTAGACAAATAGAAATAATAATAATAATCACAAATACATACATATTTTTTATATTAAATACATTTACAGTTATATTACTAAATAACAAGAATAACAATAACAACAAAAAAATTTAGAATAACTAAAAGAAATGTGCAAACGAGTCAATGAGTATGAATAAAATGTGTAAAATGAACAAAAAGAGGAAAATCACATAAAAAGGACACAAAAGTATATCATTTTCTATATACAATCAAATAAATAAGAGAGATGTGCGGTAATCTGGTATAACATGATTTTTTCATAATGAAGTCAATAAGGATTAAATATTTAATACACACTCACAAACACACACTCGAATGTTAAGCACAAAGACTTATACAAAGACATGTGTGAAGGGATTGTGTAAAGAGCAAAATCTGCATAAAGGATATGGAAAATGGAAAATATAACATAAATTGCGACCTTTAAAAACCCATTGATGAGTATTAAATTTGAATTCTATTTATTATTAAAAAGGATCAGTATTTGATTTTACTTTTTTTCGTTTTTTATTTTAAAGTGAAAAGTGTAGGAGACAGAAAAAAAGTTTTTTTTGGAAATAATACAGGAGCTTTTGTTGTACTTGAGGGAATTACATTAAATTATTTGTGGAAATAATGAAATTTAAAAAAGGGTGTTCAGTCTATCTAAAAACTGAGCTATGAAAACTTAAGTTATGCATTACAAACTGTATGCGAAATGATTTATTTAAGTCTCTAATGGAACCTGGATTAATATACATCTCTGGTTCTTTTTATGACTTGTTACTGCCAGTACATACAGGAAGTGATAGAAATTTTAGATTTTTTAAATCAACTAGTTCGGTGGGTCAGTTTCACTAAGCTGTATAGTTACACAGAAATTGGAAGACTGGCCATTCTGAGTCTCATCAAGACAGAAATCATTAGAAGTGAGTCACTTTCACCAGTACAAAAAAATTAACTCCAAATATCGTAATTCTCCTTATTCTTCCCTTTTCTTATTTAGAGAAATTCCTTCTTTTCAAAAGCACTTGATGAGTCTTTGATGGCGGTGATCTCCACCGACTGATTACTAAACCAGACAGAATTTTGAAAGAAAATGCAACATTGAAATTTTAATACTTTTTAATCTTTTCCGTTAATTCTGAAATGTCTGAAGTCGTCCGTAAATACATTAGAAGTTTTAACATTTTGGAAGACACTGGAAATTAATATTCTGAAGTCAGAAATATTTCAATAAAGGTAACAACAGTCATATGTTTCCACCAATTACCAGAAAACTTCCAAAATATTGGCTTTGTGTTCTTTGATTGTTTTTGTGGTGATATGAAAGGTATAAGAGAGTATCTGTGACTGAGGGCTTTAATATTCGAGAGGAGAGAAATTAAAGCTTGGAATAACTGACGTGATCGCCTGAGGTATTCTTGAATAAATTTTCGCAGAGGATGAATTGGAAATGTCTTCAGCGTCTGAAATCGGAGTAGTGTTAGAATTTGTATCGACTTAAAATATTAAAAAAATTTTAATAATACTTGTCTACTAGTTCATATTTGTTCCTAGTTTATATTATGGATTAGCTCCTTGTCTATATTATGATAAGTTCCTAGTCTATATTTTAGTCTAGTCTATATTTAAATGTAGTCTATATTATAGTCTTATTCCCAGTTTGTATTATATACTAGTTCTATGTCTATATTAAAGATTAGTTTCTGATTGAGCTTATGGACTAGTACCTAGTCAATATTATAAAATTGTTCCTACTTTATATTATAGACTAGTTTATTGTATATATTTTAGACAAGTTTCTAGTGTATATAGCAGGCTAGCTCATAGACTTATATTTTTCACTAGTCTTTTGTCTATATTAAAGACCAGTTTCAAGTTTATATTATATACTATTTTTTAGTCGATATTATAGAATAATTTCTGTTCATTTCTTGCCTGTATTATAGAATAGTTTCTAGTCTTAATATTCAAGTCCTCAATGGAATACATAACTTTCTAGTCTATATTATTTAAAGACTAGTCCCTAGTCTAATTGCCTATGTAATGGAATAGTTCCTTGTATACATGATAAACTAGTTCCTTATCTTCTATTAGAATATTAAATGTCTTATTTTTCTCTATAAATTTCAATTTTATTGCTTCAAATAATAATTTCATTAATCAACCATAATTACAGCTAAAAAGCAGCAAATAAATCTGCATTCAAAATAATTTATTTTTTGTATATTTCAATTTTCAATCATCAATTTACGCATTTTTCACTCGTTTTAACGCATTTATTTGCCCTCAATTTGAAAGATAAACACATGACAGACAGAAAGCAAAAGTTTTTGTTGGTTTTTTTCTATTTAAATAATATTAAATGAAGTGTTTTGTTGTTATTTTTATACCCTCCACCAGCACAAGTGGTGAAGAGGGTATATTCACATTGTCATTCTGAGAAGGAATCATCTCAAACACCATAATGTATATATTATTGCATTAAATCAAAAACTGAGTCGATTTAGCTATATCCGCCTGTGTGTCCGTTCGTCTATCTGTTCGCCTGTTTGTCAGTCTGTTGTTGGTACAGTAGCATCTACAATAATTGACAGAGCTCAATATTGTGCAGGGTATTTAAGATTCGGCATAACCACATTTTTACTTGTTTTTTTTTTCAAAATTTCTTTCACTCAAAAAGTTCAATGAAATCATTTTGAAAATGAAAATATGGCCAATACTTACTAACACACATACACGTACATAAAGAAGAAAATTCATAAGATTGACATGATGGCATTAGTCTTGCACACTGGTCTACTTAATCAAAAAAAAAATGATGAAAATTTATTATTTTTCTTCAAAATAACATAAATAAATATAGAATGAGATAATAATATTAATGATGATGATGTAGGTGTGTATGTATGCATGTGTTTATATATCGGCATAAACAAATATTATTTTGTTTATTTTGCAATTAACTAATCATGTTTCTGTTTCATAGAAATGAAAACTTAATTGATGAAAACAAACCTATTAAAATATTCATTGATATGAATGATGATGAAGATGATGAATAAAAATAAATATATGTCAAGATTATTTAATTGGTGTAAATTAGTTTTAAATAATTAAAATGAATTTAATAATTTGGCATTGATTAATCTAAGAAATTGTGCAAAACACTGTGCAACAGTTGATTTTAAGTAGAAAAAATCGATATACACTTAAAGATGAAGATTTTACAGGTAAAAATTGAGTTTTAAGATGTTTGCATCAGGTCAAATTTTTATACCCTCCACCACCGCTTGTCGTGAAGAGGGTATATGACTCTGTCATTTCGATAGAAAAGCTAAGAAGGAAAAATCTCAAATCCCTTATTGCATCAAATCCAAATCAAATTCGATTTAGCTACGTTCGCCCGTCTGTCTGTTGTTGGCACGGTCACATCCACTAAAATTGGCAGTGGTGAGTATATGTTATAGTCCTGAAAAGTTCGTAATTAAAAATCCGCAAAATCGGTTCATTATATTTAAACATATAGACGGATATATGAGGAAACTATTAAATTCAAGTGGATAACTTTCGTAAAATCCTTAATTATAACTAGATAAATTTTGTCATAATATTAAGTTATGTTAACTTTATTATCAAAATCGGTTCAGTAGAAAAAAGTTATAGCCAAATATATATAAATGATTTAATGTTTCATTAAAATGTTTCAAATTTGCATTTAAACTTCATCTTGTGAATCGATTTTGGTAGTTTTATATAGGAAATAGTTCTTATAAGCACAGACAATTAGGTCCAATTTCGACCTGCTTAACAAACTTAGTTTCCAGATATTGGGTAAATGTTAGGTTACTATGGTACTACATATGCACACGAAATGTCAAGTAGAATCATTTGAATGCATTTTGAGAAGACGATACAACTATTAGATATCTGTACCAAAATGCTAAATATATCTTTTAGATGTTTAGTATTTCAGAAGGTTACTTAACCTTAATGTCGACACTTTACACATTATCATAAGATTTTTGCCGTTTGTCACACTATTTCTTTTATCATAGTTGCAAGATCCCATTTGATTTTTGAAAGGACAATCGATCGCTGGTCTTTTTGGGTCATTATTTAGGGAGAATATTATGGACTGAGTGAATCATGTTATGGATAATTTTTTGATCGTATTTTTTTTACTCTGAAACAAAAATATAATTTAAAATTTTCTCTTAAGCTAAAATTGATTAAATATTTTTTTTAGAAAAAAGTTCTACAAAATTTTTACTGAAATTAAAACAGACCATAAATTGTTGTTTATTGAACATTTTCTATTAAGCGAAAATCGATTAAATATGCTCTCTTAAAATATTTATCTTAAACTTAATTGTTTTCTTAAATAAAATTTAATGTAAATTTACTCCTAAATGACAATTTATCATAAATTTTCTCTTAAAATTTTCACTGATTTAGTAACAAATTTTCTCACTTAATTGAAAATTATTAAAAATTATCTCCACTTAAAATTCGTAAAATTTTCTTTTAACTTTTATCCGAAATAAAAACTGGTAGTTTAATTTTACTCATATTTGCTTAAACCTCTCTTAATTCAAAATTCATGAAAATTTTTCTTTTAACTTAAAATTTGACAGAAATTATCTCTTAGTGGAAAAATTGTTACAAATAAATTTCTCTTAAAGGAAAATTTGTCACATTTTTTCTTAATTCAATTCTTGTATTCTCTTAGCTAAAAATTTGTCACCAATTTTCTATTAATTATAATTTGGGCAACAATTCTTTATAACTGCACATTTTTCAAAATACTCTCTTAATTAAAGTTTTAAAATTTTGTCTTAATTGCAAATTTGTCAAAATATTCTGCTTATTTAAAATATTTCGGGAATTTTCTCTTAATTAAAAATTTTTCTGTTAATTGAACATTTTTTAATTGAAAATATATCACACATTTCTCTTAAGTAATTAAACTTCTTAATTAAGAACAAAAATTAATGTCATTTATTTATTTTTGAAAATTATCAAAAAATTTTCTTTTAATTAAAAAATATTAAAAATAGTAAAAAAAATATTTTCCATTAATTGATTTTTTCATAAATTTTTGGTAAATTTCTTTAAAATTTTAATTTAAACAAAAATCTATGGGGTATTTTAGACTCGATGTTATACGACTTAACTCTATCATTTGCTGTTTTCTCTTTATTTCTCTTTATGTGATAAAATACATAATTTTTATTATAAAATTTATGAGATTTTAATGTTATTTTCTTGCTTTTTGGCTTAAATTTGTTGTACTTTTTATTTCTTTTTAAACATAATTTATCTAATACGTTTTGAACTCCCATAAATTTTAATATATGTATTTTTAAAAATTTGCATAAAATGCTCTTAGTAGAGAGAAAGAGAAATAAGAGCATGTTATCAATTGGTTTACATTTTAAAATATTCAAAATTATATCGGAAATATATAAGGACGGACATCAGAAAATTCTTAACACATGTTTTTCATTGAAACTTTCAATCCAAGAATTATTTGATTTTTTTTTGGATCAGATTAGCTTTGTAAAACATGTCATTAGTTATGTTTAATGTCAAACAAATTAATATATTGTTTATCTGATTTAAATGAGTGACCAGAAAGTGCGTACTAAAATTATTGGCCAAACATTCAAATTGCTTCCAATGTTATTAAACGGTACTGGGAGAACTTGTACCTGGTTTAGGTAGAAAAAAATTTTGACATACAGCGCTCGAAAGGTTCCTCACAGAAATGCTGCTAAAAATTTAGAAGCAAAAAACGGAGCACGGAAGTTTTTTTAAACATGTGAGAATGCTGTATTCGGCTATTCCGATCTGATTTTTATAATTTTTGGAACGATAATACAGTATTTGTAACTAACTTCAGAACTTCATTCTAATTTGTCGATTAATAAATGACAATTTTACGAAAATTCTTCGCTTGAATTTAGAGGTTGCTTAAGATATCGGTTTATATATTTAATGAACTGAACCAATTTTCATGGTTTTAAATAATAAGAAATACTCACACCAAATTTCATTAAGCTCCGTTTATTATTGTGGATGTGAGCATACCACCAACAGACACACTGACATAATTAAATCGACTCAGATTTTGATTT
This sequence comes from Cochliomyia hominivorax, assembly GCA_004302925.2. NCBI lineage: Eukaryota > Metazoa > Arthropoda > Insecta > Diptera > Calliphoridae > Cochliomyia > Cochliomyia hominivorax. The sequence continues at coordinate 66,808,466 of PYHX02000494.1, forward strand.
GATTCAAGATTAAATAAACATTATGGGGTCTAAGATGATTATTTCTTAGCGTTACACACAGAATTAAAAAGTTAATATACCCTCATCACCACTTGTCATGATAATGGATCACGAAATGTGTGTCCTGGTAGATTTTGTTGCTGAGGCTCCAATAGGCGTCGAAGAAGAATTGAGGACCAGAAAACAGTCAGAATTACTAAAAAAAGTTCTTGGTATGTGAAGCAATTTACAGTTGTGGCAAAAGAAACCAATCTTTTGTTAAAGGGGCTCTAAAAGTACTGAAGTTTACGTCAAGGAATGTGGTAAATAAGCCAAGGACAATAATCCTTTAAACTGCCCGGAAGTAAGACCAGTGGAGATCTCTATATTGAGCTTTTGTTAGAGTACACCAAAAGGTGTCCAAAAGTGTGATCGATTTTAAACGGCAAAGGATTACCTGTTTGGGCAAAGGGACAGAAAGCGGTATGAAAATGTTTTTTAAAAAAAGTTGAAAATTTTAAAACTAGTGATTAAAACTATATTTTTTTGTAAATTGTATTATTATTTTCCATCAAAATAAAATTAAAACTGTAAGTTTAACAGTTTCACTTTTATATACATACATGTAGTTATTTAAGAATTCTTCGATTCCACTCCTTAATAATATACAATAATACATTTATATCCTGTTAAATATTTTGCTTTATTTTAAAATGATTAATTCCAGAAATAATTATTGTGTGAAGTATTCAAAATTAAGTGTTAAATATAAAACCAAAATATGAATCGAAAATTTTGAAATCTTTAAAACTCTTTTTCAAAAATTTAAAATTTCTCAAGGCTTTTTTATATGATTTAGTTTATGTTGAAATAAATATCATAAATCATTTACTATTTTCAAGTATTTTTTAAATATTATTTTTCCCATAAACTAAACAAATCGTTAAATTTTATTATTTTCATTTATTTTAACAGCAAAATGTTTGAACTTTTATTAAATGTTTTCCTTTTTGCGATTTTTATTATTAATTAAATTTTATTGATATTATTTGTTTGAAAGAAATTTTACACAAACGATTAAAGTTTTTGCTAGATGAATGTAAATATCATGGTACGGTTTTCTGTAATTTTTCTATTCTCCGTAGGAACGGATCTTTCGAAGAGTTTAATATTTAATAGTTTTTTTTAGAAAAAAGTTTAATTCTTTAACATGATAAAAATCAAACAAATAAATACAAATAAAACAGGTTAAAATGCTTTGTCGAATCTCCAGTACAAAAGCCTAAGAAATACATGTTACGTAAATGTACATTATACGCACATACACTCTCCCATATACACTCACAAACCTCGATATAATATGAAAGTATTTCCTATATAATAAAGAAACCTACAGGAGTCAAAACTTAGTTTATAATTTTGGCAATTACTTTTTTTCTACTGAACCAATTTTGACAATTTTAAGAATTGGAATGAGGTATATATTTGTTCGCTTTATTTTTGGGGTTATCTCAGATATCGGCCTATATCTCAAAACATACTGAACTAAGTTTGCTGGTTTTAAATAGGAAACTTTTTAAGATGAAAGGATTTTATTCTTTGTTTTTTCTCAACCAATTCGCACTTTCTGGCGAGTAAAAAATAAAACTCTTTTTTTACTTTTAATTTAAAGAAGAGTAACACATGTTTTTTTTCGATTATGCACGAAGCAAAAAATAAAAAAATAAAATTTTAATAAAAATGATTTTTCCTTTCCTCTTTATTTTATTTTAAAATAAAGATTTTGCTGAGAGATCTTTCATACTCTGGTAAATATTTTAGTATTCTACAATGGAAAATGAAAATGTAGTTGAAAATAGGGTGAAAACTAAACTTCTGAGCGCTACTTAGAAGTATTTAAATTTAAATTCGTTTAAATTAGTAATTAAACGTGAGAAATGAAGATTTTTTAATTTTTATATTCTTATTAACATTTTTAAAGAAAAAATTCCAAAAGTAGTTTTGAATTGAACTGTAGTCTATTCTTTTTCTAATCTACAGTTTAGCTGCGCGATAGTTTCATCTATAATCTAGACTATAGTTTGGTATAGTCTTGAGTACAGTCTATGATTTGGACTATTCCAGTATATCATCTAGGCTGAAATTCTGTATCCCATACAATCTGGATTAAAGTACCTAAAGTAGACTATAGTCTAGTTTTTAGTCCTAAATACAATATTAGTTATAATTTGGAATATAGTCCAACCAATAAAATGGACCATAGTATAAAGAGTGAAATTGCGAAAGTATTTTATGATTTCTTTTGATCCAGTTAGCTTTGTAAGACATATCAATATGTTAATTTGATTAAAGTTGGAGACCAGAAAAAATTAATATAAAAATTATTAAATATTTTCAACAAAACGCAACTTGATCGTACAAAAAGCTGGCCAAGTATTTAAAGGTCTGACGTCAAACTTTTTCCAATCTTATTAAACAGTATCAGGAGAACTTTTTCCTTGATTAAAAACCTCGTTTAGGTAGAAAGAATGGTCCACGTTATGCTTCTAAAGCCAAGAAAAGTAAACATTTTCAAAAGAGCTCCTAAAAAACATTAGATAGAAAATCAGCCCAGTAAACTAACTACTCTCTCTATTGAGTACGAAAATTTAAAGCTTAAGCAAGTTTAAAGTCACAAAAGGCTAAAGAGTTCCTGACAGAAACGCGGAAAACGAAATCAAGTTTTGAAAAAATTCTTGCAGCATAAGAACAAAAGAAGAAATGTTAGAAATGGCGGAATTTCCTGCAACTTCCTGGTCAAAAATTGTATGTTGGTAACTCTCGAGTACCCAAAACACTCAAAATATTCTTGGTATGACAACCAATATTCAATTGCAGCAAATGAAACCAATTATTTGTTAGAAAGTGGAGTTATAGATACCGAAATTTAAAACACGAAATTTAACAAAAAAGACTGTCTCCATTCATAAGAACTCATAATGAGTCCACTTATTTTTGGACTGACTTGGCAGCTTGTCTTTAATGGTAAACAAACTAGCGAGTGGTACAAGAACATGAATATGGGACTTATTTCGAAAGAGGTCCGAAGCCAGTGGAAAGATATTTGGTGTCTTGTTAAATGAAAAATTTAAGAGCACAGAAGAGTTGTCCCAAATTGTGGTTCAAGCAAAGTGACAGAACACAATGTTAATGGTATGTTCCTGAGAGAGGTTCACAATAACATCACTAACGATTAAAATAATATTTTTTAATTTCAAAATCTCATTTTTATTTTAACTTTGATTTTATAAAATTTCGAATTTGGTTTTTTAAGGTAGAAATTAAAATTTGAACAAGAAGATATTAAAATTAAATATTTTTTTACAACATTTTAAAATTTAAAAATTTCGAATTTAAAGTTTCTACCAAAACCGTGAATTCTCAAATAAACAAAATTTATTTATATGCGTTTCCTGTCATCACTACCCCCCTGTGGTGAATTTTATACAAAGTATTGAACATTTTTTTTTTCAAAACCAATATATTTTTATTGGCACTTAATTTGAAATAAAATCTTTTATTTGCTTTAAAAACCAAATATCATCATCAATTAGTATCGAAACACAAACGAATGTGAGCGAAAAACAATAATCAAAAAATTTGATTTTGATTCACTTATGACACCTTATTTATTTTGATTTCATTTCAATATTTTCTTTTGAAAATGTATCCATATGAGTGCAAGTGTATGTGTGTGTTTATTGCTCATTTAATTGTGGTTTTTCATACAAATTTTTTTTTAATAAATAATAGAAAAAATTAAATTGATGACTGGAAAATATAAAAAAATAAGAATACAATATTCGGCCATGCCGAATCTCCATTACCCTGCACCACAAAAAATACGTTAGGTTTCGTACATACACTCACAAATGTTTATAACAAACGTTTTTTTAATAAACATAATACAACAGAAATAATAATGAAGTACATATAATTCTACATTATGACAATTAATTAACAGTTTTACGAATTTTCTTCGCTGGAACTCAGAGGTTACCTATGATATCGGTCTATATATTATGATATAATGAACCAATTTGCTGATTTTATATAGAAACTTCTCAGGACTATAGCAAATTCTTAGACTTAATTTCATTGAGCTCTGTCACTTATTGTGGTTGTGAGCGTACCAAAAAACAGGCAGACAAATGGACATACAGGTAAACAGACAGATGGACATAGCTAAATCAAGTCGGCTTTTGATTTGTTGCAAAAATATATATACATTATTGTAACTGAGATGATTCCTTCTTAGAGTTACATACGGAATGACAAAGTTTATATACCCTCTTCACAACTTGTGGTGGTGGAGGGTATAAAAATATTTTAAGTAGGAAAAAATTTCGTTGCGTGTGTCGAATGAAACAATCAACTTTTATTAAAATATTTATAATTATAATCAATAAAATTTCAAACCTAAAAAAACAACAATAACAAAATTATGTGGAAGCAGAAAAAAATAATTATTTAAGGAGTGAGATCGAAAAATTCTTGACATAAATATATGTTCAAAAACACAAAACCACTACACTTCAAGTTTTACTTCTTTTTAAGTGACTGAAATTATTATTACCAATTTTGAACAAAAAACACCTGCTTTTATAGTTTTAATCACCAGTGATGAAATTTTGAACTTTTTCGGAAACCCTTCCATTACGCTGTCCATAAAATCTACCACAATTTTGATACTTTTTTGTGCTCTCACCACTGGCCTAAACTTCGATCAATTTGGGGGATTTTACTCTCTTGGTACAAATACTTCATTATTGTTCTTGTATCAATCAAGGGCTTGTTCACCATGCCAAAAGATGCCAAGGTCAGTCCAGTAACAAGTGGACACATTATGAATTCTTCTGAGTAGAAGCAGTCTTTTTTTAACACTCCTCGATGTAAATTTCGATATTTAAAGAGCTCGTTGTAACAAATAATTGGCTTCTTTTGCCGTTACTGCATATTTGGATTCTAAACACTTTTTTAGTATTCTCTCGAGCAACAGCAACATACAATTCTTGACCAGAATGTTGCGAACAAACGTTTCCAAGAATATATTTTTTTAGAGAATTTGAATTCAATTTCCGTGCTCCGTTACCTCAAAATTTATATCAGCGCTTCTATTAGGAACCGTTTGTGCCATTCATGTGTAAACCTGCATTAACTTTAACATTTCCTGCCAAATACAGGTCTTGTGAAAATGCTTCTATTTTGTGATTTTAAAACATTATGTGGACCCAGAGTTGAAAAACTCTAGGTAAAAATCTTTATTTTAATGATCTTATTTTTTACTCTTCTTTGTGAATATTAAAGAAATAAAACTTTTTTGAGGATCTTGCTACGTTCAAAATCGAAAAAATACTTTAATTTTCTTTCAGTTACAAGTAAAGAAGAGGATTATTTTTTAACTCACTCTAAAATGTGAAGAAAATGCACACAAACAAATTTCTCTCCGCAAAAATCGTTCCTTGTGTGGACCATAAGCAGGTTTAAAGTCACAATAGGCAGAGTTCCTGACAGGAACGCTGCTATAAATTTAGAGGCCAAAAGCTAAACACGGAAAACGAAATCAAGTTTCCAAAAAATTCTTGCAGCATAAGAATGAAAGAAGAAATGTAAGAAATAGCGGAATTTCCTGCAACTTCCTGGTCAAAAATTGTATGTTGGTAACTCTCGAGTACCCAAAACACTCAAAATATTCTTGATATGACAACCAATATTCAATTGCAGCAAATGAAACCAATTATTTGTTAGAAAGTAGAGCTATAGATACCGAAATTTAAAACACGAAAGATTCAAAGACTGCTTCCATTCATAAGAACTCATAATGAGTCCACTTACTTTTGGACTGACTTGTCTTTAATGGTAAACAAACTAGCGAGTGGTACAAGAACATGAATATGGGACTTGTATCAAGAGAGGTATTTGGTGTCTTGTTAAATGAAAATTTAAGAGCACAGAAAAGTTGTGTCCTTGTGTGGACCATTCCTTTCAATTGATGTAGGTTTGCTTACAGCGGCCAAGTTTGCCTGGTGATCTTTAATAACATTGGGAACAGTATGATGACAGCCTTTCAAATATTTGACTTCCTTTTTGTTGGACAAAGTTTGGGTTTTGTTAAAAATCTTTAATAATTTTAAGACGCACTTTTTTGTGATCACTCATTTTAATCCGATTAACAATATATTCCTTTTGCTTGACATTAAAAATAATTCTTGGAAGAAAAGTTTTTATGAAAAACGTGTGTTAAGAATTATTCGATTTCACCCCTTATGCGGGCATGATGCCAACCACAAAAATATGTGATTGAAGTCGAAAGTGTCAGAGAGCAACAAAATTTTTATTTTTATTATTATTTTTATTTAATTTACATTATAGATGATGATGATGAAGAAGAAGAACTAAGTAGATGTTAAGCAGCTCAATTGAAATGCAAATAATGTGTACGATGTAATTAATTAAATTGATTGTATAAATAGAGGGTTGGAATCCATAAATCTACTTTGTAATTAAATTTAAATACTTTTTTGTATTTTTGCAATTATGGAACATTTTAAATTGGAGGCCATTAAAAAATATCGATAAAAATTACTGTTAATGTGATTCTTTTCTTTAATGAAATCGATATTTCAATTTCAACAAAAGGTGAAATGGGAAAGAGGAATTTCATTTTATTGTTAGAACGTGAATTTTTGGTGAAATTTATATTATTTTTAAAATACATTGTAATCCTCCACCACAAGTGGTAATACGAGTAAGGAGTGAGAATGAAAAATTCTTAACAAACGGTTTTCATTAAATCTTTTAGCCTTTTTTTTGTCAAGTTACCTTTGTTAAAGATATCATGTATGTTTATTTGATTTAAGTAAGTGACCAGAAAAAGTGATCCCGCGAAAAGTTGGACAAGTATTCAAATATCTGTCGCTAAATTTTTCCCAATATTAATAAACAGTACCGGTAGAACATGTTCAGATAGAAGGAATGGTTCACATGGTTTTCCAAAGCCGAAAATAGAAAGCATTTTTATAAGAGCTCCTAACATTTCAGTATAAAAGCAGTTGTGTTAGCAGAGTGCTCGGGCTATTTAATAAGAAAAGTTAAAGCTGATGCAGGATTAAAAACATACGAGGCTCAAAAATTTAGAAGCCAAAAACAGAGCATGGAAGTTGAATAAAAGTTTTCTAAAAAATATGATCTTTTTTAGACTTCTTCGCGAACATTAAAAAAATAAAATTCTTTTTTTTTTTGTTTTGATTTTAATTTTTATCTTTAACTTGTTTTACTTTTTTCTAATAAAACCTCCAAGCTAAACTCTTTTTTTGATTTTAAACTCTGAAATGAAACACTTTTTTTGATGTCGCTCTTTTTTCATTTTTATCATTTTTTACATTTAAACTCTTTTGCAACGAGCGAGAAAAACAAAACACATTTTTTAAATAAAAATTAAATATTTGAAAGATCAAATCTTAAGAAGAGTAAAAATTGCGTCAAAAACCCAACTCGGAGGGAAATTTAGAAATGATGCCAAATTTTCCCGGAAATCCGGATTAAAAACCAAACTCCGGGATTTATAAACTTACGGATTTTTTCGGAATCCCCGGATTTCGGGATTTTCTATTCTATAACAAAACACAGTAATTTTAATAAAAGTAAATATATATTTGTAAGACTAAATATTTATATGAAATTTTTGTAGAAATTTTGAAAAAAATAATTTTCACTGTTCGAAAAATCGAACAACCGAACGAAATGAATTAGTAACTGTTCACATTCTGGTAAAATTTTTGTTAAATGGAGTTAAGTTTGGTATATTTATGACAATAAAATAAACTTAAAATGATTTCAATATTCAAGATTTCCCAGAAAAAAATCGGAATTTTGGAATACCAAAAAATCCGGGATTTCGGGATCGATATTGACATCCCTAATATTAAACCAACCTTCTCGAATAAGAATGTCTAGCTTATGAAGCATCATCCAGAATGGTCCTCTTTAGGACAAGTCTTTTTCCAGAATTGTTCAAAAATTCTTCTATTGTAAAGCATTTTAACAAAATTCGAATCAAATAACTTTCACTCATTGTCAGCATTTAAGAAGGTTATTTAAGATCGTCAAACTGAAGGTTCTTTAAAAGCGATAGAAATTATTTTTTCTAAGAAAATAGATGAAAAAGGTTAAGATGCTATTTGGGTTTACTATAAAATATGTATATAATGATCTTATTTATTTTATTTAAGAATTTTAATTTTCATCAAAAATTCTGAACTTGATCTAAAAAGCCCATTACAATTGGTAATGGGGGATTATTGACTTTGTCATTCCGTCTGTCTGTTCAAAACATTCTCATGCCTAGAATAATTATCCGAATTCAGTATTTGCTGTTGTGTTAAGAAGTTTTCTATTTAAAACCAGCTGTATGGGTTCATTAATAAAGATGTTATAGACCGATGTCTGAGACAACTTCAAAAGAGAAACAACTTTTCTAATTTCTTTAACAAAAACGAACTGGATTTAAACGAAAATGAAATTATAACATACAGATATATGTACTTCATCATCATAAAAAATCATCAAAATCGGATCAAAGCCAAAAACTTATAGGCTAAAATGTGCAAAATTTTGATACACACCGAAATAAGTTTGCCATAAAGGTCCCAATTTTTAAGATAACTTTCTGAAATTTGCCATATTTTGATACAGTAATTAATCCTAAGATGCTGGTTTGTGCTGGGGCTATTATTTGACCTAACTCCCATTAAGGGTCACAATCCGGAATATGATTTATTGCTTATAAGACTCTTGAATAATATATAGAAATTTGGCACGATTACTTTCCTAATCATATTAATTATATGCTATTATTTTGACTAATATCGGTCCATATTCTGCAATAGCTCCCATATGAGGCACCTTCCTGGAAAACTGGTTTGAAATGATCTAATTTTTTAAAAATATGTAACTAATTTTATGAATTATAACCTCAACTCATGCTAATTTTTGCATAATATTAATAGTGTAGAGTACTTGAGATTCGGCACAGACGAACATAGCATTTTTTCTCATAAATACTAATTAATTTCTGAATAAAATAATTTATTTCGATAATTTAAATTTGAAATAAAACGGTTGAGGTGAATTAATGTTATAAATTCATATCAAGAATACGTTACATACAAAAGTATATCGATACGTATACTTAATTTGTTCTATATTCATCACAAATCCACCATAATTTATCTGTTAGATAAAATTTTACTTAAATTAGATTTAAACATATGTAGAGTATCTTTACAATTATAAAACTCTTAAAAATCCCTTAAGAGCAACATTTAAGAGAGTAAGTTCGAAAAAAGCTTTTTTAATATAAAAAGCTTAATGTTAAATAAAAGCTTAACACAGTAATAGACACACAAACTTAAACAACTACAAAAGGGAATAAATACTCAACATAAAAAACAGTGTGATGTTGTTACGAAAAATTCGAAAATCCCGAGAGAATTTAACAGATTTTTGTTGTGGTAGTTGTTGCTGTTTATAAGGCAAACGAGGATTAAAACGAAAGCATGGAAGTCTTAGAAAGAGGGAATTTAAAACAAAATACAGGAGATGAATTAACAGGAAGCTGTTCATTCTCAAACATCTCATAAATACAAATACACAAGTTTTATATGTTCGAAAAATAGAACCAAAAAAACGAATAACGAATAAGGAATAAGATAAAAATAAGACAAAAAAGTATACAAAAGAAAAGGAAAAAGTTCCTAGTGAATGAGAGAAAAAGGGAAAAATAATAAAAAATCAAGATAAAATATTTTTAATAAAATAAAGAAGAATTAGAAAACGAAGAAAATAAATAACAACGAAATAACGAACAAGACAAAAATAGAAAAAGTGGAATAAAAACACCAACAACAACAAACGAATTTATGCTTCTTCTTTTTGCCTCCTTTTTTATTATTGTAGTTGTTGTTGTTGTATTTGTTTTCTATCGCAGTCAGTCATTCAGCCAGTCAGTCAGTAAGGAGTTCACTTATTTTTGTTAAACATTTAGAGTTTAACATCAGTTTGCCGAATGGACTACGCGTATTTAGACGTATTTTTTCATAACGACTCCGGATTTTACGCTTAGTTTTTTTCCCCCGATAACTATAATACATTTAAATAATTCTGTTTGTATTTATCAGAAAATGTGTGTTTGAACAAAATCGTTGTTCTTGTTATTGTGTGATTTGCTTTTGAATGCAAAAAAATTAAGAAAAAAATATAAAAATAAAAAAAATTGAATCTATAAAATAAAATCAAGTAAAAAAAATGTGCATAAATTTTATTAAAGATAAAAATGAAAAAAATAAAAAAATATCGCAGAAAATGTGAATTTATAATAATATTCAACACATGTGAAATGGCCTGAATTTAAATATATTTATGATTAAAATCAAATAAATGGTAATTTAAAAAAATAAATATTTTTTTATTAAAAAATAATAAAAATTTAAATTCAATTTTTATAAATTTTGAAAAAAGTTTATAGCAAGTGAAAAAAGCAAATGTATTGCTGGCAGGATGTTATTGTAGGTGTTGTTGTTACTTTTCTTTTCAAGTGGCTACAGGAAATGAAAGAGTTTTCAAGTGCAGGAACCAAAAATAAAGGATAAAATACAAAATAGAAACAAATTTTAAATATGAATATGATAAAGTGAAATATATAATAAAACGTATATAAAAGTATACAAATGATTGCAATTTTTGAAAAAAGAAAGCATAAATTAAAGAAATAAAATAATTTTTAAAAATATAAAAATAAATACGTATACTAAATAACCTTAAAGTACATGTCTTTAATAATATTTTTTTTTTAAAATACCCATTCATCCATGTTTATACATTTCCAATGACCATTTCACATGTTACACTTAGGACTCGTAAGAATCCGGAATCCGGAAAGAATGAAAACTTATTAAAATAAGTCTCCTGTTTACATGTGATTCAAAAAATCCTCATAATTTATACGTGTGTGAAAATTTTTTTAAATTTAAGACATTTTGAAATATATATTAAATTTTGACTGATTTTTTTTAATTAAAAAAAATAATTTAATTTATTAAAAACCAAAAAAATGTTCATATTTTAAAATGTTTATATTTACGGAATCCTTATTTATTTTATTATTAGGATTTAAATTTAAGGACAGACGGACATAAATGTTCTGAACCAAAAGATGCTAAAAAGTCATTCAATACATACGACTTGATGAGTGTTATACATCATGAATATTTAGTTAAAATATTAAATTTTGAAATCCTAAGGAGTGAGATCGAAAACTTCTTAAACACGTTTCTCATAAAAACTTTTATCTCAGGTAATTTTTTATCAAGTTACCGTGTAAAACATTTCAGTGATTATTCAATATTTCAAAAACACCTTACCTGGTCCTCCAAAAAGTGGACCAAGCATTGAAAGGTCTACAGTTAAATTTCACTAAATAGTACCAGGAGAACTTGTCCGAATAAAGAAACCCTGAGTCAAGTAGAAAAAATAAGCCACTTGATATTTCTAAAGTCACTTTCAAAAGAGCTCCAAACACAACCGGTAGAAAAGCTGCTTATTCAGCTCAGTACTCGGATTATTTGGCATGAGAAGTTTAAGTCAAATAAAAAGTTGAAGTCAGATTTCTTAACAAAAAAAAATGTTGAAAATAAGTTTGGAACCTCAATGCTGTCCAAATTTCTCAAAAAGCTCTTAGTATGACAAGTAATATGTAGTTGCGGCAAAAGGTGACAATCATTTGTTACAACAAGCTCCATAAATACGAAAATTTACATCAAGGAATGTTTCCAAAAAAGACTTCATCCACTTAATACCACTTGCTTTACATTTGATTTGTACATATGTCCCATTAAAAGGATTATCAAAATTTTAAATATTTCTTAATGGATTTAGAGAATCAATATATGAAGTTGGAATTAAGCAAATAACGGCAATAAAATCTGATTAATGTCATTAATTCACTAAATAAAAAATAGTTGATAAAGGAAAATGTTTAAAATGATGATAATCTTCACTATCGCTTTAATGGAGACAAAATTTAGTATATTAAGTATTGCTGATATTAAGTCCATCACAAAAATTTAAAAAAAATGGAGAATTAATAATATTGCTCTTTTTTACTAACATTTTGAATAAAAATGTGAAACTGCAGCTGGTGGTCACTCAAATCCAATTTCAATAAGTAACTTGTGGCATAAATTATAATGAACTTATATTAAGTTTTATGAAAATAGAAATGATTTTGTCCAAAATATTTTGTTTTGTTCCGATAATAATGAAACTTGGAATTTAATCCAATTTATTTAATTTGTGAAAATTTTTCAAATAATCACAAAATATTGACAGACAATGTAAAAAAATGATCAAAAACGGTTTTTTATAAAAATTTAGAATTATCACAAGAACTAAATTAATATTAGAAAATTACATTGGTTAATACAAAAGGAAATTTTAACAAAATTTTAAATTTTACTTAAAAATTAATTTTTCTGCAAAAATGAAAATTTCATTAAAAAAGTCTCTTTAAATAAGCATTTTTGAGAAATATTTAGTTTGTACTAAAAATGTGATTATTTTCTTACACAAAAATTAAATAAAATTTTTCCCAAATATAGAAATTTTCCTTAAAAATTTATCACTTAAAAGACCAAATTTTAATTTTACAAAATATATTTTAATAATAATTTTTCGGAAGTAATTTTTCACTAAAATTTGCTATTTGCGCCAAAAATGTTCAGCAAATATTGAAATTAAAATTTAGTTTGTAAATTTCAAGTTTCATTAAACCTTTTTAATTTCACAAAAATTTTTTAATTTTTAAAAAAATTTATAATTTTCACAACTTTAGCGAAAAATACTAATATTTGCAATTTTCGATAAAATTTTTAATTTTCGCTAAAATTTTTAATTTTCGCTAAAATTTTTAATTTTCGCTAAAATTTTTAATTTTCGCTAAAATTTTAATTTTCGCTAAAATTTTAATTTTCGCTAAAATTTTAATTTTCGCTAAAATTTTAATTTAGTTAAATTTTCGCTTAAAATGCAATTTTTTAATAAAAATTTTTGTTTAAAATTAAAAATTTTCGTTAATATTCAAGTTTTCGCTAAAAATTATCACTATAAATATTAAATTTTAATTTAACAAAAGTCTGCACTTTATTTCAAAAATGTATATTTTTCATAGAAGTAATTTTTTACTAAAATTAAAAATTTTCACTGTAATTAAAAATTTCCCAAAAATAATTGCAAATATTACTGAAATTTACAATTTTCACGAAATATTAAAATTTTCGCACTTTCTATTTTACAGTGTGTATTAAAATCCAAAATTATACTTATTTTTTAATGAACTCCAAATTGTCAATGGATCCAAGTTTGCAAATAAATTTTTATACTTAATTTTATTTTTCTTTTAAATATTAATTTGAATTATTCATTAATATAAAATATTTGTTCTCGAGGTTGAACGTGTAAAATAAGGATACAACTTTCCTTTAGTTCAAGTTTTAAAATCCTATAGTTTAAAGTTTTTCCGAAAACGAGACTTAAATGACAGTTGTAGCAAAAAATGGACAGATATTCGCAAAGAAAGAACCACATATTCAAAATAGTAAGTTTTCCGTGAAAAAACGCTAAATGGAGCTATAGCAAAATATACTAATATCTGTCCTGTTTGAATAGAATTGATCTTTATTTACCACTTTTTTAAGCTCAAATCCGTTTTCCTGGAAGATACATTACATGGGCGCTATAGCAAAATATGGACCGAGATTGTTCATAAAGATAATATACATTTAAAATAGTAAGAAAAATCTTTGTGTTAGTTTTATAAGGCCAAAAATGTTTTTTGGCAAAGGGCCCGGTATGGTAGCAACAACAAAATGTGGACCGAGATTGTTCATATCAATAATAAATATTAAACATATTGATTAAAATCATTGTGCTAAAATATAATGGAATCGATCTTTATTTAAGTGTTTTTAAGCTCAAACTTGAAAGGGCCATATAACGCCCCTTTAAAATATGTACCGATATGAAATTAACAATATATATTTAAGACAATTAGAAAATTACTTGTGCAAAATTTCAATAGAATTCGTTCATATGTAAGCGTTTTATAAGCTATATACCATATTCGGGAAGAGGCGCTATATGGAAGCTAGGTCAAATGATGACCCCAGCACAATCATGTTTCTTTGGACTTATTATTGTATCAAAATAATATTTATGGCAAAATTCAGTAAATAGACGATTTCTTCTTGGTATTTGTGTATTAAGACAAATAACTTTTATTACCTCAATACTCCTACATAAATACTTCATAATTTGAATAATTTAAAAAAGAATTAAAAACATAACATTTATTGTATCAATTAAATTTGTAATTAATTATATTCCCTTAAGCTTTAACGAATGTGTAAAATATTAATTAATTGAGTGTAATTAAACGTATACGTTATATACATTTAATTTGTAATTAATATTAATCATACGTTTACAATCAATTCATAATTTCAGCTATTAATTGCATATTGATAATAAAAAATTAAATTTAAATGAAGTTTAAAAAAAATCTTCTTCAAAAGTCCTAAATTGAATAAATTTCTTTAGATAATGAAAAACTCTACAACATTTTTATCTAACAAAAATCTCTCAGACTCCCTATTGAATTGGAATTATAAACTTCTTAGAATTAAATTCTGAACTTTATTTTTCTTACCTTTCGGCACCCTAAAGATTATTGACCAACTTTTTATTTTCTTTATAATATATATTATATATATATATATATTTATATATATATATATATATATATATATATATATATATATATATATAATATATATATATATATATATATATATATATATATATATATATATATATATATATATATATTATATATATATATATATTTATATATATATATATATATAATATATATATATATATATATATATATATATATATATATATATATATATATATATATAAGTACATATAAAATATATATCTATATATATACGAATGTTCACGTCTCATCAAAAGTTATATTAAAAAATTAAATATCTTTAATATAAAACCATTAAGAGTGTTATGGACGTGCAAACCCAACTATGCAGTATCCTACACCACAATAATGGTTATTAATTATAGTTATGAAAAATAAGTAAACGATCCTTGTATAATTTGATGCTTTGATGATTATTAAGACACTAATATTAATGTGAAATATAAACGTTTTAATATTAATTTTATGGGGTTAATGGGAGCCAGAAGAAATTTTGAACCGAGCCTCGTCTAATTTGTTATATCGTTTTTGGCTTATATTTATCTTATTAAAGGTAATATTTGGAAGTGAACTTGTATGGGTTATATAGGAAGAAATAGACCAGGTCTCGCATAATTTGGTACCTGATCATGACCAATTTTAATAGGCTTCCTCCCTAAGCCAAAAAAAAAAAAATAATACGTAACAAATTTCATAAAAAATTTCATAAAAATTTGTGACCTGTAAAGTGTTTGCAACGTTTACATGGACAGCCAGCCAGACGGGACATGGTTAAATCGACTCAGAAAATGATTCTAAATCGAACAATATACAAGGGTGTTATACAATTATTTCTGTATCTTATAAACATCAGCTCAAACATATTTTACACCAACCACTTTTGGATGGTGAAGGGTACAAACCGTTTAAAAAAACATATCAAAAATTAAGGATAAATTTTGTTAAAAATAGCAAAAAAACATACGTAAATACATATACGTATGTATATGTGTATGTATATGTAAAATATATAATAAAAAAATTGTAAAAATAAAATAAATAATATGAAATAAAATCATATTTAAGAAGTGAGACCGAAAAAATGTAAACCTGAATAAAAGTCAATAATTGTTAATTGAATTAATCTAGAGTTTACGTTCATTATTATTTAACTATAAATTTTATTTTAAATTGGAAAAATTAAACAATCTTATTTGTTTCATCCATCATTTCTGAATTCCTCGATTAAATTTAAAAAATATTTCTTTAATAATTTCGCTCATATGTGTAGGTGATCTTCGATCATTTAAGAGTTATTCAAGTCGAAATAAATCATCATAATCGAAATAAACAATCATCATTGTACTTTATCTTAGTTATCGGGAGCATACACATATGAATATGTGCTGTCAAAAAGTTATATTAATCAGAATTTTTTTAAATAGATTTTTTTATTTTTCCCAAAAGATGGCAAATCTTATTCTTTGTTAAAACTTCTAATAAACTCTGGGTAGAGATTTACCATAACTCCTGTTCAAAGTTGATCAATTTAAATATATATAAACAAATATTCAATATCCTCAATATTAAAGCCAAATATTAAATATCTGGGAAGTATTTTAAAGGAAAATTTCTTTCAAAAATACACTTGGAAAAAAATTTAAGTTTAATTTCAAATTAATTAATAATAAGCTTGTACACACATTTTTCTTCCAAGCTGATCCGCATTTACTTAAGACGCATTTGCGTTAAGTTTTCTTTAGAAACTAATAAAAATTTCAAAGTCCACAATAAAACAACAATATAAAAATTTTATTCTGGAAGATTCTGACGTTATTTAATTTTTTTTTAGAAATTACGGAATAATTTCCAAACATCGCTCTGAAACCATAATGTATAGCCCATGATAAAAACGTTTATCAGTTTGATTCCTTCTTTCAAATATTTCATTGGAAATATTGCTTCCAAATATTGTTTGAAAGGCAAACCTTTGTTAAATCTTTTCGGTCTCACTCCTTATACAAATATTTAAACAATGGCATATATGTAAACATTAATATATTTTTATTATACCTTACACATACTTAGGTAAATAATGTTTATATGTAAATAATGTACTTTTTTGTTGTTTTTGTTTTGAAATACATAAATATTAAAATACATAAAAATACATAAAATATTAAAATACATAAAAGCTTGTCTCAAGACATTTACGTTTTTGAATTTGGGCACAGAAATGAAACAAATAAAATAGAAATCTTTTAAGGACGACAACAACAATACTCAGGCCATTGAGCTCTGTCAAGACCGACATAGATAAATCGACTCAGATTCTGATTTGATGCAAAAATATATATACATTTTTCAGTCTAAATGACTTAGCGTTACAATTGTGGTGGTGGAGGGTATAACATCTTTTGATTTCCGTTTAAGTTCATTACTGAAAGATTTTAGTAAATCGTTTTTCTATGTGAACAGGAAACCCCAAAGTAACGTTACCAACTTATATTTAAATATTTAAGTTTTTAGGTTATGTGTCTTTAAAAAATAAACAATAATTAATAACACATTATTGAATTCACATGTGTAAGTTAATATTTTGCCGTTCGTATACTTAATTGCTTAATAAAACATTAAGTATACGTTATAGAGCGTTTTATTAAAAAAGCTATAAAAAATTGTAACTTTCGAACTGGGTCTTTTTTTATATTTTGTATCAAAGATCAAAATTTCTTTAAAAAAATGGAATTTTCATTATTTAATGATACACAGTACATCCAAATTGACTTTTTTGTAAATAATTAAAAAACATTTGAACTGTTAGTGATAACGTACTCAAATTTTCCATGATAAGAGATGAACTATTTCTAAGTTGATATGCAGGAGCTAATATTCCTATGGAGCCGGAATCATAGTTGGCCACTTCGGGAATGTTAAGTGAATTGTGGCAACTGACATTTTTGTCTTAAGATATTTTTCACAAATCTCTACGACAAATTCAAAAATTCTTAACACACGTTTTTCATATCAACTTTTAAACTAAGTATCATTATTATTTTTATTAATAATAATTATTATTATTTTCTCAATATAAACCCTTTTAAAACATTTCATGTTATTAGTGGTCAGAAAAAAATGCGTTTCAAAATTATTAAATATTTCCAACAAACCCATCCTAGTCCTACAAAGGTTGGGCAAGCATTCAAATGTTGCCGCCAAACTATTTCAGGTGTTATTAAATAGTACCGGGAGAAACTTCTCTGTTCAAAGAAAACCTGGTTCCGGTAGAAGGAATGTTCCACATAGGTGAACTAGAAAGCATTTGTAA
This sequence comes from Cochliomyia hominivorax, assembly GCA_004302925.2. Lineage (NCBI taxonomy): Eukaryota > Metazoa > Arthropoda > Insecta > Diptera > Calliphoridae > Cochliomyia > Cochliomyia hominivorax. Next base: position 66,826,624 of record PYHX02000494.1, read on the forward strand.
AGGAGTTTCTGCCAGCAATGCAGCGCTTGGACTATTTGATATAAAAAATTAAGCTAATGCTGGTTTAAAAACAGACAAGGCTCATGAAATCTTTGCAGGAACGTTTCTAAAAATTTAAAGGCCAAAAAGAGAGCACGTACACTGAAACTCTGTGTTTTCCTTAAAAATAGTCTTGACGAAATATTTTTCTGGCAGAATATAGGCTCGAGAGATTGTTAATGAAAGCTTAGGTCCCAGAAACACATAAAATTTTCCACAAAGGGAAACGACGAATGAAGCCAATCATGTGTTCATTTTTTTACCTGACTTGGCATCCTGTCACAATGGTGAACAAGTTCTTGAGTGGTACAAAAACAATAATGTGGTATTTATAGAGGCAACATTTTTCAAACTGTCCTAAAATTTGTGGAGAGATATTGGGGTTTTGTTAAAACATAATTGAAGAACCAAACAAGGTAAAGGTGATAAATTAGGTGATAAATTGGACAACCTGTTCGAGTAACAACAACACTATAAGACGTTAAAAGAAAGGTTTCCGAAAAAGGTTCAAAATTTCATCGGCTACTAACTAAAATTATTGAATTTTTTTTTTTGTAAATCGTAATAACAATTTTAATTAAACAAAAACAACTGTTAGTTTAATAGTTTGTTTCTTATTAATCTATATGTATGTTACAAATTTTTCGATCTCACTTCTCATATCACAAAAATTGTTTCTGATCAAATATGACAGAAATTGTCAAAGGAAGTTAATATTTCCTTTAAAATTAAAATCTAAAGGTCCATTTGAAAATGTGTCAAATAGGTGTCGAGAAGTTCTCAAAATTTTAATATTTTTTATTAAATAATTTTTCTCAAAAATCTAATTTAAAAATAACTTAATCTTAATATTCTAATGTAATTCTAATTAAACTTAATTTAAAATTTCATTAAATTTAATGCAAAATATATCTCTACTTTAAGTTTATCTTTTGTTTTGATCTTAAAAAGCAAAGTTTTATATTTTTCCAAAAAAAACGAAAAAAAAATACGAAATAAAATTTAATTTTTATTTTTAAATAAACTATAAATTTTAAACATACAAAACTGTAACAAAACAAGTAAGAATGCACTATATGGCTATGGCGAATCTTCAATACCCTACACTACAAATGTGTGTAAAGTTAATACGTTTAGTTTAGTACATACACACGCAAACATACATTCACTTACGTACACAGGAACACTTAATGAGCCATATAATCAGTTAAATTTGTTGCTATAACTCTTTTTGTACTGAACCGATTTTAATGGAATGGTAAAATATACACACAACTTAATATGATGGCAGTTTCATTCTGATTTGTCGATTTATAATAAACAATTTTACCAGTTTTTACGACACTTTTTGCTTAAATTTAGAGGTTGCCTCAGTTATTGGATTATATCTTTTAACATAGTGAACCAATTTTTTTAGATAGGAAACTTCGCAGGTCTTTAGCAAATACAGGCGGACAGACAGACGGACAAAGCTAAATCGACTCAGATTTTGATTTGATGCAAAAAATATATATACATTATTGGATCTGAGATTATTCTATCTTAGCGTTACACACGAAATGACAAAGTTAATATACCATTTTCACCACTTGTGGTGTTGCAGGATATAACACTACAACAATAAGAATAAACACTCAAACTATTATTCAAACAGACTTAAACTTAAAAAAGAACTAAAAACTAAATAGAAGTAAAAAACAAAAAGAAATAACAGTTAAAATAAAATTCAACATAAATAAAATATAAAATAAAAAAAATACAAATACACATTTATTACTTACCTACACAATAATACAAATTTTTAGAAACAAAAGACAAATCTATATTATTTTATTATACAAACATGCATATCTTATTCACACATACACATACATACACATGTACAGGTTTATATAACGAAAAAAATGTATATCAAAGTTCCGGTTTAGAAGGACAAACAAGCAACAGTAAAAAATGTTGTTGTATACGTATAAATGTTTTATATTTTTGTGTATTAGTGGGGGTGGATGTGTATGTATTTGTTGACATATAAACATTTGGTAGATACATGTTCAATAATAAAAACAAACCCAGCAGTATAAATGGAAATAAATAGCGGATAATTAGGGTTCTATTTAAAACATAAGAAGTGAATTATGAGAAATTGAAAATATGTGAAGATTATTTAACATAAAGAAAAAGGGAATGAAATCATAGATTCCGGTGTAAATGTAATTATGGAACGACTAATTGGATTTCTATCAAATTCTGTAATATTGTAAAGGGTTAACATTAAAAGTTTGTCCAGAAACAGAACTTAAGGAATTTATATTGATACAATAAGAATTTATTTTCAATGATAAATTATAAATAACTGTACGTGTCCCAATGTCCTTAATAGTTTTTAAGAAATTTCATTACTTATATTCTACTAAAGACTTTAGTTCAGGTTCTATTTGAAATTCTTGTTCTGTTTAGATTATAGTTATAATAGTTAGATTATATGTTTCTAGTTCACATTTTAAATCAGATTGTAGTTTAGAGTCTCATTCAGTCAAGTTCTAATTCTAGTTCTAGTCAATTGGTTAATATCTGGTTATGAATAAAAAAAAGAAAAAAATATCTGGGCATAAAAAGATCACCTGTCTACAGTATCAAAACTTATCTCCACCTCTCTTGCAATATGCGTCCAAAGATTGTCGTGATCAGAGACTATGGCTTAAGGGTTCCTATATAATATCCAACTACAATTAATAAAGGTCACCTTTCTGATTACACCAACAGAGTTTTACTTGCCTTTAATTAGTTATCGTAATGAATCTACATTTATCTCCTGCATAATTTCGTCTTCAATTGATATGAAAATTCTTTGGCGCTAAATGTGTCATAATTCTTTACGACATAGGAAAACGACTTTCTGTATGGATTCCAACTATTATTGGCAGTTATACGACAAGTATAGCTGCCTATTACAAAAACAACGTTTTTTTTAATTTAAAACAACTTTCAAGATTTCGGCCCCAAAATATCGTTCTACTTCAGATTCTAGTTCTGCGTTATAGTTTACTCTATCGGAAATTAGTTTAAATTCTAGTTGAGATTCGAATTAAGATTTTAGTTCACATTTAAGTGAAAATCTTATTTCAGATTCTAGTACAGATTGTAGTTAAGATTCTAGTTTAGCTTTAGTTCAGATTCTAGTTCGGAATTAATTCAGTTTTGTTCATTTCAGATATCAATTCAGATTCTAGTTCAATTACACTTCGATTAAGTTAGATTATATTTCAGATTCCTGTTCAGATTATTGTACAGATTGTAGTTCGGATTTTAGTTTATATTTCAATTCAGATTGTAAATCATATATAGATTTGCTTCTAGTTCGAATTCTATTTTGATTATAGTTCAGATTCTATTTCAGAGTCAGATACAGATTCTGGTATAGATTACAGTTTCAAGTTCAGAACTTAAGTTTCCAAGTTCAGATTCTAGACTTAAGTTCTGATTCACATTCAGAATCTATTAGGAATATAGTAAGGATTCCAGTTCACATCCTGAAAACAAGGTTGTAATTCAAAGCTTACAATATTTAAGTCCTCAGCATTGCGCAGATTCTGAATTGTACTATATTTCAGAATGAATATATATATATATATAATATATAATATAATAAATATATATATAATATATATATATATATATATATATATATATAATATATTATATATAATATATATAATATATATATAATATTATATATATATATATATATATATATATATATAATTTCAGCTTTTTTAGCAGAATCGAAAGGATAGACGGACATGAATAAATTTATCCACGATAATATATTTCAACATTATACTTATCTAAAATGGACTAAATATAATAGATTGTCTTATCCTTCTAAAATTGACCTGAACACTTGAATACTTTAAGTTAAAGATCTTATTTTATATTAAAAATTTCATATCAAACTGTATTTTTTTTTTATAACAATGTAGACTGCTAGACTACTTCGTCCCGTCACAAACAAATTGTTGGGTGATCATATTTAGTTAAAACAACTGAATTTATGTGTAATTGTACATATGTAATTTGATGTAAAAATGTTTATACTTTTGTTTGTTAAACACAAAAAAAAAACTCAAAAAAACAATATTTAGCATTCAGACAACATAAGAACTAAACACAACAATACGGAAACGGATATGCGTCGATTTCAAGCATACAAGTTAAGAATAAAATTATAAATGTATACACACAACTATAAAAAATATTATATAGAAATAATATTATTTCGAAATGTTTATATTAAAAGTAAAGGGTGTTACTAAGAATTTAAATCTAAAATATAATTTCTATTCCAAAAACAATCCTTTCTAGAAAGTAACACTTTCTCTTGTAGAACCCGTTACTTTATTACAGTTACTTATATCCCTTTATGCATTTATATTATCTTAAATTTATAAACATTTCTTTCTATTCTGGTATTTCCCAAATTACAGGAAATGTTTTAAAAAGTCACATACAAACGTGTGTATTTTTCTCTTTAACTTAATTTTGTTTAATATATTTATGTATGTATACGTATATGAATATATGTATGCATGTATGTAAACTTAAAGTAACTTTTATAGATAAAATTTTATAAAATACCTTAAAGACAAAATGTAAGACAATAGTATGTATGTATGTATGTATGTATGTATGTTGTGTATGTATGTATGGTCTTATAAAATATAGTAGTTAGTATCTGCTTAATTGCTTCTTATGTTCAACTGACAGTCTGGTATAAAGCAAACCAAAATACATTACTGGGATTTTTGTTTAGCTTTAAGTATTCGAAAGGTATTACTAATACAAATACATGTAAACGCACTTAATATGATGTAACATATATATAAAGGAATACATATGTATTTCACTTAGTAATTATAACTACGTTAAGAAAAGTGAATGAAAGTAACAAGGCTAAACTTCTGGTTCGTTCAGTTCTAGCTCATATCTACTTCAGTTCTGGTTCAGTTATAGTTTCATTCTAGTTAAATTCTAGTTTAGTTCAAGTCAGTTATGGTTCAATCTAATTCAGTTCTTGTTTAGTTTTAGTTCAGTTCTAATTAAAATGTTTTTTAAATTCCAGTCCTGATCCTTTTCAGATTCCAGTTTATATTCTTGTTTAAGATAGAGTTAAAATTTTGCAACATATTCTAGATTTGACTCTAGTTCAAATTCTAGTTAAATTTTATAAAGATTAAAATTCCAATTATTATTTGAAACTAAGTTTAGACACTACTACAGATTCTAGTAAGTTATTGTTCGCATTCATATTTGCTTCTGTATTAGATTCCAGTTTAGATTCTAATTTGATTTCTAGTTCAGATTCTAGATAAAACTCTACGTCAAACTCTAGCTCTAGAGTCTAGAAAATCAATTTTTTTTATTCTAGTTGAGATTTTAGTTGAGCTTTTAATTCAGATCTATTTAAAGTTCTAGTTTGGATACTGTTTTAAGATTGAATTAGAAATTCTGGTTCAAATTCCAGATCCTCCAAATTATATTTCAGGATTTTTAACGTTATTTTTTCAGATCTTTTCAAATTCAAATCAGATTCCTTTCAAATTCATTTTAGGTGAATATTACAATTTAGGTTTCCATTTCACTATAAGTTCTAGTTCTGCTTTAATATTGTATTAAAGGTCTCTTTAACTTTCTTCTTCTTTTTATTTAATTTTGAATAATCAATTTATTTTGCACTGTATATTTGGTAAAATTCTCTTAAAGAGCTTGTATTAATCATACATACATACATACATACATACATACTACATACATACATACATACATACATACATACATCCTTACTGGCATAAAATAGTTGGACATTTAAAGTTGATTATACATATACACGTATATCATAATAGAATCATATATACACATTATATTTTTGTATATAAGAGTACAATTGTATATATATATCAGCAAATGCACACACATATGTACATGATGTTTAGTTTTTTTTTCTTTTGAAATATTGATTATTCAATTTGATCTTTTGTATGATTTATTAGATTTCTTATAAATAATATTAATGCATGTTTTCGTTACAGTTTCTATATTTTGACTATTTTTATAGAGTTTCTCGTTATTTATTTATTTTGTTTTTTTTTTTATAAATTATAGTCAAAAATGTCTGTTAAATGCAAAAGATGTCTAGACTACTTAAAAAAGAATAAATTTAGTTGGAAATTAAAGTTATAACATGTTTCGACTTTGTAAAACACTACAATGTTGGTTATAAATAGTAAATACGAAAAATACTGAGCAACCCTCGTATAATTAGTATTTTGATTTATTGTTTACTGTGCAGTACATTTTTATAAAATCTATGGAGTTTTAAAATGAATTTTGCTGAATGTTTATATGAAAGGTATAGAATAATTATGGGCCGACCTCCGTAGAATAGATTTTTACTTATATTTATCTTAATTGCTCCAGTTATTTCACAAACATCTATTTGTTAGATGTATGCCTTAGAAAGATATTTTTAAGGGAGATTGTATGGAGTCTATGTGAAAAAAATGGACCCGACTATATTATGGACACATCGTCTTAGAACCTTAAAAGAATTATTTGTGCAAAATTTCGTTTAAATGTTTTAAATCAAAGATTTTTGTGATCATAAAATCCAATTATGGATGGAACATTTGTATGGGATGTACATAATATATTGGACCTAATATATCCAATTTCAATAGGGTTCGTCCCAGGGCCAAAATAATAGTATGTACCAAATTTCATAATTTTTATCAGGACGATGGCTTGATGAAATTGGTGACGGAATGGGATTTTAAGGTCATAAGAGTCTAAAAATCGATTTTAGTGGAAATTGAGTACAAGTTAGTTCTCATTAGTCCATACAACCACCCTTCCAAATATTACTTTGAAAGGCTTATAAATCTCATAATAAAAGCTGAAACGATGTTCGAAATTTTTACGAGGGTCGAAAATCCGAAAAATCCTTATAAATCACAATAAAATACTGCACTCTTTAATATAACAAATAAAATCAAATTTTCGTAGCTGCCATTATTAACAAACAATATGAATGTAGGGTATAATGTAGTTAGAGTTAAGCGACTATAACTCTCTCAAGATTTTTTTTCTCTGTTTGAATTTTCTTATCCTTGAAAAATTATTTTAATTATAACAAAATTATTTTCTTTAAAATAAATTTTATTTTAAATTATAAACATAATTTTTTTTTATTTATTAACCCCGTCTAAAAAGCAAAAAGGACTATAAATTATTAATTACACCCACAAGTGTTTTAATGTTCTATGAATTAAATGTTGGCAATTTTTTTTCTTTTGCAAACTTAAAGAATATTTATCCTTCTTCTACTCCTGCTCCATTTTACTGAATAAAATATTTATGATTTATTTTCACAAAAAGTGATTATGCTTCAAATTGTTTTTATTACTTCCTTCTCTTGCATTGAAGGAATTAGAAGTGCCCACCTATAATTTTGAGCGGCAGCTAAAATATTCAACATGTGATGGGGAGTATAATCAGTTTGTCATTCCCTATGTTACGCTAACAAGAAGACCTCAAAGTATAGT
>PYHX02000494.1:66834360-66853640 GCA_004302925.2 Cochliomyia hominivorax
TAATTTAAAATTCAATTAAATTTAATGCAAAATATATCTCTACTTTAAGTTTATCTTTTGTTTTGATCTTAAAAGCAAAGTTTTATATATTTCCAAAAAAAAACGAAAAAAAAAAAAATACGAAATAAAATTTAATTTTTATTTTTAAATAAACTATAAATTTTAAACATACAAAACTGTAACAAAACAAGTAAGAATGCACTATATGGCTATGGCGAATCTTCAATACCCTACACTACAAATGTGTGTAAAGTTAATACGTTTAGTTTAGTACATACACACGCAAACATACATTCACTTACGTACACAGGAACACTTAATGAGCCATATAATCAGTTAAATTTGTTGCTATAACTCTTTTTGTACTGAACCGATTTTGATTGAATGGTAAAATATACACACAACTTAATATGATGGCAGTTTCATTCTGATTTGTCGATTTATAATAAACAATTTTACGAGTTTTTACGACACTTTTTGCTTAAATTTAGAGGTTGCCTCAGTTATCGGTCTATATCTTTTAACATAGTGAACCAATTTTTTTAGATAGGAAACTTCGCAGTGTGGCAAGCAGACAGGCGGACAGACAGACGGACAAAGCTAAATCGACTCAGATTTTGATTTGATGCAAAAAATATATATACATTATTGGATCTGAGATTATTCTATCTTAGCGTTACACACGAAATGACAAAGTTAATATACCATTTTCACCACTTGTGGTGTTGCAGGGTATAAAACTACAACAAGTAGACTAAACACTCAAACTATTATTCAAACAGACTTAAACTTAAAAAAGAACTAAAAAACTTAAATAGAAGTAAAAAACAAAAAGAAATAACAGTTAAAATAAAATTCAACATAAATAAAATATAAAAATAAAAATAATACAAATACACATTTATTACTTACCTACACAATAATAAAAATTTTTAGAAACAAAAGACAAATCTATATTATTTTATTATACAAACATGCATATCTTATTCACACATACACACATACATACACATGTACAGGTTTATATAACGAAAAAAATGTATATCAAAGTTCCGGTTTAGAAGGACAAACAAGCAACAGTAAAAAAAATGTTGTTGTATACGTATAAATGTTTTATATTTTGTGTATTAGTGTGGGTGGATGTGTATGTATTTGTTGACATATAAACATTTGGTAGATACATGTTCAATAATAAAAACAAACCCAGCAGTATAAATGGAAATAAATAGCGGATAATTAGGGTTCTATTTAAAACATAAGAAGTGAATTATGAGAAATTGAAAATATGTGAAGATTATTTAACATAAAGAAAAAAGGGAAGAGAAATCATAGATTCCGGTGTAAATGTAATTATGGAACGACTAATTGGATTTCTATCAAATTCTGTAATATTGTAAAGGGTTAACATTAAAAGTTTGTCCAGAAACAGAACTTAAGGAATTTATATTGATACAATAAGAATTTATTTTCAATGATAAAATTATAAATAACTGTACGTGTTCCAATGTCCTTATAGTTTTTAAGAAATTTCATTACTTATATTCTACTAAAGACTTTAGTTCAGGTTCTATTTGAAATTCTTGTTCTGTTTAGATTATAGTTATAATAGTTAGATTATATGTTTCTAGTTCACATTTTAAATCAGATTGTAGTTTAGAGTCTCATTCAGTCAAGTTCTAATTCTAGTTCTAGTCAATTGGTTCAATATCTGGTTATGAATAAAAAAAGAAAAAAATATCTGGGCATAAAAAGATCACCTGTCTACTGTATCAAAAACTTATCTCCACCCCTCTTGCAATATGCGTCCAAAGATTGTCGTGATCAGAGACTATGGCTTAAGGGTTCCTATATAATCATCCAACTAATTATTATTAATAAAGGTCACCTTTCTGATTACACCAATACAGAGTTTTACTTGCCTTTAATTAGTTATCGTAATGAATCTACATTTATCTCCTGCATAATTTCGTCTTCAATTGATATGAAAATTCTTTGGCGCTAAATGTGTCATAATTCTTTACGACATAGGAAAACGACTTTCTGTATGGATTCCAACTATTATTGGCAGTTATACGACAAGTATAGCTGCCTATTACAAAAACAACGTTTTTTTTAATTTAAAACAACTTTCAAGATTTCGGCCCAAAAATATCGTTCTACTTCAGATTCTAGTTCTGCGTTATAGTTTACTCTTTCGGAAATTAGTTTAAATTCTAGTTGAGATTCGAATTAAGATTTTAGTTCACATTTAAGTGAAAATCTTCTTTCAGATTCTAGTACAGATTGTAGTTAAGATTCTAGTTTAGCTTTTAGTTCAGATTCTAGTTCGGAATTAATTCAGTTTTGTTCATTTCAGATATCAATTCAGATTCTAGTTCAATTTACACTTCGATTTAAGTTTAGATTACATTTCAGATTCCTGTTCAGATTATTGTACAGATTTGTATGTTCGGAAGTTTAGTTTATATTTCAATTCAGATTGTAAATCATATATAAGATTTGCTTCTAGTTCGATTCTATTTTGATTATAGTTCAGATTCTATTTCAGAGTCAGATACAGATTCTGGTATAAGATTACAGTTTGAATTCAGTTTCCAAGTTCAGATTCTAGACTTAAGTTCTGAATTCACATTCAGAATCTATTAGGATATAGTAGGATTCCAGTTCACATCCCTGAAATACAAGGTTGTAATTCAAAGCTTACAATATTTAAGTCCTCAGGCATTGCGCAGATTCTGAATTGTACTATATTTCAGAATGAATATATATAATATATATATATATATATATATATATATATATATATATATATATATATATATATATATTATATAATATATATATATATATATATAATATATATATAATATATATATATATTATATAATATATATATATATAATATATATATATAAATTTCAGCTTTTTTAGCAGAATCGAAAGGAACAGACGGATAAATTTATCCAGTTAATCTAAAATGGACTAAATTATACTTCTAAAATTGATCTGAATACTTGAATACTTTAAGTTAAAGATCTTATTTTATATTAAAATTTCATATCAAACTGTATTTTTTTATAAACAATGTAGACTGCTGGACTACTTCGTCCGTCACAAAATAAACTGTTGGGTGATCATATTTAGTTAAAACAACTGAATTTATGTGTAATTGTACATATGTAATTTTATGTAAAAATGTTTATGCTTTTGTTTGTTAAACACAAAAAAAAAAAACAACCTAAAAAACACTATTTAGCATTCAGACAACATAAGAACTAAACACAACAATACGGAAACGGATATGCGTCGATTTCAAGCATACAAGTTAAGAATAAAATTATAAATGTATACACACAACTATAAAAAATATTATATAGAAATAATATTATTTCGAAATATTTATATTAAAAGTAAAGGGTGTTACTAAGAATCTAAATCTAAAATATAATTTCTATTCCAAAAACAATCCTTTCTAGAAAGTAAAACATCCTCTTGTAGAACCCTTTTATTTATTACAGTTACTTATGTCCCTTTATGCATTTATATTATCTTAAATTTATAAACATTTCTTTCTATTCTGGTATTTCCCAAATTACAGGAAATGTTTTAAAAAGTCACATACAACGTGTGTATTTTTCTCTTTAACTTAATTTTGTTTAATATATTTATGTATGTATACGTATATGAATATATGTATGCATGTATGTAAACTTAAAGTAACTTTTATAGATAAAATTTTATAAAATACCTTAAAGACAAAATGTAAGACAATAGTATGTATATATGTATGTATGTATGTATGTATGTATGTATGTATGTATGTATGTATGTATGTATGTATGGTCTTATAAAATATAGTAGTTAGTATCTGCTTAATTGCTTCTTATGTTCAACTGACAGTCTGGTATAAAGCAAACCAAAATACATTACTGGGATTTTTGTTTAGCTTTAAGTATTCTAAAGGTATTACTAATACAAATACATGTAAACGCACTTAATATGATGTACATATATATAAAGGAATACATATGTATTTCACTTAGTATTATAACTACGTTAAGAAAAGTGAATGAAAGGTAACAAGGCTAAAACTTCTGGTTCTTGTTCAGTTCTAGCTCATATCTACTTCAGTTCTGGTTCAGTTATAGTTTCAGTTCTAGTTAAATTCTAGTTTAGTTCAAGTTCAGTTATGGTTCAATTCTAATTCAGTTCTTGTTTAGTTTTAGTTCAGTTCTAATTAAAATGTTTTTTAAATTCCAGTCCTGATCCTTGTTCAGATTCCAGTTTATATTCTTGTTTAGATTATAGTTAAAATTTTGCAACATATTCTAGATTTGACTCTAGTTCAAATTCTAGTTAAATTTTATAAAGATTAAATTCCAATTATTATTTGGAACTAAGTTTAGACACTACTACAGATTCTAGGTAAGTTTATTGTTCGCATTCATATTTGCTTCTGTATTAGATTCCAGTTTAGATTCTAATTTGATTTCTAGTTCAGACTCTAGATAAAACTCTACGTCAAACTCTAGCTCTAGAGTCTAGAAAATCAATTTTTTTTATTCTAGTTGAGATTTTAGTTGAGCTTTTAATTCAGATTCTATTTAAAGTTCTAGTTTGGATATTGTTTAAGATTGAATTAAAATTCTGGTTCAAATTCCAGATCCTCCAAATTATATTTCAGGATTTTTAACGTTATTTTTTCAGATTCTTTTTCAAATTCAAATCAGATTCCTTTCAAATTCATTTAGGTGAATATTACAATTTAGGTTTCCATTTCACTATAAGTTCTAGTTCTGCTTTAATATTGTATTAAAGGTCTCTTTATACTTTCTTCTTCTTTTTATTTAATTTTGAATAATCAATTTTATTATGCACTGTATATTTGGTAAAATTCTCTTGAAGAGCTTGTATTAATCATACATACATACATACTTACATACATACATACATACATACATACATACATACATACGTACATACATACACTTACTGGCATAAAATAGTTGGACATTTAAAGTTGATTATACATATACACGTATATCATAATAGAATCCTATATACACATTATATTTTTGTATATAAGAGTACGATTGTATATATATATCAGCAAATACACACACATATGTACATGATGTTTAGGTTTTTTTTCTTCTTTTGTAATATTGATTATTCAATTTGATCTTTTTGCATGATTTATTAGATTTCTTATAAAATAATATTAATGTATGTTTTCGTTACAGTTTCTATATTTTGACTATTTTTATAGAGTTTTCTCGTTATTTATTTATTTTGTTTTTTTTTATATAAATTATAGTCAAAAATGTCTGTTAAATGGAAAAGATGTCTAGACTACTTAAAAAAGAATAAATTTAGTTGGAAATTAAAGTTATAACATGTCTCGACTTTGTAAAACACTACAATGTTGGTTATAAATAGTAAATACGAAAAATACTGAGGCGACCCTCGTATAATTTAGTATTTTGATTTATTGTTTACTGTGCAGTACATTTTTTATAAAAATCTTGGAGTTTTAAAATGAATTTTGCTGAATGTTTATATGAAAGGTATAGAATAATTATGGGCCGACCTCCGTAGAATAGGATTTTTACTTATATTTATCTTAATTGCTCCAGTTATTATCACAACAATCTATTTGTTAGATGTATGCCCTTAGAAGAGATATTTTTAAGGGAGATTGTATGGAGTCTATGTGAAAAAAATGGACCGACTTATATTATGGACACATCGTCTTAGAACTTAAAAGAATTACTTGTGCAAAATTTCGTTTAAATCGTTTTATATAAGATTAGATTTTTGTGATCATAATATACAATTATGGATGGAACATTTGTATGGGATGTACATAAAATATTGGACCTAATATATCCAATTTCAATAGAGTTCGTCCCAGGGCCAAAATAAAAGTATGTACCAAATTTCATAATTTTTATCCAAGGACGATGGCTGATGAAATTGGTGACGGAATGGGATTTTAAGGTCATAAGAGTCTAAAATATAAATCGATTTTAGTGAAATTGAGTACAAGTTAGTCTCATTAGTCCCATACAACCACCCTTCCAAATATTACTTTGAAAGGCTTATATCTCATATATACATCGTTATTACGTTAGTAGTTAATTAAATTAAGATAATAAAGCTGAAATCGATGTTCGAAATTTTTACGAGGGTCGAAAATCCGAAAAATCCTTATAAATCACAATAAAATACTGCACTCTTTAATATAAACAAATTAAATCAAATTTTCGTAGCTGCCATTATTAACAAACAATATAATGTAGGGTGTAATGTAGTTAGAGTTAAGCGACTATAACTCTCTTAAGATTTCTTTCTCTTTTGAATTTTCTTATCCTTGAAAAATTATTTTAATTATAACAAAATTATTTTCGTTAAAAATAATTTTATTTAAATTATAAACATAATTTTGTTTATTTATTAACCCCGTCTAAAAAGCAAAAAGGACTATAAATTATTAATTACACCCACAAGTGTTTTAATGTTCTATGAATTAAATGTTGGCAATTTTTTTTCTTTTGCAAACTTAAAGAATATTTATCCTTCTTCTACTCCTGCTCCATTTTACTGAAATAAAATATTTATGATTTATTTTCACAAAAAGTGATTACGCTTCAAATTGTTTTTATTACTTCCTTCTCTTGCATAGGAGGAATTAGAAGTGTCCACCTATAATTTTGAGCGGCTGCTAAAATATTCAACATGTGATGGGGAGTATAATCAGTTTGTCATTTCCTATGTTACGCTAAGAAGAAGAAGACCTCAAAGTATATTTACCTATGTCCGTCTTTTTATCCGTCTGTCTGTATGTGAATCTGTTAAATTTCAATTCCATTTCAGTTCTGACTTTATTATGATCTCGTTTTCTTTCTGTCCTTCCATCACTTTGCTTGTTCAATTCAGATTCAAGTAAAGATTAAATTTTCAATTCTAATAACAGTTAAGATTATATCTGAATTTCAGTCCTCTGTCTATTCAATTCGGATTGAAGTTCAGATTTCAGTTCAGATTCTTTTTTAGATTTAAGCTCAGATTCGATTTCAAATTCTAGTTTAATTTTTGATTTAGATTATCGTTTGTTAGCTCACATTCTAGTTTTAACTTGACTTTAGTTCAAGCTCTATTTCCGATTTCAGTTTAGCAAAAATTCCGATTCCAGTTTAGCAAAAATTGGAAAAAATTTAGTTGTTGCATACAAAAACAACTAAATTTTTCTCACTGTTAAAAGGGGTTTTACATAAAAAATGTTTATTTGGCTAGCTAGCTGACAATAAAGGTTATTACAGGATTCGATTATTATTTTAAATTCTATTATTCTTATTTTCCTAATATTCTGACCCGTTATGATATGAAAAAACCATCTAATCTTATTGTTGAATAGAAAAAAAATAAGGTTTCCTTTTAATAAATACATTTTCAGCCGAATAACTAACACGTTAAATTGTTTTAGAGATTTTTTCCTTTCAAGTTTTATTATTATATTTTTGCGCTAAGCATGTTTTTTAATATTTTTACTCTTTTTTCTTCAAAGAAATTTAAAATAAATCTTCATTTAATCTTGTAAAATGAACAACACAAAAATTAGAAAATTAAAAAAGCAAAAACAGCCAAAAGAAAAAAAAACAATCCCCAAAAATACAATTATTATTCATTTCCCCCTTTTTGTCTTTTTTACAAGAAACTGAAAAACATGTATTTTCTTTTTAAGTCCTCCATTTTTAAGAAACGGCAGCTGACGTTTTTCCCTTAAATGAAATTATGATTGGAAAAAGAGGAAAAATTATTTGAAATTCCTTTTGCTAAACTTTAACTAGAATTATGCTCTTTTTCTTTTTTGACACTTTTTTGTTAAAAATTTTATAAAAAGGTTTTCATATTATTTTTCGCGTTTTATTTTCAAATTTGTCAACTTTATTTAAAAATATATAAATTTAATAATAATTTTTCTCTTTTTCCAGTTTTAACTAGCAGATCCAATAAACTTGGTATTGTAAAAAAACCCTTTTAGGACGTTGTATGGACAATATCCCTCCTCCTGGTCTTAGTTGTTCCACATTTTGTGTAGTAAAAAAGCTGATGGTGCCAGATTTCGATAATCAATATTTGCTTGGTCCATCCGTCCTACGTTTTGTCCAGTAAAAGATTTCTATGAGGAAGTAGTTGGTGCCAAATTTGAGAACTGTCGTCGTTTTATTTCTTTAGACATGCAATAATCAATATTTACTTTGTATGTGAGGTAACGCTGCCCCTGCTCCCATCTGTCCTATGTTTTGTCCAGTTCCCTGAGGAAGTAGTTGGTACCGAATTTGAGAACTCTTGTTGTTTTGGTTCTTTAGATATTTAATAATCAATATTTGCTTTGTTTAGGTCGTATCCCCCACTGATTAACTCCGCCCTAGGTTTTGTCCTTGTTCCTTGAGAAAGTTGTTAAGACCAAATTTGAGAATTCTTGCTGTTATTGTTCTTTATTCGATAATCAATAATTGTTCTGTATGGAATATACGACTCCACCTGATACTATCGGAATTTTTCATAGCCCTATTTTCGGATATAATGGGATCATTCAGTGGAAATTTCATCAAAATTGGTCCAGCCGTTTAAGAGTCTATACACTACATACAAACATTTACACATACACACATCCTATTTATATACATAGATGTAGATACATTTTATGCCTTTTGTGGCTGTTACGCCCTTAAATAGAAGGCTTTTGCTTACATTCCATTTAATAGAGTATGAAAAATGTAGAGAAACGTGATTTGGCATAAATTAATAATAAAAAAAGAAACAAAAAAGGGGGATTTTGCTTTAAACGCTTAAAATGCTAATATTGCCAGCCACATGAAACGGAAAAATAGCAGCAACAAAAAATTCCATAATAGTAACAACAGCAGCCAACAACAACATCAACAAAAATATCGTTAACATCATCAGCATTGTTGTTGTGCTTTTAATGTTCAGTGTTTTCGTGAATAAAGTGAAATTTTTATATTCAAAACGTCTATCTGTCCGTCCATCCATTCGTCTCTTCGTCTGCTTGTCTGTCTTTCTTTCCTTCTGTCTATCGTTAGCTGTGATTGTTTTGAGGATTTTAATGAAAATCCTTTAGTAAAAAAAAAACAATTGAAAGGTATAGTGGAAAATTTTCATCATCCTCAGTTTCATCATTATCGTCAGTTCTTAGTTTATAACCCATTTCCCTTAAACGCAAATGTACAATTTTCATTTTTGTGCCTTTTTCAATTGTTATTCTTGTATTTGTATGATTTTGTGAGAAAACAAAAAGAGAACGGTTTTTTCACGCATAAAATTGTTTTTCTTACAAGATTATTATCTATGGCACAGTGGGGCAACAGCAAAAAAAAAATCACTTTTATTTATGTTTTTTACTTATTTATCGAATTTTTTTTCTAATTAATATTTATTGATTAAAAAAATTTTTATCGATTTTTTTCAGAAAAGAAAACTAATCGAAAAGTATATTATTTATCAAAATTTTTTCTACTCATTGAAAATATTCTCTTGTAACAAAATTTGTCGAAAATTTCCTCAAATAAGAAAATTTATCGATAATTTCCTCAAATAAAAAAAATTTTTCGAAAATTTCCTCAAATAAAAAAATTTATCAAAAATTTCCTCAAATAAGAAAATTTATCGAAAATTTCCTCAAATAAGAAAATTTATCGAAAATTTCCTCAAATAAGAAAATTTATGAAAAATTTTCTCTAATAAGAAAGTTTATCGAAAATTTCCGCAAATAAGAAAATTTATCGAAAATTTCCTCAAATAAAAAATTTATGGAAAATTTCCTCAAATAAAAAAAATTATCGAAAATTTCCTCAAATAAAAAATTTATCGAAAATTTCCTCAAATAAGAAAATTTATCGAAAATTTCCCCAAATAAAAAAATTTATCGAAAATTTCCCCAAATAAGAAAATTTATCAAAAATTTTCTCTAATAAGAAAATTTATCGAAATATTCCTCAAGTAAGAAAATTTATCGAAAATTTCCTCAAATAAAAAAATTTATCAAAAATTTCCTCAAATAAGAAAATTTATCGAAAATTTCCTCAAATAAAAAAAATTTGTCGAAAATTTCCTCAAATAAAAAAATTTATCGAAAATTTCCTCAAATAAGAAAATTTATCAAAAATTTTCTCTAATAAGAAAATTTATCGAAAATTTCCGCAAATAAGAAAATTTATCGAAAATTTCCTCAAATAAAAAAATTTATGGAAATTTTCCTCAAATAAAAAATTTATCGAAAATTTCCTCAAATAAGAAAATTTATCGAAAATTTCCCCAAATAAAAAAATTTATCGAAAATTTCCCCAAATAAGAAAATTTATCAAAAATTTTCTCTAATAAGAAAATTTATCGAAATATTCCTCAAATAAGAAAATTTATCGAAAATTTCCTCAAATAAGAAAATTTATCGAAAATTTCCCCAAATAAGAAAATTTATCGAAAATTTCTTGAAAGTTTTCTCTAATTAAAATAGTTTTCAAAAATTTTCTATAAAATTAAAAATTTATCAAAAAATTTCTCTACAAATTTGTCGAATATTTCCTCTAATAAAAAATTTATTAATATTTCTCAAAAAAGTTATTTATCGAAATCTCTTCTCTTAAGCAAAAATTTATCGAATAAGAAAATTAATCGAAAATTTTCTGTAATGTGAAAATTAATCGAAATAATTTTCTAATTTTAATTTAAGTTTATCGAAAATTTTTTCTTATAAAAAATTTATTTAATTTTCTCTTATAAGAAAATTTATAGAAAATTTTCTCTAGAAACTAAATTTATCGAAAATTTTTTCAAACAAGAAAATTTATCAAACTTCATCAAACATTTTTTCTTATGGGGAAATTTATTGAAAATTAAAAAAAAAAATAAAAAACTTATGAAAAATCTTAAAGCCCACAAATTTTATGGAACAACTTTCGTAAAATTTGGTTTTCCAATTGATTTGTTAAATTTCATGAAGGTATCTTTAGGTGTGTTATATAACGCTTGTGATCGAAGTTGTAATACGTTTCGTTTCAGAACAGAATATCAGATTCTCTTTAATTATAAGATTACGAAAATAGATCTGTTCTGAATGTTTAAAATATCATTCAAAATTTTATAATTCTATTTAATCCATAATTGAAGAGATATAAACGTTTTTCATACCACTGTTCCATTTGCTATTTTTATCGTTATTTACCTATAAAGTATTCGTGTATCTTTAACTGCATATCAATTTAGTTAAGATAATAAAGTTTTATTTAGTTTAAAGATTTTCTATAGTTAAGTGAAACAGATAAAGGTATTTTCTTCACCTCTAGGAAAAGTATCAGAAGCTTAACATAAATTATCTAATCACATAATCCAAAGAAATATATTGCAGTGCACAGTGTTTTAATTGGAAAATAAATTGGAAATAAATCTGTAACTTCCGATTTCAATAAATTTTCACACAGTAGAAGTATGAGCAAGTTTAAGTTTTGACTTGTGGGACATCATGGGGGTAGATCCAAAGGGTCCCAAATTTGTCACCTCAAGTGATAAAAATATTCTAAAGGATACCACCGAATTAAAGATTTTGTTATACCGATTCGTCTTATGAATAGAAGCGATAGAGTTTTAGATTCAAAGATTACAATGTTTTCTTTTTGCCTGATCTTGGCGAAGTTTTTAAGCTAAAGCGGGACCAAATCTTATCCAATTTTTTCAAATTTTATTTGTTTTATTAAAAACTAATGACATAATTTTACAAGGAATTTTGAAATATCTTTATGGAATGGGACTTTTTTAAATCTGGAAGAAACAGAGTTTCGCATATTAAAACTATTTTCTGACAACAGTCTTTTTCTGGCTTAATTCTCAAATCGCAAAGTTAGAATTAAAGAAAAAACTTATGTTTTCTTTAAAGCCTAATAAGAGGAATTTTTGCTTCTCGATATCAGTTGGAAAAATGTAACAAAAAATCTGAAAAAAAACATTTTGGGTATTTTAAAGGGGCTTTGGGAATTACGGTATTTTATTTAAAAAATGTAATAATATTATACATTTTCGAATAAAATTATACATTTTGGAAAGGTAGACGATGATATATAACCAGTCTACCTTTATATTTCCAGGTGTCATAAATATTGATCGAAACATAACAACTCTTAGTAACCACTATGTTAAATTTAATCGGACTAGACGTTCGGAAGCAACAGATTTATATACATAAATATTAATCTTGCTTTAACAATAAGTGATCTCCTAACTGAAACATATTCAGCTGGATGAATTAAGGCTTTCCAATGATAAAATATCCGAAACAAGTCTAAACAGTTGCTGTCATTACAGCACAGTTTAACTTTAGGCCAATGCCGGTCACCTCATTAATATTGTCAAGTTATGAACTAAAGAGTCTTTTATACACAAATTATATTGTAACCCTTTATTACAACAACATTTTTCTAAGTTAATATTTCTTCATACAATTCTCCATAAATTTATTACCAGAACAAAAATTCCCAATTGATATCATAAACGTAGAACCGTCTAGCCAAACATGAAAGACAGACAAAGCGACAGACATCATTAAATCGACTCATAAAATGAGTTTTTTGTTTATTTTAAATACAGATTAGAAAAGTTTGTTAAAAGGATAAATTATAAAAATTAAAATAAATGTCACGCAATAATTTTCTTATGTCACTCTTTATTTGTTGTTTTAAGTGGAATATTTAAATAGGCGCGTCTGATACAACAAAACGTGGGAAACAATAATTAAAAAAAATATAAGAAAAAAATGAGTTAATTTTCTTTACCACAAATTTTTCATAGTTTAATAACATCCCTCTAGCGGGTAAATTGAATACTAAAAAAGGTCAAGAAAGCCTAAATTTACTAAAGAAATTTTCTTTTAAATCTAAACAACTTAACTTTTGTTAAATATGAAAAATTGTTGTAAACAAAAACAAGTCATTAATAATTACAGAAACAAGACCGTCACTACACTCTTTTCAGTCTTCTATCAAAGACAATTTTTTTACTAAGTAAAATTCAAAGTAATGAAAAATTTTCTACAGAAAATTTTGTACTCAAATTGTGAGAAACTTTTCTATTAAGAATGGTATACTAACTCAATCGATGAGAAATTTTCTATAGAAAATCAAACTCAATCGATGAGAAATTTTCTATAGAAAATCTAACTCAATCGATGAGAAATTTTCTATAGAAAATCTAACTCAATCGATGTGAAATTTTCTATAGAAAATCTAACTCAATCGATGTGAAATTTTCTATAGAAAATCTAACTCAATCGATGTGAAATTTTCTATAGAAAATCTAACTCAATCGATGTGAAATTTTCTATAGAAAATCTAACTCAATCGATGTGAAATTTTCTATAGAAAATCTAACTCAATCGATGTGAAATTTTCTATAGAAAATCTAACTCAATCGATGTGAAATTTTCTATAGAAAATCTAACTCAATCGATGAAAAATTTTCTATTGAAAATCTAACTCAATCGATGAGAAATTTTCTATAGAAAATCTAACTCAATCGATGAGAAATTTTCTATAGAAAATCTAACTCAATCGATGAGAAATTTTCTATAGAAAATCTAACTCAATCGATGAGAAATTTTCTATAGAAAATCTAACTCAATCGATGAGAAATTTTCTATAGAAAATCTAACTCAATCGATGAGAAATTTTCTATAGAAAATCTAACTCAATCGATGAGAAATTTTCTATAGAAAATCTAACTCAATCGATGAGAAATTTTCTATAGAAAATCTAACTCAATCGATGAGAAATTTTCTATAGAAAATCTAACTCAATCGATGAGAAATTTTCTATAGAAAATCTAACTCAATCGATGAGAAATTTTCTATAGAAAATCTAACTCAAAATGAGTTCGATTAATACCTCAATTAAATTAGAATGGAATGGAAAAAAGTTCTAATTTTTACAATTTATTTTTTTTCAATTTTGTTGGAATAATTTTTAAATGAAGTATTTACCAAAATATTTCCATCATGCTGAACTATTCCAAATGTCATATTGTTTCGCCTTTATTTCAATTTTTCTCAATGCAGATCAAAAACAAACGCGAAAAAACTGTCATCTCAATGAATTTTAACAAATAATTGAAAAAAAAGAATGAAATAAGTAAATTGAAATAAAATATATTTCACCATTTCCAAAATAAGAACTAAATCACGGCAGTACAAAAAATACTAAGTTTCAGTTGTGGAGATTAAAAGTAGGGAGGGAATATAGTCTGAAATTGTAGTAACAAAAATGAGATTTTTTTGCTGAAGGAAATGGTGTTAACAATTTATTCAAATACTTTTTTCCTGTTGTCCAGTTTATTTGATTTTGAACAATAGTCGTTTTTTAGCCTGCTTGACGATTATTTGAATTTGGTATTTTATATGCAGATGAATATTTAAAGTGTTTTTTATGCAAAACCTCCTCCATTTTTATTTTTTAACTTTTTGATACCAGTGAAATAATATAATATTGCGGTTGGCATGACAAAGAGGTTAAAAGCAAAAAATCAGAATTTTTCAAAAACTTTAGAATTGCAAATTTTTAAGGAAAATAAATTATTTTAAAATATGAAATTTTCTACAAAAATAATTTTATTTTTGTATGAAAATTTTTCTATAGAAAACAGTACCAATTTCATAAGAAATCCATATATATAAAAGAATCCGTTTTTGTTTGGGAATTTGGGACATCTAAACTACCGAACCGTTTTGCTGACTTTTACAGCATGATCTGAATGTACCTGAAAGTAACAGAGTATATAAAAAAATTCGACAGGATCAGGGAAAAGGGTCTCCCCACACAAATATTAATTATCGATTATCTGAAGAACTATAACAGTAAGACCTCACAAATTTTTATTGGACCAAATGTAAGACGGATAGGTTCAGGGGAGGAAGACCCACATATAAAGCAAATATTAATTATCAAAATATCTAAAAAAAAAAAACTATGAAAGCGAGGATACACAAGTTCGACCCATCACTTTCTCAAGGAAACAGATTTACTGAGTCAAATGAAGGTTATTATGATCAAAAAAAAGGGATAAAAAGGAAATTTTTAAAACTGACAGGACCATTAGATTTGACAAAATGCCCTTTGCGCGAAAATTTTTTAATTCACATTGTTATTTGTGAAATTTCTTTCGAGAACGTGGGCTTAGGAAAATTTTTGTGCAGCAATATGTCAAGCATCAAAGGCAATATTCTATAGAACACAGTAATATGAGAAAGAAAAAAAATGTGAACATTTTCTATAGAAAATGAAATGTAAACATTTTATATAGAAAATTGTTGTCATTGAAATGTGAAAATTTTCTATTGAAAATTGTTGTTATTGAAATATGAAAATTTTCTATAGAAAATTGTTGTCATTGAAATGTGAAAATTTTCTATAGAAAATTGTTGTCATTGAAATGTGAAAATTTCTATAGAAAATTGTTGTCATTGAAATGTGAACATTTTCTATAGAAAATTGTTGTCATTGAAATGTGAAAATTTTCTATAGAAAATTGTTGTCACTGAAATATGAAAATTTTCTAGAGAAAATTGTTGTCATTGAAATGTGAAAATTTTCTATAGAAAATTGTTGTCATTGAAATGTGAAAATTTTCTATAGAAAATTGTTGTCATTGAAATGTGAACATTTTCTAGAGAAAATTGTTGTCATTGAAATGTGAACATTTTCTAGAGAAAATTGTTGTCATTGAAATGTGAACATTTTCTAGAGAAATTGTTGTCATTGAAATGTGAACATTTTCTACAGAAATTGTTGTCATTGAAATGTGAACATTTTCTACAGAAAATTGTTGTCATTGAAATGTGAACATTTTCTACAGAAAATTGTTGTCATTGAAATGTGAAAATTTTCTATAGAAAATTGTTGTCATTGAAATGTGAAAATTTTCTATAGAAAATTGTTGTCATTGAAATGTGAAAATTTTCTATAGAAAATTGTTGTCATTGAAATGTGAAAATTTTCTATAGAAAATTGTTGTCATTGAAATGTGAAAATTTTCTATAGAAAATTGTTGTCATTGAAATGTGAAAATTTTCTATAGAATATTGTTGTCATTGAAATGTGAAAATTTTCCATAGAAAATTGTTGTCATTGAAATGTGAAAATTTTCTAGAGAAAATTGTTGTCATTGAAATGTGAAAATTTTCTATAGAAAATTTGTCATTGAAATGTGAAACATTTTCTATAGAAAATTGTTGTCATTTAAGTGAAAAAAATATTTCCAAATTATTGATATAAAAATACTTCACGTTAACTTAATATTTGAAAAAAAAATATATTTTCAAATAAAGAATTTAATATGTAAACGAAATTTTGCAGCTGTCTGTGTCACTACTATTGAAATATTTTACTCTTGTATAAATAAACTCAAAAAAGAGTGGAATCTAACTGTTGTACAAATATTTATATATAAAAATCCATATATTATAGTGACAATGACAGACATTTAAATAAAGAGAACCACAAAAATCTGTCCATCACATGGTTCATGAAAAAAAAGCTACCGAAAGAAAAAGGATAAAAATAGTGAAAAATATATATACACTTGTGATTGCCAACACTTTTACATGTTTACATACAAACAAGAGTTCTTCATTCGCAAACACTCACTCACACAAGTAAACATTGTTAAAATTACATTTATTTTTTCGTTCTATATAAAAAAGTACCAGAATCAGGACAAAAAGATCCTTCTAATAGAGAAATTTTCAATTTTTTTAAATGATTTAAGGGAGAATAAAGAAAATTTGATAACATTTATATTATTGTTATATACTTGACATGTTAAACATTTTATAAATTAAATAAATAAACAAGTAAGAATACTAAATTCGGCTATACCGAATTTTCAATACCCTCCACTACAAATGCGTGTGAAGTAAATACGTTCAGTTTCGTATATACACACTAACACATACACTCACAAACGAATGTAAATAAAATTAGTTATATTTTTAGCTATAACTTTTTCTACTGAACCGATTTTGATAAATTTCAGAGATTAATGACTGAAAATTTTGCGAAAGTATTAGAGGTTGTCTCAGAAATTGGTCTAGTTTAACATACTTATTTCTCTGGTTTTAAGTACGAAACTTCTCAGGACTAAAGCAAATAATCGGACCAAACTTCATTGAGTTCTGTCAATTATTGTAGATGTGAGCGTGCAGAAAACAGGCATGCAGACGAACAGACAGACAGATGGTCATAGTTGAATCGACTCCAATTTTGATTTGATATACATTGTGGTATCTGAGATAATTCTTCTTAACTTTACACATGGAATGACAAAGTTAATATACCTTCTTCACCACTTGTGGTCGTGGAGGGTATAACAAACAAAATTAAATGGATTTTTTTATTACGAAATCTGATAACAAAAAAAAGTGATTTGCTATTTCAACACATTTCATTCAATCGATGCCATCAATCATTTGTGATATATTTTGCCATAAATTATAATTTTAAAGAAACTGAATCAAAATAATCAATCTTTTTTATTATTATTTTATTTTTTGTAATTTTTCCAAAAAATAAATTATTTAAATTTTGCCTTTTATTTAAAGCCGCAATATTTATCTCTTAAACAAATATTTAATAAAAATTTCTACATTTATTTGTATTTCAATATTTACAATTTTGCACTCTAATTGCTAAAAAGTATTTAAAATCATTAAAACAAATATTTAAACAGATACAACGATTTTACATTTAAATTCATTTAATTCGTTAACAAAATAAAATCCAAAAATCAATAACAAATACAAATTTAAAAAAAAACTGTTTATTTTCCAATGAAAATTTGAAAAAGGAAAACAAATTTACAAAAAGAAAGAAAAAGAAATTAAAACATTGATTTTCTCTCGAAATCAAAGAATCAATCATTTTGTATGGAAAATCAATCTCAAAAATTGAAAAATTGTCCGAAGAAAACTACACTTCAACCTGGAGAAATTCTCACTCAATCATTTAGAAATTCTTTAAAGAAAATTGCACTCAACAATTGAGAAATTTCTCTTCTGGCCTTAGTCTCGAGCAGTTTAAAGGATTTTCCTCTCCTGGTACAAACACCAGGTTATAATACTTGAATAATTCAAGGGCTCTTTTACTGTAATGACAGGATACCAGGTGAGGCCAAAATAAGTGGACAAATATTGAATTGTTTTAAAAGGAAGCAGCTTTTTCTGCAAACATATCTTGATGTAAATTTCCGTATTTATAATGATCGTTGTCACAAATAATTAGCTTTAAGTTCTTAAGCTTTTCTCCAAAATTCCCTCGAGTATCAGCAATAACAAATTTTTGACCAAAAAGATGTTAACAATCTGCCAAAACATTATTTTCGTCATTCACACGCAGAGAAAAAAATATGTTTGCGGTAATCATACATAAGAAGAAACATGCTAATGTTATAAGATATTGTTACCGTAACTAATACATTTGTTTATTCGCTTTGTGAATTTGCATTAATAACAATAGTTATGGTTATCAACACAAAAAATATTGTATTCCAATAAAAAATATTGTTATTGTAAAAAAAGATTTTTTATTCGTATTGTGATTTTCTTATTAAAAAAAAATAATTTTTTTACAGCAACGAAATTGTTATCAAATAAAATAAATTCAGCAATTAATATATTGGTGATAACAATACATGTTTGCCACGAATATATAAGCGTTTTCAACGCACAAATTATGAAATGACGTTTATATTATGAAATGACATTTCTCTGCGTGTATTATGCAACAAGAATATTTTTATTAGAGCCACTTAACTCTGATTTCTGTGCTCTGTTTCTGGTCACTAAATTTAAGCAGCGTTTCTTGTCAGAATTTTTTTGAGATTCGTTTGCTTTTGAACCTGCATTAGCTCCAATTTTTGCACTAAATAGTCCAATTACTAAACTGGACTGCTTTCTGTCCAAATGTGTTGAGAGCGCTTTTGAAAATGCTACTACTTTTAAGTATACCGTTCGACTCAGACTCACCTCCTGAATCAATGACAACATGTCCCTGCGTCCGTCCGGCTGGTTGTACATGTAAAGGTTGTTCGCACATTTAATAATTTTGTCATTCATCGATTCATTTTTCTTATATGTCCCATACAAATTATTATAAAATTATACGAGGGCCGTTTACAAATTTTTCGTAGCAGTCATTTTCAACCAACAATGGGGTGTTGGG